>JAGSMP010000080.1:2400000-3600000 GCA_029286625.1 Parnassius orleans | reverse complement strand
TTTGCGCGCAAAAGAGAATTTATTATGGCGATACAAACATGCACAGATAAATAGTTTCCCCTCCGCCGGCTTTCAAGGCAGGCACTATGTCTGATACTCGTTATTTTGTTATCACCAACTTTAATTAATCACAAGCATTTGCGAATTTATAGCGGCCCCGGCAGCGAGACGTCTGAATACGAGACGAACGAAACTCGCGGGCCGCGCTTTATCTTTTTCAGTTTCAAATTTATAAGTGTAATTTTCGTACAAGTAAGTTGAAATGGGCTTATAGCGTATATTTATCTAAAAATTAAGCTCATTTTATGGTAATAAAGGTTAATTGAATAAAATTTTATGTAGTTTCAACCGACTTCAAAAAAAGGAGGATGTTTTTATGTGTGTTACACTTTTGTCAGAACTTTTTTCTAGGTGAACCGATTTTGAGGGTTCTTGAGAAAGCTGGTGCTTTTCATGTGGTCCCATATAAATTTGATCAAGATCTGACCAGTGGTTTTTGAGTTATATATATATATATATATATATATATATATTATTACATTATATTTATTTTGAAGTCGGTTGTACAAATTTTTTAATTTTACCACTTATCTTGTTTAAATATCATAAAGTAGAAAGTAGTAAGTTATATACGTGGTAAAGCCATGCTGCGGGTATATTAGTAGTCTAGTTGTAGCACGAATGGGTCGGTTCGACCGGGGAAGGACCACGCTCTCACAGAATACCACCGTAAAATAGTAGCTCAATGCTGCTGTGTTTCGTATGGTGAGTCTAGAGAACCGGAGACCCCTTTTACTGGAAACGAGGCATTCCATCTTTGTCCTCACGGGTGACAACGCATCTGAATTTTGATTCGTAGTCGAGGATAGATGTAGATGTCTATGGGCTATAATTACCATCAGGTGGACTGTGTGCTCGTTTGTTACCTATACCCCATAAAAAAGGTAGATTTTAGATATTATTTATAAAAATAATATTTCGCTATAGTTGTGTTTTATATTAAAGCACAAGGTCAGGTTCAATTTAAGTTTAGCTATCCGACAAATGGTGTAACTAATGTACGTCCTCTAATGTTTTTATAATTAACAATATCCTAAATTTCATTGGTTTAATTTCATGAACGTACATTTATAATTGTAAAATATGTTGAAATAATCTGTAGTTGTTGCAAATAAAAAAAATTGAGTAATAAATGAGCATACAGTCCACCTCATGGTAAGTGTATGCTGAGGTCCGTAGGCACTGTCATATATCCTCGGTCATAAATTGAAATGCAGATGCATTGTTATACTTATGGAATAATATGGTATGCATTGTTACCAGTAATAGGGGTCTAGAGTGCTCGTCTCTACCCACATGAAAGACAGCAGAATTATGCTGCTATTATTTGCGTATTCAGTGCGAGCGTGATCTTTCCCCGGTTTAGATAGAAATAGATCGGCTATATGTGCTGCAGTCATAATATGCTGAAGCGTAGTTCTACCAAGCTTAAAATTAATTTATTTTAAATTTTATTCCTTGTCCTAAAACACTCTCAGAAATGAGAGGAGGCCTCCTCTTATTTCTGAGAGTGTCAGTGTGCCCAGCAGTGGGACGTATAGAGGCTGTAACTTTAAATTTTCTTCACATTATTTTTATTTAAAAGCTTACAGTAACAGAACAGAAACTTATTACATATATAAAGTGCACATAATATATTAAATATATGCATATATAATACATAGTTTATTAAAAATATTTATCAGGGTTGACTAGTAGAGAATGCCAAAAGGCATTAAGGCCCGTATTAATAAACGTTACTCAGCTCAAGTACACGCACTTGAGTACAATCTTGAGGTTATGATCTTATTAATAAACATATCTCAAGATGCGGTTTAGGTTTACGATATCAGCTGAGTGCCACACTGATTAATAAACGAAACTCTACTCTCAAGTGTGTATACTTGAGTGCAAGTCACAGAACAGTATTCCTAAGTACAGCATTTTGAGATACTGTTTTTATGTGTTTATTAATTAGCAACGATCTTGAGATGCTGATTTCGTAATGATTGATATCAAATGATTACGCACTTGAGTTCGACGTTGAGTAACGTTTATTAATACGGACTAAGTCCGCCCTTTGTAATCCTCTTTATTAAGATGTACAATAAAGTGTGAACAAATAAATAAATGAATAATTTATAGATAAAAAATCAAGAAACTACAAGAATATTTATACGTGCGTACACGTCACGTAGCCAATCCTCAGTCTCCAGAGTCAGTATCAAAAGGTACCGAAATAAGATCACGAACCAAATATTGTGATACACCTTAATAAAATATAGAAACAGCGCGAAACGAAAAGCCTTTTTAAATATACAATCAAAACCCCGAAAATGAAACGGGTAAAAATAATACTAGAAAATTAAATTTTAATAAAATCAAAAGCTAACTTCTAAGCACTAAAGAATAAATTAAATTCCACATAATAGCTTCTTAAGTCGGTGCTAGGACAAAGTGTATAGAAGAATTAAAAATCCGACTTCAGAGGTTAATATTTATGTAGAAATTGTTCTAAATTGTGCTTTAATGTCGCCTTTGAATTTTTATTATAAGTTTAATTTTTCCACCATTTTAGTGAACTAAAGGAATGGCACAAGCTCAAATTTATCCCTTATTAATTTATACATCTCTAGGGGTGGTTTTTCCTCAAATTTATATGGGACCACTCCTGACGCATAACCTATTCAATAATATATGAATAATTAAATCGGTTCACAGTTGATATCGAGAAACACTCATACAAAGAAAACATACATTCGCATTGAAAAAGTCCTCCCAAGATAATTTCTGTCTTAGAATGTGAACATTAAATTTAATAATAAAATCAGGCGATACTTTGTGAAAATTCATGTTTGAAGATGTATTCAAACTAGGTGAGACATATCATTTTATTTTATTACGCGAATCTTAGCTTTTTTTTAAATAAAAATAGGGTGACAAACGAGCATAAGTTGATACCTGATGGTAAGTGGTTGCTGAGGCCCATAGACATCTACATCTGTCCTCGTTTGTGAATCAAAATGCAGATGCGTTGTCAGTCTTGAGGACTAAGATGGAATGCTTCTTTTCCAGTAAAAAGGGTCTCCGGTTCTCTAGACTCACCATACGAAACACAGCAGCATTAAGCAGCTATTTTACGCTGGTATTCTGTGAGAGCGTGGTCCTTCCCCGGTCGAGCCGACCCATTCGTGGTACAACTATATTATAAATATAGCTGCAGCATGGCTCTACCACGTAGGTTAGTAGTATAGTAGTAGATTAACAGTATAGTATTAGTAGTATAGTAGTTAGCTAATTAATTTTTAACATTTTTACATTAAAATTGCGTTTTCAGTGCTTAAATTATTGGCCAATCCGATTTGAATAAAACTTTGATCACATAATGATTGCAACTGCCGGGTGATGGCGGATTAAGAGAGTCCATCACCCTATTTCGTCCCGTTATTAAAAGTCTACTGCTAGACATAGGCCTATTAGGAATAGGGGGCTATAGGGGGATATTTACCATAATTGTTACGCTAGGCAGGCGTGTTGGCGACCGCAGTTTTTTTGTTTCTTGTTGTTATTAGGAAGACGCTAATGCCTACCTCATGCTTTGTTTTCATCTGTCGCCTCTTACAACACCCACGGGACAACACTACACGGTTATCTCGTTTACGCTAGCCGCAAAATATCCAGACGAGAAGCATCAAAGTTGCCAGACGTCTGGTACTGCAATAGTAAATTTGCCTGCCAAGAGAGACAGTCAAGGCAAATCCTGCAAACAACGTGAATGACTCATGTCAAATCAAATTTGCTCGAAAAACTCCATACTTTCACGATCAAATTTGAACGAATACAACAGTATGTAGAACATGTTCTTCCTGATGTTGATCTACCCTCTTCTAAAAGAGAAAGGATGGACCTACGCTATTCATTTGTACGTCTGAAACTATTATATATTAGTGACCAGCTCCAACTTCGCCTGGATACGATCTATGAATGTGGTTTAGATATAAGATTATCAAAGACCATTAATTTTATATATTTTTTTTGATTTGAAAAAAAATCTTCAAGTTTTTTTAGATAAAATATAGCCTAGATTCCTCCTGGAGTTGCTCTCTATCTGTTCGTAAAGTTTCATCACCATTGGTCAGCCATTCATGATTAGCCCAGTCAGACAAATAAAAAATTTTTTTTATGCCTTATTAGAATGCAAATTACCCTGAGCTTAATATAAGCCAATAATTTCAATATTACGTACAGCCACTTCAATTTTATTTATACGCATAGATAAAGCATATTTAAAAAAAAAGTGTTGTGATATCATCAAACACTTTTATACAATAAAGGTATTAATGTTTGATATCGTTGAGCCTAATCTTTATCCACAAAAATCGATTATACAGATAAATGGTTACAAAGTCATTATATATTGTTTTAGGCCTTATTTTGTTTTTCTCTTTCGATTTTTAGTTATTGCTCTTTGGTGATATAGTATAAGGATCGACCAAAGGTTAAAACTACTCTAATTTCTAAAAGAGTTACATAGGAATATTTTTTTATCTCTTCGACTCAGTAACCATCACTTATATTAGCAATAGACAAAGTAATTGGTGCCAGGGGGGATCCAATTAGGTTTCAATAAGAAATTTCAATGTAAGCGTAACTAAAGATATACTTTACTAACCACGGCTCGTCTGCTCTAATAGTTAGAACAAAATATGTTACTCATTTTTAATGTGTGTGTGGATTGCAAATAGACGATGCGCCCCATACACACCCGCATGATTCTGGATAAAATATTACAGATGAGTTGTCCCCGAGGACTAACACAGAATGCATCTTTACTAGTGAAAAGAGTCTCTGGCACTCGTCACTCACCATACGAAACACAGCAGACTTCAATGTATCAAATGAAATGAACAACACACATTATCCCGTGCTGTCCACCCCTAAGGACTAAGACAAAATGCATCTTTACTTGTAAAAAGAGTCTCCGGTACTCGTTACTCACCATACGAAACACAGCAGTCTTGAATGTATCAAATGAAATTAACAACATATATCATACCGTGCTGTCCACTCCTGAGGACTAAGACAAAATGCATCTTTACTAGTAAAAAGAGTCTCCGGTACTAGTTACTCACCATACGAAACACAGCAGTCTTGAATGTATCAAATGAAATTAACAACATATATCATACCATGCTGTCCACCCCTGAGGACTAAGACAGAATGCATCTTTACTAAAAGAGTCTCCGGCACTCGTCACTCACCATACAAAACACAGCAGCCTTCAATGTATCAAATAAAATGAACAACACACATTATCCCATGTTGTCCACCCCTGAGGACTAAGACAGAATGCATCTTTAATATGCAAAAGAGTCTCTGGTACTCGTCACTCACCACACAAAACACAACAGTCTTGAATGTATCAAATGAAATGAACAACACACATTATCCCGTGCTGCCCACCCCTGAGGACTAAGACAGAATGCATCTTTAATATGCAAAAGAGTCTCTGGTACTCGTCACTCACCACACAAAACACAACAGTCTTGAATGTATCAAATGAAATGAACAACACTCATTATCCCGTGCTGTCCACCCCTAAGGACTAAGACAAAATGCATCTTTACTTGTAAAAAGAGTCTCCGGTACTCGTTACTCACCATACGAAACACAGCAGTCTTGAATGTATCAAATGAAATTAACAACATATATCATACCGTGCTGTCCACTCCTGAGGACTAAGACAAAATACATCTTTACTAGTAAAAAGAGTCTCCGGTACTAGTTACTCACCATACGAAACACAGCAGACTTCAATGTATCAAATGAAATTAACAACATATATCATACCGTGCTGTCCGAATCTTCTTCTCCTGCCGTCGCCGAATCATTGCTTAAACAAAATGTAAATGCGTGTACAAAGAATTTTACATTTCATAAAATATCATCAAAAGATATTGTAAAATATTTTAAAACTATTGATGTTAAGAAAACTGCGGATCTGTGGGGCATTTCCGTTAAAGTTATTGCGTCTATAATCGATATAATCGCGCCTCAACTAGCTATTATTTTTAATACTAGTATCGAATATGGTGTGTTTCCTGATTTGATGAAGCATAGTAAAGTAATACCTTTATTTAAATCTGGTAGTACATTAGACCCCGCCAATTTTAGACCCATTTCTGTACTGCCAACACTATAAAATTTTTGAAAAATTATTCTTGATCAAATGTTAATTTTTTAATGTTAATAATTTACTTCATAAAATCAATTCGGTTTCACAAGGGTCGCTCGACAATTGATGCTGGTGTTGAGCTGATTAAATATATTTTCAATGCATGGGAGAATTCACAGGATGCTTTGGGTATATTCTGTGACCTATCCAAAGCCTTCCATTGTGTTCACCATGAAACATTAATCAGAAACTCAGGCATTGATGGTAAGAAGTAATGCTCTTAAATTAATTGTTTCATATTTAAGTAACAGAACTCAAAAAGTTGTCATTAATAGTATGATCTCCCGGGTCGATAGTACAAATGGGCGTGCCTCAAGGCTCAATTCTCGGCCCCTTTCTGTTTCTTGTATATATTAATGACTTGCCTTACATAGTAGGGGATAACCATAATATAGTATTATTTGCTGATGACACTTCATTAATTTTCAAATTAAAACGACAATTATTAAAATATGAAGAAGTAAATAATGCTATATCTAAATTAGTAAATTGGTTTAATGTTAATAACTTGCATTTAAATAGCACTAAAACGAAATGTATGAAGTTCATGACTCCAAATGTCAGACAATTAAATACTAATGTTATTTTAAATGGGAGGAACTGAGTCTTGTCGATACCACCATTTTCTTGAATAACACTAGACGCGAAGCTTCAATGGAGCCCCCATATATCAAAGTTAGCAAGCAGACTTAGTTCTGCAGCATATGCTGTAAAAAAGATTAGAAATCTTACCAGTGTGGAAACAGCTAGACTTGTTTACTTTAGCTATTTCCATAGCATAATGTCGTATGGTATTTTGCTATGGGGACACGCAACTGACACTGAAATTATATTTGTTTTACAGAAGCGGGCTATAAGAGCAATCTATGATTTAAAACCTAAAGAGTCGCTCAGACAAAAATTTAAGGAAATTAATATATTAACTTTGGCCTCTCAATACATTTATGAAAATGTAATGTACGTACACAAAAATAAAAGTAGTTATACAAAAATAAGTGATATTCATTCTGTAAATACTAGCAACAAACACAAGCTAGTAGTACCAGTTACTCGACTCCACCGAGTCAGTAATTCATTCTTGGGGCGATGTATACGCTTTTACAACAAAATCCCAGAAAATATACAAAATTTGACCTGCTCAAAATTCAAAACTTTATTAAACATAGTTTGTATAAAAGGTTATTATAATGTTAAGGAATTTATGGATGATAACCCTAGAATGAGGTGTTCGCTGCCAGGCTGTTTCTAATTTGTTTTGTGTGGTTAATTGTGTAATATACATGATTGTAAGCTGTTATTTAAAAAAAAGTCCCGCTGGGTTTCTTGCTGGTTCTTCCCGGGACGGAGGTTTTTTTTCGAACCAGTGGTAATTAGACAAAAGAGTGACTTTCAATAAGTATTATTTATAATCTATATTGAATAAAAAAGTTTCTGTTTCTGTTTCTGTTTCTGTTCCACTCCTGAGGACTAAGACAGAATGCATCTTTACTAGTGAAAAGAGTCTCCGGCACTCATCACTCACCATACGAAACACAGCAGTCTTGAATATATCAAATGAAATGAACAACATATATCACACCGTGCTGTCCACCCCTGAGGACTAAGACAGAATGCATCTTTACTAAAAGAGTCTCCGGCACTCGTCACTCACCATACAAAACACAGCAGCCTTCAATGTATCAAATAAAATGAACAACACACATTATCCCGTGTTGTCCACCCCTGAGGACTAAGACAGAATGCATCTTTACTATTAAAAATGGTCTCCGGCACTCGTCACTCACCATACTAAACACAACAGTCTTGAATGTATCAAATGAAATGAACAACACACATTATTCCGTGCTGTCCACCCCTGAGGACTAAGACAGAATGCATCTTTACTAGTAAAAAGAGTCTCCGGCACTCGTCACTCACCATACGAAACACAACAGTCTTGAATGTATCAAATGAAATGAACAACACACATTATCCCGTGCTGTCCACCCCTGAGGACTAAGACAGAATGCATCTTTACTAGTAAAAAGAGTCTCCGGCACTCGTCACTCACCATACGAAACACAGCAGTCTTGAATGTATCAAATGAACAACACACATTATCCCGTGCTGTCCCCCTGAGGACTAAAACAGAATGCATCTTTACTAGTAAAAAGAGTCTTCGGTACTTTTCAATCATTATCATATAACAGCAGCCTTAAATGTTATATGAAGTGAACAAAACCCAGCATTCCTTCAAGTTACCGCTGTCCATCATTGGTCGAGCCGATTCATTCAAGCTGCAGCCAAAATACATTTGCGGTTCTACCACGAAAAAAAAATTGGTAACAAAAAATACTTTTCATTAAATGGATCTGTTTCAAAAATCCACATTATTATGGTTTAATTTGAGCTAAAATCATATTACGTGAAATCTTGCTGCTCGTAGGACGTATATAATTCAATTCAAATTTAATAGAGGCAGCGGAGCATGTCTTACAGGGTTCCCATCAAAAGGAACAACGTAATGTTAAGGCAATGCGCCCTTGGCGAAATAGCGTTATCACCGAGCTTTAATTAGTGGCTCACAAAGAAACGTGCGTATAAGCGGACTTGAATTTACTTTAAATGGAGACTGAGTTTTTGAGCCATGTTTTAAATCTCATTTGCAAAGGTTTTATTTAGAGCTAGCTGGTACCCGGCGCCCGGCGCGTTGCTATCGCATAAGAAGTAATTGCGGAAATATCGTTTTAAATTTCGAATGGTTATATTGTTTAATTGGGAATGATAAAACATTCATTGAAGTTGAATGATATATAATTTTCAAATATTTTATTCGGTACGATACACGCGCCACCTAGTTAAAGTTGATTGTACTAGGCCTATAACCTTCGCGGATGCATGCAATATGTTGACAAAGTTTTACCACAATTTGATTTTTATATATTAGATTTATTTATATATTTACCTAACACAATGTTATTTACAATGTTTGAAACTAAAATGTACTAAAATTATTATCATAACTTCGTTGTCGCGCTAAATGCTTTAGCCTTTGAAACCAGCACTCTTGTCACTGACTTTTTCTCGTCGATCGTGGATTCAGTTCAGACCGATAGTCTCTACAGTAAATGGCACAAATATGTGATTTTCTCCAAACTTTCCTTGATCAAATTTGAGCTTTACACTTAGTTCCGCTGCCTCTGATTCCGTCCCGGAATAAAACGAGTTGTTGCTAAGTTGAGAGACCGCCATAGTGTTTACCATACAAGAGCATTGCCTCTGTCCATTATCCACTTTTTATACATTTTATTTATTTCAACAAAATACAGTTTATAAAAGTATTTGTTTGTCTTGACACTAAATAGTTTTTTTTTTAAATAAGGGTGACAAACGAGCACACAGTTCACGTGATAGACATCTACTAATTATTTATCTTTTTTTATAGGATAGGGTGACAAACCAGTACTCAGTCACCTGAGTAAGTGGTTGCTGTGACCCATAGACATCTACATCTATCCTCAATAAATAATCAAAATGCAAGTGCGTTGTTACCCGTGAGGACTAAGATGGAATGCCTCTTTTCAAGTAAAAAGCGTCTCCGGTTCTCTACACTCACCATACGAAACACAGCAGTGTTAAGCTGCTATTGGTATTCTGCGAGCATGGTCCTTCCCCGGTCGAGCCGACCCATTCGTGCTACAACTATACTACTAATATAACTGCAGCATAACTCTACCACGTATAGAAAGTCGTTGATTAAGAATAAAAATGTAAATGCATCTTCACCCCTGAGGACAAAGATTGTATGCCTTGTTACCAGTAAAAGGGTCTCCGGTTCTCCACCATACGAAACACAACAGCATTATTCTGACATATTACTCTCTCACGCTGGTATTCTGTGAGAGCTTCGCTGCAGCGCGGCTCTACCACGTTAAAGTTACTTAAAAATTATAACAAAAATCTTTGCTCTTTTAAATTATTATATACATACTACAATATAAAGCACTGTGATAAAATGATGTAATAATAAAAAACATAAATACTCACGCCTGTCACCCAGAGGGGTATGCAGAGACTATGGACTCCCATTTGACACGGTCCTGACACACCTCTCTCGCCTCCTCCACATCCATATACCTACGCATACACGCTCGTCGGTTAAGTGTACTCTTGATTTAGCCCATTTTCAATATATGGCCAATTTGGTCGATAAACTTTCGCCTAGAGCGTCCCTTCCCGACTCTGCCGTTCACCTCTGCAACACAAATTTACTTTTTCACTCTTTCCTCGTTCATTCTTTCTACATGACCAAACCACCGAAGCATTCCTTTCTTAATCCTGGTCACAACATCATCTTGAAAACCACGCTCTTCTCTTATCACACAATTTCTCAATCTGTCATTCAGATTCAGCCCTAACATACTCCTTAATGACCGCTTTTCTACTGCATTTATTCTACTCTCGTGCTTCTTATGCCACACCCAACTTTCACTACCATAAATTAAAGTAGGGACTAACATAGCATTGCGAATTGCCATATGTGCCTTTTCGGACACATTCTGACTTTCCACAATAGAGTGTAGAGCCCCATTTACTCTATTTCCTGCGTTCACTCGTCGTTCTTTATCCTTATCATATCTACCATCCCTGCTAAATATACATCCCAAATACACAAACTCATCTACTTGCTCGACCAATTCCCCTTCTATTCTTATTTCACATATCGTTTTACTTTCTTCTCTTTCATAAACCGTAACTTTCGTCTTACTTGCGTTCATTTTTATTCCCCTTTCTTTTAATGACCTGTTCATTAATGTAACCATCATTTGCAACTCGGCCGCCGACGACGCAAGTATGACTTGATCATCGGCGTACAAAAGGCATTTGACGGTTAACTCACTCATTCTTAACCCGCATTATTCAACTTTCAAATTTTCCAAACAACTGTCCATAAATAGGTTGAACAGCCACGGGGAAGCCAGACAGCCCTGTCTGACACCTTTATGGATACCAAACCAGTCCGAGTAGGCCCCGTTTATGCTGACACAAGCATTGGACTCCCTATACAGAGACTTCAATACCTGTATCAACCCAGCGCTCAACCCAAATGAGTTCAGTGTTTGCCATAACACATCCCTGTCTACTCTGTCATAAGCCTTTTCCAAGTCCACGAACGCACAAAAAACCTTTTGGTTTTTGGCCAAAAACTTATCCGCAATCATGCGCATGGAAAACACCTGATCCCTACATCCCATTCCCTTTCTAATTCCTGCTTGCACATCCCAAATTTTTCCATCAGTATCTCTCATAACTCTTTCAATTAGTACCTTAGCATAAAGTTTTCTCACAATGCTAAGAAGGCTGATACCACGGTAGTTTTTACAGTCCTGCTGCGATCCTTTTCCCTTATATATTGGGACTATCTCGGCTTTGCACCAGTCTGCCGGTACCCGCTTAAGTTCCCAACATAAATTAAATAAGGTGTACAGCAGGTCTGCCACCACTACATCACCAGCCCTTAGCATTTCGAGTGATAATCTATCATATCCGGCTGCTTTACCTGCTTTCATTCTTTTAATTGCTTTCATTATTTCATCTATACTTATCTCTTTCCTCTTCTTTCGGAATTTCTATTTCATTTAATTCAAACGTCTCATCACTCATAAACATGCTTTCAAAGTATTCCTTCCATCTCCTTAAACTCGACACTTCGTCATTCAGAATATAACCATTCTGGTCTCGTATAGCATTCATTCTAGGCTGTTTTGAATGTCCCCTGGCAGTTCTTACGAGTTTCCAGAACATTTTAATATTTGCCTGGAAGTTATCCAATATACTTCTATCATTCTTATCCATTCTTTCTTGCTTTTTCCTTTCAACTACTTCTTTTACTCTCTTATTTAGATTTCTAAAGACTGCCTTTTTTCTTTCAATATCATCATTCATACCGCTAGAATAACTAGCCTTGGTTGCTAGTAGATCTAGCCATACTCTCTTCTTTGCTTCAACTTCCATTACCTCATCATCCCACCATAAAGTTTTATGTTTCCTTTCATTCGTTCACTTACTTACACCCCATACTTCGGTAGCTGCATCCACCAAACCTTTCTTGGCATTACACCACACAGTTTCCAAGTCTAAATCATGCATACACAATTCATCCATACCACTTATATTTTCTCCCAGTCTACGTTTGAACTTCTCTTTCACACCTTTATCTTGTAACCTCTCTGTTTTTATACGCTGTAACGCAGTGGTAGACACAGATGTACGATGCCGCCAACGTCTGAATAGACCATTAATTCGGCATAAGACCAAGTAATGATCCGTCCCTACGTTGGACCCCCGGTAAACGCTTACTACTAAACTACTACTAAACCACTGCGCTCCTCATTATTTCATCCACAATCATGAAATCTATCATGCTTTTATCACCACCTCTTTCCCATGTATACATGTGAATCTTCTTATGACGAAAGAAAGTGTTCTTCACAAAAATATTCTTTTCCACACATACGGTGAGGAGGCTTTCACCATTCTCATTTATACTTTCATCACCAAACGTTCCCAATATCCTTTCATAACCAAGCCTCTTCATGCCAACCCTTCAATTAAAATCTTCTAATATAACAATATTTTCATTACCCTTGCATTTCATTAGCACCATCCTTACCATCTCCTAAAACTGCTCTCGGATATAAGTGGGCTTAGACATGTCTGGGGCATAGACCCCTAGAACAAACAACTTTTTAAGCCCACTTTCATTCGTATCCATTTGCAGTCTCGGGCTTACACATTCATACTCTTTCACATAATGACCCATTCTTTCTGAAAGGATGACACCGACTCCCTGGCATGCCCGCTCGGTCTCGTCTACACCAGACCAGTACGCGGTATATATGCCATGTGTAGTGGCATCCTTTCCCTTCCGTTTCGTCTTTATACATAACACATCTATTCCTCTATCATACATCATATCGCATACTTCATCCATCTTATCATTCATTGCTCCACATACATTCAGCGTAGCCAGACGGGCTTCCGCAATCCACTTTTCGTGTTTCGGTTTTCCTCCCCGAGATTCTTTGCACCCCTGCCCCATTAAAGGGGCGCCGGGAACTCGGGGCCATTTCTTTTCTTTTTTGCCTCATGGTGCGAAAGTAGGGGTTGGTATTTTTTACGCCGCTACCACACGGCGAGGAGCCAAGTCTGTTCTTTCGGCTTTGTCGCTTGTTAGCACCACCCGGGGGACACGTGTAGGGTGTGCTTAGGATTAGGTGGTCGAAGCCTACGCACTCGAGCGACTCATCCCCAATAATATTTTATGGAAGGTGCATTATATTATCACAAGTTAATAATAATTTTGAGGTTTTCTCGTTAGGTATTAGTTATTGATACTTTGTAGGTTTATCATTGTGATGTATACGTGTTTCAGACTCTGATTGAACTTCTTCATCTTCTTCATCGAGTGATGGAAATTTATCTCTCGTATTATAAGTATTATCATAAGTTAATAATACTTTTTAGGTTTTCTCGTTAGGTATTAGTTATTTATACTTTATAGATATACTCAGGTTTATCATTGTGATGTTTTCATGTTTCAGAAACAGCCTTCACTTCTTCATCCAGTGTTGGACATCGCTCTCTCTCATTATAAGTATTATCACAAGTTAATAATACTTTTTAGGTTTTCTCGTTAGTTATTAGTTATTTATACTTTTTAGTTATACTCAGGTTTATCATTGTGATGTATTCATGTTTTAGAAACAGACTTAACTTCTTCATCCAGTGTTAGAAATTGCTTTAGTCACCACATCCTCTATCAAGATAGCTATACCACCATCTATTTAAAGGCATGAGATCCTTCTGGAATTTCACATAGTCGCTTCTTACGACACCCAAGGGACGAAATGAGATTATTGACTCTTTTGCGACGTCACCACTTGGCGTAGATCCCATTTATTGAACTGAAGCTGAACTAGCTTATATCAAAAATATGTTTTTTTTTGTGTTCGTTGTTAAATAATTAATACTTTGTTAGTGGACTAAGTAATATCACAAGCTCAAGGTAACAACTAGAATATCATCTAAACTGTTACAATTAAATATTCATTCCAATTTTCATAAGTTTTTAAGGGACAACCTCTGAAGTTAAACCTATTTAAAAAAAAACAATTCTTAATTGAAGGAGATATCGCCGAACGTCGAATTGTGAACCTACTTTTTTTCAAATTGACTTAAAATGACGATAACATAACAACAACATATAAGCGCTGCTTGCGTCCTTGTACCAAACTTTACGATAACAACGAATTCCTACTTAACCGAGGCCTATGACTAGCAGTGAACAGAGTGGTAGTGACGATAAAAAAATTGTATCCCTAATACGCGCCTTATTTCCTACAACATTACTTCGTATTTGAATGAAAAACGTACATATAAATTTAGACAGTGTATACCATTTGCCAAGCAATGAACTGAACGGAAGTACGAAGGCGTAGAAAATGAAGTAACATAATCAAAAATAGACACAGCGTAGCAGTTCAAGTGATTTACACTCACATTTAAAGTGAACTTTGCAAGAAACTCTGTCCTGTTGTTTGAATAATTTAGAATAGAATATAATAAAATAGAATAATTCTTTTTTGTTACATTTTTAGAATAATTAAGTTTTGAAATATAAAGGTAAAAATAAAAAATATTTTTCCTTTTTTATAAAGTGATAATAGTTCAGTGCCTTTTATGTAGGGCGAATTTGTAATGGCTTTTTGGAGTATTGGTGATACCAGTGCTGGTCGCCGTACCTTTGATGTCGCCCCTCGTCGTTATCTGATTATGTTGGACTGGTATATAACCAGCATAAATGGAATATTACATGCAATTATTTAGAAAAAAAACTAAACTGCATTAATAATAATAAACTTAAAAAAAAATGTGTAGTCTATAAGATTTTGATACAGCAATATAGATGCATTACAAATAATATCATAAATGTGATAAGGTATTACAATCGGTGACAAATTAAACTATATATTTACATACATACATTCAGGTAGAATTCATGCATATATATTTTGAGTCATATATACATACATATTTTGAATTGTAATCAGGAAGATGCTGCTGCTTAAAGCCGCTTAGGCTACAGAGCGAGCCCATGCATATATACTCGAACTTATTTCTCCTCAGTCTTAGTCCTTGACTTTTTCTTATTTCTTAGACATGCAGGTTTCCAAACGATGTTTTCCTTAACTGCCGAGCACGTGGTAAATCAGCACTTAAAATTAGTGCCGGCGGGGATCGAACCCGGGTTGCTCGCGTACTGTGAAACTTACAGGGAGCGCTAACCATCTGAGCTACCACGGCTCATATTCCTATTATTCCACGTTTTTGTGTCTAGTTGTAACTTTAGGTTTTTACTAGACTTTACTATATCCGGGTGAAATATGTAATTAGTACTGCCTACGAAATATTTCGAGTACAAGTGATTTTTTTCATTTTTTTAATATACTACGTTTTTATCATATTCTTGCATTGTAATCCGAATTTGGGCTATATTCAAAATTTCAAGCTTCCAGCTCATCTGGAAGTTAGTTTAAAATCAATTACTAAATTCCACCCGGAACGACAGACAGACAGGACAAACAAGAAATTGACTTAAAAACGTGGTGAAATGGACAGAAAGAGGACCTGTTTTACAAACTATCTGGTCCCTGTATAGGTATGCATTAAGCGATCTTACATTTTACAGTAATTTTGTTTATGTGTACTTACAAACCTTCAGAAACTTAACATAAATTATACAAAAAAACTTTCGGAAAGAAAATGGACGATATGACATGTGAAGGATCAAGTAGTAGTCAAGTAGTAGAATTATTATCCTCAGTTATAGTCACTCAGGCAGTCGAGTAATGAAATTTGACCACGACCACACAGTTTACCTGACGGTGAGTGTATGCTTTGACCAATAGGCACCAACATCGATTCTCGATTAAGAATCATTATTTTTGTAATCCCAAGGGGTCACAGCTTCGCTTCACTCACCCTACAAAGCACAAGAGTACTATATTGCTAACGCTGGTATAAGAAAGCGTGATCCCTTCCTGATTGAGACGACACGTGACTTTAATAATGCTCGAACGGCTTCTAATGAAATTCAGCGGAATTCGAGTATGGTCTCGAATGGGACACAAAACACTTTTTTTAACATGAATGTAAATTACCCGTGAGAATTATCGCTACAATTCTCGTTCTATAATTGTAATATAATATCACTATAAAGGTTTACGATTAAAAAGACCCACTGTTTTTCTTGCTGATACTTCCAGTACAAAAGGTATTTCTTCCAAACCACTAAAAAGTAAAATTATAGTCTGTAAACGTCCCACTCCTGGGCACAGGGCTCCTCTCATTCCTGTGAGTGTTTTCGGGCAAAGAAGTATCGCGCTGTCCCAATGCAAATTGGCGGACTTCATATATCTTCGATTTTTTTTTTAATTTCTCAGACATGTAGGTTTCCTCGCGATGTTTTCCAACTTGACTTCCTCGTTGGTCTAGTTGTAGTAAACTTGGTTGCTGATCACGAGATCCTGGGGTTGAATACTTTTTTTTGGGTCAGGCCAAAATCATTTATACGTTTTTTCTGTCAAGAAATTCTCAATCTGTTCCGAAGTTAGGGAGTTGGCGGTGTTTTCACCTTCGTTTCTCGGAAAGCACGTAAAGCCGTGGGTCCTGCGCCTGATCTCTCTTCGATCGTGTCGGAGATTATCGTCCGTGGGGAATGCATGACGTGTGCGTAAGGGCAAGTAACGCCGGTTCGAACGATATTCCGGTGTGTAATGCATGCCGTACTACGCACTAGCAAGTGATGCCAGTGAGAACGATGTGTTGGATCAAGTGTCAGAAGTCTGCCTTATAAATCTGCGGTAAGTCGAGATGAAGACAAGTTGGACTGGCTTACAGGAGCTGTAGACTGCAGAAGACGAATTTCGGGAGTGCTTGGTAGGGGTTCTTGAGGATAATGACGAGGGCTTGAAAGTTGTAGTTTCCGAAGGTTGTTGGTTGCGTGTTTACAACACGCCAGGGTCACCAGTTTGGTCGTGGAAGGAAAAGGTGAGATCTTCCGCTGGGCAAAGTGTTCAGTCGGAGGAGCGGCAAACGCTTCGAGTAGTAGTTCGGAGCTATTCTATATATATATATTGCCTTTGCTTCGGAACTTTAATAGCGCGATTTAGGCTTCGATGTGTTTCGCTTGTGGCGCGACGACAGCGCCGCCACAGTCCCATCGGACTATTAGGGTGAGGGAATAAATACCGCACATGTGCTTTTGCATACACTTGCGCACTATATTCCTGTCCTGCGTAGATGGCTAGTCTCCTTTGTGATTGGCCGCGGTGACCGAAATTCGTTTTGGAGGACCTTACTTTCCATCACCATCGAGCACATGGTGAACCACTAGTCAATACAGTTTCCCATCAGCAGTAAATAAAAATGCGACTTTCAAAAAGTATTAATGGTATTTAATAATCATAATTGAATAAAATATATTCTATTCCAAAAATAAAACAATTATTTACAACTAGCATAGACCATGCGGGCATTACCTTGTATAATAATATAAAACGTAATTGATTTAACAAACAACATTTTCACAATAATTCAGGTGCACTATTTCCATACAGCCTATACGTCTGTATACATACTTCCGCCTGCCAAATGTGACGATTAAGGCGAATACTCTCTAAAGGACTCACGTCCAGCAGTAAACCGATGAAATAGAAGAAAGGAGAAGGTAAAGCTACTTCCATGTCGTATTTACTGCTCGTATATTTAATTGGTACTGCGGTCCACTCCTGGGAATATCTTGCATACATAATTTCATATTTGTTGCTTGTAAATCTTTTATTTGCACATTATTATATCTCTTAAACAAAAAAGATTACAAAGGGCGGACTTGATGCCTTACGGCAGGCAGTCTCTGTCAGTCATAACTAGGCGTAGAGAAAAAAATTGATAGGTGCTTTATATTTTAAAAGTTACGCAAAACGATATCATCACTTACAGCATTTTAAATATATCTACAATTGTAATAGAGTGTAGTTCACAACTACGGCAATAACTAGTGGAGATCAAAACTATGGCATCATTTGGAATCAATATATTTTTGTTTATGGTTGTAAAAGAGGGCAAATGGACTGTAAGTTAATTTGATATTGCAGGAGAATAAATATAATGCGGTAATTATTATATAATTAAAAATACAATGTGGTTTGCCTGTGGAAAATAACTCACGAAAGTAATAACAAAAGAAGCAAAACACCGTATCTCCGAATTCCTCGGCTTGGCGAATTTTTGAGCTACTCCACTAAGGGGGTTTCAAAACTTCTTAATAAATCGAGCAGAAAAATAATATGCAGTGCGGCGGGAAAGACTACCAGTCATCGCAATATCTTCTGAAAAATCTGTGTTATGTCCATAGATTAACTTATTTTTTTTTTTTGCGTGACGCGCTCAGAATGAATCGAAAGTCAACCTGAAATCGAATGCATCAATGGCCACACATTCATAAAGCAATTTCACAGACATTATTATTTTATAAAAAAAAATATTTATTATAAGCCCCAACAGATTAAAGCAATTAAAAGTTATTTTATTTTAAAGACAATTTTGTTTTATAGGATAGGGTGCCAAACGAGCACACAGTCCACTTGATGGTAAGTGGTTGCTGTGACCCATAGACATCTTCATCTATCCTCAATAAAGAATCAAAATGCAGATGCGTTGTCACCCGTGAGGACTAAGATGGAATGCCTCTTTTCCAGTAAAAAGGGTCTCCGGTTCTCTACACTCACCATACGAAACACAGCAGCGTTAAGCTGCTATTTTACGCTGGTATTCTGTGAGAGCGTGGTCCTTCCCCGGTCGAGCCGACCCATTCGTACTACAATTATACTACTAATATAGCTGCAGCATGGCTCCACCAGGCTCTACCACGTATGTATAATGTTGCTATTGTTATAAAACTACATACATGGAACTACATTATAAAAAGTAGCATGAAATAATCTATTATTTTTTTGTGTATTTATATCATACAACAGTATTATGTCAGCGTAAGAGAGTATACTACCACATGTCATCCCGTGGGTGTCGTATGAGGTGACAGAGAGAAAACAAAACAGGACAGTAGCGTCTTACCGTTGCTAACATGTCTGTCAGCGTACAACCAATAGGGAAGAAAGGTTCTCTACCTAATGCTCAGAGGTGAGTCCTTTCCCCACTAAATGATGTGATAACATTATGAAAAATGCAGGGAGTCGGTGGATGAAAGTAGCTTAGATTCATGGCTTGTGTCAATCCATGGAGAAGGTCTTTGTCGTGCACCTCACCTATGATGGATGTAATGATGACGATGATGATGATATACTATTTAATAATGTACTACTTGTAAAGCTTTTTGAGAAAATAATAATTGAAGTCTTAATTTCCAAGAAATATACCATTTTTCTTTCAATAGCTTATAACTGCGTTGCTTGCATTTGAAACATTGCATTATATTGTTAGAGAAGCGAACACGTTAGCGGTCATTTGTACGAAGTTGAAAATTTATTATAGCAATACAACCATGCGCAGATAAATAGTTTCCCCTCAGACGGCTTTCAAGTCGGGCACTACGTCTGAGACTCGTTATTTTGTTATCACCAACCTTAATTAATCACAACTCCTCGTGAATTTATAGCGGCTCCGGCAGCGAGACGTCTGAACGCGCTACGCGTAAAAACTCGCGGGCTCCACTCTATCTTATTTAGTTGGAAATCGTGAGATTTAATGGAATTCTTTTCTATTTCTGTATAGTTTAGGACGATGTTATAATGTATGAAATAACGGTTTCATTTAAATATATGTATAAATTTGGTTTTTAAGCGATTTCTAGAAAGGAAGTTTTAAATTGGACTCTATTACCTTAATATAAAAAGCACGATATTACATGGTTAATTTGCCAGTTTTGCAGTTTTATTTATTTATTGATATCTTAGACAGACAAATATCACCCCTATAAGGTTATCTATGGGGGTCTATGTTCAGTTCAGTGGACTTTTGATAAGCTGTAAAGAAGAAGAGTAAATTATATATTCACTCACATCTTTCTCACAATGAGAAAGACCCATGTCTAGCGGTGGACTGTCACGGAACGATAAACAAGAATAATAAAGCAATTACCGGGAACATTAGAAAAAAATATGTAGCTTTGTTTAATGTGTAGTACTCGTAAATAAAAGGAATTATTAAATAAAACTGCCAATCAAACCAACATAATATAAGTACTAAAACAGTGCATGATAATGCCTCGGCGGCTCCGGATCGAAAATATTTTAAATCTGTTCTGACATTCATATAGAACAAATTTCATATGAAAGCGCAAACCTGAACGCGAACTTTTTTCATTTCACCCAAATTGGATAAGTTGCAAGTATGTTCACAGGATATTAAGCTCTATATCTTTGAGCTCACGAATGTTTTTGCTTGTTACTTTCAGTTATTTTAAATATTTTTATCTAAAATTTAAAATTTGAACAATTAATTAAATTTTAATTTTAAGGGAAATCTGTGGTCTGTGGTTATTGATAGGAGATTGTATTTTTTTATTCATTTACCGGTTTCATAATTATGCCGCTTCACATATGTTGACTGCGTATTACATATTTATCGATAATATACGACTTCAGAAAACCATTTTCTTACAAAATCCATATATCCATGCAAGAACTGGCTGGATTCTTTTACATATAAAATTTTACAATCGTTTTAACAGAGTAACCCTTACAAAATGAGATGATGCCTGTGTCCAGCAGTGGGATGAATATAGACTGTAAATTTACTGTACTTTTACAATAGTAGATATACAGTAATAGATGCCGTGTGGATGAGAATCGCGTCACCCCTTTTTGTTTCTTGGGTTAAGAGTGATTATGACAAAATGCCAATATTACTATTGTCAATCCGCTTGCTAAGCGTGACAATTAGGTCAAGTCCCCCCACAATGGGTGAGGCCCATAACAAGCTGTGGACTTCCACAGGTTGATTTTTACAGAATAAGGGTAACAACGGGCATATAGTCTCCCTTATGGTAAGTGGAAATTGACGCCCATAGACATCTACATCTATCCTCGGTTAAAAATTGTATCTAACTAAGATGGAATGCCTCATTTCCACTAAAAAAGGTCGCCAGTTCTCTACATTCACCACAAGAAACACAGCAGCATTAAGCTGCTACTTCGTGAGAAATGAAACAGGAGATGGGCGGCGACATTTTCCTTACGACAACATGATAAAAACTGAGGATGACAGCCGGCATGTCAAGCGTGTCAACAATGGCAAATATATCCTCTATGAGGCAATCTATGGTCTTTTATAAATTAAAAAGAAGAAAATTATGTCTGCAAATAACCTGCTCATAGTTTTATAATAAAATTAAATATTTGTACTCTTTATGCCTCGAGGGCTCAAAGCGCAAATAAAATATCAAAGTTTATTCCATCTACCCTCACCAGCCGGTAGTGGGCGTCGCAGTAGCAGATTAAGGGGGCTTAGATAACAGCAGCTTGGAAATAAAAGCCGTATAACGGCTAATTAGTGGTTGGTGGTCGGGCGTGGCGGCGATGCAAATTCGACCACGCAGGGTAAGTTAGCCTACACCCGACTAATTTAGCCGGCTATTGTTCTTATTTTGAAACGATGCAATTACAGGAAATCGCTTCGAACTTAGAACCGATTGGAAAGTGGTTTTGCTTTGGTTTCAGTGGAATCGTTTGGATTAGGTTGAGTGGAAGGAATTTATATTTGTTACTACAAATTCATCATCATCATCAATCATTAAATCAACTCAGCCGATATATTCTTTGAATACCAATACACATTAAAACAAAACAAAATGAAATAAATTGTAAAGAAGTTACAATAGGAGGTCTTATCGCTCTGAAAGCGAACTCTTCCACAAATCATCATTGTTACAGCCTTGCATAAAACTATTTTTACGAATTTTATCGCTTTCATTTGACTTATTTATAATTCCCGACGTTTCCGTGAGCTCCCGTGACCCCCGTGACCTTAAATTCTATTAAAAACCGATCGCGTAAATATATGAAATCATTATCATTACGGCATAGCAAAGTCCTGAACATAGGCCTCCCCCATAGAAAGCTGTATAGAGGAGATATTTGCCATAGTCACCGCGGTTACCAGGCGGGTTGGCAACCGCAGTTTTCTATTATTTTTAGCTGTGATCTAGAAGATGCTGCTGCCCAACTTCTGTTTCAGTTTCTTTCAGTCTCTTACGACACTCACGGAATAATGTGGTAGTAGATTCTATTATTCTGCAGTAATTTTTTTTTTAAAAAGAGACGTTTTCTCCGAACCAATGGAAAAAGCTAATTGACACTCAATCTTGTAATCTCTATTGAATAAAAATAATTCTATTATATTCTTACGTCGCCATTATCTGGTATAATTTTTATTAGGTATTAGAGATTAATTTAGTGTAATATGAACAATTTTAATTTAATTATTACATTTTTATAAGACGATTGTATCACGTCTAAATCAAAGTTAAAGTAAATTTTTTAAATTAATTTAGGCTCGTCTAAAGCTCTTATAAACGTCAAAATCCATACCAGTTTGTAAAAACGAGACGTTATCACAGAAGAATTAGCAAGAATATCTTGGGTATTTTATTTGTTTTTTACAAAAAGCTGTCATATCATAATTTAATTTACAACTTCTAATAAAATGAATACAATTTAAAATATGCTGCAATTCCTCTAGTGTTGTAGTTGTAGAATGTTCATGGATGACGGTGATCACATACCATCAGGTAAACCGTATGCTCGTTTGCCTCCATTCATTTTAACAATAAATTAGTATTGAATAAAACTAAGTTTACGGATTTTATCGCGTTTATCGTTTATTCCATCAGTAGCCAGAGGACTTTCTAATATAGAGAAAGTGACTCCACTTTATGTTTCTATCCTTAATTAATTGATTTACTTTACTTAATACATTGATTTAATTTTTACGTGGTACGGAGGACGCTCTCACAAAATACCAGTGTAAAATATGGTGTTGTGTGATGGCTGTGTTTTGTATGGTAAAAGAACCGCAGACCATTTTTACTGCATACGAGGCAATTCAACTTAGTGCTCAGGGGCGACAACACATCTGCATTTTGATTCTTAATTGAGGATAGATGTGAATATCTATGGGCCACACCATGCACTTAGAAAAGGTGGACTGTGAAAATATTTTATAGAAAACTTTTAAGTAAATTTCCTTACAATTGTTACTTTTTATGTTAGATTGTTGAACTATATTTTGAAACATTTTATTGACTTCCTAGTTTTAGCCAAACTTAGGCCCGTATTAATAAACGTTACTCAGCTCAAGTACACGCACTTGAGTACAATCTTGAGGTTATGATCTTAGTAATAAACATATCTCAAGATGCGGTTTAGGTTTACGATATCAGCTGAGTGCCACACTGATTAATAAAAGAAACTCGACTCTCAAGTGTGTATACTTGAGTGAAAGTCACAGAACAGTATTCCTAAGTACATCGTTTTGAGATACTGTTTTTATGTGTTTATTAATTAGCAACGATCTTGAGATGCTGATTTCGTAATCAGGGCGTATCAAATAACTACGCACTTGAGTTCGTCGTTGAGTAACATTTATTAATACGGGCCTTATTTTTTTTTTATAGGATAGGGTGACAAACGAGCACACAGTCCACCTGATGGTAAGTGGTTGCTGTGACCCATCTACATCTATCTTCAATAAAGAATCAAAATGCAGATGCGTTGTCACCCGTGAGGACTAAGATGGAATGCCTCTTTTCCAGTAAAAAGGGTCTCCGGTTCTCTACACTCGTAAATAATAATAATTTAGGAACCTCTAGCCTAATCATATCGATTCTACAGGAGAGAGTCGTTTCTTTTATTAAATATATGTTTAAATTTTCTGTTAGTTATTCCGTCTTTTCCAGAAACGGTAATGATTTTCTTATGATTTTTATATTTACATGAATACCTCTTATTGAATTCCTACATTATTGTCACAAATATCACAAATACGCAAATTATCATAACAATTTTATCACGTATAGGCCTCCCCCATTGATTGAAACATAGAAAGAACTTATGCCGTAGCTGCCACGCTTAAATCTGCAGATGCCAATCTGCCTGCGGTTGGTATGCGCAGATTTTTAATTATTTTGAATTGTTATAAGGAAGATTTTGCTGCCCATCTCATGTTTATTTCCTTTGTCACCTCTTGTGACACTCACGGGATCTTATGATGTCTTCTTTTAATTGTCCCTATTAAATAGATGATGAATTACACATTTTTTAAATGTATTTGGTATCAATATTTAAGAGCATCTCCTTTTGATAAATATTTTACTGGATCTAAGGAGAAATATTAAAAATATAAAACTTTACAGAGTTTAACAGACGTTCAAATCTAACCCGTTGTCACAATCGTATTCCCGTGAAAGGCTTTGAAAAAATATGAGTTGGCAGCATCGAATAGACCGGAAATGTATAGGCGGAGGAAATGAACACGTTAGCAATACAAGATGGCTGCCGAGCGGCGGCTAAAGTGATTTATTATACTTGCAAACTGGACTTTCAGATGAACACAACAATTGTGACTGATTTTTTTTTAAATTGTGGCAACTGATTTTTGTGTTGAATAGTTTACGGATATTTTTTAGACATAAATGAGATATAGTATAATGCATTAAAAATAATTTATGTAAAACCTATTCATGGCCGTGTTGTAACGGTGTATGACAATCCACCACGAGAGTAGGGTTGCACTATTTAGCAAATATAACAAAAAATTCTTCAAAATCAAATATCCCTCCTATGAGGAAACCAATAGGGGATGTCTCTGGTCAGCAGTGGACTTTGTATAAGCTAGAATGAATGACCTATTTATCTTGAGCTTTAAAACAATCATTGTGTAATTTAGCTTGCAATTGTAGTCACTTTTTTATAGGATAATGGTGACAAGCGAGCACACAGTCCACCTGATGGTAAGTGGTTGCTGTGGCCCATAGACATCTACATCTATTCTAGTTAGCGAATAAAATGCAGATTTGTAGTCAGCCGTGAGGACTAAGATGGAATGCCTCTTTTCCAGTAAAAAAGGGTCTCCGGTTCTCTATACTCACCATACGAAACACAGCAGCATTAAGCTGCTATTTTTCGCTGGTATTCTGTGAGAGCGTAGTCCTTCCCCGGTCGAGCCGACCCATTCGTGCTACAACTATACTATTAATAAAGCTGTAGCATGGCTCTACTACGTATAAACTCACTTGGTGAAACGCTATCTTGATTTAAAAAGGGCTGACAAAGAAACTCACTTATTCATTTATTTAACATATAAACTAACCAGTCTTGCCTACGAGCATCATCAAAGTACAAAATATATATCAATACATATAAATAAAATTGTCTGTCCGTATGTGTATATTGAAATAACTGGCTTCTATTAAGCTCAAAGGGTTATTTGAAAGATAATATAACATAAATAACTACCTCTAAAAGTTTTGTCTGTCTGTCTGTCTGTCCGGGCTAATCTACGGAATGGCTGAACCGATTATGATGAAACTTTACGAACAGATAGAGCGCATTACCAGGAGTGAGTCTAGGCTATATTTTATCCGGAAAACTAAAAGATTTTGGTAAAAATCGACAAATTGATAAAATAAATGGTATTTGGTTATTTTAAATGTATATATCTCCACTCATGTCAATGACATAAATAAAATTGATGAGTCTGTCTGTAATATTGAAATAAACGGCTTCTATCAAGCTCATTTGCACGCATTTAACACATAAATAACAACTTTTAAAACCTTTGTTTGTCTATCTGTCTGTTTGTCTGGGCTAATTTTCGGAATGTCTGAAATTGAAGAGTCTGTCTGTAATATTGAAATAACTGTCTTCTATCATGATACTATTCTGTATCCAGGAATATTATTCAAAGAGTAGCCAAATTTTAAACTGATGTTCAAATATATAAATAATGATATACCATATATAAAAAATAAGGCTTCTACTTTTATTTGAATTTATCCCAAATTGAATGAGACAAAAACAAACACTCATATTTAGTTCAGATAATTTTAATTTCTGTCTCAACTAGATTATTTTCATACTAAATAAGTTTCAGTTCAGAACAATAATTAATAGGAATTACTAACGTAGTCCTAAATCAGAAATCTAAACATTGTTATATCTAAAACCTAAATATTAAGCTACCTGTATGAAAATGTGTAACGTTTTCAAAATTGTTAATAAAACAAAAATACAAAGCAACCTAATATTGCTTTGCTTTTTCGGAAATGCGCAATAGTCCAAAGGAAATCGTTGGTAGAATCCCTTTTCTGCCTGGGAGTCTCTCTGAGTACGTTAAATTGTAACTTTTTTAGTGGATGCTGTGGCCCATAGACATCTACATTTATCCTCGATTGAGAACCAAAATGCAGATACATTGTCACCCTTGAGGAGTAGGATGGAATGCATCGTTTACAGTAAAAAGGATCTCCGGTTTATTTTACACACACCACAAGAAACACAGCAGCATTAAGCTGCTATTTTACGCTGGTATTCTGTGAGAGCGTGAACCTGCCCCGGTCAAGCTGACCCATTCATGCTACTACTTTACTTTTGTAATTTAAAGTGTCAATTTACCACGTGCGAATTTTCAGATGATTGAAATGATATTCGGCAATCAAAATAGAATCTGTTTTATCCTGTGTGGTAGAAATTCTTTTCTAAATAAGTACGAATACAGCAGTGCGTACACTACTGTGTTCGGGTGTAAATGGTATAAAGAGCCAGTCTGACTACGGGCTGTGGCATATCATATTGAAAATTAGCCTTAATGTTGATGTTAATCTAAACTTTTCCGAACATACCATAATTTGTGACATTCATTTCATATTATACTCTGATCTGAACGAAGTTCTTCGCATTTTCAAATAACATGGCGAATCGTAGAATTCAGCATTTTTAAATGTTTTTATTATTATGTTAATTATTATAATAAGTTTGCAGAAACAATATGATCTAAATGGTATTTTTGGTCGTATCTATTTACTCGTATCACCCCACCCAACAATGAATTATTACCTCACTCTCACTCAGACGTGGATCTCTACATCCAAATCTGGAAGTTCAACCATCTTGTTCGCTTGTTCTTCATCATTGAGGATTTAATAGTTCTTAGATCCATGCTCATGTTCTGTCACAGAAATTATTTGTCTAAGAATAGCTATTGAATGTACATCACTGACCTAGAGGTCAGTGATATACATGGTGATTGATTTAGGAGCCCCTGCTTCGTGGGCAGATCAATTATGATAATTTTTTTACTTCCGCCCTACCTGTAACCAATGCTGCCCAACCTCAAATTCGACTCTAGCTACAGCCCTGGTCGGTATGCGATACCGCTCATGATACCGCCATATACAGGAGAATATTTTAAGGGATGTCTTATGAAAAATGACAATGCGACATAAATGAGAAGTCGAGTCGAACATCGAGTCGAATAATGAAGAATGCTTTTCTGAATTAAACAAATTTTAGGTATTTTATCACGTTTAGTTGTACTCATTTTAAATATTTCTAAATACAAAAATAATTTGAGGAATCTTTACAAAAAGTCTTTTCTACCGACTTCAAAAAGGAGGAGGTACTCAATTCGGCTGTATGCTTTTTTTAATGTGTGTTACTCATAACTTTTTTCTGGGTGAACCGATTCCGATGATTCTTTTTTTATTTGAAAGCTGGTGCTTCTCACGTGGTCCTAAATAAATTTGATCAAACCTTGACCAATAGTTTCTGAGTTATTCTTTATAATTTATATTGAAGTCGGTTGTACAAAATTTTTAATTTTAAATTATTGTTAATGTCAACCATTTCTTGTTTCGGTGTTGACCTATCAAGAAATGAAATACTGAGAAAAAATAACTACAACTTTCCTTGAGTATACAAAACTTTGTGATTTAGTCATGTTGCCCTGATATTAAAATGAAACGATGGACTTCTTTTTAAAGAAAAGGGGGAAACGAGGTGGCTTATGTGTTGAACTTTTATAACATGAGTATGCACTCTCTATACCCTCAGTTTCACAGTTCGATAGGACGGCAAATCAACACGACCGGAAAGAGTTCAGGCGCAGGACCGGCTTTACGTGTTTTCCAAGGCGCTGGGGTGAAAAACTGACTCCGGGCTGCTAATGAGAATTTCTTGACAGAAAAACACAAGAAATGATTTGGGTCGACCCGGAATTCAAACTCTCATAATTGGCAATCGCGTTTACGACCACTAGATCAACGAGGTCGCTAATAATAGTTAGTGTTTTGTCGCTGTGTATGGTGAAATTTAGTGGCTGGAATCTATTCGAACAATTCCTCTGAGCACTCCCCGTAGCAAAGATCGTAATAAAGCAAAGAGATATAATGCTTTTTTGGAAGGCCTGTGAATAAATGCAATCAGAAACTCGGTCTTCGAAAATCCGCTGGATACGGTAAAATGGAAGTTGCCGATCGCGACTGCTCTGGGCCAAAGATAGTCTAAGTGAACCTGAACTAGCGCCTTAAGGCTAACTCCTGGAAGTATTTATTCACAATGGCAACGAAATCACATACTAGTACTATAAAACAATTAATGGTATATATGCAAAACTACGATAGGAGCAGGACTATACAGGGTATTTTTGAAACGCTCCCGAAAACGAAGACAGACGACAGTACTAACTATATCTTAGATGATGGGTGAAATATAAAATCGATCCTGATGAAAAAAAAATCATCTTTTCACAACGTTTTATTAGCTTTATTCACGCTCCATCGTGTTAGTATAAATCATCGTGTTAAATAAAACGTTAATTTCATTAAAATAAAACATGAAAATACTTAAACATAAAAGCAGCAGGAATTACTGAATTACAATCAGCTGACTAGGGTCAATGTACGCGCGAACGCCGAATTCGCGCGGCCCGTAACTAGCGATGGTACCACAATACCTAATAATTTACAACACTTGTCTAAATACCTAACATCTACTTAACCTACTAATTTGCCACTGTGCTTGTCTCCACGTAGCCACTTTAATTCAATTCACAGGTTAAATAAACCAAATAACTGGTTCGATTCCCCGCTAATGAAAAAATACTTAAATAAAATGTTAACAAGGTTAGAGTCATGCTTTTTATCCATTGTGTAGGTATATTTTTATTCTGATGTATTCAGTTATGTACCTATTCAGATCAGTTCAGTACTAAGTTATTTAAAAAAATAGATTAAATAAACCAAATAACTGGTCTGATTCCCGCTAATGAAAAAAATACTTAAATAAAATGTTAAAAGGTTAAGTCATGCTTTTTATCCATTGTGTAGGTATATTTTTATTCTGATGTATTCAGTTATGTACCTATTCAGATCAGTTCAGTACTAAGTTATTTAAAAAAAATAGATTAAATAAACCAAATAACTGGTTCGATTCCCCGCTAATGAAAAAAAATACTTAAATAAAATGTTAAAAGGTTAAGTCATGCTTTTTATCCATTATGTAGGTATGTTTATTATTCTGATGTATTCAGTTATGTACCTTTTCAGATCAGTTCAGTACTAAGTAATTTAAAAATTAGGTATGAAACGACACCGATCCTCCGTGGCCTTATGAGATTCTCCAAGGCACATTAATATGTTGCCGTATTCACGAGCACTATAAACGTACGCGTTAGGCATTATTAAAACAAAAAGAAACACAAAACGTAACAACAAGAATAACACGTAATAACAAGTACGTAATACCAAGTAATAACAATAAGAATTTAATAAACAAAACCAATGAACTGTCGCTCGCGCATGCGTGTCCAAAGTCAGCGCGGAACTGTCTCAAAACTAAAATTAATAGTGAATCCTGCCAAAACTGAAGCCTACTGCGTCCTAACTAACGTCCTTGCAGTAAACACTTTGAACATTCCACAGACCGTCAAATGTTATGACATTGCCAACTTTTATTTTATAAGTTTAGTTTCCATATGATCCCTACGACTAGTCTTTCATATGGAATTTAGAAGTTATAGTTGTAATTTTTTAATACAATTAGACAATCAATTGTACCCTGACGAAACAAGCAGTTCGTTACTACAAAAATGATATTGAAATTAATAAACGTACTTACTTGGGTTTGGTTATCTTTGATTTTGTACAAGAAAATAGAAATAAAATGGTATTGAATAATTTAATAGTTAAAATCAATTGCAATTATGATCGACAGTTAATTAATCTAAAAATAATTATTTTACTTTACTTTTATTGACTTTCCGTTTTAATCCTTCCAATATTTTGATTTGAAAACAGGTACGTCAAAACTATTACAAATTACTTGCAAGTTTTATTGTAATTGCCGCTCTAATTTTATGTCGCTTGCAAACAAATCTTAGTAGGTAAATTTGGGAATTCCATATGTTGGCGCTGACGCGAGGTGACACACAGTCGGCCGGGTGGCGGCAGCGGGTACAAAGGGGCGCGACGGGGAATGCTCGCCAGTATTGTTGTGCGCGCACGCTATTGGTTCCTCATTCTTGCCGCGCTTGAAAAGCGATGTTTCCCAATATACAGTCGCACAGCTTTCTATGCACGACGCGCGACGATGTTTTAAAAAGGAAGGAAAGAAAATTATTTATATCTATTGTTTTATGACTGAACTAGTGAACGAAAAGGTAAATAGAAGTGAATGGGGAAAATTGTGCAGTAAAGAATGTATTGAGGAAGAATACCGAAAAAATTACCATGTGGTCAACCTGATGACGGAAACATTCATCATTCGCATTGATGATGATGATTCTGATGAAGTAGCATCCAGTAACACCAACACACCATCGACATCCGGCTTCCATGTTCCATGTTCTAACGGTATAATGGACGGCGTGTCACCCTTAGCTTAAGTTTTCTTGTTACAAACTACTTTATTTTACGATTGAAATAAAAATAATGCTCAAGCATACATTATCCATTTTAATTTCAACCTCTTCCAAAGTTCTAAGAAGCTAGTAAAGTAACTATTATGATTCTACAATAAAACCATTAATTACTATTATAATATTATAAAACAACAGCCTAGTACCATGTAGTACTTTAGAACGCGACTGTACCCATGCGCAGGCACACCCTCCACTGTCGCTCAGCGTCGTGACGGGACCTGTACGGAGCTAGATAAAGAGTTTGCCGACGCGGATATTGACCCTAGTCAGCTGATTTTATGATTTATTTATTTTAAATTCCACTGCTGGTTTAATATTTAAGTATTTTCATGATTCTTTTAATGAAATTAATGTTTTATTTAACTATATCAACACGATGGAGCGTGAATGAAGCTTAATAAAACGTTGTGAAAAGATGATTTTTTTCATCAGGATCGATTTTATATTTCACCCATCATCTAAGATATAGTTAGTACTGTCGTCTGTCTTCGTTTTCGGGAGCGTTTCAAAAATACCCTGTATAAAGCCAAACTTTCACCTTGATGCTTTCTCCTGGAAAGATTTATTCACATTGACAACGAACAAATATACTTGTAATGTAAAACAATTATATGGTATATTAGGTGTATGTGAAACTACTTGTTATTCATTTTACATACATTAAACGGCAACCATTCCGTCGGTTCACGCAACGCTGCGTGAATGTGATTGAAATATTTGCATATTATATAATACATTAAAGAATGTTAAATACAACGAATTCACGTATATTGTAATCAGTAGGATCAGGCGTTACTTTGCGGAAATCCATTATATTAAAGATGTTAAAATTTTTAGATGCGCGAATGATGTATGTACCTAGTTTATACAGCACCTTCCGCTCTCCCCATTGTGTGCACTATTCCCGTCAACATTAATCCCAACACCACTTTACTGCGAAAGACATACCACTGTCAATGCCTCGTTTAGAGGCTAAATATGTCGTATTATCGACGGTTAGCTGATTAATTTTAGGTTCCAGCACAAGGGTAACTAACGTGACCCAATTATTTAGCCTCCGCTGTACGTCCGTCTATATCTAATGATTTGTAATAGGTAGATAGTTGAAATTTTCACAGAATGTGTATTTCTGTTGCCGCTGTAACAAGAAATAATAAAATTAAAATAAATTAAAAATTAAAGGACCTATACTAGAAAGTGTTTTAGAACCCTTCATGCGCGAGTCCGACTCGCACTTGGCCGGTTATTATATGTATCTTTAATATTTTACGTATATTGGTCCAACATAACAATTTAACTACCTATGTACGAGCAAGTACATGATATTTCAACAGTTTAGAAAATAATGCTGATATCGTGCCTGCGCGCGCGACACGTTCACTATAATTACATTTTTATTCATAAGTATTTTCAACATAAACGCTCTCACGGAAACGGACACAGTTTTAATTACCACATCCTGTAACGTAGAAGATACAACCTACATCAATATACTACATATCAATTATATGTAGAGGGTCACAAATCACAAAACCCCTACATTTTGGTCCTTCGAGCTGACGTGAACTAAGACTTGTATATTACGTCTACAATAGTTCAACAGTAAAGTGTATTTGTAAAAAAAAAAAAATAAAAAAAAAAAAAAAGTGTAATCTGTGATTCTATCTGTAGTGTCACTTGGTTGCTGGCCTCCCACAAGCGGGTCTCACCAGCTTGATTGAGGTGCATACTACGGTAAGAGTCAGTCACACGTATCTGAAACCAACTATTTACAACATCGTCCTTAAACCATGGAGAACCCACTTCAACAACAGAGAACAATCATTGAATCTATCCTAAAATTGAGGCTAACTTCAAAAGGATTCTGATTCACGCAAGTCAGGAACATACATAGAAAAGGTTGGATGCTGAATGCTCAATGGAGGTGTTCAACATGAATCATGGTGTTCTAAAAAAAACAGACAGTGACTTGATGACGACTATTTCATCAATGATACCTACACCACCACAAAGAAGCGGTACGAAGCGATTCGTGACATGCTGACGAACTACGAGGTGAAAACTGCGGAAACTGGAGTACCATCAAGGTCTGATGAGTTCATTAGCCAACAACGCACCATTTCCGGGCGCTCTAGGGTGATTAAAACATCAACACCAAAGAGTTGACAGAAAAGTGGAAATTTGTGACAAACTGAATTCGCTGCAGTCTCGCTGGAAACTGATCGACGAGCTCCACTGGCAAATCGATAACCTGACTTCTGGCGGTGATGTAGGCTACGAAGAAGAGTTTTCTGCATACGAAACCCTGTACGAAACTACAAAAGGGATTTGAATCGTAAGCTAACTCAGTATCTCAACAGCATCAGCAAGTGCCTACAATTGAGATTCCTTCTTTTCTGGTAATTATACCCAGTGGCCTACATTCATGGACCTATACTGTGAAGCCATCCACAACAATGTCATGTTGACAAAACGCAAAAGATGCAGCACCTCAAGGGCAAACTTAAAGGCGAGGCGGAGCGTAGCATCTTACAGTATCAGCTGATAATTACGACATATGTTGGGAGATACTTACCCATAGGTACAACAATCAACAACTTTTGTTTACAAAACATATACAAACCCTTATGGGATAGCCGGCGTTGCAAACACAGAATGCATACGAGCTGAAGAAGCTACATGACACAAGTGTCGAGACCATGCATGCTATTCACAATCTGGGCATCGATACAACGACTTGGGATCCGATCCTGGTGCACATTCTCATTGGCAAATTGGACTCCGACACGTAAGCAGCCTACATGGAGATCAGAAAGGCCCGAGAGAGCTACGTTCCTTGAATGAGCTGATAAACTTCTTGGAAAACAAGCTTACTGCGCTTGAACCTGTTCAAAAAAAGAGACAAACACCTAATAAGTCAAACAATTCGACCATCAAGGAGGCAAAAGCTCAATTTAAAAAGGACTTTAACAACACCAACAGGCGTAGTTTTCTTCGAGCATATCATACAAGCACAGAAAAATTGCCCGCTGTGTAAAACAATCATATTTTACTCTACTGCAAGTCGTTTCAAGACATGTCACCGGAAGACAAAATGAGGTCAATTTCGCAACTACATATTTGTCGCAATTGCCTGTACTTACACAACAACACAATGCAACTCCAACAAAGATGCCGCGTGTGCAAAGAAGCACACCACACAACATTGCACGATATTTACCGCAAAGTTGAAATCGCGGTCTCAAATAACGTTATACCTAGCAACAAGCCACATACGTCACAGCAAAAGGCAAACCACGTGTCTGGAAATTATAACGAAGTCCTACTAGCGACCGTTCAATTAAAGGTGATGGCAGCTGATGGATCGACTGTTCAATTGCGATGCCCTCTCGACCAAGGATCACAGATAAATCTAATAACTGAAGATGCTGCGCAACGGCTGGGACTGCAAAGACAAAATCGAAACGCCACAGTCTCAGGCATAGGGACGTCAGCACATCATAACGGAACCGTACGGTTAGACTGTGAGTCTTTGTACGGAGGCCATCATTTACAATCGAAGCCATGGTAATGGCCAACATGCTCAGCAACCTGCCTAATTACACCTTCGAAAAACAAGACTGGCCACATATTCAGAACATACAACTGGCGGATCCTGACTTCAACATCTCGAGACCAGTGGACGTTCTGTTAGACGCTGGAGTGTATGCTGACATAGTAATGAGTGGTATGCTACGAGGACCCACACACGCACCCATGGCTCAACAGACAAAAGTGGCTGGGTACTGCTGGGCAATATCAAAACCTTCAACTGCCACGTGCTCATTAATCTTGACGATGTATCTCGATTTTGGGAGATGGAGGAGATAACTGAAACCAATCACAATCTAACATCAGAGGAAGAATACTGTGAATCTATTTATTCAACCACAACAACAAGAAAAGAAGACGGACGATATGCAGTCAGACTTCCAATGAAAATAAACTACGAACAAACCTTGGGCACTTCTAAGCCACAGGCAATCGCACAATTTCGGCAGTTAGAAAACGATTGGCCAAACAGGAAACATTTTCTACGTCATACAAGAAGTTTATTGACGAATATCTACAACTCGGCCACATGACGCCATGCACTGAACACCATAAGCCAAGCTACTTCTTACCTCATCACGGCGTACAAAAGCTGGACTCAACAACTACAAAATTGCGCGTAGTCTTTAATGCCTCTGCCAAGACAAGTACAGGACAAAGCTTGAACGATCTCATGGAGTGGCCTAACCTCCAACAAGACCTACAATCTATGATTCTACGTTGGCGAGCCTTTCAATACGTCTACACTGCAGACATTGAGAAGTTTTACCGTCAAGTACTGATACACGATGAAGATCAACACCTGCAAAAATTGTATGGCGTGACTCTGCAGATCTCATCAAAGAATACCAACTGTGCACTGTAACATATGGTACCAAAGCTGCACCATTTTTGCAATGCGCCATAATACAACTCGTAATGGACGATGGACACCGCTATCCTCTCGCGGCAGAGATCCTTACTCACCAGCTGTATGTGGATGACCTACTTGGTGGCAGCAACGACATGTTAGAAGCACAAGACGCTCAAAACCAATTGATTGACCTGTTAAAGGCGGTGGGTTCAATCTTCGCAAATGGGCTAGTAACCACCCCAGATTGCTTCAAACTTTACCTGAACATCTCATAAGCCAGAATATGTTTGACTTCAAGGACGCAGAGAGTAACAAAACACTGGCTTAACCTGGAATCCGCACACTGATCAGTTTACATTCAAGGCGCCACTTAGTAACACACGTGACGTCACAACGAAGCGGACATTGCTCTCTGACCTATCAAAATTATATGACCCACTTGGTTGGCTGTCTCCGGTAACAATGAAGGCAAAACATATTTCAACAAGCTTGGCTTGCTTCAACAAATTGGGATGAACCTCTTCCGGAAGACATACAACAAGAGTGGACAACCTTTCAACAAGAATTGCCCACTATCAATACCATCGCTTTACAACGCTGGATTGGTAACACTAAACAACCCATCGAGTTACACGGATTCAGTGACGCCTCGAGAAAGCCTACGGCTGCGTTATCTACTGTAAATCTATTAGTGAAGAAGGGCAACAAATTATCACGCTGGTGGCAGGAAAAACTAAGCTCGCACCATTAAGAAAACCCCGTCTTTACCACGGCTTGAACTATGGTGCCCTACTACTGTCTCGACTTATGAAAAGGTCATAGAGTCAATAAACTCACAGAGTGTAACAATACATGGTTGGACAGATTCTATGATCGTGATGGGTTGGTTACAAGGGGCCTTCAAGATGGACCACATTTGTGGCTAATCGCGTAACACAGATCACTGTCATCATGCCATCGGGATGCTGGAGGCACGTCAAGTCTGAATATAACCCAGCAGATTGTGCCAGCAGAGGCCTAACTCCACTACAACTGGCGAATCATTTTATGGTGGGACCTATTTGGCTAAAAGACAACGACCTCCCACTTCAAGACCAATTCCACACAACTGTTGAAGAGAAAAGGTCAAACAAGTTTGCGTGTCACAAAGGTCGATGCCATTAATCGGAGAACTTTTAAACAAACACAGCTGTATGGCACGCGTAACTCGAATCCTAAGTTGGATACTTCGGTTCATAAACAATGCACGTGACGTCAATAATGCCATGCGGTCATCGTACTTAGCAACGAGTGACCTGCAGAACGCACATAATGCAATTATCAAGGCTATACAAACTAATCATTTCGCCGACGACATTGCACAACTCAATAAACATCATAAAGTGCGAATAACAAGCAGCATTTTAAACTTAAATCCATTCCTGGACAAACACGAAATCTTACGTGTAGGAGGACGTCTGAAAATGCCAACTTAAGTCAAGAACAAAACATCCAAGCGCACAAGAGGACCCTGCATGGTGGAGCCAGACTAACTCTATCATATCTACGCAACAGATATTGGATTATCAGCGGTTTGAGAGCAGTGAAAACGACTTATACGGTGCATCACGTGTCATCGCTTCAAAACTATCAACAACAACCAACTTATGGGTGATTTACCTCCACGCGTCACACCATCCCGGCCTTTCACACACACCGGTGTAGATTTCACTGGGCATTGGAGGTAAAGGCTAACAAGGCAGAGGAATAAAGACAATGAAGGCCTACGTAGCTGTATTTGTGTGTTCTGCACAAAAGCTCTTCACCTCGAACTTGTCTCCGATCTCAGCACAGTGGCTTTTCTGAACGCCTTGAAACGAATGTGTGCCCGCCGAGGAAAGCCTCGTCACATCTACAGCGACAACGGCACCAACTTCGTGGGCGCAGCAAGAGCATTGGAAAACAACGAAAGGAGGCATTACAATGCTACATAAACAATGACGTCATAACTAACATGTCAGAGTGGGCATTGAATGGCATTTTAACGCTCCTTCCTGGCCTACTGGTGGACTCTACGAAGCTGCAAAAGCCTGAAACATCACCTCAAACGAGTACTTGGGGATCAAAACTTACGTTCGAGGAATTTTCTACACTGTTGGCGCAGATTGAAGGATGTCTCAACCTCGCCCCTGGTGGCGTTGTCAGAGAATATCGAAGACCTTGACTGCTTGACACCAGCTCACTTCCTAATCGGCGAGCCTTCTAGAATCACCACTATCCGCTGAGGGTGACATGACCTCTACAAGATGGCAACTTACGGAGAAAATGTACAAGGACTTCTGGAGAAGGTGGTCTACTGACTATCTTCAAACTCTACAAACTCGAAGCAAATGGCACTTTCCTACTAAAAACTTAGAAGTTGGGGACGTCGTTATCGTCAGAGAAGACAACATTCCTCCTGCCAAATGGATCCTGGGACGGGTGTTGAGACTCACCCAGGTGCGGACGGCCGGGTACGAGTCGTCACACTGAAAACTAAAACAAGTAATATGAAGCGACCGATTACAAAATTGTCACGCCTTCCGTTGGATCCGTCATCTTATACAACTGCATCTTCTGACGTTGACACTACGAAGCCTGCAATAAATACACAAAGAAAACGAAGAAACAACAACGGCAAAACACTTCAACAACTTTTTTGTACGTTACTACTTATATTTTCGATGTGTGTTGGACCTACTACGCAACAAATGATCAACATAACAAGGCTTAGCAGTTCAAGAGTCGTTTATTTTGACAAGGTGTCTGATGCAGATTATTCAAGATAAGTGGAAAATGGTTGTATACTAACATGACGACATATATGGAGTTTGGACAATACAAAACTATGTCAACCATTTGAACACATTATGCAAGAATGAAGCAGCCTATCTTACAATTTCATCCCAGTTTCAACACGAACTTAACGAAATTCAACACTATAACGATATCTTACGATCAGAACATGGACCGTCTCGAAGAAAAAGAGGACTAGTGAATGGAATAGGATACCTAGCAAACTCCTTTTGGTACTCTGGATGAGAGATTTGCCAATCAGTACGTGAAGGATATCAACATAATCCAGTCAAACGAAAATCATCTATTGAATCTCTACAAAATCACACATCGATCATCGAAAGTGAATATAATCTTCTAAAAGAAACGAGGAAGTAATGAACACACTCGTATCATCGACAATCATCTCGCTGAAACGGAAAAACGCATACAAATCAGCCATGACAATGCTATGTACATAACAGCGCTCTGGCCGTGAACTTGATCATTTCAAACATACGACAAATACAACAGCAACTCCTAGACCTAGTAACTGACGTGAAGGACGGGAGAGTTGACACCCATCTCATCAAGCCCAACCAATTTGAAGATCAGCTCAACATCATCTCCGGTCATTTACAAGCGAGTTATCGCTACCCTGTGTGAACACACGCCACGCACGCCTATACAAGCTGGCGCGAGTGCACGCGCTTAACAGTGCATACATAATATTCGAAGTGAAGCTACCGCATAAACAACGAACAATATGAACTTAACCGCATCATTCCTATTCCGCAAATAACTGGACACACAGAGAAAACTATAGTACTCACATCTGAATACCTTGCTGTAAACCTAAAAGGACATGATAATACCCTTAGAAAACCGAGATGTATCATCATGCTTAAATCTGCAAGAAAACAAAATGTTATGTGCTATCAATCAACCTATTTACAACATTAAGGTAGCTGATACATTATGTGAAGCGCAAATATTAAACAATGGCGACTTATCAACATGCCGCACAAGAGTATTGGATTGCAACGACAGGTGGGTGCGATTACACAATCGTGGCGCGTGGCTGTTCTCCTGTTGCGAAGACTGCACGATGCGCATTTTCTGCCCAGCTGGAGTGACGTCACAGCACTTACACGGCAGGGATTATGTTACTGGACTTGGGTGTATGCTCAAGGAGAAAGCTTCATCATTCATGCTCGCAACGACTATCACAGCGAGTTGAAACTAACAGGCAGTGAAGAAAGAATGTACATGCGTGAATCAAGCCTGAACCACATACTGACAGACTTTAATCATACATTTGGACCTGAAGATCATAAAGACGCCTTACAAGAGCTGAAAAACAACATTGATAAGGTCAAGGAACAGCAACAAACACTGAGTGTACAATCACTCACACATGACACACACAACTATGTGTTGTACACCGTAGTCGGATTATTGTAGCCTTCATTGCATGGGGACATTCCGGCTGAAAAGAAGATGTCAAGGCTGCAGCGTGAATCTTCGCGACAAGCCAGACCCCAACAATGTCGAGCAGCCAACCCAAGGACATTCATCGGAGCATGGAGTCTCGGACATCGATAGTGTGGATGCGGTGATCGCAACGGCTGCCCGTAAACTCAATAGGGGTTCATCGCCTTAAACTTTCTTCTTGTTTATAAAATTGGCAAGATGTACGAGCAAGTACATGATATTTCAACAGTTTAGAAAATAATGCTGATATCGCGCCTGCGCGCTGACACGTTCACTATAATTACATTTTTATTCATAAGTATTTTCAGTACAATAAACGCTCTACGGAAACGGACACAGTTTTAATTACCACATCCCGTAACGTAGAAGATACAACCTACATCAATATACTACATATCAATTATATGTAGAGGGTCACAAATCACAAAAAACCCCCCTAGTACCATGTAGTACTTTAGAACGCGACTGTACCCATGCGCAGGCACACCCCCTCCACTGTCGCTCAGCGTCGTGACGGGACCTGTACGGAGCTAGATAAAAGAGTTTGGCTTCGACGCGGATATTGACCCTAGTCAGCTGATTTTATGATTTATTTATTTTAAATTCCACTGCTGGTTTAATATTTAAGTATTTTCATGATTCTTTTTAATGAAATTAATGTTTTATTTAACTATATCAACACGATGGAGCGTGAATGAAGCTAATAAAACGTTGTGAAAAGATGATTTTTTTTTCATCAGGATCGATTTTATATTTCACCCATCATCTAAGATATAGTTAGTACTGTCGTCTGTCTTCGTTTTCGGGAGCGTTTCAAAAATACCCTGTATAAAGCCAAACTTTCACCTTGATGCTTTCTCCTGGAAAGATTTATTCACATTGACAACGAACAAATATACTTGTAATGTAAAACAATTATATGGTATATTAGGTGTATGTGAAACTACTTGTTATTCATTTTACATACATTAAACGGCAACCATTCCGTCGGTTCACGCAACGCTGCGTGAATGTGATTGAAATATTTGCATATTATATAATACATTAAAGAATGTTAAATACAACGAATTCACGTATATTGTAATCAGTAGGATCAGGCGTTACTTTGCGGAAATCCATTATATTAAAGATGTTAAAAATTCTTTAGATGCGCGAATGATGTATCGTACCTAGTTTATACAGCACCTTCCGCTCTCCCTTAATTGTGTGCACTATTCCCGTCAACATTAATCCCAACACCACTTTACTGCGAAAGACATACCACCGTCAATGCCTCGTTTAGAGGCTAAATATGTGTCGTATTATCGACGGTTAGCTGATTAATTTTTAGGGTTCCGTACACGAAGGGTAACTAACGTGACCCAATTATTTAGCCTCCGCTGTACGTCCGTCTATATCTAATGATTTGTAATAGGTAGATAGTTGAAATTTTCACAGAATGTGTATTTCTGTTGCCGCTGTAACAAGAAATAATAAAATTAAAATAAATTAAAAATTAAAGGACCTATACTAGAAAGTGTTTTAGAACCCTTCATGCGCGAGTCCGACTCGCACTTGGCCGGTTATTATATGTATCTTTAATATTTTACGTATATTGGTCCAACATAACAATTTAACTACCTATATTAATATTAATATAAATTAATAAAACAATAATATACTATCATAATTTACTTAAATTAAATTGTAGATTAATATTATTCAAGTAATTAATATTAAGTAGTTTATATGTTAAACAATCGAATTAAGTTAAATTGAATTGAATTAAATTGAATAAGATTAAATTAAGTTAAATTAAATTAAATTAAATAGATAGATTAGATTGAATTGAATTGAATTAAATGATATTAAATTAGATGTAATGTTTTTTCTTATGTCACTTGTATGGACTCTGTCTGAAATAAATTGATTTTATTTTTATTTTTTTTTATTTTATAATTATTTTAAATGGTCGGAAGGATTGCATGCAACGATAAAAGCGCAAAATAGTTCCAAAATATTTAAAAGAGTATTTCAGGAGAAAGTAAAAAGAAAGAAAGTAATTCTTCATCTTCATCAGCCTGCCAAAGTCCACTGCTGGAAATGGGTTTCTCCCGATGGGAGGATTTGCGTTAATCGCTACGCTTGGTAGATGACATGGCGATCGCAGTCCCAGAAGTCTCGCACCATTGAGCGTAAAGATAACTATCTTTACGCTTCACCTTTGTCTATCGAAAACCTTGAAAATTTTCTAGCATTTCCCATAGTCGACTATCTCTAACGACATCTATGGGACGAAGTGGGCAGATGGATTATCTTTCACCGCTACTACACGGTGAACATAAAATAACTTATGCCATGATTGACATAATATGACAACCAAGCATATAGTCCACCTGATAACTGTTGTGACCCAGTGCTGTCTATAATCAAAATGCAGATGCATTGCCGATTAGTACAATGGGATGCCTCACTACCAGAAAAAGGGTCTGCGGTTCTCTTTCCTGATACGAAACACTATTACGCTTGTATTCTCTAAGAGTGTGATCCTTTCCCGGTTTTGCTGACTCATTCTTGCTGCAATATTAATACAACCGTAGCGTAGCTCTACCATATTAATCAAATCTCATTTCAAAAACTGATACGCTAAACTAAACTTTAAAATGTAGTATTTATAGTTGCGTATTTAATAACAAATATGTGAGAGTATTTCAAACGCTATCGTTAGTGAAATCCCATTCGATTACATCGGCGGCCGCGCGGGTCGCGAGTAATCTCCTCTGCCAATATAAGCGGCGGACATTTAGGCGAACTACGCGCGGATTAGTTCATTTTGGTTATGTTGTACACAAATGTACAGTTCATATATTGATTGGTGAATAAATTGAATGTAATCATAAATACATAATAATTTCTTATATTTATGCGAATACTACACATTAAATGAAATTAACTTTAACACTAATTGTAACAATTTTATTCGTAGTAGAGCCATACTGCAGCTATATTAGTAGTATAGTTGTAGCACGAATGGGTCGGCTCGACTGGGTAAGGACAACCCTCTCACAGAATACCAGCGTAAATTAGCAGCTTAACACTGCTGTGTTTCGTATGGTGAGTGTAGAGAACCGGAGACCCTTTTTACTGGAAAAGAGGCATTCTATCTTAGTCCTCACGGGTGACAACGCATCTGCATTTTGATTCTTTATTGAAGATAGATGTAGATGTCTATGGGTCACAGCAAACACTTACCATCAGGTGACTGTGTACTCGTTTGTCACCCCATCCTATAAAAAAAAGAAGGAAGTCTGCAGTCTGTGAACATGATCTAGATTGATAGACCACAAATCCTTACCAAAGAACACCGTTTCATACCAAGGATGATTCGCGAGGCTATTGAAATTAAAAAACATCTTAATTTCAATAGATAAATATGCTTGGGATCCTATTAATAAATATAATAAATACAATTAAATCCAAACCCAAGCATACTACTGCAAAACTTAAAGGTATACTGAAAGCTCGTTCTGCGTAGATCGGACTAAAAATTAATATTCAAAAGCTGAAGGTAGCAGAGTTAACTATGACTTCGGGACGTCAAACGTCTTAATCCCTTCGTGGCCATGGGTGCTGTAAAGCATCCGAAACGTCGGGAATTATAACGTTAAAATTAAACGCGATAAAATGTGTAAAATTAGTTTTATTTAAATCATAATTAGAAACAATTATAACCCACCGGTGTGTAGAAGAGGTTTATTTGAATCTACTACCTCATATTATTATCCCGTGAGTGTCGAAGCAAGCGACAGAGGGAACTGACAAAGGATTGAGCGCTAGCATCATAATCATAAGAACATAAGTTATCCGGGAGATGCTGCTGCCCATCTCCTGTTCCAGTTTCTCTCTATCGGCTTTTACGACACACATGGGACGATATGGGGTAGTGGATATTCTTCCATTGCCACTTCACGGTATGTGCAACTATAACTATTGGGCAATCTATGGGGGCTGGTGCTATGTTTAGCATTGGCATTTTGGCGGACTGTAATAACTATTTACACTTCGCTTACTGGTACGAGGCTGCCAATCAAGAACCTTTCTTCCCCATCGGTTGCCGCTTCTTCGAGCTATATTGACGGCTCCGTGGCGCAGTGGCTTAGCAAAGAGTTGCTGCGCTGGGGGCCGCGGGTTCGAATCCCGCACGGAAAAAGTATTTGCCTACAAATAATTGTTCCGGGTCTGGATGTTTGTCCTTGTGCAATTTATGTTTGTAAACTGCGTCCACGATACAGGAGAAAATCCTAGTGTAGGGGTAACGTTTTTTAAAAAAAAAGAAGAAAAATAATTGCCCTGCCCATGGCAACTTCAGTTTACTGCATCTCAATTGTAATGATAATTCTATTATTATAATTATTACATTCTATATGTCAACCCTATATAAAAGAAAATATCGATTGTGTGAGATTTGATATAGTTACAAAATGTTCAATAGTTTATATACATTATGTATATATTAAGAAATTTTTATAATGTATCACACTGACACATTATCATTGATACTATATTGAGCGGTGTTTTCAGGTCTCAGGACAGACTTGTTATAGAATAACATTGTTTTCATACTCGATAACCAATTGTTTATGTAGCACTATCCAGCAGAATAATCTCTAGATCTACGAGTAATTTAGTTCTTGTAATCTTATGTCTTTATTATAGTTCAATAGAACTTAATAATCACACAAAATATCTTCGCATTATTATGTTGATACAAATAGTATAGAGCCTCTTGGTAGCTCATGGATAAGCGCTCATACATGCGACAGAAATTTCAAAGTACGCGAGCAAACAAGGTTCGATCCCCAACGGAACCAATGAAATTGTTAACTGCAATTTTATATCTGAATACCTACAGTACAGATTGTGGTAGCGGGGACATTTTCCTACTCTTAACAATCATATGAAAACATACGTAGAATATAAAGAAAGGCCTAGATACGAGCAACAAAGACATCCTCAATCCCCACCGGATCAGGGCGGACACTACTATGCTCTTTTTTATAGATTAAGAGGAACAAACGAGCAGACAGTCCACCTGATGTTAAGGCAATGCTGCGACTCATAGACATCTACATCTATTAAGAATCAAAATTCCTCGAAAAAGGGTCTCTGGTCCTCTACACTCGCCATACGTAACAGAACATTATTCCGCAGTTTAACGATGTTATTCTGTAAGAGCACAGTCTTAACCAGGTCAAGCTGACCCATTCGTGCTGCAGCCATAATATAGATGCAGCGTGGGTCTTCTACGAATAAACTATAGACACTACTTTTTTACATTTTTTTCAGTAGCAATTTTTAAATGTAACATAATATTATATTACTGTTAGAACTGTAAACATCAATGAAGGGATTGCGATGTTTCAGTGTGTCTCTACCACATTTAAAACTGCCTCAAAGAAATGAGTGAATGCATGAATAATATACATAATACTTTCATCTAAACGTTTTGTGTTTGGTTACAGGGTGTGCGTTTCTGACGTACTTCAATCCAGAAAGTGCATCAAGCGCACAAACAGCGCTGCACGAAAAACGGACACTACCCGGGGTAAGTGCTTTGACTCTATTGTAATTGAAATGTTAATTGTTTCTCAAAACAAATATTCTAATAGGATCTTGATACCTTAGCAACACAACAAAATATCTGCATCGATATCGATAGCTCTAAAAGATTATTGAAATTTTTGATGAAGGCAATAGATAAAAGATGTTGGAGATTTGCTAGCCCTGTACCGCTAGTTTTCGACGATTAGGATTTCCTCTGGTGAAAAAGATCATTTTCTGGCTAGGCTTAGGCCTTCTATAAAACGCTTTATGCATTGTAGAATCTCATCCTTCTGGTGATTTTTGAGGTGGTATTGAAGGTCCTCGCGTATAAGTTTCTAGACCGCTTGAAATAGTTAATTGTATATTATAACCTTATTTGTTGATTTAATGTGCCCCAGACCGAATATTTGGTTACGACGGCCAGTCTCAAAGGAGACTAGCCACCTGCGCAGGACAAGATAATAGTGCACGAGTATGTGTTTAAGCACAGGAACAATCTACGTTCTCACACTCTCAAAGTTAAATGGCAAGGGAATATGATACTAGAGACTTTTTAAGGGTTCAAACATTGTTGATTTATCACGTAATAGGAAAACATGTCTGAGGAGTTAAAATATTTCGAAGGTATTTGAAGGTGTGTCGGCACACACAATATAAATGAGAGAAATCCTATGCTTTCGAAAGCGGGACTTATAATATTATACCGTTTTAGAAGAGTAAAAAAATAATGTTAGCCTTAAGTAAAACCTATTTTCTATCGACTTCAAAAAGGAGGAGGTACTCAATTCGACTGTATTTTTTTAATGTTTGTTACCTCATAACTTTTTTCTAGGTGAACCTATTTTGATGATTCTTTTTTCATGTGGTCCTATATAAATTGATCAAGGTCTGTATAGTGGTTTTTGAGTTATCCTTAATAATTTATATTGTAGTCGGTTGTACAAAATTTTTAATTTGACCACTTGTAAGATTTCCAACCAGACTCAGTTTCGTTACAAAGTAATTTACTTAAGGGCATAAAAACGTATCAGTAACCTACTAAGTCTATTACACAGAATTTTGTTTAAAAGTTATCATAATATTATACACACACATAACACGCAGGGCATCGTCCGCCTTATCATTTAAATAGGGTAAAAACATCAAACTTACATAAACTAGACCCACTCGCAATATAGTACCAGGATAAGCAATGTTACCATAGACCACATAAAGGCGATATCCGATTTTTATGTAGCTAGATAAAAACCCAACAATGTCATTATTTTTTTCATGTTTTATAGGATACCCTTATTTAAATTCAGAGATAAAATAAAATTGTATTTTTTTTTACTATCTTATCATACATTGTTACTATTTATAATGAATGCTAGATTTTTTTCGTGTTTTCTTTGTTATTTTTTTATTGTCACGGGACGATAAAATCTTTAAAAAATTGCCAATTATAATTGCCATGGCGCAAAACTTCTGAGGCGAGACAATTCTAAGGCTGGAATGTCCTCAAATCCATAGTGGGCTGTAGCAAATTAATAACTAATGCTCCAGCGTATTATGACTGCAGCACGAATTCAAATTCATTACTCTAATAAATCTCTTATGAACGTCAAAATCTACACCGGTTCGAAAACAAGACCTTCTTAGAATAAGAGATCTACAAGAAAATCTGGGTTCTTGGATTTTTTATGCTATGTTACAATTTCGTTTACAATATCGAATGTATATCAATATTTATATATATAAATCTTAATATTCATTGAATTAAACTACTTTTACTTTGGGAATACTTTTAAATGGGAATTAATAAAATAAGTTAATTAAACGCGATATATTCCGTAAAAGTAGTTTAATTCAATTTGTAGTGTTCGCGTAAATATAAGAAATCTTAATATTCAATCAATTTTAAAGATTTAATTGTAGTCATGGGACTTTCAAATGCGGATTAGGTGTTACTCGTATGTTACACTATTGCACTATATTTTAAGAGAATTTGTTATAATATTTCATGTATTTGCTCAGAAAATATTTTTTAATGTTAGCCAATCAAAATTTAGGGTTCTTCAACGTATCCCCTTGACCCGTTCTACAGGTGACAGTCTGTTTCATGTATAATATATAAATAAAATTGAAGTGTCTACGAGTATCGTTAATATTAATATAACGTAGAAAATATATTCAAAAATAAGCAACGACAGTAGTGTTAAAATCTAAATCTCCTTGAAAACATCCCCCAAATATATTTTTTATATATTCATTATATTATATATATATATATATTCATTGCAAAAACATTCCCATAGTTTTTGCAATGGGAATATTGTATTCAACCTGACTGCAGATCCCTACAATGGGTCGGCTCGACCGGGGAAGGACTACGCTCGTTTAGAATACCATTCAATTAGTTTCAGGTGTCTATGGCTTGCAGTAGCCACTTACCATCTTTTGATTGATTTAAAAAAAATGTGTTGAGAGGTTATATATGTATGAACTTTGGCGGGAATGTCCTTGTGACTCAAGTTGTGTATTATCTGCGTATTTTTTTGGAAAATATGAGCGTAGAATAATAATTTCTTCTTAACCGAAGTTCGGTCACAGTGGCCAGTGTCAACGTCACGTAACCGCACTGTACCCATTTACGCAGGAAAGAATTATATAGCACGAGGCTGCTTGTATGCAGAGGGGTATTTCCTATTCCCTCTCCCTCATAGTCAGATAATGCGGTAGTCGGAGGGAGGTAAAGCGCAGGGCCAATGGTTTTACGCGCTTTTTTGATAGAGAAAGGATCAAGAAAGATACTCGTATATGCGTGAGTGCGTGTCAAGTATTGTTTCGGCGTCATTTGAAATCTACGCAGCGCTCCGTCTATATTTTATTTTTTTGTCAGGCTATAATTCATCAAATATTTATTTATTTAAAACGTGATCCTAAAACTATTTTCTTTACTATTTTGGCTGCGGTGCTAAAGGCCGAGATTCGATTCCCACTCGGAATAAGTGTTTGTTTTGCTTAAAAACGAATTTTTCAAGTTTGATTGTCCGAATGCCATATCTGTAAGTAAATCGTCTTCATTATACGCGAAAATTATTAATGTATTGTAGAGAGTTTTATTCTGGTCTTTAATTTTTTTTAAATGAATATAATATAGCTGTGAACAAAAATAACCTATTTTAATTTTTGATCGCGGCCTAATCTTTTCGTAAAGTCCTTTACGCATGGCTCCGGCGTACGCTCTGAATATATATTGTGTCATTTCGTAAAACCCTAATGGAAAAGGAGATTAAATAATTCAGGCGTAAGAAATTTTGAAGCCGTAACGGCTTTTATAAATAATGAGGTTAATATATTAAACATGCAATGCATTCGAACTAAACGACTTGCTTCGTCGTTTGTAATGCGGACAGCATTTGAGTGGAGCAATTTTCCAGCATCTTATTACGGTTGTCATCAATGCAAGAGTGAATAAAGTTATATATATATAAATAATTATTTACGTAGAGAGCCATGCTACAGCTATATCATGATTGTAGCAAAAATGAATCGGCTTGACCCAGGAAAGCTCTCACGAAATACCAGTGTAACTGCTATTTGAGCTTAATGCTGCTGTGTTTCTTATGGAGAGTGTGGAGAACCGGGTTTACTGGAATCGAGGCAATCTATCGTTAACAACGCATCTGCGTTTTATTTCGTAATCGAGGATTCATGTAGATGTCTAAGGGCAACAACATCCACTTACCATAAGGTGGACTGTGTGCTCATTCTTCACCTTTATTCTATGAAAAAGAGTAAACTTTTGCAATGCTAATTCAGTGCGCTATATGATATTCGTATACATCCCTAGGAGTAAGGTAAGAACAGTAGTCAAGCACACAGGCTTACAGACGTAACATAAAAAAAAAAACACCAACCCTCAAATACATATTTATGCGACTGTTTTTAATAGTGTTGTTAACTTTTTTATTGTTAATTGAACAAGGTTTTTCTATACAAAATTGAGCACAAAATATATCATAAAGATAAAATTTCCTCGTCAACAACACCCCAGTAGTTGTGGCGTTATGAGTTGACATGTAGTTGTAAGTTGAACGTGCGGATGACATCGCTTGAGAGATTTTCAAATGTTACATATTTATTATTTCGCTTTTAGATATTCAGTATTTATTTGTATTTAAATTGAGGTTGGAGCTAGCGGAGATGGCGGGAAAATTATTCATAATATTGTTATAATATTGGCTATTTATATTAAATAAATAAAGGTATCTTTATCTATTTAATATATTTAAATAGAAATGTAGCGTATTAAAATAATTAAATATGTCATAATATTTTAAAGAGGAAAACAAAATCTGAGATTTTATTTTTATTTTTGTTTAATAGAGCCACGTGGTAGAGCCATGCTGTAACTATATTAGTAGTATAGTTGTAGCACGAATGGGTCGGCTCGGCCGGGGAAGGACCACGCTCTCGCAGAATACCAGCGTAAAACAGCAGCTTAACACTGCTGTGTTTCGTATGGTGAGTGTAGAGAACCGGAGACCCTTTTTACTGGAAAAGAGGCATTCCATCTTAGTCCTCACGGGTGACAACGCATCTGCATTTTATTCGTAATCAAGGATAGATGTAGATGTCTATGGGTCACAGCAACCACTTACCATCAGGTGTGCATTGTGTGCTCGTTTGTCACCCTATCCTATAAAAAGAAATATTTATGCATTATGTATCCGTTAGAGCTTATCAAAGTATGTACGTGTCCTCCAAGGAATATCGCAAAATACGGACCTGCCCCACCTACATCCACCGATGTACTGCACGTTTAGCAGGGCATTTCTCCACCTAGCTCGGGTCGCACTACATTTCGCTTATCGAATACCCTAGAGTTTTTCTTTCTTGTTGATTATCGTTCCTTCTAGCTCTATGGCCATCCCGATGCCCCTTCAGGTTTCTAATCCGTTGAACTATGTCGGTTATAACACTTAGTAAAATTTTATAAAATATTATATGTAAATAATTTTGTAGTTTAAATTACTTAAAAAAAGAGATTATTCTGAATAAGCTTTTGATAACTATAAAAGTAGAAAGTAAAAGTGCATATTTCAACACGGAAGCATTTATTGAATAGTATTGGGGATAGCGCAAATCGAGTTCGATCCCGGATTCGATCCTCTGTTTGAAGTTGGCTGCAGTAGCTGCTAACTATTCCGATGTTACGATAAGTTCGTTAGTAGACTCACTATTTTTTTTAAAACTTGCTTTTCGATGAAGGAAAACATCATGGGTCGCAAACAATCCTGCATGCCTGCGAAATTAAAAATGTTTCAAGGACACCTGAAGTCCGCCAACACGCATTGAGATTAAACAACGGAAGTCCCTGCTCCGAATACCTTATTAGGAATTCGAAATGAGACTTTGTGTCCGGTAGTTACATGGATATAGACCATTATCAAATACCGTAAATGCTTAAGCAACCATAAGCGAACGTCTATAATAAAAAACGCAATTACTCCTCCACACACACGCAAAAAAAGTTGAAACTAGAACACGAAAAGTGAATGTATAACGGTACATTTCATGAGCAAATTGCACTTTAATATTTTTTCGCGTATAGGCTTTAGGCTCTAGGGAGATCCTTAGTGAACACATTCGCTAATATTTATATCGTACTGTGAATATTATGCATGATATGAAAATATTCTATAAATTTTGTAATTTAGCTTTAAAATTCATATGAGAGTTCCCGAACATTCATTTGCAGCTTAAAATAGGCCTCCCCATAGATTGCTTCATAAGGGGGATATTTGCCGAAGTTGCCACGCTTGGCAGGTGGGTTGGCAACCGCAATTTTTTTTCCTCTTACAACACGACGTGGTATTATTTGGGGTAGTGGATAAAGTTGTACCGCCACTTTACGGTGTTCTCGATAACTTAACATTATCCTTTATTTATATCTGATGATAATATACAGATGATAATCAAAGCCCGCAAAGTTCCACTGTTGAATATGTTTTTCCCGTTGGGAGCATCACTTACCAGGTGGATTGACGATGGCAGTACCTCACGTTGCTATCCGTCGAATGTCTAGGTATTTTAAGAGCGGCATAAATATAATGGTTATAGCGCCATCAATCGAAACCCATAAGATATTTTTGGCGTATCCCATAGTCGTCTTTTACGACCCCCGCCGAACGAATTATTGCGATGATGGATTGATGATGTTGCCACTTACATTAAAAATGTATATATTTTGTGTGGTGTTAATTTTTTTTAATATATAATATAATAATATCTCTCCTTGACATCACTTATTTAAAAATTAATACGTTTAGGCTTTTATTTCACTTAATTGGTTACTCCTTTGTGCTCTGGTATAAATATGTATTTCTATATTTGTGTGATTGAAATGTATTTATTTAGCATATTATGTCTGTATTTATTAAGCATATTATTATATTTATGTCGTGTGTATTTTCTAACAACTTGCGTACACCCATAACATTTTTGATAGGTCAATCAATCAATCAATATATTATTTATTGCACACCAATACACATTACAACGAGACAAAGTGAAATAAATATATAGAAAGTACAATAGGCGGTATTATCTCTCTGGAAGCGATTTCTTCCAGACAACCCGTATTTAGTAAAGAACTATTATTTACAGCGAATTGCAAATAGGGAAGGTGTACATAAATTTGACAATCAAGTTAAAAAATATATAATTATATAAATCCTCATTATATCCTCTCCAATGTGGTTACCTGGAAAATATAGCTGCTAAGCGATAAGGCCGCCAATTGTATCTATAAATCATTTGTTGTTTTGTTTCTCTTATTTTTTAGTGTATAATAAAGTATAATATTTAATTCATTCATTCATGCTTCCATTTGGCACGATCTTGATTCACCTCTTTCACTTCCTTTAAATCCGTATACCTCCGCATACATTTTTTTTATAGTATAATAACTAACATACTGATGTGCTTCGTATAGTGAGTGTAGAGAATCAGAGACCCTTTTTATTAGAAACGAGCCAGTCCATTTAGTTCTCAGGGGTGACAACGAATCTGAATTTTCAACCGACTTCAAGAAAAGGAGGAGGTTCTCAATTCGACTGTATATTTTTATGAGTGTTACCTCCGGAACTTTTCTCTAATCTTTCTTAATTTGAAGTCGGTTGTACAAAATTTTTAATTTTACCACTTGTGATTATTAGAAGATGATGTAGCATTGCCTTGCGGGAACATAGCTGCGGGCGGCGGGTCTTTAGGGCGGCATTTTAGAAATGAAAGTCAGATAAAATCCGAAAATTATCTGGTACTGCCGACTTCTGATTCAAATATTACGAACCTAATAGCATTAAAAGTTCTGAAAAGAAAGATCACTTATCGAACGAACTTAAAATAAGAAAAGGTTCGAAAATTATTTCTTATATATTTTATATACTAATTGCTATTTGGCGACAGAAATATGTAAGAGAGTGGTACTTACTCTTACAAACTCCTAGACAGAAAAGTAGTCCTATTTTTTTCCACTTTGAATGATGTATTAAATATATCGGCCACATTAAATCGTTAATCAGACAGTCCAAGTTCGAGGTTACCCATTTAGTTAAGAGACGACATTCATTCCGATACCCAAAAAGCTTAGCCAAATCGCTTTACTTAACGTTTAACGTAATCGTCATTCCAATGTTATATCCAAAGTTTGGCAAAAAAATATTATATTTGCGTGATTGGTAGTTATGTGGAAGTTTAGGCTACATTTGTTTAAATTTCATTCGATTAAAATAACAATTTGAAAAACAATATTTTCTGATGCGGAAACGATAACTGAGTAAAAAATCGGTATTATTACATCATCAGTTGAATTCATATTAAAAAGGACTGTGGCGTGTAGTAGCAGAAAAATGAACTAGACAACTTGGCTTACATTAATGCGTCATAGAAAGGGCTGATTTTAAGTTAGTAGAGATGTAAAATTGTTACATGCGTCGTTGTAATTAGATTAAAAGACTAATATTAAGTTCGACGCCTTCGTCTACCTAGCGACTTAGACATCCACTTCACTAGTTTATTAAATACCTTGGCTGCGACATATTTACGAGGTCTAAAGATATTAAGTAGGTAAATAGTCTCTAAAAAGAAAAAAAAATGTCCATATTTTTTTTATTATCATCATCATTACAGTCCTTAACAAGTCCAGTCAATATGTGTTTCTCTATATGAATGCCACAAAAATTTTATTGCCACACGCATGCCCTATCAAAATTTCATAACGTAATATATCGAATGGCCCAATCTAAATCGAAAATTCTCGAAAATTAAAACGATAAACGTTACACACTGTTTCGGAGAAATAAAAGCAATTTGCGGAAAACAAGAAATTCACAACACGTCCCATAATATTCCGAATGCGGACCTAATACGGGGTTAAGCACCAAATGTGGAATTGCAGTGTAAAACCACGCACATTTGGCACGAGGCGGTTGTGAATTGAAAAATGTAAATGATAAATAAGTACAATACTTTTATTTGACTGTATTTCACTTAAGCACTGGAAAGAATCCAGTAGTACTACGGTTTAATCGCAACAGGTCGTGCGTGTGCCACGGATATTGAAATAAAGGATGCGCTTTACGTAATTTTTTTTTATTCTGCTAATATGTTTTCCTCCTCCTCCCTCCCCTTTCCACCATCGGACCACCAGGTGGTCGGTGGGCCTTCATCCCTTTGTTGTCGATATTCCAAGCAAACGGTTTGCTTCGTCTTTCCTAATGGGTACGGCAAAGGAGTGCAATAATTTTCCGGCGTTTGCTTTCCGTCCAATAACAATCAGGTTGTCTTCAAAGCAAGAATATGAATGAATGTATGAATGTAATTGATTTATTAATACATTTTTCACTGACCCGATGTGTATAATCTAAAATTTTGCTGACGTAAAAAAACCGAATAAAAATATATTAATAAATTTAGTTTATTAGTTTTAAACGTGCTGCAGCTATGTTGTGATTGTAGCACGAATGGGTCGGCTGGACCGGGAAAAGACCACGTTCGCACAGATTACCAGCGTAGCAGTTTAATGTTGCTGTGTTTCGTATGGTGAGTGTAGAGAACCGGACGAGACATTCCATTTTAGTCTTCGGGAATGCAATGCATCTGGATTTTGAATCTTGACTGAGATAGATGTAGAAGCCTATGGGCCACAGTATCCACGTACCATCCGGTGGACTGTGTGCTCGTTTGCCTCCAGTTTGTTGTGTTATTTAAAATTCGTCAATTGAATTCCTGTATCTCTTACCTGGTCTTTACTCCATTATTTGCAACTTATTTACAATTAATTCAATAAACGTAAATAAGTTGCGAATAATGAGAATAATGAGTTGCTAATTATATTTTTAATAAAAATATTTTTTAAAGCTTTTGAAAAGCTTTTTTTATGTGTTCGTTAATTATAACGGAACTTTAATTTATGTATCCTTGATGCATGTGTTACGGGGCTATAGTTTGCTATAACACTATAAATTCCTGCTATGCGGTGCTGCGGTCTAGATTAACCAGCCGACATTTTATCTAGCGAACGTTTCGCTCGACTCTCACTGGCAGATATCGTGTTGTCACCGTTATTGTGTATTTTGCGGTGCATTTGTCAAACATTGTTATTCTGGATTCGGTTTGTATTTTGTGCGTTGTTCGAATCGTTTGTTTACGGTTTTTGGAAAGTGTTCTATCCTAAAATAGCATTATTTATTATTTATCTTTAATATAATGTATTTAAATTAAATAAAAGCACTTTACTTTTAACGTGGGAAATTAAAATTGTTTTACATATCAATATTTTCTTTTCATTTTTATATTTTTAGTACCAAAATAAGTTTTCTCTAATTGGAACAAAACGTAAACTAAAGACTAAATGGTAGGACTCCTGTTCAGCCTTGGTGTCCATCTGGGTAGTACCACCCTCTTGCCTGTTTCTGCCGGCAAATATCAGTGCTTGCACTTCTGTGACCCGGTCGGAAGAGTATATGGAGCCCGTATAATAACTTGATTGCAAGGCCCAGGTAGAAACGGAGTCCTGACACCTGTTAGAAGATTGCGATTCTGAAATTCGTGTACCACTTAATTTTCCTATTCAGATGGCTAAATTAAAAATTGCAATGACTATTTTTGAAGCGGAAACTGCTTTAGCCGCGTTGAGCGATTTTTGGTAGGGAGAAAACTTATGGGTTCGAGTCACCTAAGCCACTTTTGTCCTATGTACTCGCTATGCTGGCTTGCGTCAGACTAGCGACGCTTAGTATAGCCGCCTCTGTACATGTTTACGCATATATCATTGAGTCTTCACTTCTGTCGGCAGTCCTTATGACTGCCTCTGTTTTTTTTTACATTATGTTATATACAGCGTTCTGTATGTTCTCGGTGGTAGATAAGGTCAAATGAGTAATCATCTGCCTAGGAGTCCATGTGGGAAGGTACAAACATCTTACGATTTTTGCCGCCAAACAGCCTGCACTGCTGTTCTAGTCTGAAGAATACAGAGAGCCAGTATAATTACAGGCTGTGAAGCATTCTATCTTAGTCCGCAGAGGTGATCACATCTCTGTGGTCTGCTGCAGGTTTCTATGGACTGCTACTCATCCCCTGTTTCAGTTTCCCTCTGTCGCCTCTTACGATTTTAATGGAAACTTATGATATTCGTACAACGACATTACACTGTTAACTTCCTACCATTGTACGGACGGTTTATATACTATCTCTCATTGAAGAGGCCCATGTTTAGCAATGTGCTTTTACGGTCTGTCCAACAACATGGATGGTAGAAAAAATTGAATCCTTGATTCTATATGGCTTAAATGAACTCTAATTTGTACAAGTCAGTCAAGAATAATGATTAAGTCATGAGTGATATTAATTAAGTCATGAGTCATATCGACGGCTCCGTGGCGCAGTGGCTTAGCAATTGAGTTGCAGCGCTAAGGGCCGCGGGTTTGAATCCCACACGAAACAAGTATTTGTATGGCCAAAGCAAATAATTGTTCCGGGTCTGGATGTTTGTCCTTGTGCAATTTATGTTTATGAACTGCCCCCACGATACAGGAGAAAATCCTAGTGTGGAAGTTACGTTTTGTAAGAATAAAAACATAAAGATAATAAAAAGATATTAAGAACAGTTGAACTCGAGACTACATTGAGTTTTTTATTTGAATATATAATTTTTCAAACACTTAACATAGAGTGAATGAACTTTTGCTAGAATGTGTTTTATATCTTTTAAAAAACCGTCAGTCGTAGGAATGCACGTCAGAAGTAAAAACTTCTTAGCTTACACACACATTTCTGTATTATATGTACCTCACACATCTGCATATATGTACCTGAGTGTGACGGTCACGCGAGGTCAGTCCTTTTTCCCCATCCCAAATGTGCTCAACGTGCCTAAAGAAGTTTACACTTCAAAATTTTCTCAATTCTGAAACCGTAAAGTAAGAACTAATCAATTCGTATATTTGAATTAGTAGTATGATCAGGTAATTATTGTACTCGATACACGTATATATATGTATGTCCGTAGTTCACATATTTCCTTGTGGTAACAGTGTAAAGCAATCTCTCGTACATGAAGGACGTAAGAGACTGTGGAAAATACTTAAAAAGTCTCATGAACATTGGTAGATAGAGGTGTGACCATTCTATGCAACAGAAGAACTATTCGCTAACTTCGTTGACATCAAAATGATAGTCACTATGTAGTACATTGCGTTTTCTGTATAGCTTTTCTTTAAGAACTACACAGACGCTACATAGACGCAATGTACTAAAAAGTGACCATTATCTTGATGTCAACAAAGTTTGGTAATAGGCCTGAGATGTAAGATACCAACAACTGAAACGGAGAGTAGCGACAAAAGTACAGGACGTTTGGTACTGCGAATAACAATTTGCGATATGTTTTTTTCCCGATGAGCTAGAGATTTGAAATATTTAAAATAGCTAAAAATGACAATGTAAGAATATGAAACATAACTTCTTTACATAATAAATGCTTTTTATCGAAGTAGGGGTGACAAACCAGCATACAGTCCACATACTGCTGTGTGGCCCATTATAGACATCTATATTATCAATTTTGATTAGGAATCAAAATGCAGATTCGTTGTCACCTCTAATAACTTAGATTGAACACCTCTTTAACACATTTTCGAGATGAAAAATCTAAAGTCGCTACTTAAATTTCGTCCAACATAAAGGAAAATTATAGGACGAAGCAGGCAGCAAGCTTACATACACGCATGCGAAAATATAATAATATAAAAAGTCTACTGACTAACAGGCTTTCCCAATAAATTGCCTCATAGGAATGACATTTGCAATAGTTGCCACACTTGGAAAGGGGGTTGTCAACCGCAGTTATTTTATTATTTTGAGTTAACGTCAGAAAGATGCTGCTACCCATCTCTTGTTTTATTTTCCTATGTCACCTTGACGATACCCACGTGATGATATTAGTATATTCTCTTGTAGTCGCCAGTACACGGTTTACTTATTATTGCTTGTAAGTACTACAGTAATTTTTTGTCACAAAATCAGCTCAAACTGTTATATGTTATGTGAACTTATAAGTAATAATTTTAGTTATACAATATTCTTCTATTCATATTTTTACGTGGTAGAGCCATGCTGCTGCTATATTAGTAGTATAGCTGTAACACGAATTAGTCGGCTCGACCGGGGAAGGAACACGTTCTCACAGAATACCAACGTAAAATAGCAGTTCAACGCTGCTGTGTTTCGTATGGTGAGTGTAGAAAACCGGAGACCCTTTTTACTGGAAATGAGGCATTCCATCTTAGTCCTCACGGGTGACAACGCATTTGCATTTTGATTCGTAATCGAGGATAGATGTAGATGTCTATGGGCTGCAGTAACCACTTACCCTTATCCTGTAAAAAAATCATAATTCATTATTTTTGTTTTGTGTAAAAAAAACATGATTCATTCATTTATTCATTCATTACATCCCTTCATAAGTCCACTGCCTAACATAGGCATTTATTTTCATCATCATATCTAATAAACTACAACATATCACAAGAATATATCAAAGAAATCCAAAGTAAGACAGTGGAAGCAACACATCAGCTAGATGTTCTCTATAACACGCTTCCTTTTGAAACGTAAAAATAAGAGATCTCTATGCGTAGAGAATTAGTGAGATTAAATTTCTATTGAGTGTGACAAAGAATGTTTTTGATGTTAGCCATAAACTTAAAATAATTTATTTTTCATATTATATTATATAACGTATTCATTATTGTGTGTTATATATATTGTTTTTAATATATTATACGATATTATGTTAAATACTATGAAGTAAGTACCTATGTCATACATATTTTTATGGGTAAATTCTTGCTAAAGCTTATCATCATCATCACCACCATTACAGCCTATCACAACTCCACTGCTGAACATGAGTTACCCGCATCCATCGACTTCCTGCATATCTCATAAGTTAAAGTTGTTAAAGCTCATAAATAGCTAGCTTAGCTTTGTTTGTTAAATTATTAATTGAAAAACAATAATTTAAACAGAACTATTTCCTAATTACCGATTCAATCATAAAATAGAAAACGTGATTTGATAAAACGAACGTGTTTAAACTAACACTAAACAGCTCTCGCTATGAATTAGCGAGCACACGGTAAACACAGCTCTCTGAACGCACGGAGCGCACCGAAGATTTGTGTTTAAAATTTGGTCTTATTTTAGCTTTACAAGCGGCGTATACGTCAGACGTTACTCGACCAATGCGTCTTGTATCGACGCCCGGGACAGAGGAAAACTCAACAGTTCCCCTCAATATTACGCTGTTCTTTTCAGCGAGCTTTTGCGCCTAACGTTTTCGCTTTAAGTGTCTCTAAGGTGTGACGTCATCGTTTTAAGTTGTCAAGTCGTGTGAAGTGGCTTTTAATATTTACTGTCGTGAATTACAAAGAGAGAGTGTTTTGTGATTTGTGGGAAACAATGGATTACGATTCGCTGATTTATTCGCACATTGCGAATTACTACGATGAATTGGTGAGAATTAATTAAATCGATTTACTTAATGATTGATAGAAACAAAGAATATAAATATATTTGTATTATATAGTAATTATTGTATTCAATTTCTTACATCTCGTTGTTAAGGTTCCGTGTCCTGCTTGTCATACGCTTACATTACATAAAAACCTAAAGCATGAGAAATATATCTTGATTTTTAAACGGTTGTTATTTTAATAGATTCTACTTACTCTGTGTTGCTTTTTGCCTCACGCAATTTATAAACAAGGGTTTTAGCTGACTTAAAACTTCTCAATTTGTCTCTAATTTTTGTAAGTATACGCGATATCTTTGCCAATGACAAACAGATGTTAATGGTATTTTTTTTTAAATAGGCAATACCCAAGGGTAGGTACATTTCCAAATTTCAAAAAATTCCACCCCTGAGGGTGAAAAATTGAGGAAAAAGTTTTAAATTTACCTGTTTAGACGAAATCCTAGTTAATTGAGTTTTTGTAATTACTGAATCCATTCGAAAGGGTCAAAATATTGAAGAAAAAAAAATTTCCACATAATTTAATAGGTAGCTTCTAAAGTCGGGGCTTTGATTATTCGATACACTATGTCTCAGCACCCACTTTAGAAGTTCTTAAATTATGTGGAAATTATTTTAATGTTATTTGTTTTTGAAATCGGTTTTTACTTTTATTTTTAAAAATTAATTATTGTTAAATCGTTCCAATTTAATTTACTAAAAAATACGAAAAAGGTCTATTTAAAATCTATCACACGAGACCAACAACTAAGAATAACCACTACCCCATATCCTGGGTGTTGTAAAAGACGACAGATTGAAATAAAATAAGAAATAAGTCAGGAGATAGGCAGTAGCGTCTTCCTAATAACGACTAAAAATAAAAAACTGCGTTTGCCAACCCGCTTGCCAAGCGTGGCAACTATGGCAAATATCTCCTTTGTGAGGCAATCTATGTTCGGCCTGTGTTCAGCAGTGGACTTTAATAGGTTGTAACGGAACGGATATTTAATACTCCAACAGTTTTAATGTTCAATGGTATGTGTACCATGGATTGGTGTTCTCATATGGATTTTTTTAATTTCATTTAAATGACGTGAATAATTCACATTAAAATTATTCAATAAAAGCGGATTTGCCTTAATTGTCACGCTTGGCAAGCGGGTTGACGATCGTAATACCAAGCGTATCGCACCATTGAAGTTGCTGCCCGTCGCCTGTCTGAGCATTTTATTATATCTCATAAATTCACGAAACGAGAAGAACGCATTCGCATATAATATTTTATTTATGTGCAATATTTTGTTAGTTTTATGTTATAACATCTGAACACTAAATATGAAGTCTAAATAAATTCATAAAAATACACTTCAGCCAAACATCTTAGATCAACATTGTAATTAGCGGTGTGAGAATATCTACTACCTCATATTGTTCCTTGGGCGTCGTAAGAGACGACAGAGGTAACAAACCAATAGATGGGCAACAGCGTTTTCCCAATAACATCTAGAAAAACAAGTGGTAAATTAAAAATTTTGTACTTCAATATAAAAAAATAATTTATTGTTGATTTTTCACTCGACAGATTTCGATAAAATTTAAATGGGACCTGGGAAGTATACCCTAGAAACAAAAAAATAATTTTCCAAATCGGTTTAGGCATCTTCGAGTAATTGTGATCATACAAAAAAAGGAGATGTCTATGGGCCTCAGCAACTACTTACCATCAGGTGGACTGTGTGCTCGTTTGTCACCCTTATTCTATAAAAAAAAAACCTGATGGTAAATGGTTTCATGGTCCATTAAGGTTAATTATGGTAAAGTAGGTTAATTATTTAAAAAAAATATTTCTAAAATTATTGGAAAAAACCAATGAAGTTTAATTTAAAATTTACTTTATTAACGCAACATTTTGGTAACTTTACAAACTCTAAACTTTTTAAAAACTTGGTTTATTTTTTGTATATTGTTCTTTTTAATATATACATTATATACATTCTTAGAATTTGCCACCTTGGCTATTTAACTGCAACTTATTTAGTTTAATTTAAAAAAAAAACAATTTTCGAGAAGAATATTTTTCTTTTATCATAATACCGCACATTTTATTAGTTCTATATAATAGACGAATATATTTCGTGGTAAAGAAAAACATTGATTATGTACTTCTGGTTAATAACGGAAACAAATTCCGAATACTGTCGGAAATAGTCGGGAATAGTTTAATACAAAGAATATTTTGTGGTAGAGCCAAACTGCAGAATATGGTTGGAGCACGAATGGGTCGGTTCGACCGGAAAAGGACCACGCTCTCACAAAATACCTGCGTAAAATAGCAACTTAATGCTACTGTGTTTTGTATGGTGAGTGTAGCCATCCGTAAACATTTTACTGGAAACGAGTCATTCCATCTTAATTCTTAGGAGTGACAACACATCTGCATTTTGATACTTAATTGAGAATAGATGTAGATATTTATGGGCCGAAGAATCCACTTACCATCAGGTGGATTGTATATTCGCTTGTCACGCTCATTCAATAAAAAATATATATACAGCAAGTTCACGACATTACAGTGCTACAAGTGTAGATGAAATAACAAACAAATAGAGCAGCCTTCATTCATTCTGCCCGATTATTCTACTATAAGAAATGGGATCCAAAATAGAAAAAGAAAGATACTAACAATTTGTGATTTTGCTCAACTTTTGACTCTGGCTGTGATTTGAGCTCAGTATCTGTGGCATCACAGTCAGGTTGTTTGATAAAAAAAGATAATTTAAGCAATTTTGAGGAAATAATTTCACCGGTGGTTTAAACTTTAACTCAATTCATAAACCTAAATATAAAATGGCTTCTGGTGCTTGTATCGAGAACTGAGTAATAAATTCTAAATAAAGATTTAATTACACCACTAACATGTGTTGCGCTTATTGGGAACATAACGCGCCTTCGACCGGTGAAAACTTTATATTTATTTTTCCTAAAATATAAAATATGTACCTATACGGAGAGTCTATTCTACAAAGTATTTATATGTTATAGACCAAGTGATTCATTGGGCAATATTCGTAATGAAGTTTAAATCAGTATTAATTACATAGGCCGATTTGAATTGTCATTATTCATATTGCCCGGGCATTATAAATAGTTCCATCACTTGGCCCATAACATATATACAAACCAAACCAACCATTTTTAACTCCCTAAGACATAGACCGTTCTTACATGTAGCTCAGTCGACATAATATGTCTACAAATTAATGTTAATCGTATAGTGTAACCACCACGTGCTCGGCGGTGAAGGAAAACATCGTGAGGAAACCTGCATGTCTGAGAAATCAAAAAAAAAAAAATATTTCGAAGACATGTGAAGTTCGCCAACACGCATTGGGGCAGCGCGGCGGACATTTCCTTGCCCTAAAACCCTCTCAGAAATGAGAGGAGGCCTGTGCCCAGCAGTGGGACGTATATAGGCTGTAACTTTACTTTACTTTACGTATAGTGTAAGACTGCGTGTGTAGTGGCGCTGTAATGCCAATGACATATCGTCCCACGGCTGTCGTAAGAGGCGACAGAGGGACATTAAACCAAGACATGGGCAGCAGCGTCTTCTTAATAACAATTAAAAAAAAGAAAAACTGTGGACGTCAACCTGTTTGCCAAACGTGGCATATATTTTGCGCTACAACCATAATATATCGGCTTAACCGGGGTAGGACCACGATCTTACAGTATATCAGCGTGAAATAACAGATTAATACCGCTGTGTTTCGTATGGTGAGTGAACAGAACAAGAAACACCTTTACTGGTAACGAGGTATTCCATTTAGTCCTCAGATGTCACAACGCATCTGCATTTTGATTCTTAATGGAGGATTGATGTAGACGTCTATGTGTTACAGCATCAGCTTATAATCAGATGGAGTTTGTACTCGTATGTCACCCTTACTCTATATAAAATAACCTCCCCCCCCCTATGAGGCAATCTAGGGCGGAGGCCAATGTTAAGCAGTTGACTTTTGATAGACTGTAGCGGAAACGGTATAGAATAAGGGATAGTCAAATTTAACACTTAGTACCAGCAACATGTCTTCGCATAGACGCCGAGTTATAAAAAAATGTTATATGAATCGAAACATTACTTGAAAGATTCAACCGTATTCTCACCGACCAGCTGGACTCAAACTGGAAAGCCTGGTAAACATTTTTCTTCAAACTGGGCATTTGTTCATTAAAAGTTTAGTAAGCCTCTTATATGCTCCACTGCTGGGCACAGACCTTCTTTCATTTCTAGGTGGGACTTAGGGCAACGAAGTGAACGCGCTACCCTAATGCATGTTGGTGGGCTTCACATTTCCTCAAAATATTTTTTTAATTTCTCAGACATGAGAACATGGTAAAACAGCACCTAAAACTGCACTTAATAATTTACATTAAATTAATACGCGAGCGGACCGAGCGCACCCGGGTTACACGCGTATTACATCGAGCGCTTAAGTCCTAAGCAAGAAGCTATAGTAAGATCATTGTAGGAAGAAGTCACCTTGATTGAAATGCTTAACACGCAGATTGAGGATAGCTAGAAAACGTTTTGCAACGTCAAGGCTGCACACACTCGCCGGACTGTCTTTACGTGGCGTAAATAAGATGGTTTTACTTCCATCGCATTGTAGCTACAAAATCTCTCTAGCGTTTTTCACGGTAGCTTCAAGTATTTACTATACGAGGTAATGCAACGATGCAGCTGCTTATGCCTACAGCATGAATAGGTCGATTCAAAAGGGGAAGGACAATGCTCGTACAGAATATCAGCATGAAACATCAGTTTAAGTTTTTCTATGGGTCATACCATTTATACGAGGTAGACATGCTGCAGCTACGTAATGGTTGAAGCATGAATGAGTCGAATCGACTGAGGTAGTACTACGCTCTCAAAAAATACCAGTGTAAAAAAGCAGCTTAATGTTGCTTTATTTCATATGAGTGTAGAGATCCGGAGACGAGGCTTTCCATCGTCGTCGTCACGAGTGACAACGCATATGCATTTTGATTCTTAACCGAGGATAAAATGTAGATGTCTATGGGCCACCGTATTCACTTACTATCGGGTGGACTGTGTGATCGTTTTTCACCCTTATTCTATTAAACAACATACACTCAGCTACCTTACTTATATAAAAAAGTTGCTTTTTACACCGCCATGAAACGGCAGCCACCATAATGCGGTGATCCAAGATAAAATTTAAATTCCGTTAAATTCCTAAAATAATGAAACACCTCGTGCATTGCCACGCTACTAGGGTAATTTATGCATGCCGCAAAATGCATTCCGTGGTTAACCGTTACAGGTTCGATTAATAATTATATATGGTAATTTTCAGACTCAATTTAATACATCATGTTGGGGTTGTGCTTACATCGTTCCATCCGTTACAGTCTATGAAAGTCCACTGCGGAAAATAGGCCTCTCCCATGAATTGCTTCATAGGGGAATTTCGCCATGGTTACTACGCTTAGCAGGTGGGCTGTCAACCGCAGTTTTTTTAAAAGTTATGAGTTGTTATCAGGAAGATGCTGCTACCCATCTCTTGTTTCAGTTACAGTTAGTTCTGTAGCCGCTTATGACACCCAGGGAACAATATTGGGTAGTGAATGTTCTCACACCGCCACTACACGGTGGTGTTGTGTTTCACCCTGGGATCAAAGTAGTTCTTGTATTGTTAAACAGTTAGATGTAAAATAAGCAGACTTCTTGTACTGCGTTCTCCAATCAGCCCACCGAGCGTGGCGATTAGGATGATATAAAGACAGCAAGAGCCGTGGTAGCTCAGGAGAGCCGTGGTAGCTCAGGGGTTAAGCGCTCGCTGTATGTTTCACAGTACGCGAGCAACCCGGGTTCGATCCAGGTTCATTTGTTTCTCCTCATTATTTTATTCTTTAGCGTCGTTTATTACCGCACAATGGAAAACATAAAATATCGGTATATTTACGAGTACGAGTTCTACCGTGGCACCAGTGCTGCAGAAACAGCTCGAAGGATTAACGATGTGTACGGCGATGGTGTCGCAAAGAAAGCACGGTACGTTTTGGTTTCAACGTTTTCGTTCTGGAAATTTCGATCTTCAGAACCAACCCCGTGGACGGCCGGAGACTAAAGTGGAAAATCAAGAATTAAAGGCTATTGTCAAAGCGGATCCATCACAAAGCACTTCAGAGATAGCTGCAGGCTTCGGGGTAAGTGATAAAACTGTATTAATCCACTTGAAGCAAATCGGGAAAGAAAAAACTAAACGATGGGTACCTCATGAATTGAGTGAATCGAAATTGCAAACACGCGTCGACTGCTGTATTACTTTGCTCAACCGACACAATAATGAAGGTATTTTAAATCGAATCATTACTTGTGATGAAAAGTGGATACTGTACAATAATCGGAAGTGCTCGTTGCAATGGTTGAACCCTGGAGACCCAGCCAAATCCTGCCCTAAACGAAAATTGACTCAGAAAAAGTTACTTGTGAGTGTTTGGTGGACTAGCGCCGGTGTCTTTCACTACAGCTTTATAAAATCTGGCCAAACGATTATGGCAGATATCTATTGTCAACAACTGCAAACTATGAAGGAAGAACTAGCTGCTAAACAACCGAGATTGGTCAATCGCTCTAGGCCACTGCTGCTTCACGACAACGCAAGACCACACTGCACAACAAACAACCACTAAGTTAGATGAGCTACAATTGGAATGTCTGCGACATCCACCGTACTCCCGGACCTTGCTCCAACAGATTACCATTTTTCCGGAATTTTATTTATTTATTATTGATTCTCCCCCATGGTTTTTTAGTAAAGGGATCAATGAACTACCTATGAGATGGCAAAAAAATGACTTTATATTTCTCCCGTTCAAAACGCCAATTTCATATGTAAGGACTTTATATGTTTGTGTTATGTATTATTTATTATATTTTCTAAATTTGTTTGTTGGACGCTTGATAATGCCGGGGGTATAACTGAGCAGTTTTCGTTATTATAGAAGGTTCCTAGTTTTTAAAATAATTAAACTAAGAAAAAAAAAACATAAGGACGTGGCAGTGGTAGATAATAGATTGTGTTGTAAAAATACTTTCTATAATGTCATTATCCAGCGAAAAAACTACTATCCTCTTGTAACTAGATATCCTCTTGTAACTTCTTCTCTCAAAGGTGGGCATATCCAGTAGTCCTCTGCTGTGGATTTATAAAGAAGAAGTAACAGTCCAAATTTTCAAAAATATGTTTCTTATTTGTTGTTTTTATGCGTAAGAATAATCACAAGCCTTTTTTAAAATTATTATAAGCCAATGCTTGACTACAATCCCAACCGGTAGTAAGTAGTATGGTTTGTTAAATCACACAGTTAAGCGTAACAAAATCTTTTTCACTCTCACCTGGAAGACACCCATATTGTTATTGTACCTACGGAAAGACAGACGCCAGTTAATTAATTATTATAACCTTTGTTGTACGCATTACAAAGTAAATTAACACATTGTATTAAATAACATATTGTAATATAACCCATATATTATATTCATATCTTGAATCGGGATAGTTCAGGGGCTAAGCGCTCGCCGTAATTTTCACAATATGCTAGATATCCGGATTTGATCTCACCTTTACCAATGGATTTTAAATGACACTGAATTGCAATTTTAAATGACACCAGAAACAAATATTTGTATGGTCTACAAGTAATTTTTCTGGGTCTGGATGTTTGTCGTTGTGCAATTTATGTATGTAAACAGCCTCCACGGTACAGTAGAAAATCCAAGTGTGGTTAATAACGCGTTTAAAAAAAAAATCGCTCTATAATCTTCGCAAAAATGATAGGTGGGCTGTTCCTGGCAACAGAACGTATATAAGCTGTAAATTTAACTTTTTTATACTTGTAGTATAAAGGTGACAAACGGGCACACAGTCCACCTGACAGTAAGTGGATGTTGTGGCCCATAGACACATACATCTATCCTCGATTAAGAATCAAGACGCAGATGTGTTGTCACTCCTGAGGACTAAGATGTAATGCCTCATTTCCAGTAATAAGGGCCTCCGGCTCTCTTTACAATTATCATACGAAACCAGCAGCGTTTAGCTGCTATTTCAGCTGGTTTCTTTGAGTATGTAGTACTTCCCCGGTCGAGCCGTCATAGCCGTCGAACTGGTATAGTTGCAGCGTGGCTCTGCTACTATATTAATAATTGAAATCTGTTATATGTTTATTGTATATATTATTTATTATTTGTTGCACACAAACTCAAATGTTTAACGAATTTTACATAGGTGGCAGTAATTAAGTTTCGAAGTGATAATTGATACCATTCTTAATTCTAGGAAATGTAGAGCAAAACTATAACATAACACGTTTAACGCGGTAGAACCAGTTCATGTAAACTTCCGTCGAGGCTGATCGCTACGTAAGAAATGACGTAATTATTATTTTTAGTATTGAGTACATGTAAATTATTCTTTTTTTATAGGATAAGGGTAACAAACGAGCACACAGTCCAGCTGATGGTAAGTGGTTGCTGTAGCACATAGACATCTACATCTATCCTCGATTACGAATCAAAATGCAGATGCGTTGTCACCCGTGAGGACTAAGATTAAATGCCTCATTTCCAGTAAAAAGGGTCTCCAGTTCTCTACACTTACCATACGAAACACAGCAGCGTTAAGCTGCTATATTACGCTGGTATTCTGTGGGAGCGTGGTCCTTCCCCGGTCGAGCCGACCCATTCGTGCTACAACTTTACCTGTAATATAGCTGCAGCATGGCTCTACCACGTCAAAACTAGTATATATTTACATATATTTATGTTCATATAATATGTATACTATAACTTCGTAGATGGAATTTACGAAAAGGATTTGAAATGTCTAAATATAATCGACATCTAAAAGTCTAGATCTAAAAGTACCATAATAATGAGATAAAACCCATGAAAACATTGATTGTGACAAATAACCCTTAGTTTATTGAAAGTAGATACAGTCGATAATGGATACCTGCAAGCAATTTCAGATACACGGGTTGAATACACATATATTGGCAACACGTCTGTGGTCATCTTAGTCTCATTCACATGAGAATACGAAACACCTCAGTCTGTTACTATACAGGTTGTTTTTTATATAGAAAATAGGTAACTGAGTTCTAAAATTCTCAAAACATATTTTGAAAATCGGTTCACATGTGAAGAAATCGGTAAACACATAAAAAATACATGCAGTTTCTTCTAGGTGAAACTATTTTGATGATTCTTTTTTTTAAATGTGGGGCTTCTCATGTGGTCCCATGTAAATTTGATCAAGATCTGACCAGCAGTTTTGAGTTATCCTTTTAATGTGTATTTAATTGACTTCGACTACATTGATGATGGTCTCATTTTATTTATATTGAAGTCGGTTGTAAAAATAATAATTTTACCGCTTGTTTCAAAAGAAATCTTAACGTTTTCGGATAAAATATAGCCTAGGTCACTTCTGGCATTGCTCTCTATCTGTTAATGAAGTTTCATTAAAATCAGTACAGCCATTCAAAGATTAGTCCAGAAAGAAAGAAATATTAAAATAGTTATTCATGTCTCTATAGCATGTAACTTAACCCCACAGAGCTAAATAGAAGGCAGTAATTTCAATATTACAGACGTACACTTTAATTTTATTTTTCAAAATAGATAAAAGTTATGTAATTTGTTTATTATGTGCGAGCAGATATGCAGGTATAGAGAGAGAGACCAGTTTCCTGCGACCTAAAATATCTATTGTGATCGCTGCTATATCTATAGTTCACTGCTAAGCCCTACGTCCTCAATGAATAGGAGTTGCTTAGCAGTGAGCAAGGTCCCAAGGTCTCAAGACCCAGGATGGACATGTGCTTTTAAGACAACAGTGGCCAGTTAGGGTGCTTGCCAGAATGAGCAATTTATTTTACCTAATCCCAGGGCTTCCGAAGCGAATTTACAATCAAAAGCCCGGATTAAGGTTTTAGAGCGTTTTAAGCCTGGTGTATCAGACCAGATTTTAAGTGATTTATTGTGATAAATAGTTTCAAGGGTCAATCGGGCGAGGCTTTTGAGATTTTAACTTTACAAGGCGCAGGTTTGGCCGCACATGGAATACTGTTCCCATCTCTGGGATGGGGTTCCCCAGTGCCAACTCCTTCCATTTGATCGCATCCAGCGCAGAGCTGTTCAGATCGTCGGCGACCGAACTCTTTCCGATCGGCTTGACTCACTGGATGTTGAATCTCTTTGCGTATTTTATCGCATTTACCACGGGAGTGCTCTGAGGAATTGTTCGGACTAATTCCAGCCGCACAATTTCACCATCGCACATCGCGACAAAACTAGCGATACCATCCATACCATCTGGATAACTGGCGGTCGGCGGCGACCACTGTGCGATTTAGAAAAGTTTTCTTCCTCGCACAACTTCCTTGTGGAATCGACTACCACCAGAGATTTTCCGGACCGATACGACTTAGGGACCTTCAAGAAAAGAGCGTACTCCTTTTTATAAAGCCGGCAACGCATAGCAATACCCTGGTCTTGCAGTTGTTCATGGGCGGCGGTAATTACTACCATCAGGTGAGCCGTATGCTCGTATGCCCCTCTCCTATAAAAAAGATTCCACAAAATGGCTCGGGTCCAAATTGTGTACTCTTTGAGCCCTCCCGTGCGAGCTTGTCGGCAAGTTCACTGCCTACAATACACGCGTGACCCGAAAGCCTAGCAGTGCTGCTTGACTATCAGAGTTAATATAGATTATATGGTTGACGTAGTGTTTTTGCAGATTTATTTCCGCACACTGAAGTATAGCGACAATTTCTGCCTGGAAGATAGAGGTGATTCTACCCAAATTCATACTAAGTTTGAATTTGGGGCGTTCCATAAATTCCAAAGCCTACGTCGAGACCCATTTATGACCCTATAAGCCTACCGACCTCACAGATGACCTGTCCATTCAGCCAGTCTTCTTTGGAGGTAGTTCTAATATATACTTTTTATTAAAAGTATATAGTGGACGCATGATATCTGAGATCGTGCATAAGACCGGTGTTTCTTTAATTTGCACGGTTCTCATCTTAGACCGCCCTGAGAGTTAATTCTATATAAACTAGCCCTCGACTCCTTGACTAAATAAAATCAAGGGCGTTACGCCTAGAAGTGCATTAAGAGCCGCTCCAGGCGATGATCAATCGCTCCAGTTACCATTAAGCAGGCAGTCCTTTGTAGACTATTTAGTCTCTCCGCAGTCGTCTTTTGGTTGGCTTTATTACGCAGACAGTGGCGGCGTAAGTAAGAATCGCCCTCACTATGCTCATCAGTTATATGCTTAGAGTACTTTTTAAATATAGATATTTTGAAATTGCCAAACCACAGACACAAATATTATTTTGTAGATCGTGTCTACAAAATTTCATTAACTTTGATTGGTTCACATTCAAAGTAACGTTGAACTTCGTTTGTACAGAACGTACTCGGATGAAGTTCCTTTAAATATGTACACACTATTGTAGTGAGATAAATGAAATATTTAATGACTGGTCAGTTCATCATACCGTTACCGTTACAGCCTATTAAAGTCACCTGCTGAACATCGGCCTCCCCATAAATTGCCTCTTAGGGGTTTATATATATTTACCATAGTTGCCAGCGGCTTGGCAAGCGGGTTGGCAACTGCAGTTTTTATTTTTAGTCGTTATTAGGAAGACGCTGCCCATGTTTCCTCTATCGCCTCTTACGACACCCACGGGACGATATGGGGTAGTGGATATTCTTACATCGCCACTACACCGTTCATCATATTAATCATCATTTTATGATTTGATTTTTATCTAATTAAATTTTTGTGGTATAAGTATGTATAACATTATTGTACAGCTCATAATCACAAGGCAAGCGTCACTCTTATGACTAATTAACGCACTTTAACTTATGAAACATATAATACTTAAGAATTAATGCTAATTTTCATTTGGTTTTCCGTAGTCGGGTTTTAAAGTTTATAATGTCATTTGCTGTATCGGTCTTTTAGTCCAAGCGGAATGAGATTTCTAAAAGTTCTTTAGTTTTGTACTTGTAAGGATGACACGCGAGCACACAGTCAACATCTATTCTCAATGAAGAATTAAATTTCAGTGCATTGTCACCCCTACTAAGATAAAATGTCCCGTTACCAGTAAAAGGATCTCCGCTTCTCTTCCTTTGATCTTTACCAGTATCTTTATTTCAATGAAATATAAAGAAAACGTCTTATGAAGGCTGAGTACCAACTGGCATGAATGCTTTGAAAGATTTGTACGTCGGTGGCCCGTGTTGCTTTATGGCGCACTCATCACGTTGCGCAGTCGGGTTGGTAAGCACAGAGAGCCAATACTTTCGCACTGGCAATGTTAATGCCACAGTATTTGAGTATATTTAAATGGATGTACTATCACTTGTCGATCACCAGCTTCTTTTCGTCGATTACCTTAAAGATATTAAAATTAATAATAGTGATGATTTCTTATATTTACGCGAACACTACACATTGATAAAACTATTTTTACGGATTTTATCGCGTTTAATTTTACTATTTTTGAGTCCCCTGTGACCATGGGTTGCTGTAAAGCACACGAAACGTCGGGAATCAAAAATAGTAAAATTAAACGCGATAAAATCCGGAAAAATAGTTTTATTCAATTAATAATAGTGATCCGCCAACTGTGAGGTTGAAAATGAAATTTACTTGAGTCACATTAACATTATTCTATCAAACTAACAAAAAAAAGGAATATTAACAAAAATATAAGTTTTACTCTAGTGCGGCTGACATATATAGAAGAACAAGTAAGGCAAGATACACTGATTTATTTTTTAGGCTAATCTTAGCTTATTAATTTTTACATCTTCAATATTGTAAATTTTCGCAGCAAGCAGGAGATAGCTTTAACTGTTATAAGCGAGTGCTTCACTAGCTATATGGAGTCAATAATTCATTCATGGTGTATACAATTAAAAAATCATTAATGTGTACGTACACATTAACAACAAGTCCTAGAAAATATACAAGGTCTCTATTATCAAGATTAAATTTTTATAAAGCACAGACTTTCCAAAAAGTTCATCATAAAATAAATTGACACATGTTTGCTATTAACTCATGAAAACAAGGTAATTGCTTAGAACTAATGTAACGGTAACTGTTTCTCAAATGAGTTTTGCAAGTAATTGTAAAACCTTTTTATACGTGGTATGGCTCTACCACGTAAAAAAAGTTGTACATTTACTTGCCTCTGAAGTCAGTGTTTTATTCCTCGAAACAATATGTCTTAGTACAGATTTCAGGAACTATTATGTGGAAATTATTTGATTATATTTCGTTTTTGAACTCGGTTTTTATTTTTTATTAAAAGTTTAATTTTTCATGTTAATAATGAAATTTTTGGCAGATGTTTTGATGTTGAGTTGAAAAATGTAAAGCAAAGATTGAGCAAAATTACTTTATCTTCCGCTTTTAAAATGAAAACAGGCTTTTATTTTGGGTACGTTCCCTTCCTAACGTTAATAATTGTTGTGGGCGCCTTCTCTACCTCTTAGTATTTAAAAGATTTTACTCTGGTTTTCATTTTCTTAAATTAAGAACTCGAGTACTCGTGTTTTCCTAAATCATGATCTCGTACTGGAGTTCTTTTAAAACAATCTTGTGTTTTTCTAATTTTATTTTTCACCGACAGAGATTGGAGATATTAAGATATGATTTTTTAAGAGTTTTATAAAAGTTATTTTAGAGACCTTTGTGTTATTTAGAAATTAAGATGTAAACATAAAAACTTAAAAATAGAGTTTATACAGGTTTTATTTCATTGATATTAACTAATAAAAATTGTGTAAGCTTTATTTTTCTTAGAGTATACATAATATCTTGTTTATACATGGTAGAGCCACGCAGCAGGAATGGGTTGGTCGACCAAGGTAGGACCACACTCTCACAGAAGCTTAATGCTGCTGCTAAAGTGGACTAGTCATAAAGATGCGCCTACATCAAACATTGCTTAGCGTGGACACAATGCTCCATTGAAAGACTCTCACCTATCTTCTTGAATATTAAAGGAATGATAAAGAGCGTTTAATATCAGCTTGATACTGCTGTGTTTCGTATAGTGAGTGTAGAGAACCGGAGACCCTTTTTACTGCAAACGAGGCATTCCATCTTAGTCCTTAGGGGTGAAAACGCATCTGCATTTTGATTCTTAATCGAGTCGTCGTCTATGGGCCTAAGCATCTACTTACTATCAGGTAGACTCAGTGCTCGTGTGTCGTCCTTATTCTATACAAAAAAGCTATTGTGAGGCTTATTTCGATAAAAAACCACATCGCTCTGACAGCTGTCATAAACAAACAACCGTGCAGAGGATATATTTAGTTATGCCTAAGTGATAATTGTATTTTCTATTCGTTAAAGTACCTTTTATAAATGGCCGCAGGTCTGAATTTTAGCTAATTCAAAAATCAATGTGAATAAAAACTATCTTCACGCCTGATAGACTTAAAAACGAGGATATCCGCAGTAAAATCAGAGTAACCGCTATAGCCCAACGGATTAGTAAGCAGGAGTGGCAATGGGCCGGCCATATAGCTCAAAGAACCAACAACCGATGGGGAAGAAAGGTTCTCGAGTGGCAGCCTCGTACCGACAGGCGAAGTGTAGGGCGTCCCCCACTAGATGGAGTGACGACCTGGTAAGACCTGCAGGAAGTCAATGGACGCAGGTGGCTTGGGAACCTGCTTTAGTGCATTACTTGGGGGAGGCCTATGTTCAGCAGTGGACTTGTGATGGGCTGTAAAGATGATGATGATGATGATGAAAAACTATCTTCTCTTTCTCTTGTATCGCTTTCTTTTGTGTATAGAATATCCCTGTTTCTAATATACCGTGATTTAATAACGGGTAATTTGGGACAATTTTATGCCTCTTGAGGGAAACAAACCAGGATATAGGCAGCAGCGTATTCCTAATAATAAACTTGGTATACCATACGTGGTAGAGCCATGTAGCAACTATAATTTAGTGATAGCCGGACTCCCTTTTACAGATGACATCCTTGTATTTCGTTACAATAAAAATTCGACGTCATTACAATAAAAATAGTTATGCCTTTTTGTTGTCTATATTCCATTCATTCGAACCGGACGGTTTGCGTCGTCTTTCGTAATGCGTACCGCAAAGGAGTGGAATATACTGCCGGCGTTTGTTTTTCGTCCGAATACAATCTGGGCGTCTTCAAGGCAAGAGTGAATAGGCTTTTGTACGCTAAGACAGTGCGATTTACCTAGATGGTAAATCACACTGTTCTCTTCATCACCACTTACAACCATGAGGAATTGTGGTCAAGCACTAGCTTATAATAAGTAAAAAAATGCATATTTAAACACTACGATATTCAAATATATGAAGTTTTGACATTATAATATTTATTTATTTAATATTTATTATAAAGAATATAATGGGCCGAATTTTTGTCTTCTCGCGCTCTCTACTGGTCAAACATTGATGATTAGAGAAACTAAGGCAGGTGCAAACAATTTACTTAATGAGTAATAAAGATATAAGGTACAATAAAATGTTGATAAACAGAATATAGTTAGTATAATTTAAATTGAAAATTTTAAAAACCTCCGAAGTAAAAAGCTAATGATCTTCAAACGACTGAACCGATTTTAATAAAACATGTCAAAGAACCACCGCAATAAAAGCTTTTGAATTAATAAAAAACCGCACCCAAATCGGTCCACCCGTTTAAGAGCTACGGTGCCACAGGCAGACACACAGACACACACATAGCGGTCAAACTTATAAAACCCCTCTTTTTGGTGTAATACCTACTATATAATAAGGTATTGCGATCTTTTATACAGTTCGCGGCTAACACCGATGGCCAGTGTTACTATTTTCATCTCAGACCCAAAGTAACATCGTAAATAATCCATTTGCCGGAGAATCGAACGCGTGCATTCGTTCGTTGTTGTTAGTGTTAACTCTAAAAATAGCCGTATTCCGCTTTATCGCTGTTGGTTAATGTACGTGAATAAGAATTCAAACGTGTGTTAGGCAACCGTGTGCATGGTTATGAAAGTATGGAACTGAGTGACGCATACCGTCTTGCAAGAATGAAGTGCTCTCATAAATAATATAAATAACAGTCCCATTTTGAGTACATCGAATACGAAATAGCAATGAAACCTAAACCATCATAATAAATTAGTTTAAAAATATATATAGATTATATCTTTTGATGTAATCTATTGTTTTCAATAAAAACCTACTATCAGAATGTCCATTTCTAGTGCAGTAGGATTTGCTAAAATTTACACAATGTATAATAGAGGCGAAATCTGGAATAAGGAATGGCGCTGGTGGGTATTGTACAAAAATTTCAAAAATTTGAATCCGCAGAAATCGTAAGGGACGATTAATATTTATTTCTCATAGTTTTGAAAACTTTTGCCATTTTTTTAAGGTCAAATCGTTAATGCTTTAATTGTCTCCTATATATCTTATATAGCATATTCTGCATATTACTTGGATAGTTGCTCCTTTTCCTTGAAGCTTTACCTTTTAGCTTGTCTACTTCAGAATATACTTTCGTATTTATTTAAAGCATTGGTGCCAGACTATGAAATACAGCTTTGACAAAATAGAGTCGTTTTTTTAATTGCTAGAGTATTTATTTATTTATTTTTATTTTATATTCTTTATTGCACACCGTACAAAAATTATATTATAAAAGAAGGGCAAATTGGTGTGATAGAAAAAATGAGGTAAAAAAGAATAAACATATATATATATTGAATTATTTAATTAATGGTGCGCGTTTTACTGCCAATGGGAGTTCATTCCATAAATGAACGGCCTGTACAGTAAAAGATTTGTTTCTAAATTTTCTAGTGTATAATGGCAAATTCAACTTCAAGCTCATTGCTGATAACTTTATTGGTGTCGGTAGGGATCGAACCCGGGCTGCTCGCGTACTGTAAATTTTGCAGCAAACGCTAAGCCCTTAAACTACCATTGGAGAATTTGAATAAAATTATATTATGTATACAGGATGCGGATATCCTAAAAGGTAGCAACGGAAAATTGTTGGAAGGATCTCGTGGCTTCAGAATAATATTAAAAATAACTATGAGTTCTGTTAAGTTTGTGGAAAATACAAAAGCACTAAGAGTTATATGAGCGACAGTAGATTAAGGTGCGAAAACCACGGACATTTATTTATATCATTTATAAACTATATGGACTATACAAACCTGGGTAAAATGATTTTATAACTATTAATAGTAGTCAAGCGATGGCTTAGAAAAGTAAAAAAATAGGTTAACTCTAAAATCGGGAATTACCCCTAAAATATATTATATATTATATATTATAGGGGTGATTCCCGATTTTACGACATACAGTCGAAATTCCACGCGCGCCCTTCAAAAACATATTCTCCTAATCGGATTTTTTTTTAAAATAAAAAGTAAAACTTTTAAGTTGTTTGAAGTCGTCAAAGACCTAAAAAGGTTTCAATCATTTCAGATTCTGATTTCGGTGCTTAGATATAGTTTATTGAAGAATGATAGCCCCGACTTAAGAATTTAAAATTATTTTATAATTTTTTAATCTTGGAAATTGATTTTTACTTCTTTATAAAAGTTATTTTATTACCCTCTGGAGTGGACTGAGGAATATCCCAATGTCAATGTCATTCCCTATTTTGGCATATATATGGGTGGGGTTTTATCAAAATGGGAATAATCTCTGAAGTATAACCTAATTAATAAATAGAGAATCATAAAAATTGGTTCAAATTTGACGAAGATATCGCATAAATAACATTAAATAAAACCATCCAGTGTAAACTTCCTTTTTGGAAGTGGACCAAAAAGTATTTACCATTAACTAAGAAATCTTTAACCAGTTTCATTGAATGGAAGATACTTCATCCATTTAAATCATCTTTGGCTTAAAATTAATAAAATATACACAGTAATTAAGGATGAGGATGAGTAACAATGCAAAGAGGTTTAATGAATTGTTTATCGGCAAAAGAGGAAAAGCGGCTTAAGCTCTTACATCTTTGTGAAGGCATCCGCTTGCTTATCAAAGCTTTGACGGCATTTTAGTCGATAAAAAACTACTTGAAAGTTTTGTCGCTATTGTTATATCTATTATTCTATAATGAAATATATATATATATAATATTTTTAGGAACTATTCCACTTCTGATGTTAGAAATTATTCTCAAAATTATTTAAATAAAAGAATGTTACTCTTATTAGAATTTACTCTGAAGGTTAATTGTTAAAAATATAAAAGTGTGAGATGTTCAACTTGCTCTCTCGCTTACGCAAATAATCATTATCAGGAATAAGACAGCGTACAGCACTACACATTCAGTATACAGCAAATACAGTTCGACCAACCGTAATATGTACCAGTCACAATCACACATTGGTATAACGTGAAGGACATAATTACATGATAACACCAAAGTATGCAAATCAACAGCAACACTAGTCATCTCAATATAACACAGGGCAGCCACGCTGCAGCTATATTATGATTGTAGCACGAATGGGTCGGCTCGACCGGGGTAGGACCAGGCTCTCACAGAATACCAGCGTAAAATAGCAGCTTAATGCTGGTGTGTTTTGTATGGTGAGTGTAGAGAACCGGAGACCCTTTTTACTGGAAACAAGGCGTTCCATCTTAGTCCTCAGGGGTGACAACGCGCTGCGGGCTGTTCGAAAGAGATACCGCGGCTCCGGAACGTAAGGGCACTGAAGGAACACGGATGGTTTTTAGTCAGTAAAAGTCTGACACTCCCTTCCGCTCCACCCACAGCGAAAGGCGTCATTAGATGATTTTCCATCCGCAAAAAAAAAAAAAAGGTGACAACGCATCTGCATTTTGATTCTTAATTGAATATAAATGTAGATGTCTATGGGTCACAGTATCCACTTACCATCAGGTGGACTGTGTGATCGTTTGTCACCCTATGCTTTAAAAAAATCAACCAAATGCTCAACTTATTTTAGTCAATATCCTGACAGACATGTTGGTAAATTTTTACTAAATAGTTGGACTATAGTTGCCACCATTTTTGAAAAAATTAAAATAATTTATATTTCTGGGCTAAAAAAATATAGTACAACGTCATCATCATTATCATCATTACAGCCCTTCACAAGTCCACTGCTGAACATAAGCCTCCCCCACGGAATGCCACAAAGCACGGTCCCGAGCCACCTGCATCCATTGACTTCCATGTCGATTGACTTTTCAGGTCGTCACTCCATCTAGTGGGGGGACGCCCTATACTTCGCCTGCCGGCACGAGGCTGCCACTCGAGAACCTTTCTTCACCATCGGTTGTCGGTTCTTCGAGCTATATGGCCGGCCCATTGCCACTTCAGCTTACTAATCCTTTAGGCTATGTCGGTTACTTTGGTTCTACTGCGGATAGAATCCGTCGATTGACCTCTCGGTCGAAGTTGGACTTACCTAGTCGGACTATTTGTCCCAAGTAAACATATTCGTCAAAAACTTCGAGCTTAGTGCTCCCAAAATCTACCGGCATAGGTGTGACATGGACATTAAACATAATCTTTGTTTTGTCCATGTTCATCTTAAGACCTCTTCGTTGGGAGACACTATTGAGGTCATTGAGCATAGTGCTTAGGTCCTCCAGCGATTCTGCCATAATGACTATATCGTCGGCAAATCGAAGGTGAGTGATGTACTCGCCATTGACGTTAATACCGTATCCTTTCCAGTCCAGTAGCTTGAAAACGTCTTCCAATGCAGCGGTGAAGAGTTTCGGGGATATTACGTCACCCTGTCTTACACCTCTCTGCAGTTGGATAGGTTTCGTACTCTGGTTTTGTACTCGGATAGCCATCGTAGTCCTACTGTGTAAACACTTCAGCACCTCGATATACCGACAGTCCACTTGGCACCGCTGAAGGGACTGCAGTACCGCCCAAATTTCGACGGAATCAAAGGCTTTCTCATAGTTCACATACGCAATGCCAAGTGGCAGATTGTACTCTTCGGTCTTTTGTACAATTTTCAGAAGGGTATGTATGTGGTCTATGGTTCTAAAGCCTTTTCGGAAACCGGCTTGTTTGGGAGGCTGGAAGTCGTCGAGTCTGCATGCGAGACGATTCGTAATGACTCTCGAAAACAGCACGTAGACGCGGCTCAGAAGGAAATCGGTCTGTAGTTCTTCAAGAGAGCGTTGTCGCCTTTCTTGAAGAACAAGCCACTGCACTTCTGCTCCACGCCTCCGGTGTAATGCCACCATGGAGGACGGAATTAAAGAGCTTCTGAAGGACTTCAAGTACCGGTTTTCCACCTGCTTTCAGAAGCTCCGCTGTAATTCCATCCTCGCCTGGGGACTTACCGTTTTTAAGGTGCTGGAGAGCCATTCTAATCTCACTCAGACTGACGTCCGGGATATCATCGGAATAGTGTCGGATAAGACTTGCTCTTGGATCGTTACTCACACTTGCGTGTGGCTCCAACGATGAAGTGTACAGCTGCCCATAGAACCTCTCAATCTCACTCAAAATCTCAGGTGTCCTGGAAACGATGCTGCCACATTCGGTCTTCAGCTTCGACAGTTGGCTCTTTCTGGCAGACAGATCTCTGGCAAAGACTTTGGAGCCCTGGTTCCGCTCGATCGCTTCTTCAATACGAGCTATATTGAAGTTGCGCAAGTCCCGCCGCATGCATTTGGAGATCTGTCTGTTCAGTTGCCTGTATGCTGTCAAATCTGCTGAAGACTGCAGCTTCATCTCCCGTCTAACAACCATGAGATTAAGAGTGTGATCGGAGAGTTTTTGTGTTCTTCTGCGACGGGTCTTACAGAACTTAGCTCCGACCGCATGGACAGTTTCCACAAGCTTGTCATTCATATCGTCCACTGCATTGCAATCTTCTAGGCACTGAAAACGATTTTGAAACTCGAGCTGAAAGTTTTCGGGACTTTAGCTTAGAGCACGAGGGGACGGAGCGTTGACTTCATTAGACGTGACCTCTCCAACTTAACGTTTAGGTTCAGTGTGCTTCTCGCCATTCGGTGATCGCTGCCAGTTTTCACCCTCGCGATCATTGAGACATCACTGAACAGTTGTCGTCTGGTCGTCATAATGAAGTCAATTTCATTTTTTGTCGAACCGTCGGGGCTCGACCAGGTCCACTTTCTGTGGGGTCGCTTTTGGAAGAAAGAGTTCATCATAAAGAGTCCCTCTTTCTCCATAAAGTCGGCCAGCTGCTGGCCCCTTGGGTTCCGTCGCTCTATTCCGAATTTCCCTCCTTTCAGCTCATCTTTCTCTCTTGTGCCTAGTTTTTCGTTGAAGTCTCCCATTAACACCGTATAGTGGGTTTTGGAGGAATGCATGGCTCTAGAGATATCCTCATACATTTCCTCCACCTCCTCATCGGGGTGTGCCGAGGTTGGTGCGTAAACCTGTATGACCTTTAGCGAATACCGTTTGGTGATTCTTCGTATAAGGTACGCAATCCTCGTCGACACACTCCCAATCTTTACAACGTTCTTAACGAGAGACTTGTGGACGATAAATCCGACACTTCCCCAAGGAAGTGTCGGATTCATCATCTGTCCCAAGACAGATGGTCGCCCTCTCGGTGTTAGAATAAGTTGCCGGATTCGAGGATTACCGTGTCCTTCCCCTCTCTTCGGACCTCAGATAGTCCTATTATATTCCAGCGTAACTTATCTATCTCTTCTTCCAGCTCCAGGATCTTCTCGTTAGTCCTCAGGGTGCGTGCGTTACATGTTGCCAGGTCGAGTCGTCGTAGGTGGCAACTGAACCTCCACCGGAGATTCTTAGCACCCCCTGCCCCGCCGTTACCATGGTCGCCACCGTAGCCAGGAATAGCAGGGCCGCCGGGGACTGGGGGCTGTTTATTTGTGTCGTTGCTCATGGGGGGTATGTTGCCATAGTTGCCACGCTTGGCGAGTGGGTTGGCAACCGCAGTTTTTTATTGCTTTTTGCTTGTATCAGAAAGATGCTGCTGCCCATCTTCTGCCTCAGTTTCCCTCTGTCGCCTCTTACGACACCCACGGGAAGATATGGAGTAGTGGTTATTCTTACCCGCCACTAAACGGGGGAACATAAAAGTAAAGTGAAGTAAAAACATAGTACAACGTGTAAAGATAAAATATTATTTACTCGACTTACTATTTCTTGATGATTTTAGCGACATCTAACAAATACAACAACCGTTACGTTCTATTTGTAAGTTAAGATAAAATCATCTATTTCTATTTATCCTAAATATTTATACAGGGATAATTTTATCCTTATGTCCTGTCACTTAGCATCGGAGAAAAAGCTCTCTTTGTAAATGCCCGGAATGGATAACTGAGATGACGCGATTTTGTATTGAAACAAAATCATTACTACATAGAAAAAAAATATCACTTTTTAAAGTGGATAAATTCGAAAAATCGTCAGAATGATTTACTTATGTATATAACTTGTTGTTTTTATATGTCTCGTTGTGTATATACCTCGTTCTCTTAGTAAACAATTAAAATTGAATCGTAAATTGAAGTAACGTTGTTGTCACATTATTGTTATCTTACGAGTATACTACTCGTATAAAGTACGTTTGCCCAAAATACCATTAAATAATTTGTTATAGTACTGGTGCCTCGTTGCTCTAGTGACTGTAAAAGCAATTGCTGGGTTCGAATCCCGAGTCGCGCCGAAATCAGTTACTGGGTTTATCTATCAATAAATACTAAGTAGCAGCCCAGATTCAGGAAGCACGTAAAGCCGTTGGTCCTACGTCTGATCTCTCTCCGGTCGTATCGGATTACCGTCCCATCGGATAGTGAGAGTAAGGTAATAGACAGTGCATATGTGCTTGTGCACATACTTGAAATTCTGTTTCTGCGCTAATGGTTAGTCTTCGTTGTGTTTCGTCTCCGTGGACGAAACTCGATCTGGAGGACATTTTCACGTAAATATTCGCGTAAATATTGTTAAAGAAAGAACCTTCGCTTGCTAAAATTTTGTGATTATAATATAGTGAGTATTTTAGATTTAACACTCAAATAATATTAACAACATTTCGTTTCGTGCGATGATTGTGTTTCAGTTTTCGCGTGTTGTTAATTTTATTTTATGAGCGTCATCAACTGGAAAAGTGTGAAAGTGAGTAGAGCAATTAGCACATTAGGCCACATTGTAACGAAGGAATGAATAATTTAAGGAGACTTTATTAACTTATTCATAGGTGGAATAATCCTTAATAAGATCGATAAAAGATTGATTAAAATAATTGATGGTATTGAGAAAAAAATTTAAAATACTTTGTCAAAAAGACATTATAATTTACAGACCACAGAACCGCGGTAGTAGATGGCCTAAGCGCTCGTCGTACATTTCATAGTACTTCTGTAGCTTCTCTTGGATTGCACGTGAACGTTTCTTTAAATTATAATAATGCTTTTAGTTCCAGATACAAATTACACAGAGTAACAGAGAAACTCTAATAATGGCGTAACGTTGAAATAAATTAAAATTCAATTAGAAAGTTAATGAGAAACTTGGAGCAATTTTATGAAAATGAAAACAAAATAAATATTTATTTGTAAAATGCAAAATAAAACATTATTTTATTTAAACATAAACCGACGCCGGTACATCGAGCCAAATCCTATTTGGAGTGTTTCGCAATCTCGCAACCACCACCGCCGCTAGCATCGGTACGTATGTTCCTGTTTTCTTTTAATTAAGTCCGATGTAGAAACTCTAGCGGCTTCATTTGGAGATACATCGCCCTAATCTTACTTTACGAGACGCGCAAGGTACGACTTAATAATCGTTTATGTTGGATTTCGAGGAGGTGTATAAAAACTTTATTTAATTTTAAATACATTTTATAGCAAATAACTGGGTGTTGACTAGTAACATCTAGTCAACACCCAGTTATGTGTTATACCTTTTCTGCCCAGGAGTCCGTTTGAATAGAGATAAGGGGGTACCCCTTTCTGCTATTTCAAATGCCAAACAATAGTATCTGCACTTCCGTGCTCTGTTCTGAATGGCATGGAGAGCCAGTGATGATGACAGGTTGTAAGGCATTCCATTTTGGTAAGAAAATGTGGTTGCCAACCCGCCTGCCAAGCGTGGCAACTATGGCGAAATCCCGACTATGTGGACAGTATGTGTAGTTTTATATAAAAAGAAGTAAACACAAAATTAATTCATATAATACATAAACTCTTCTTCTTTTTCTTATTATTAAAAAAAAGCGTTACCTCCACACTAGGATTTTCTCCTGTATCGTGGAGACAGTTTACATACATACATAAATTTCACAAAGACCAACATCCAGACCCGGAACAATTATTTGTAGGCCATACACCCGAACCGATCGAACCCGCGGCACATTCGCAATTCACCTACTGTTCTGTGCGATTTCCGAATTCGAACATTCGGAAATCGCACAGAACAGTAGGTGAATACTATTTGCTGTTTAAATATACATCAAGAAAGAATATAAACAAAAACACTCTAGAGTAAAAGTTTCTCCAGCTGCCTTCTTAATTGATATGTGGTAAAAGGAAACTCAGATAAACACAGCGGGAAACCTTTCGCTACGTACTGTACACAAGTATACATATTAACAGTGAAGAAAGCGCGGAATAGCGAGCGACTAGCGATTGAGCTCAATTTGAACTATACTGAAATATAAAATCAAACCAATTGTAGTTTCTTGTTAAATAAATGTTTATGCACGATATAATGTTATCTTAGATACGTAGAATCTCTCTCAGTACTATATAGTTTTATGTATGAACTATACGTATGTATGAATATATGAATGTTTGAATATATTTAATGTATGAATGTCATACATAAAAGTATATAATGGTCACTGAAATAATATTTATGACTTTCTTTTAATCGTGACAGGTGTTTTAAGTTACCAAAAGATTATTTTGTGATTGGTTTGGTTGGTTTTTTGATACTAATAGAATGCTTATTTCGTTGACAAAAAACAAAATGATATATATTTTGTAAATACAACAAAAATTTTTTTTTTCGTATTATTGTGTTGTGTTGGTATCTATCATATTATATTATTACACGGTGGATAATATCTATTTAGTATATATTATGTATTATCCACTCCATTATTTGCTTGTATGGATGATAATAACCTTTGGGAATGAGGTGATCGCTACCAAGCTTTTTCTAATTTGTTTTGAAAGTTTTTGGAGTTCTTAAAGGAACCCCATCCTCGGCTGGTCGTTGCTGCTGGTGATAAGAGGGCTGGCTCTTTTCTCGCTCAAAGGCTAAGTATAGCCATTCAGCGGGGAAACGCTGCCAGCGTTCTTGGCACGATAGCGCGTGGAGTGGGACTGTTTGATAATTAAATTACTAGTTTTAGTTTTTCATTAATTATAGTTTTCAATATTGTATATAATAAAATATTGTATATTATATTATATATTTGTTTTGTGTCGTTAATTGTGTAACATATATGATTACAAGCAGTTTTTTTTTTTAAAGTACCGTTGAGTTTCTTGCTGGTTCTTCCCAGGACGGAGGTTTTTTTCCGAACCAGTAGTAATTTAAACAAAAGAGTGACTTTCAATATGTATTATTTATAATCTATATTGAATAAAAAAGTTTCTGTTTCTGTATTATCCACCGTGTAGTAGCGGTGTAAGAATATCCACTACACCATTTCGTCTCTTGGGTGTCGTAAGAGACGAAAGAGGGAACCAACCCAAGAGAAGGGCGGCAGCGTCTTCTTAATAACAATTAAAAAAAATGCGGTTGCTAACCCGTTTATCAAGTGTGGCAACGATGACAAATGTCTCTCCTATGAGGCAATCTATAGGAGAGGTCTAAGTTGCTGGACTTTGATATACTGTTACGGTACTCATACTAACCCTTACAAAATGTACGGTATCTGATGTAGTGAGAGGTTCACTTATGTACGTTAAAATTTTTGAAAATATTAGGAACAGCACAAAAACCGTTCCCGTTACAGCCTATTAAATGTCCACCGCTAAACACAGAGACCGCCTCATAGTTGCCAAGCTTGACAGGCGGGTCAGTAACCACATTTTCTGTTTTTTGTCTTTTTTATATTGTTTGTTAAAATTTTCAAACATAATAGGAACCGTTTATAAGAAAAACGTTAACGAGCAACGTTAAAATTTCGTTGCATGCAATGTTACTTAGCAGGTATTTATATTTTTTTATATTCCTGTAGTTTACATTTAACACGTGCATGTGATATATTAAGTCGTTTGGAGTTAACACCTGACACTGACAGGGTCTCCGACAAGAGAAACTTTTTATACGACTGCGTGCAAGCCAATTTTCTGCTATAATAATATTGCACAAGTGAAATTAAATTGTTTTAACTCTTTTCTATTTAAATTGTAAATTTATTTATTCATTTAAAATAAAAAAATAAAATTATAATCTTGTAATTTATAAATCATGAAGTGTTTTTAAAATTCTTTTTGAAAATATAATCGAAAAACAACTTAGTTCTGTTAGCGAAGGCCATCACATTAGAAATTGGTTGTGATGATAACATGATAACAATGTAAAAATAAGAATTAGTGGTATGATAGATAAAACAAATTATATAGTTGCAAATTCTTTATTTAACCCTGATTTAAGTTAAAATTGAATTTTTTTATGATATTAATGCATAATTTAATCTCTAACAGAGCATTCAAATATCTTTTAATTAAATATTCGTCTTAAAAAGTTTATTACGGAACAAGAGAGGGTTACGAAAGAGTTGCAGTAATCATCACCTATCGTAATTACAGTACCAGCCAAGTCATACCTTACACGGTGATTTATATCTAAGTTATTTTTGATATTTTCGGATATGGTTACTGGCACGCTAGGCGGTTGAAGACTAAAAAGTGGACTAGTCATGAAGATGCGCCTACACCAAACATTGCTTAGTGTGGAGACAATACTCCATTGAAAGACTCTCACCTATCTTCTTGAATATTAAGAGAATGATAAAGAGCGTATAATAGCAGCTTGATGCTGCTGTGTTTCGTATGGTGAGTGTAGAGAATCGGCGACCCTTTTTACTGGAAATGAGACATTCTATCTTAGTCCGCATCTGCATTTTGAATCTTAATCGAGGATAACTTTCTATGGGCCTCAGCATGCACTTACCATCAGGTGGACTTTGTGCTCGTTTGTTACCCACATTTTGAGGTGGTTTGAGGGTAAATATGAGTACCGTAACAGTATATCAAAGTCAAGCAATTGAGGCCTCTCCTATGAGGCAATCCATAATGATAGTTGTCATCGTTGCCACACTTGGCAGATGGGTTAGTAACTGCAGCTTTTAATTGTTCTTAGGATGACGCTGCTGTCATTCTCTTGGTTTGGTTCCCTCTGTCATCTCTTACGACACCTGGGTGACAGAATGGGGTAGTGGATATTCGTACACCGCTACTATACGGTGAGTAATAACAAAAACAGAAACTTTTTTATTCAATATAGATTATAAGTAATACTTATTGAAAGTCACTCTTTTCTTTAATTTACCACTGGTTCGGAAGAAACCTCTGTTCTGGGAAAAACTAAAAGAAACCCAGCAGGACTTTAAAAAAGCAGCTTACAACCATATATACATATATTAAACAATTAATAAACAAAACAAATCAGAAATAGCTTGGTAGCGATCATCTCATTATATAAAAAAAGAACATTAAGATAGAACAGTTATTTTTTTTACTTTGTTCATCTACTGGTGGGTTTATTTGATTGTGGTGGTGGCGATGGTAAGTAAAATTTAGTTCGTTGTAAGTATGAAGTAAGGCTACTTTTCTGCTGAGGAGTCTGTTCTTGCTAAACTAGTCTTTTCTACAGCAAAGTGGACCAGTATAATTTCAGATCGTTAGGTATTTCATCTTAATCTTGAGAGCTGACAACTCATCTGCGAGCTGTCTTGTTTGAAGTTGATTGCAGATGTCTGTGTGTTATAGTTGTTACTTTCCATCTAGTGATCTATAAATTCTATTGTCATTTTAAGATAGCAGAAAGGTATACTCTTTAAATAAAAAAATGAAACGCTATAAAATATGAAAATTGGTTTTATTTAATGTCTAGTACTCGTGTCATTTGATATAATGCTATGCAGCAGGTACACATATTTGAGAGTCACTCTAGAAATTATCAAAGAAGTTATCATAGAAAAAGGTGTGAAATTAACGTATCACAATATTATTAACTTTAGTAATGAAATATTAATGACCCATAAGATTATTTTTGTTGGCCTAAACCCATTAATATAGTAATAAACATATTTAACTTTGACAGTAAGTGTTTATAAATTTATAGAGTTAATATTAAGTTTTACATCAGCACTTCGTGGAAATTAAGTAGTTAAATATAAGTTGCATTTGGAGAGATATTTACGATTAATATGTTACAAAATAATACGTAATAAAGTTTACATTTTGTTTTTATTTATATTAGCTATTTCACCTATTAAGTAATATAAAAATCAGCAGCAATGATGAAGACAGAATACCAGCACAGAATACCCGCGTAAAATGGCAGCTTGACACTGCTGTGTTTCGTATGGTGAGTGTAGAGAACCGGCGACCCATTTTACTGGAAAAGAGGCATTCCATCTTAGTCCTCACGGGTGACGACGCATCTGCATTTTGATTCTTTATTGAGGATAAATGTAGATGTCTATGGGTCACAGTAACCACTTACCATCAGGTAGACTGTGTGCTCGTTGGTCACCCTATCCTATAAAAAAAAGACATGTTTACAGGAAAGAATAACCGGCCAAGTGCGAGTCGGACTCGCACATCAAGGGTTCCGCACCATCGTAATACACGTTTCTAGTAGAGGAGCCCCTTTTATTAACTTATTTTAATTGTTATTATTTGTTGTTATAGCAGCAGCAGAAATACACATTCTGTGAAAATTTCAACTGTCTACCTATTACGGATCATGAGACACAGCCCGCAGACGGACGGACGGACGGACAGCGGAGCCTTAGTAATAGGGTCCCGTTGGTTACCCTTTGGGTACGGAACCCTAAAAATACAACCCGCCATTTTTCATAACGTTTGCACAACACTATATCGGCGACACTGCTAAAAAACTATTGTGCTTTTTCTATGATGGTAATACATTAATCTTTGTGTGAGAACATTTTTTTTTTGTATATTGTATTTTGTAAATGTTACTTGAAGATTACACTTTATGATTTTCTTAACGATTCTTTTGAAACATAATATAAGTAAGTACTTTGGACGTGATTCGTTCATAAACTAACAGACAGACAGACATACAGACAGGCAATTCTAAAGATGATAGAAATGTATTTAATTACTTATTTGTGTTCCTATCAATATTTTTGTCACAAAATTATACAATGTACATAAAAATGTAAATTGCAGGTGTATATACATATTATGTATATAATATATATACATATTATGTTAAAAGTTACAGCCTATATACGTCCCACTGCTGGGCACAGGCCTCTTCTCATATCTGAGAGGGTTTTAGGGCAAGGAAATGTCCGCCGCGCTGCCCCAATGCGTGTTGGCGATCTTCACATGTCTTCGAAATATTTTTTTTCTTATTTCTCATACATGCAGGTTTCCTCACGTTGTTTTCGTTCACCGCCGAGCACGTGGTAAATCAGCACTTAAAATTGCAATTAACAATTTCTTTTTGAGCGCTAACCATCTGAGCTACCACGGCTCATAACGTATTTATTATGTATATAAAGATTACATGTTTATTTACATTGTTATTTTATATATAGATTTATGGATTTATTACATTACATTTGAAAAGAACCATAAAACGATGATGAACTAAGAAAAAAATATTTTACAACATATAACAAACTACACTGGGGCATGACGGCTCCGTGGCCCAGTGGCTTAGCAATGAGTTACGGCATTGAAGGCCGCGGGTTCAAATCCCGCACGGAACAAGTAATTGTACCGGGTCTGGACAAGTAATTGTTCCCGGTGTTTGTCCTTGGATCTGGATGTTTGTCCATATGCAATTCATGTATGTAAACTGTTTCCACGATACAGGAGAAAATCCTAGTGTATGGGTAACGTTCATATAAAAAAATATTTACACCTATGAGAATTGGAAAACAAATATTCCGCTCCTAATTTATATCGTCATTTTTTAAACTAGCCGGCTTTGTTCTTTCCATCCGCATTACGGTTACGATCAATCAAAATTTCGTTCCCAGTAAGTAGTTATAACGCTGTGAGTGCAGTTAAAAGGTTTCGATATTAAACCATCGTCGATAACGCCATCTCCCCTCTTTCGTTTCGATTCAGGCGTTCCACCATCATTTATCATTCGATATCTACCCGCGCCCGTTTGTTAGACTCCTGTAACTGTCAACGCATAAGGATCGATACTTCAACAAACATATTTCCTTGTCTAGTGTCAAATTTATTGAATCTACCTCAAGTGAAACTATTACTACACATTACTCTTCATACTTCTGACACAACAATGATATTAGTCACGTGTTCCGATTACACAAATAGAACCATGGGAACAAAGCAAATGTGTATCGGGATACGAAGGAATAAATCGTTCCTTTTTGTTTGTGTCATTACAGTTGTAACTTTAACTAGAATTTCCTAATAAAAATTGAGTCATTCGAAATCTTCTTCTAAAAGCATTTCGTCATTGGCTTGTCCTATAAATTATTTCAAAAATGTTGAAATGAACTAAAAACTGCCCTGAATTGAATACGTAACAGGAGAAAATATTTTAACAAAATATAATTATCGCTTAAATATTATTTCATTTGATTATTAATATACAATAACTTATAAGAAGAAACATAGTGAAATATAAATACATGGAAAGCCAATTATAGCAACCTAAATACGTCCCACTGTGACGTGTTATGGCGGCGTAAGAGAATCCACACAACCCCATGTCATCACGCGGGTATTTTATTAGCCGACAGTGGGAAATAATGGAGATATGAATGAGCTGAATAATATAAAACTGCGGTATTTAGCTCGCCTATGAGACCTATAGATTTCATTATAGGCCATGTTTAGCAGTGGAGTTCTTATAGGCCGTAATGAATGTTGAGTACGTCCCAACTGCTGGGCATAAGCCTCCACTTATTCCTTAAGGGTTTTGGGGCAAGTAGAGTCCGCCTCGCTATCCCTTTGAGTATTGGCAGGCTTAATACAACCGCCATATATTTTTAATTTCCAGGACACAAAAAATTTCATTATTGCCGGTGTAGATCGAATTCGGATTGCTTGAGTACGATGAATAATTATGACGGGCGTTAATCCGCTAAATCCAATGTCATTCATAATAAAGTATTTAATATAATATAAAAGAAAAAATGAAAAAATTGAATAAACAAATTAATGGGTGTGAGAGCAAATACACAGTTTGGAACTTAGTTATCAAAGGATCCCCTAAATGGTCAATGTTTGCGTGATGGGAGGTTGCAAATGACGCGCGATAGTAGCTAAGCCTCAATCGATTTCTGAACTGTGTTATAACTACCGATGTTATGTTATAAAATGCAGATACGGCATTTCTTGCAAAAAAAAAAAACTATTGTCACGTGCTATCATTGAACGTTATCGCAAGGCGCGTTAATTGCCTCAATATTTTTTTTGTCATAATCAATGTCGTAGTAATATTTGATAATTGACTGTTTTGGAGACCGTTAGGCCCTCATGTAGTAAAAAAAGATAATAAAGTGTTTTACATCTAAGAAGTGTATCCAAAACCAATAAAATTAAACATTATTTTGTAATATTAGAGACGAACGAACTAACCGTTCATCTGATGGTAAGTTGTCACTGCAGCACGAGGATATTTTCAATTAGATAACAAAGGCCATAGACACATTTTCATCCTTACAAACATAAATGAAATGTTTCAAGGCATTTATATCGTAATAACAAATTAAAAGGTACGTAAGGGGTGACACAGAGTAATAGAGTTTGAAATTGTGGTTTGCAAGATGTTGTGACTGTCTTTTGCCAAAAAATGTGGGTTTAGATTATAAAATAATGATAGAAGTGATTCATATCACTATAGCTTCATAGCTAGTTATCGTCCACAGTATTACATACACAATATTCCACTAGTCACCTTATATGAAATGCTAAGTATGTAACCCTGGTGACACTTTCTTTTTTGTTAGAAGTCCCACATAAATATTAAACTTATAAGTCTCACACCAGCATGGGACTGTTTGACCTTGATAATTAAAATGATTTATTTTTTAAGATAATTATAGCTGTATATTTGAAAATAAACCAAATGCATCGCTTTCCAGCATAGGATAAATGATATTAGATTGAAATATCGGAATAATTAATAAAATAATAAAATAATCGCAATAGTTGGCGACGATAAAATCGCAATGAATTAACAGTTTTCAAACAAATAAACCAGGAGATAGACAGCAGCATCAAGCAGAATTAGGGTGACAAACGAGCACATAGTTCACCCAGTGGAAAGTGGAAGACTGTTGCCCATAGACACCTACGTCTATCCTCGATTATGAATCAAAATGTAGATGTGTTGTCACCCCTGAGGACTAAGATGGAATGTCTCGTTTCCAGTAAAAAGGATCCTCTTAATAACAACTAAAATAAAAAAAACTGTGGTTACCAAACCGCTTACTAAGTGTAGCAACTACGAGTATAGCAGATATCCCCCAGATACATCCCAGATATGAGACAATCTATGAGGGAGGTCTATTTTTAGCAGTGGACTTTTGATAGGCTGTTGTAGTATGGTATGGATCGAAGCACGTGTTTTTTCATAATTCCATAAAACACCATTTATACGTGGTAGAGCCATGCTGCAGCTATATTTAATAGTATAGTTGTAGCACGAATGGGTCGGCTCGACTGGGGAAGGACCACTCTCTCGCAGAATACCAGCGTAAAATGGCAGCTTAATGCTGCTGTGTTTCGTATGATGAGTGTGGAGAACCGGAGACCCTTTTTACTGGAAAAGAGGCATTCTATCTTCGTCCTCACGGCTGACAACGCATCTGCATTTTAATTCGCAAACGAAGATAGATGTACATGTCTATGTGGCACAGCAACCACTTACCATCAGGTGGACTGTGTGCTCGTTTGTCACCCTTATTCTATAAAAAAAAATTGTGCGAAATCGGAGTGAAGATATAATTTTGCATTAGAGGAGAATTTGGATCAAAAAAATAACTTTTAATACAAAGTAGTCCACTTCACAGAACTAAAAATATTAAATTGTGACTTTAATATTTTCATCCCATATTTTGTAATTCTTGCAAAGAAGAAGGATGAAAATAGACTGCATGCGAATGAAATGAGAATGTTACGATGGATGTGTGGTGTGACAAGGATGGATAAGATAAGGAATGAGTATATAAGAGGAAGCCTGAAAGTAGCGCCAGTGGTAGAAAAGGTGAGAGGAAGCAGATTGGCATGGTTTGGGCATGTGATGCGGAGGAATGAAAGTCATGTCACAAAACGAGTGTTGAATATGAATGTGGAGGACACACGGCAGAGGAAGGCCGAATAAAAGATGGATCGATTGTGTGAAGAGTGATATGAGAATGAAAGGAGTAAGTATGGAAATGACGGCTGATAGAGAGGAATGGAACAAAAGATTTACTGCGCCGACCCCAGATAATGGAAATGGTTTAGAGAATGATGATTTTGTAATTCTTGCTAGAATTTATCTCCTTTATAGGATCATTCCCGAAGTATTAATACAGTCGAATAGCAAAAATTTTCCTTTTGGTGTGAAGTTAGCTAAAAGTAAATTGACAGCCAATTTCGATGTATGAATGTTTCATATTTATGCATTTATATTATTGTTTACATTTCTTATTACTTTTGGCTACATAATTTATTTAAAAATTAATGGAGTGTCATTATAAAAATAATACAAAACCAAAGTACAAAATTTTTTATAAACACTAATAGAGAAAGTATTTGTTTTACAAATTACTCCAATTTAGTACTCCAACGCAGATTTTCCTTCCACGTAATTCAATTGGGACCGAAGCCAACCTCATAATATGTCCTGTTGATCAACCGATCAGATTCTGGCTGAATCCCAAACCTCATTGGGACCGTGCGATGCGTTAACGGGCCATTGATACAAGAAAAGTCTATTGTCCAACTGCAAGCAATGTTGGCAATGTCCAAGCCCATTAAAAGACTTATGTTGAACAGAATAGTGCTGGTCTTTTCTTTGTACCATTTGAGGATGTGATTTTCATCTCTTTATATTCCTCCATTCCTATTTGAAATAAATTTATTTTAAAACATTATGTTTTAGTGTTCCGTGCCAAATTTAGCAAAACGAAAGACTCATGAAATCACCTTGGTGTTTGCCTGTCTATCATCTCTCATAGAATTTGGCAGAATTATAAAATGTTATACTATACTACCAAAATATAGACTATAGTTAAACATTTAAATTTTCAAATTAATGATTTAGATGGACGGGTTAAATAAGTAAGTAGATTTTTTTAAAGATCATCTTGTGGACCATATTGTCTGGTGGGTGTATTTAAAAACGCCGTATTTAAAATGCTTAATCAATTCTTTTGTTTATTTTATTTTAGATTTTTTTCAAACTAGTGCCTCAAAATTGCTGTCCCCACCGTATTACCAATCGTAAACTTTAAATTAAGACAAACCTTAAATATGTAAAAGTGAATTAAATATATATATAGTTGAATTAATATAGTTCGATACATTATTATTTTTGATGATTTTAAATTCTTTTGCCTAACAAATTTGCACCATCCATCATTTGTATTTATCTCCCAGGGTTGACTGACAAAGAGTATCACATAGCATTATGTCCGTTTAACGTTACATTTAGTTATTGGTGAAACTTGTTACATTCACCAATAACTAAATGTGGGTTCATAATATTTTATATGCTATCTCGAGGAATTTAATTCGAAGTTATTTATCCTTTCCCATTTTCGTCTTTCTCTAACGCGCTAAGTTATTTAAGTCGTTCTCATGAAGCCATCATTTTATTATGACGTCACCGGCAATTCTTCAATACCGAAACGAGAAATTATTAATAATATGGCAGCGAACGCGTTATGGCGTGACGGCGGAATGTGCTCCCATTCTTTGCGAAGGCATGCCTGAAGCTATCTCTCCGTCTAGAGCGATATTCACGAGACACAATACGTAAATACGTAGCTGTATTCTTGTATATCAATATGTAGCAGGTACATATTGATTCTTATATCGTGGGTTTAGAATTTCGTTATGAATATCAGGCTATATCATCACTCTTATTTATATGTCACCAATTATTATTTATGTTATTAAATATTTATAACTAACTGGTACCCGGCGCGTTGCTGCCGCAGAAGAAATAACTGTAAAAATATCGTTTTAAATTTGGAAGAGTTATATTGTTTAATTAGAAACGATAATACATTCATTGAAGTTGAATCATATTTAACTTTCAAATAAATATGTTGGTACAATACGCGCGCCACCTTCATCATTATCATCATTACAGCCCTACACAAGTCCACTGCTGAACATAGGCCTCCCCACGGAATGCCACAAAGCACGGTCCCGAGCCACCTGCATCCATTGACTTCCTGCATGTCTTACCAGGTCGTCACTCCATCTAGTGGGGGGACGCCCTACACTTCGCCTGCCACTCGAGAACCTTTCTTCCCCATCGGTTGTCGGTTCTTCGAGCTATATGGCCGGCCCATTGCCACTTCAGCTTACTAATCCTTTGGGCTATGTCGGTTACTCTGGTTCTACTGCGGATATCCTCATTTCTAAGTTTATCACGCAGAGAAACCCCGAGCATAGCCCTCTCCATAGCTCGCTGAGCGACCTTGAGCTTCCTCATACGGCCAGCAGTGAAGGACCACGTCTCAGTTCCATATGTCATCACTGGCAACACGCACTGGTTGTACAATTTAGTTTTGAGGTTTTGAGGTATACCTGACGAGAAGATGGGTCGTAATCTCCCGAACGCTGCCCAGACGAGTTGAATCCGTCGATTGACCTCTCGGTCGAAGTTAGACTATCTAGTCAGACTATTTGTCCCAGGTAAACATATTCGTCAACAACTTCGAGCTTAGTGCTCCCAACAACTACCGGCATAGGTGTGAAATGGACATTAAACATGATTTTTGTTTTGTCCATGTTCATCTTGAGACCTATCCGTTGGGAGACACTATTGAGGTCATTGAGCATAGTGCTTAGGTCCTCCAGCGATTCTGCCATAAGGACTATATCGTCGGCAAATCGAAGATGAGTGATGTACTCGCCATTGACGTTAATACCGTATCCTTTCCAGTCCAGCAGCTTGAAAACGTCTTCCAATGCAGTGGTGAAGAGTTTCGGGGATATTACGTCACCCTGTCTTACACCTCTCTGCAGTTGGATAGGTTTCGTACTCTGGTTCTGTACTCGGATAGCCATCGTAGCCCTACTGTGCAAACACTTCAGCACCTCGATATACCGACAGTCCACTTGGCACCGCTAAAGGGACTGCAGCACCGCCCAAATTTCGTCGGAATCAAAGGCTTTCTCATAGTCCACATACGCAAGGCAAAGTGGCAGATTGTACTCTTCGGTCTTTTGTACAATTGCCGAAGGGTATGTATGTGGTCTATGGTTCTAAAGCCTTTTCGGAAACCGGCTTGTTCGGGAGGCTGGAAGTCGTCGAGTCTGCATGCGAGACGATTCATAATGACCCTCGAAAACAGCACGTAGACGCGGCTCAGAATGGAAATCGGTCGGTAGTTCTTCAAGACAGCGTTGTCGCCTTTCTTGAAGAACAAGACCACCGCACTTCTGCTCCACGCTTCCGGTGTAATGCCACCATGGAGGAAGGAATTAAAGAGCTTCTGAAGGACTTCAAGTACCGGTTTTCCACCCACTTTCAGAAGCTCCGCTGTATTTCCATCCTCGCCTGGGCCCTTGCCGTTTTTAAAGTGCTGCAGAGCCATTCTAATCTCGCTCAGACTGACGTCCGGGATATCATCGGAATAGTGTCGGATAAGACTTGCTCTTGGATCGTTACTCACACTTGCGTGTGGCTCCAACGATGACGTGTACAGCTGCCCATAGAACCTCTCAATCTCACTCAAAATCTCAGGTGTCCCGGAAACGATGCTGCCACATTCGGTCTTCAGCTTCGACAGTTGGCTCTTTCTGGCAGACAGATTTCTGGCAAAGACTTTGGAGCCCTGGTTCCGCTCGATCGCTTCTTCAATACGAGCTATATTGAAGTTGCGCAAGTCCCGCCGCATGCATTTGGAGATCTGTCTGTTCAGTTGCCTGTATGCTGTCAAATCTGCTGAAGACTGCAGCTTCATCTCCCGTCTAACAGCCATGAGATTAAGAGTGTGGTCGGAGAGTTTTTGTGTTCTTTTGCGACGGGTCTTGCAGAACTTATTTCCATAGCATGGAGATTTTCCACAAGCTTATCATTTTTATCGTCCACTTCATTGCATTCTTCTAGGCACTGAAAACGATTTTGTAACTTGAGCTGAAAGTTTTCGTGGCTTTGGATTAGAGCACAAGGGAGACGGAACATTGACTTCATTAGAGGTGATCTGTCCAATTTAACGTTTAGGTTCAGTGTGCCTCTCACCATTCGGTGATCGCTGCCAGTTTTTACCCTCGCAATCACTCAGACATCACTGAACAGTTGTCGTCTGGTCGTCATAATGAAGTCTATCTCATTTTATCGAACCGTCGGGACCCGACCAGGTCCAATTTCTGTGGGGCCGCTTTTGAAGAAAGAGTTCATCATAAAGACTCCTCTTTCTCCATAAAGTCGGCCAGCTGCAGGCCTGGGTTCCGTTGCCCTATTCCGAATTTCCTACTTTCAGCTCACCGCTCTCTCTTGTGCCTAGTTTTGCGTTGAAGTCTCCCATTAACACCGTATAGTGGGTTTTGGAGGAACGCATGGCTCTAGAGATATCCTCACACATTTCCTCCACTTCCTCATCGGGGTGTGCCGAGGTTGGTGCATAAACCTGTATGACCTTCAGCGAATACCGTTTGGTGATTCTGAGTATAAGGTACGCAACCCCACTCTCCATCTTTACATCACTCCCAATCTTTACAACTTTGTTAACGAGAGACTGGTAGACGATAAGTCCGACACCTCCTTGGGACAGATGGTCGCCCTCCCGGTGATAGAATAAGTTGCTGGATTCGAGGATTACCGTGTCCTTCCCCTCTCTTCGGACCTCAGATAGTCCTATTATATTCCAGCGTAACTTATCTATCTCTTCTTCCAGCTCCAGGATCTTCTCGTCAGTCCTCAGGGTGCGTACGTTATATGTTGCCAGGTCGAGTCGTCTTAGGTGGCAACCGAACCTCCACCGGAAATTCTTAGCACCCCCTGCCCCGCCGTTACCATGGTCGCCACCGTAGCCAGGAATAGCGGGGCCACCGGGAACTGGGGCCGTTTATTTGTGTCGTCGTTGGGGGGTATATTGCCATAGTTGCCACGCTTGGCGAGCGGGTTGGCAACCGCAGTTTTTTATTGCTTTTTGCTTTTATCAGAAAGATACTGCTGCCCATCTTCTGTATCAGTTTACCTTTGTCGCCTCTTACGACACCCACGGGAAGATGTGGGTTTATTTGTATTATGCCTATAACTTTTCCGCAAGTGCAAGCAATAAGTTGATAAAGTTTTAGCGTAAAATGACGAACGGTATGGCAGCGCATAAAATATGAACAAACAAAATTTTATTTTTATATATTAGATTAATAAATCGTTAAGTATTGTTACGAAGAGCCGTGGTAGCTCAGGGGCTAAGCACTCGCTGTAAATTTCACAGTACGCGAGCAACCGGGTTCCATGCTCGGCGGCATCAATAAAATTGTTAATTGCAATTTTAAGTGACCACGTGCTCGGCGGTGAAGGAAAACTCCTGGAAGGATCCTGCATGTCTGAGAAATTTGAAAAAAATATTTCGAAGACATGTGAAGTTCGCCAACTCGCATTGGGGCAGCGCGGCGGAAATTTTCTTGCTCTTACACTCACTTAGAAAGTGAGAGGAGGCCTGTGCCCAGCTGTGGGACTTATATAGGCTGTAACATTAACTTTAGTATTGTTAGTACAAAGGAATGAAAACCTAATGAGACATTCCGTTTTACTTCTCAGGGATGACAACGCATCTGCATTTCGGTGCCACACCAGCATTTACTTAACATTCAGTGGACTGTATGCGAGTTTTCTTTACTTGTAGACAAAAGCTCTCGGTCTAGTTTAGAGTTCTTTAAGATCATTTTTTTATTTACTTTGGTAAATAAAATTTTTGTAGTTTATTTTAACGTTATTTATAAATAACTTTTGGCCGCGAATTTGGCCGTGTAGAACTCAAAATATCATTTTAATGTAAGACTTAAAAAATGTTAAAAACAATTTTGCGTCAAAACTCTCAGACTGAAGATAAATTATAAACCAAAAATAGCTTTATTCGAAAGTTTTTATATCTCGTAAAATTTATAAATCCCCTATAGGGGATCATCAAAAACCATTAATTATATTAGTATTTCGATTTCACAAAAATACAATCTTGTATGTTTTGTCGAACAAAACATAGCTTAGATCGCTACCTCTTTTTATTATTCTCTATCTGTTCGTGAAGTTTCATCAGACAGATATTTTAAAAATGGTAATTTATATTTTTTCATTTCTTTTATTTAAACGTTACCTCTTCACTAGGAATTTCTCTTATATCGTGGGGCCAGTTTACATTCGTAAATTTCACAAGGACAAACATACAAGATACTAATTCCGTGCGAGATACAAACCCGCGGTCCCCAGCGCTGCAACTCATTGCTAAGAAACTGTCTCCGTCTGACCGAATGGAGCCGTCAATATACATATCTTAGTATCATGTAAATATGTCCTGAGCTTAATATAAACGAGTCTTTTCTATATTATAGACGGACTATGTATAGATGATGGGATCCTTCACAGAAGAGATAAATACACATATGTGTGATGTTATAGAAAAGGATTTTCATTCAAATTTCTTCTATAAGCTTACAATGGCTGATCGATTCTAGATGGGTTCATTTTGCACTGGCGTTTATTTAATAAAAACGTCATGTCTGCAAATAACAGGCGGATAGGTATTGATTAGGGCTGTGAGCAATAGATCTTGGCGTGGTACAAGTGAAAAGCGAAATGCACGATACAGTAAAGTGACCACCGTGCACCGTGTAGTGGCAGTGTAAGAATATCCACTACCCCATATCATCCCGTGGGTGTCGTAAGAGGCGACAGGGGAAGCAAATCAGGAGATGGTCAGCAGCCTAATAACGACTAAAAAAATGCGGTAGTCAACCTGCGTGCCAAGCGTGTCAACTATGGCAAATATTCTCCATATGAGGCAATATAAAGGAGGCCTATGTTCAGCAGTGACCTTTAATAGGTTGTAACGGTAACGGCAAGTAAAATAAAAAGTATTTATTTGCCACAAAAAATGTTGAAAATTTAAATAGCGTTAATCAAACAGAAAAACTTCTAGAACTTCAGAAGAAACGGTCTGTGACGGGAAATTCATACTCCTACTATTCTGCCACAGCCTTTGCTTAACCATACAGTCTTAGGCAAGTGATGAAACATACTTATCTTAAAATAAAACTAACAATTACTGAAAATACTCAATTGGTAAAATTAAAAATGTTGTACAACCGACTGCAATATAAATAAAATGAGAACATAAGCAATGTAGTCGAAGTCACATAAAAAAATATACAGTCGAATTGAGAACCTCCTCCTTTTTTGAAGTCGGTTGAACAATATTCACTAATTTGAGTCTGTGTGGCTTTAATACCCCATTAATGCCACAAAAAGCCAGGGACTGCTGTAGAATAAGCCACTTACGCCATCTTGTGTGGGGGTAACTGTGTAGGTTACTGGTGGTAGTAACCTACACAGCTAAACCCCCTAGGTGTAGTACCTGGGGTTACTTATAAAAAAGTTTAAAATGTGTTTAATTTATAAATGAGAACATCGTGATGGTGGCTACAAGTGCTTTTTCATTTTCTTCTTTCTCACCTTCATCAGCTCCAAACAGACCATTGCTCGATAGCTCGATAATATGGGCCTTTTCTATTCAATAGAGGACTTGGGTTAATCTCAATGCTTTGGCGGATTGGTATTCTCAGTACCAGATTTTGTTAGATAAGTAAGGCTGACAAACAAGCACATATTTCTCTTGATAGCAAGATGATTATAAAGATATAGACATCTGTATCAATCATCTCCCAAGAATCTAAATGCAAATGTGTCATCTCTGAGGACTAAGATCGAATGCCTTGTTACTAGTAAAAGGATATCCGGTTCTTTACACTCATCATACGAAACAGATCAGTATCATGTTGCCATTTTACGCTTGTTCCCTCGAGATTGTGGTCCTTCCCTGGTTGAATTGACCCATTTGTGCAACTGCCATTATATAGCTGTAGCTTGGCTCTACATACATATATCGCATCGTTGATGTCGCTTCAAATGTTTAATGTTTTACATACGACATTAATACAAGATTTTAGTGAATGAAACAGGTACCGTCATCTATTAACTTTACATCTTCTTTTATATATCGATTCTTTGTGGCATTTTGAGGAAGATCAATGTACAACTTCGTCAATGGCTTTAATGACAATGATGATTATCAATGAATCAATGATGATGTTTACTTGATTTTTATGGCTAACAAATTACAATTCCGAATCAGACAGTTTATCCCTTTGAACCGATCAGTTTCTCCTTACGACATCACCATGGTTTATCATTTGCGCAAAATTAGTACACTGGTCAATTTTAATATTAAATAAATGAAAAATAACAGTGAAATCAGTATATACATGTGATTTTGACGCTAAGCACGTGGTAAAGCAGCACTTAAAAATAGCAATCAGTGAAGTGGCGCTTAGTCCCCAAGGTACTAACGCTCTAACTTGTATAACATACGGTCGGATGGAAAGACAGATGACGGAAAATTATTCCACTCCTTTGCTATACATGTTAAGAACGACAAAGCAAACATTCCTGCGCACATTCTCCGAAATAAATCCTGTAGAACACAGAAAGCTTAACTATTTTGCGCCTGTAATCGTGACTGGTAAGATCGATTCTTACCATACTAATGTATATCAATAAGCCTTCTAGCACGCTTTTCCATTGGGTCCAAAGCATTGTGCTCATGTTTTCCATAGTTTTACAAAGTGATCAGCCCGGGGAGCAGACAAAGCTCCGTGTGATAGTTTGGAACTATTCTGTAAATAGCGCAGTACTTCGGAATTTCGATAGCGCGATTCAGGTTTCGGTGCCTTTAACTTGTGGTGCGATGTCAGCGCCGCCACCATACTAACAAATCACTAAGTAAAATGGAAACCATATTATGTACTGTTCACAAAAGACAAAAACTCCTTTCAAGGATAGTGTAATCCATGAAAGAATTAAGTAATGCAAATCCTGTGCACACTCTTCGAAATTAATCTGAATGAAACCGAATAAAAATATTAAGATTAACTTTTCATTGAGTCCAAAGCAGTCTTATATTTCTTAAGTTTTGTACCACACCCAGTAGGCATGGTGTGGCGCACCCTATCTGCAGCGTATATCGCTTGAGGCGTCAGCCTTTGTAATTGATTGATACGTCCAGCACTCAACCCTCGTAGTAAAACTTTAACGTAAAACAAAAATAACAACACACTTACCTGCGCCAACATAAATAATAGCTTTCTGGAAAATAGATTTATTGTAAAATCAAACAGACTGTGTATGTATTATTAATGACTGTAACCAAGTTTTTACAGAATAAAGCTATAAAAAGAAAACTAATAAAGCTACTTAAATACTATTATTTTATTTATTTTTTATCTGTGCACGCGATTTTTTTCGCGTGGAATTTTCCATTCATATAAATCAAGACCCTTTAGGTTATTAAGAACAAATACTAGCTTATAATTCTTGTTATAATTTTCAAGTTTCAGCAATTCTGTCAATTTTGTATTTATTTATCTGTCTCGTTTTTTCTTTTATAGAATGTATGACAAACAGTCCATCTGATGGTAAGTGGATGCTGTGGTCGATAGACATCTACATCTATCCTCGATTAAGAATCAAAATGCAGATGAGTTGTCACCCATAAGTACTAAGATGGAGTGCCACCTTTATAGTCAAAAGAGACTCCGGTTCTCTACACTTACCATACGAAACGAAACAGGATTAAGCTACTATTTTATGTGGCAACATGGCGCTACTACGTGCAATCTAATCTATTTGCCAGCAAAATCTATCGTGACGTGTGTACTATCATTAACGTCCCTATTATTATAGCCCATCAACAGGTCACTGACATAGGCCACCCCAAATACTCACAATACACGGTCTGAAATCACCTGGTTGTTTTGTTTTCCTGCATGTCTGACGAAGTTATCACTTCTTTAAGTTGGTGAGTTCATATAGTAAATAATGTAGTCACTCGGCCTAAGTTCTCTTTGTCTTTTTTTTAATTTAAAGAGTACTTATTGCTTATATTTACTCAAAACATACATTAAATAAAACTGATTTTCAATACATAGGGAAGCATTTGAAACATTGGACAAAATTAAGAGCGTTTAAATTGGTTAAAATTGTTTAAATCGCTGAAACAATACTAGAATATATTCATAGGCTATTTAAGCCTTGTTTCATTTTATTTCCTTAAGTATTATAATATATCACAGCTGAAAGGAAATAGCTCATAGGACCATTACTCAAGCTGTACAAAAATTCGAAGCGGAATAAAAATGTTGGACCCCATTATGAGGCGTAACAATAGCCTCTCTGAAAAGTATCCCGGATAGCATCTGAAACATTATAATAAAAGGTAACTGCGAATAGGTTTCTGGGATAAAATTTTATTGTGTAGCATCGACAAAAGACCCCGACCCTGTAGCGGACAAAAGTCGGTAGATGGCGTTGGGGGGAATAATTTACGCTCAAGTGTTGTAAAACCTTTCAAGAGAATCATCGAATATCGTGCACCTTATCTCTAGGAGGAGGTATTTTCGATATTTAAAATGGCCTTCCCATCTTCCAAGACTGCCTTTCTAAAGGGATCTAACATACCAATTTGTAATCGATTGTGATAAGATAATACTTATAATAAACAAATATTAAATGTTGTTGAAACCGCATGTGTGAGAAAAAAATATCACCAAACTCATACGACGTCTGCAAATACGCATTAGGCCAGCGCAGCAGACTCCTACTTGCCGTAAAACTCTTTTTGGTAATAAAGAAAACCTGTGCCCAACAATGGGACTTGCGAAGGCTGTTATTTTATTTTACTTCTTAGCTTTCAAACCGAAACGCAATAGAACATCACAGAATACCAGCGTAAAATAGCAGCGTTAAGCTACTGTGTTTCGTATGGTGAGTGTGGAGAATCGGAGACCCCTTTTACTGGAAACGAGGCATTCCATCTTAGTCCTCACGGGTGATAACGCACCTGCATTCTGATTTGTAGTCGAGGATAGATGTAGTTGTCTATGGGCTACAGCAACTACTTACCATCAGGTGGACTGTGTGCTCGTTTGTCACCCTTATCTTATAAAAAACATTCACTGCTGCTTTAAAACAGAAATACGTTAGAGATTATTATTAATGCAGATAGAATCTTAGGCGGAAAAATTAAACTTTGAATGGAACAATTTTCACATAATAGCTTCAGAAGTCGGTGCTAAGAAATAGTGTATAATTAAAGTCCCTTTAGAAGCAGCTATGTGGAAACTTTTTACTTTTTTAAGGTCGGCTTGTACTTTTTACTGAAAATTAAATTTTTTGGTTCTCTTGAATGGACCAAAGATTACACACATACTGAAGGTAGTGACTAGAAATTCATCACATTGAAAGTATTATCTCCTTTTTTCCATAAAATTCTACAATTAGTATTAATACACATAAAACACAGCGCAAGCTATTGAGGTTTAGTTGCCGTGTTTGATTTCGCTATGAGTAAAAAAAAAAAAAAAAAACAAAGTACCTATTCCTATTCATATAACTATGAGATCTTTACTATCCAAAGAGCTCACTAGGATCATTTATAGTTTGTTTTTTATATATATTTTTTTTTCATTAATAGAGTTCCTAAACTCAGGATCCAATTTATTTATGATTCTAGGTGATCCTTATTTCTATACCTATCTTCCTACCCTAAGGGGTTGATTTTTATTCCTATGAAATAAAACGTATTACCCATTCAATAAAAAGTATTATTAATGCGGTTCATAATTGGCGAATATATTGCGTAGGTAACATACATACAAAGAACATACAGACTTTTTTTGAACTCGGCTAAACAGATCGACCACTTGGTGGTTATCACAGAACACAATTACTCTCTACAAAGAGGTGGTTATCACAGAACACAATTACTCTCTACAAAGAGGTGGTTATAAAAGTTAATAAATTAGTGTAAGCACCTTTTCCTAGTATTTTTATTCTTAAATAATTTTTCTGTCAATTGCTGGTATAATATTTTCGAATTTATATGCAGTATATCGCTATCGTTTTATATGCAATTTAATATGCATATAAAACTCGTTCGCGGTGTATTGGCGGCGTAAGAGAATCTACCACCCTATATCATCCTGTGGGTGTCGTAAGAGGCGACAGAGGGAAATGGAACAGGAGATGGGCTACAGCGTCTTCCTAATAACAACTAAAAATAGTAAAAACTGCAGTTTGCAAATCCGCCTGCCAAACGTAGCGGCTATGGGAGAAATCTATTTTGAGCAGTGGACTCATGAATAAATGAAAATAAAACACGTTTGAATGTTTGTAGGTGGTAGAGTTATGCTACAGCTATATTATGGTTGTAGCACGAATGGGTCGGCTCAACCGGGGAAGAACCACGCTCTCACAGAATACCTGCGTAAAATAGCAGCTTAATGCTGCTGTGTTTCGTATACCGAGAACCGGAGATCCTTTTTACTGGATACGGGGCATTCCATCTTAATCCTCAGGTGACAACGCATCTGCATATTGATTCTTAATCGAGGATAAATGTAGGTGTCTATGAGTCACGGTACCACTTACCATCAGGTGAACTGTATGCTCGTTTGTCACACTTATTCTACAAAAAATTATGATTGATTTCTAGTTTTATTGTTTAAAAATAAAAATATACTAAGAAATTATTGTATACACCTTAGAACGTTGAAATACGCACGCAATTATTTTGGCTTCATAAGAGTATCCTACCTTTAATTATCACGTTTGTTATCGAAGGCGGTTGAAAATGTGGCTCATTATAATGTTAAGTATTAACCGTAAAAGCGTGACCCCGCCGAATTATGCCCGGGCGTGTTCCGGACAAATGGGCCAATTATCACCTTCCGCGTGAAAAACGCTTCCACCGACTTCCGGATTCCGAAACAGAATATATATCGCCGAATTGACTTTTACCACCGTCTATAAAGCGTTCCAGTAGATTTCATGTAGCGATATTGCATAAGTTGCTCGCTATATAACTTGGCGAAGGGAAATGCTGAACATTGAGATATGAATACAATTACAAGTGAATTATAACATGATATTTTGAATTGAATTAATATCTTGATATTTCACGGTGAATTAACACTGGAAAGACTTTTATTCTAAGATTTATTAACGTAAAAGCATTACGGTGATGGTTTGAGAAAATTGAAATAAACTGTATACAAGTTAAAGTTAAAGTTACAGCCTATATACAGTTACTATACGTCTCACTGCTGGGCACAGGCCTCCTCTCATTTTTGAGAGGGTTTTAGGGCAAGGAAATGTCCGCCGCGCTGCCACAATGCGTGTTGGTGAACTTCACATGTCTTCGAAATATTTTTTTTCTTATTTCTCAGACATGCAGGTTTCCTCACGATGTTTTCCTTCACCGCCGAGCACGTGGTAAATCAGCACTTTAAATTACAATTAACAATTTCATTGGTGCCGGCTGGGATCGAACACGGCTTACTCGCGTACTGTGAAATTTTCAGCGAGCTCTAACCATATGAGCTACCACGGCTCAAATAAACTGTATAGTGTATATTAAGCTACTACGTACTCAGCGGTAAAGGAAAATATCTTAAGGAAACCTACATGTCTGAGGAACATTACTAACACAGATTTGATTAGAATTTTAACCTGTGAATTATAACATGATGTTTTAAATTAAATTATCTTGAGCGTTCTCGGTGAATTAAAACTTAGATACTCTTTCATTATAAGATTTATTAACGTAATAGCATTAAGGTAATGGTTTGAGAAGACTTAATTTCTCAAACCATCACCATTTATTTTAAAATTTAAAACAAACCATTTAGTGTCTATTAAATTACTATATGCTCAGTGGCAAACGAAAACATCGTGAGGAAACTTGCATGTTTGAGGAACATTACTTACTATGGTATGACATGATGTTTTGAATTAAATTAATATATTGAGTGTTCTCAGTGAATTAAAATATAAAACACTTTTATTTTAGGATTTAAAATATAATTTCCACATAAGAGCTTTTGAAGTCGGTGCTAAGATAAAGCCCCGACTTCGTAAGCTATTATGTGTTAACTAAATTATTTTGTTTTTAAGATGTTTTAAGACAATTTTGCTTCTTTTTGAAATTTTGTTTATTTCATTATTTTCCCTTTTGAGTAGACTAAGGAATGTCACAAGTTCTAGGTAACAACTATAATGTCGTCTAAATAAGTAAAAAACTTAATGCTATTTTCCACACTTAGGGGTAATTTTTGTATTAAAATTTATATGAGACCACCCTCGAAATATGAGCTATTTAGTAAAAGTACAATTATTAAAATTGGTTCAGCAATTCTCGAGAAATTAGATTTAGATTAGGATTAGACAAACAGGTTTCTTCGTCTAAAGGAATACGTTCTTTATCGCTGAACACGGTAAATCAGCACTTAAATTTGCATTTTTAACAATTTCTTTGGTGCCGGCGAGCATCGAACCCGGGTTGTTCCATTATTGTGAAATTTACAACAAGCGCTTATCCCTTGAACACAATGCTGCCACACAATTAGTTCTTGATTTTGAAAATTATAAATTAAAAATATTATAGTAAATATTTTATCCTTTCAAGAACAAATAGCTTTAATAAGAACTCTACAAAGCATTTCATGATATTCAGTTTATAACGAAAATGTCTTTTAAAACCAACATTATTCATCAAATAGAGGGTTTACCGGTTTTTAAAAATATCTTTAAGTAAAATATAATATACAGTCTCAGTCTACAGTGTCACTTTTTACTGTCTATTTCGAAATGGCCCCGAGGAACTAAACTACAAACATTCATCCGCTTTTTCATTAAATTTTATTTAAAAAAAAAAACTTTGAAAAATGTCATTTAATTTCGGTAAAAGCGAAACGAAGCTAAATGTAAATAATAAGGTAAATGTCCGTTTCATTCGCTTCTAATTAATTAGAAAATGCCACGAGGGACTTTCGGCGTAGTTAAGGATCGTATTTCAAAAGAATAGCAGCGGTTATTAATAATTCGTAAATGTTTTAGCTTTAGCGACCATTTTTAGACTGATATCGTAATATTTATTAAACATAATACTTTTATGAATAACTTTGAAACTATTTATTGATTGGTGTTCTAAGAAACAAAGAATCCTTGTAACAATGGCACTTTATATATTGTTTAATTTTTGCTATACCTCTAGAACCATATGAAATCAAATTTCATCGTTGTCTGATTATGGTGGTTTTTAATTTAAAAATATGTATATTTCAATAAAAATATTACTTAACTAACATTCTATTTAAAAAAAGTTTTAAACAAAACTACTTTGATAATTTTACCGCATTTCATTTTTGTTAAAAATAAGAATTGACTGCCACGTTGGTATAGTTGTCGTAAACGCAGCTGCTGACTATGAGGTGCCGGGTTGGAATCCCAAAAAAAATCAGTTACTGAGTTTTTCTGTCGAGAAATTCTCAGTAGCGGCCCGCAGTCAGGAAGTTGATAGTAGAAAGTATGTAAAGCTGTTGGTCCTGCGTTTGATCTCCCTCCGGTCGTGTCGGATGGAGAGAGCTTGCGCATACACTCTGGCACTATAATCCTGTCCTGCGTATATGATGACCGAAATTCGGTCTGGAGGACATTATTAATGAGAATCATAAAACAATCTATTTTTATTTCTTTACTTGAATACGAAAAGTTGACGCATTATTATAACCTACCCTTAAGGTAATATTAACTACAATTCCAAATTTTCACGACGAAGAATATAATGTTAGTTTCGCCATCGTATTAAATATCATGATTCAAGTTGTTTATTTCATCGAACGGGTCACTTTGGTCATTAATTTCGCGTGTGGAACACGATTAGGGAATAGGTTAATTCCATTTCAATTAACGTAATTCATTTCAAATTCAATTGTGTAACGCAGTTAATTTTTATAATTGCTCTGTTATTCACAAGAACGGCTCTCTTATGTACAGAAATTACCATACAATATTGTCATGCCATTTAAGACCCTCGTGTGGAGTCACAATGAGTCATGATAAGCTATGAATTAGTTTAGAAATAAACTGTGTATTGTTAGTTAAAGTTGATACATATTATACACACGTTAGCGAAGGTTCTTTTGCCATTTTTTCTCCCATCACGGAAACCTCATTTTTAAACGGCATGAGACTAAAAAAGAGAATGTTTGACAGAAGAAATTTTTATAACTTTTTTTTATTAAGGTGCTTTGACATAAACAAACAAACTTATCAGAAAACATGTCGGATTTACCCGACATGTTTTCTGATAAGTTTATACGATGCATATTTAATAATTATTTTAAAAAAATCTATCCATGTTTACAACCAACTCATGTCACTTTTATTTATTGAAATACATATCCTAATTATTTTGTTATTCATCTTAATGAAATGTCTTTGCATTGCGTAAATACGATCATTTAAAATTTGACATATTTTTCTTCTGTATAAGGTATAATTCCGATATAACGCGGGGTAATACCGAAAATTCGGTAAAGTGTTCCTTTTTGACTTTCGACAGAAGGTTTGGATTTACTTTTAGTTCGTCTATACCCCTCTACAAAAAGCATTGATACATACTTTATGTTTCTAGTTCAACTATATTTTTCTCACTTGAATTTTCGGAATTACCCCACATAAAGTCCAGTGGTTCTAAACATTTAAGGCACCACCACGGTAGCGCACCTTGCGTTTCCGTGGTTGGACAGTTATTAGGCTAGTTAAAGAGGTTTCTTCAAACTTTTATAACAGATAAGCGAGAATAAAAAAAAAATTATATGTGTCAATAGTATCTGAATTCGGGATTTTTCACACATTTTAAAACTCAGAACTCCGAAGATATTAACTTAATCGTAAAAAATCAGGGGTCCTTTTTTATTCGTATTTTATCAAAGAATATTTTAAAAAAATCCCGTTTGAAAATAACAATTCCTTGTAATTGAAAAAAATATCGGCTTAAACAATATGGCACCGCGTTGCCCCATGGCAACATGCATTTATATCATCAGTACGTCAATTTAAAGAGAATCGCATTAAAAAATTGAGGTGGAATAGTTTTCGGTACTCATGCGCCGATTCCTCCTGGACTATGTCTATATATTTGGCATACCGGTAGGTACGCCGTACCCGTTGGCTAAATTCTCGAAGGTGTTAAACTTATTCAAAATAACAATTTATGCTTATTAAATATTGACAGCCACTGGAAACTACAATGGAAAAATAGTTCGATAGTCCATTAATTCGTAATTAACCCTGTGGGGTATTTTCGAAAAAAAAAAACACAAAAACAATAGCTGGCTAATCCTAACCTATAAAATAAAGCTTTAAAAACGATTATCTATCATAAAATCATTAAGATTACTTAGCAAGTTCCTAAGATAATGAACGTGGGGTAATTCCGAAAAACCGAAAAGTGTTGAAAAAAGCTGTTTCAACCAAAAAGTTAACTTTGCACGCGCACTATTGAGACTTGCTACCTGACATGACTGAAGCGAGGTAGACAAATGAGATGTCATCATATAGTCTAATGTTACCACAGCAAAAAATATTGCCTAGTTAAGTCGTAATTTGTAAATATCAGAATTTCCCCATTTTTGTAATAACCGTAAAGCAAGGTGCTTTGGGGTTATTACAAAAATGGGGAAATTCCTGTTGTAAGGAGAGACTCAACTTACGTCGAGAGTTACTCAAGATACAAAGATATTTTAATTCATTTTTATAGCGAAAGTAGCATAATGATGACTACTGTCTACTATAAGATTATTCAGATTGATTAATAGGAGAACATAATTAGTTGTGTTAAAAGTGATACTAATATTATTTAAAAAAATATTTCATTTAATTTCATAGGCCACATGCTAAACGGTGTACCATTGCACTGATAATGCTGATTCCTATCGCCTGTGTGGACTTCGGTCAGGCATTTCCGATTCATTCATTTCGGTATGTCGCCATTATGTGGGGCATCCGAGCCTTGTTCTTTATCAGGCACTACATAAAGATGAGATATTCATTTGGAAAAAACGTTTTTTAATCGATTTTACATTCCTGAAATCAATCAGAATGTCAATATGTCTAATTTAAAATTTCAAGTAAAATATAGTAAAAAAAAATTATCCAGTAAAACTGGAGTTCTTTATTTAAAACACATCGCTTTACTTCTAAAGAAGAAAGTGAGCAATATTAATGCTACAGTGTCACATAACTACAAATTTTTCTTATATTTTACTGAATGTTAAGCTTTTAGTAATTGTTTGATTATAAAAGACATTTGAATGAACAAAAAAAGTGCATACACGGAAGCAGGGAAAACATCTTCATCTGCGGTGACGTAGTTGGCAGAGACTACCATCCGGCAACAATGCAAAACGTTATGGCATTTTAACATGCATAACAATGTACAGAACCGGAACATCTACATATCCGCTCGCCAGTAAGAACAGAATAAATCCTATCCAACCAGATGCAAGACTGCCCTACAAAAAGATCCGTAATACATTTGACTGTGCACCGCTTATATCGCCAGCGTAATGGACTTGAACCCGGGCCAAGAATGCACCAATTGATTATTGATATTGCAATGCTATATTGGTTTTCGAGAAATGAGCCTCGAACTTAACGAATGTTGGCAGAGAATGATTCTTGATTTATTCTCCACGGATCTTGAAAAATAAGTAGTGGGGATTTTGTTTGCCAAGTACCGTCTCAGTTTATTAAACAATTTGTTCTGTGCTTGTTTAATTGAAACCAGATGAATATTTCAAAACTAAATCATACAACTGTTGTGTAATATTTTGATTTTGTTAAATTTGTGGTCAACACACACAACAGGAAGCATTATTATTCCAGTGCTGCGATGAACCTTTGTAAAGCTAGATGACTTGCAGAATGTGAAGACTGCAGACAATATCTGCTCGGGAGCGAATGGAAGGGGTACTTGAAGACGATGACGAAAGCTTGAAGTTGTGGTTTCCGAAGGTTGTTGATTGCGTGTTCATATCACGTTGGGGTTACCACTGTAGCCGTGGAAGGAAAAGGGGAGATCTCCCGCCGGACAAGGTGATCGGCCCGGGGAGCGGCCAACGCTCCGAGTGGTAGTTTTTTTTTTTTTTGCGGCCAAAGCAAGGGCTACCCTCCGGGAAGCGGGGGAGGGAGGTGGTGAATGCTCTCTTAGCATACCACGCAGCCGGCTGCGTGGTTATGTGGGACTCACTATGAAGTGCCTACCCACTAAACACCACCTGTGAGACTGGCTTTGGCCTGTATGGCCTTTCTGCCGAATCGAAAGAAAATCGAATTGAAAGGGGGCGCAGGGAGTGGTAGTTCAGAACTATTCTATATATACTGCTTTTACTTCGGAACTTAGATAGCGCGATTTAGGCTTCGATGTATTTTCGCTTGTGGTGCGACGACAGCGCCGCCACAAATTATATTATACATTTTAAATTGACGAACAGATCAGAACAGAATACTTTAATTTAATATAAATTATAAATAATAATTACTAAATGACTCGTTTATGCTTTTACTATTGATTCAGAAATAAACCTCCTATACACTTAATTATGAACATAAACATTTTAGGGGCAGCTTGGTAGCGATCACCTCATTTTAAGGGTTATTGTCAACCGTATGTTTCTTTCTGTTGTAATAACCACTGGTTGTTTTATAAAAAAATTAAACTTTTTGAAAGAGAAATCTTGTATATCTCTAATACTATTTTAAATGCGAAAAAGTTTGTTTGTTTCTTTGTTTGTCCTTTTTCACACAGCCACTGGGAAAGGGATCAACAAAAGAATATTTTATGGACCGGAGAGTGAAATAAAGGTTATATTTATTCCGGAAAAATGCGCGATTCCTGTAGGATAAGCTTGGAATGTAATTACCTATTTATGCTGTCTAAGAATTTTTTAAACTAGGATTTGGAATAACATATCAGACGTGGTTTCATAAATTTCAATCATTTCCCGAGATCCACGCAGACATCATTTGGTTTTTAATTAATTAATGACTGTGAACTTAAAGTTTAAGCAGTCTAAATGTTAAGATATTCCAGGAAATTAGATGCTATTTTTATTCCGTTGAGTTACTACTCAATAAATTATAAATAATACTCTTATAATAGTATAATGATTAACATTTCATGGTCTTAAAGTTGGTAGAAATTATTTTGCGTACATCCGCTCAATGAAATAAAACGATGTGTCTTACCTAGTTTGAAGAGCACCTGCCGCCCTCCCTCAATTGCGTGCACTATCCCCGTCACTACTAATCCCAGCACCACTACTCCTACACTAGGAAAGACACTACCGATGACAATACGACACGTGTTTCACCTCCATACGAGGCATCCTCAGGTGAAGTATACCTACTTTGCGGTGGCTGACCGCGAAGGGAGACGATATTAAGGGGAACAAAACGGGTAAGGTAATGATTTATTATATTTAAGCGAACACTGTACATTGAATAAAACTACTTTTACGAATTCTATTGCGTTTAATTATAGTTATTTTTAATTCCCGACGTTTCGTGTGCTTTCCAGCACCCATGGTCACAGGGGACTGAGGTGATTGATGTCCCGATGTCAGAATAACCTGGAGTACCTTCAGCTATTTTAACTAGTTTTAGTCCGATCTACGCAGAACGAACTTACTGTGTTTAATTTTATTAATTACAGGATCCCAAGCAGGTGGTAGTACCCAGCCTCCCTCTTTATTGAAAATAGGATGTTTTTTTTTAATTTCAATAGCCTCATGTATCATCCTTGGCAGGAATCGATGTTCTTACACGAGAATTTGTGGTCTATCACATCTAATGTAATGGCAGGGGCCGTCTAAGATTTGATCACAAGCCGCAGACTTCCCGAAACATTGGTGTTTCACGTTAGCTATGTGTTCTTTTACGCGGGTTTTCATCATCATCCATCACAGTTAGCTACCGTGGGCAAATCTTTGTACCTTATACTATTTATGTACCTACTTATAATTATATATGTCGTGTCCTCCTACGTATAATTCTCTTATTTATTCACAACTCTTTGCCAAGTTAAGTGCGTGGATGTGGTAACAAGATACAATAAAAGTCGTAGACATTTGATATGGGAAGTCTAAGAAGTAATTTAAAGTTATTTAGTACTAACCTCATTTAAGTTTTACATATATGTATTGTTTTATTACTAAATATGTATTTTTTTTTCATACAAAATGTTCCGTATTATTTTTATATTTCCATAATATATAATATTATTGTACTTATGAGTGAATTAAAAAAATCGAAATATTTTAAATTAATATCAAAAAATAATCTAGATAGTTTCGTGTGAAAAATAATTTAAAAAATTTCTTTCTCATATCCCACTAAGTCTGGATGTTAATTAAATTAAAAGAGCGATGGTGGGGTCACTCTTCGTATTATAGTACATTCAATAGAACACCGATGAAGTTACCCAATTGAAGTTTACAAGACGATAACAACCGTTGCTCTAGGTCTAGAATAATCAAAGTTCGGCAATGTTAAAGCTAGGTATTTCATAGTACGTGCCTTAACGAAATAACTATGAAGCTTAATATTATTACAAACCATGTACTAAGTTTTTATACGTGGTAGAGCCATGCTGCAGCTATATTATGGTTGTAGCACGAATGGGTCGGCTCGACCGAGGTAGGACCATGCTCTCACGAATACCAGCGTAAAATAGCAGCTTAACGCTGCTGTGTTTCGTAGGGTGTGTGTAGAGAACCGGAGACCCTTTTTACTGGAAATGAGGCATTCCATCTTAGTCCTCACGGGTGACAACACATCTGCATTTTGATTCATAATCGAGGATAAATGTAAATGTCTATGGGCCACAGCATCCACTTACTATTAGGTGGACTGTGCGCTCGTTTGTTACCCATCTATACATCTATATCTATATAAAAATTAATAAAATTGAATTATCTGTTTGTAATGTCAAAATAAGAGCTTTTTACTAAATGCATATGAAAGTATATACGGTACTTCTAATAAAAAACAATTACTTTAAATTTTTGGCTGTCCATCTGTCTCTCTGTCTCTCTGTCTGTCTGTCTGTTTATTCCAGCTAATAACCAAAACGACTGTACCGATTCTGATGTCACACATCTAAAGTTAAAAAAGGGGATGAAGTCATTAGTGTAACTATTTAGGTAATATTCTAGTTTTCGATATTCTAGACCTTGAGCTCGTGATATTCCTTAGTTAAAAGCAACTTCGATGCTAAGACATAGTGAAGAATGAAAGCCTACACTTTATTAGCTAATGTTTTGAAATTGTTTTATTATTTTTATTTCACTGAATATTAATCCTTATTTGATTACAACAAGGGACACAAAGTGACGAACAAATCTCTAAGAATTTTTTTTTTTGCGATCTTTAAAATTCGCGACTCTTTCTTGCTCCGAAACTTTGTCAGAAATGATAATAGAGTGGAGAGGGCTTCATTATTACAAAGGTTAAAAAAATCCTTCACGTGCTTTTGCTCAACGTTTTCACGTTTTTATACCCGCGATAATCCTAAGGTAATAATACAGGGTATGACCTATGTGAGCTAAATTTCCTTTAAATCAGTTGAACCATATATGCTTGACTGAAACCTTGCAAATATATTATCAAAATCAAATTCAAAGAAAATATTTTTATTCAAAATTGGCTTTTACAAAGCACTTATTAAAGATCAAAAGCTACGCCATCGGTTAACAACAAAGTGCGGGGTGACTTTGTGAGAAGAAACGGCAAGAAACTTACAAGTAGACTATTTTTCCCCGAGAGTAACAATTTTTCCCAAAAAATGTATACTTACATAAGTAAAGAAAGGTTTAAAGAAGCCCACTACGTCCATGCATTCTTATCTTGCTCTTTAATTTCAAATATCCATTCTTTATAAGAATGCCTTTTATATGCATCTGGAAATAGTGCCTAGTAATATAAGTAATATTATTTATAAATAAATTGAGATGTAGTCAGTATGTTAATTTTGAATTTATTTTTTGTAAATAACACTGATCCCTGATCCTCACAACAGTAATTTATAGAATATATACACAAACTAAATATTTTGGAAATATTTTGAACGAAACTATTTTTACAGATTTCATCGCATTACATTTTACTTAATTTTTTAATCCCCAACGTGTGGGATTCTTTGCAGCACCCATGATGATGCGGGAACAATCCCTCCGTGACCGTAGTTTTATTCAATGTGTAGTGTTAGCGTAAATATAACAAATCATTATACTGTGGCAACAGCTGAAATGAACCAACCTTACTGTATCTCCTTAAGCAGCCTTGCTGTATCTCCTTACGTCTTTTTGGGGTTCCGTACCCAAAGGGTAATCAACGTGACCCTATTACTACGCCTCCGCTGTCCGTCCGTCTGTCTGTCAGCGGCTGTATCTCATGATCCGTAATAGGTAGACAGTTGAAATTTTCACAGAATGTTCATTGCTGTTGCTGCTATAACAATAAATAATAAAAATAAAAATAAATTAAAAATTAAAGGGGGCTCCCCTACTAGAAACGTGTTTTACGATGGTACGGAACCCTTCATGTGCGAGTCCGACTCGCACTTAGTCGGCTTTTTTTTAACTGCGTACGCAGCGCAGCTAAGTCTCCTTGAGAATGTTTCAATAGGGTCTTCATTGTAGGTAAGTAAATTGTGATGCTAAGGAAATCTGTGGAATTTACAAATTGAAGTATTGGATTGTTCAACTTTATATGAGAAAATTTAAGGCATTTCGGTGTGTAGGTATTCAGGTGAAAGTTATTTGTGGTAAACCAATGTAATACTTGAGATACAAAAATTCAAACGTGGTAGAGCCATGCTGCAGCTATATTAGTAGTATAGTTGTAGCACGAATGGGTCGGCTCGACCGGGGTAGGACCACGATCTCACAGAATACCAGCGTAAAATAGCAGCTTAACACTGCTGTGTATCGTATGGTGAGTGTAGAGAACCGGAGACCCATTTTACTGGAAAAGAGGCATTCCATCTTAGTCCTCACGGGTGACGACGCATCTGCATTTTGATTCTTTATTGAGGATAAATGTAGATGTCTATGGGTCACAGCAACCACTTACCATCAGGTGGACTGTGTGCTCGTTTGTTACCCTATACTATAAAAAAAAAACATCATCATTTATATCGTCAAATGACTTTACCTCTATCAATTTTAACACACCAGTGAGGTATCATCAGCAAATAATACTGTTTCATATAAGTTATTAGCGTATAAGAGAAGATCATTTATATACATACATATATTAAAAAGAGGAATGGTCAAAATATTGGTTCTTGGCACGCGCCCATTATTTCCATTAATAACAACAACTTACTAACAAATTTATAACTTTTGCAATTGGTCGGACATACATGATTTTATAAGGCTGGCTGAGTTTATTGAGATACAATAATGTTTTAATTTGTTTGACAGAGTATCATGATGTATAGAATTATACGCCTTAAATAGATCACAAGAAACACCTATAGCATCCTGTTTACCCTTCCAAGCTTTATGTGTTTGAGTAGTACTATATTTCCGTTCGTAGCTTTTACTTTTAGAGACACCGCACTCACTGCTGTAAAATAATTTGTTAACGAAAAATGTCATAATAACCGATAATAAATTACTGCCAATTTAATAACAACATAAATTTATATTACCATATGGGGTAAATTTATGTTGTCGTTAGTAGGCGTTAGAATCCATTACCCCATTACGTCACATGGTTTTCTTATGAGGTGACTTAAAAGCATAAATTACTTTTAATAAGAGAATTACTTGTAATCTATATTGAAAAAAAATCTATACTGTTCTATAATATCTTATATGGTATGTGTGACTCATCAGAGTGGAGGTGTTATGGAGTTGCGTCATAGTGATCTGGAGCTGCGTAAACTCGCACGACAAGCGAAAGATAAATGGTGGCAGGAGAAGGCTCGTCAGATCAAGGTAAAACAAGGGTGTGTCCTTGCACCCACACTTTTCGCGTTATACTTTGCATTTGTAGTCCAGGAAGTCTTAAAAACTACTCCTGAAGGAATCCGCATTCGTTTCCGCAATGATGGCAATCTTTTCAGTTTAGACAGATTTAAGGCCCGTACGAAAGTGTCTTACGCACTTATTACAGAGATCGTTTACGCAGCTGATCTATGTTTTGTGACCGATTCCCCAGCTGGCCTGCAACAGCTTGTGACCACCTTTCATGAGTCGTGCCGTAGTTTTGGTCTGAAGATAAGTGTTAAAAAGACGGAAGAGATGTCTTTAGATATCTACGGTCAAGAGACACTGGTCATAAAAATCGGTGATGATATACTTAAGCAGATCAATACATTTCGTTATCTGGGGAGCACGATAACATCAAAATGTGACCTTGATGCTGAAATCAACAGTCGGATCGGTGCCGCTGCTGCGGTATTCGGTAAACTGGATCGCAAGGTCTTTGGCTCACATGACCTAAAGCTGGCTACCAAAATTGACATTTATAAGGCGGCAGTGCTGCCTAACATATTGTACTCTTCATAGTCATGGACAGTTTATCGCCGTCATATACGGACGCTGGATCGCTTCCACTTGCAATGTCTGCGCAAAATTCTCAACATCCGTTGGTCTGATCGCATTCGGAATACGGAAGTGCTGCGTAGAGCCTATACCACGGGGATTGAGGCCTATCTTATGGGGCGACAACTCCGTTGGTGTGGACACTTATTGCGAATGTTAGGTTAGCATACGGCAAAGTGCATCTTTTTCTCTGAACTTAAGAAGGGCAAGCGTAAGCATGGCGGACAACTCCTCAGGTACAAAGATGTACTTAAGCACCACATGAAGAAGTGCCACATTGAGCCTTCAGAGTGGGAGCAAGCAACCGCTCGACAACCGAAGTGGAGGTCTTTGATGAAAGCCAAGGTCAAAATGTTTGAGGAGAATCGCTGCTCTGAATTGGATGCCCGACGTGATGAACTCAAAGCACGCCCACCTTGTGCAATTAACTATAATTTCTGTAATGGTGTGCTTACCTGCCCGCATTGCGCGCGAACATTTGTAAATAAGATCGGCTACGTTAGCCATGCACGAGCACACCAACGACAGGATCGGAGTTGAAGAGGTCGCCGTGGCCGAAATCGGTCGAGAATTATTATATGATATGTGTACATAAAGTAAAATCAGATGTGCGCGGATGAATAAACATGACCACGTTGCTATTTGTTATTATTTGCCTTTAATCTGCTATCTTACGCCTTGTATTTGATTTGTCTGATATATTATAACATCGCCTCAACGTGCCAAGAAACCAACTCGTAAAAACTTATTTATTTATACGAGCGCGGCCGAAGAAATAAAATATACACACAAAATATCCTACGTCTATGCAAAGTTTTTGAGTCGGCGAGGCTTCTATTAGAGCAATAAAGATAGTACCGCGATATTTTACGTCGAATTTTATGTATATCCCACAGTTATGGCGTTTATTTATCATTTTATGGACGTATATTCAAAACAGTATTAGAATTGGCGGATATGTTTCTTTTGCACATATTAAATTTTAAAACGTTTAATAAACTGTCGTTAGAACGTAGAAGTCCACAGCTGCACATCGCTATCCTTCAAGTCGGTTTTTTTAATGAAAATATAAATAAATACGACATACAAAGATGCTTGTACTATTATTTATTCTGTGCTTACACTTTTAAGACCTTGTCACCGATGTTGCGGTTGAGCGTCAACGTTGAGTAGTTAGCCTTAGCGTTAGCATACTTAGTTTGCACTTTACACGCATTATAATTGTCGTTGTTCAATATGTATATATGTTAAGTCGGTTAACTGAGAGATTATACCGTTACCGTTACAGCCTATTAAAGTCTACTGATGAACATAGGCCTCCCCCATAGACTGATATTTGCCATAGTTGCCACAGGGTTTTATTTTTAGTCGTTATTAGGAAGGACGCTGCTGCCCATCTCATGATTTGTTTATCTCTGTCGCCTCTCACGACAACCACGGGATGATATGGGGTAGAGGACATTATTACACCGCCACAACACGGTAAGACAGATTATATAGTCACACATATATGTGGAGAAGCCAGTATATTTTGGCTGCAGCACGAATAGTTCGGGCTGGATCGACCAAGCAAGAGCCTCAGTCGCAAATAATACCCGGTATTCTATGCAACCTTCAATAATGCACGGGCACACTCATAATATATGTAGTAATATTAGTCTCTACCATAATATAAGGTAGATAAAGTTAGGTGTGGCAGGAGAAGCATGAAAGTAAAATGAATAATGTAAGAATGCGGTCATTAAATAGTATGTTAGGGCTGCCTCTAAATGATAGGACGAGAAAATGTGTGATAAGAGAAAAGTGTGGTTCGCAAGATGTTGTGACTAAGATTAGGAAAGGAATGCTTCGGTGGTTTAGACACATAGAAAGAATTAATGAGGAAAGAGTGACAAAACAGATTTATACTGCAGAAGTGTATCGACCTAATTGATCATATATGTATATTAATGTATATAATGAAAATTTATATATATAATACGGCGTAATGTTATTAATAAATAAAATAAAAAATAAATATCATTACGGTAAATTCGATTCCTAATCAGTGATAAATAAAGTTGCCAAGTGCCACAGCATGCACTTACCATAAGGTGCCCTATGTGCTCGTTTGTCGCCATTACTTCTATGAGAAATTGTACATCCTGTTATGTGTTTATCAATGTTATGTGTGTATGATACTTAAACTGAGTCAATTCATTGATAATTTGGTTGATGGAGCAATAAAACATTTTGTTGACGACATTACACTAGCCCGTAATGATATTTCCCACGGTCACATTTTACGGTAGAAGTGGTCATTCAACTGAAATTCTGTTTTGCGATTCATGTTTTAAGAAAAAATATCAAGTTAATGCGGATTTGCGGAAATCCATTATATTAAAGTTGGTAGAAATTATTTTGCCTACATCCGCTAAATGAAATAAAATAATGTGTCTTACCTAGTTCGAAGAGTAAAGTCATTTAGCGGTCAGCTACCGCAGAGTCCTTCACCTGAAGATGCCTCGTGTAGGGACAAAACACTTGCCGTATTGTCGTCGGTGGTGAGTCTTTTCTAGTGTAGTATTGTTGGGAGTAGTAGTGCTGGTATTAGTGGTGACGGGGATAGTGCACGCAATTGAGTGAGGGCGGGAGGTGCTCTTCAAACTAGGTTAAGACACATTATATCTCATTGAACGGATGTAAGCAAACTAATTTTTACCAACTTTAATAAAAATAATAATTTAAAATTGCAGCCATATAGACTACCCGTCTTTTCTACCGACTTCTAAAAGGAGACGATATTCAATTCGACTGTATGTTTTTTTTATGTGTTACCTCATAACTTTTTTCTGGGTGAACCGATTTCGATGATTCTTTTTTTATTTGAAAGTTGGTGCTTTTCATGTAGACCCATATAAATTTGATCAATCTAACCAATAGTTTTTGAGTTATTCTTAATAATTTATATTGAAGTCGATTGTACTATTTTTTTTAATTTTTAATTATTTAACCTTATGCCGTGTCAGTCACTTTGCACGAAGTACTGCATTTAAAGGATGACTGACGGCAGTGTATGTGTTAATGCAAAATATATTAATATTAGACTTTAGGTGTAGCGCTAAAAAAAAAACTATTTTAATAAATCTGTGACAAACGATCTTCCAGTATACCTGATAAGTGTGTGGGAAGTGGCTATTGAGTTTATTTACACCTGCAGTTAACTTCTAACAAAGAAGGGTACATATGCGTTGGTAAGTTGATAAGATATAATGCCGCACAACCTGTAATTATACTAGCTCTCTATACCCTTTACACTGGAACACAGCAATGCAAGCACTGCATTTGGCGGCAAAAATAGGCAAGAGGGATGTACCCTAACCAGACGGACGCCTAGTAACGAATTTTAAAATAAAATAATAGTATTTTATTTTATTTTTACCTTTCAAAATTTCAGTTGTGGTTAAGCTAGTTCAATCCCCGCCGATATCAAGGAAATTATAAATTGCAATTTTACATTAAAAAAAAATTGTGATTATGTCGCCATCACGCATAAAATGTGAGGTCTGTGTTACGGGGTGTATATAGAAAATAATTCAATAATATAATTTGAAATCGCCTCGGTTAAATATAACCCAGCGGCGTTGGCGCCGGATAATAAAACGTAATATTAAAGATTATCGTAATTAATCCTTAATTTTTTTTTGCAAAATAAATGTCGTTTTAATGTCAATTGTTTCTTCATACCAAAATTCCATACAATAATATGCTATGTTAATAATTAACTAATCTAGCTATTTAAAATCTTTTAGATTGCTTATAAAACATATAAGTTTTTATGTATGAAATAAATTTAAAATAAGTTAATAGTAAAGATGCAAAGACATTGAAGAATGAAATTCATTCTTTGCTGAACGCTTTTTTATTCTTCATATCCGAACTCTAAAATCCAATTTGCTTCTCTTCTTTGCCACGGATCCAAGTGTCAACAAAGTTTTGCCCCTTGACGGCATCTCCGAGCAACTTTACTGCGAAGCCCCGCTTTGTTCAAACTTTCTTGTAATTTTGTACAACGAATATATGATTTCATATGGTGAATTATTTAGTAGGAAATGTTTAAGTCATTTTATGGTAAAATATTTAGAAGTGTTTTCTTTTGTGTTGTGTTAGTTTTTCTAAATAAAAATGGCCATGTAGTGGTGGCATAAGATAATCCAATATGGTGTATTCATCATCATCCAGTGTGTGTCGTAAGAGGCGATAGAGGGAAACAAACCAGGAGATGGAAGCAGCGTCTTCCTAACAACAACTTAAAATAATAAGCCAACCCGCTTGCCAAGCGAGGCAGCTACGGCAAAGGGGAGACAATGTCTGGGGGAGGCCTATTTTCAGCAGTGGACTTTTGATAGGCTGTAATGGTATAGAATATCAGCAGTCAATGTAATAACAGGAAATGGAGAAAAACGAAGTAAGAAACTTCATTACATACCTCTGTTGAAAAAAATGTTCACTAAATATATACGTAGATGCTGACGTAGTAAAAACAAAGAGGTACACTGCTCAAGCTCAGCGGAGAAGATAATAGCATCCGCTTTTTGACGACTTGGATTATTATAATGATGTGATATTTGGGAAACAGAGTCACGGGTCCTACTCTATAGACCAAATCTTAAGATTATGTGTACCTGTTAAATGAAATAAAAAAGTGATGCAAGTAAAAAACAAAAAACAGCCTTCAAGAGACTGGTACATGTAATAAATGTCAAACATGGTATGTCGATTAAGAAATGTCAATAAAATTATTGATCCCGACTTCAACCCAAAAACAACCTCTGAAAAATATCGATAGTTTTTCCTAAAATCGATGTAATTTATTTATTTTTAAATAAAAAGCTTTGTTTAAATTTAATTATCTAGGTTTGAATGTCACGAATTCATTATCGTAGAAGGCAATGAAGCTTGGCGCAATTCGTGAGATCGATTTGGTCCTATATTTCATACTCTTTAATACTGAGGTGTGCCTGTCATGCCATGTTAAGCTTTTCCGTATTTATATATTTTACCGTGAGTTAGCGAAAGTAAAGATTAACTAAATATTGTCTTAAGATCTTGAGTTGTATTAAAAATACGCGGTTTACATTATGATGTTTGGATCACCCTAGATTTTTTTATAGAATAAGGGTGACAAACGAGCACTCAGTCCACCTGATGGTAAGTGGACGCTGTGGCCCATAGACATCTACATTTCAATCAAAATGCAGATGCGTTGTCACCCCTGAGGACTAAGATGGAATGCCTCGTTTCCAGTAAAAAGGGTCTCCGGTTCTCTACGCTCACCATACGAAACACAGCAGCATTAAGCTGCTATTTATATAATTACTAGTAAAACCGTTGCAGTAATTTTTAAAAACAACATACATTCATATTTGAGAACGCATTCATAAAACAAAAAAGGTGGCAGTGAAACCAGAAAGGACAACAGATAACGCGAACGCAGTCATACAACGCATTACAAAAGCACACGGCCAACGAAGCGAAAATGAAAACTGCACGTGAACAACGGTATATCTCTCAGGTTTATGCTTTGTGTATTTAGACCTTAATTATTACTGTCGCTGCACTGTGTTGCACCATGTCTTAATTGCGACCTGCTCTCACCTATAATTAAGGCAACAATTGAAAATTATTCCGGTAGAATTTGAGAAGAGAAATATCCTTTTCCAGATTAGACGTTCTTATTAAAACACTTTAGAAAATGTATAATGTTAATTTGTGTAAAGTGTTGTTGCACTGGAGATTAAAATTAATATATTGTATATATATCCATTCAATTTAGTGAATATATATTAAATTACGCTTTATTGTATAAAATTACAATGAGCGGACTTAATCCCTTTTGGTATTCTCTCCCAGTCAACCCGAGACGTGTGGAATTAATGAGATAGGTGCTAAAATTTTATAAACTAATTCTAAAATAATATCACGTCCATTTTTTATGAGCTTGTGAAGGCGTAATACAATTTTTATCGAATAAGAGTGACAAACGAGCACACCATGGCCCATAGATATCTACATTTATCCTCAATTAATAATCAAAATGCAGATGCGTTGTCACCCCTAAGGAATAATATGGAATGCCTCGTTACCAGTAAAAAGGTTTTCTACACTCACCAAACGAAACACAGCAGCATTATGCTGCTATTTTACGCTGGTATACCGTGAGAGCGTGGGTCTACTCCGGTCGAGCCGAACTATTCGTGCTACAACCATAATATAGCTGCAGCGTGGCTCCACCACGTTTAAAAATTTACATTACTTGAAACATAAATTACATTGTATATGGACAAACATACAGATCTGGAACAATTATTTCCAAGACATATAAATACCTTCATGTGCGGGAATAAAACCGCAGACTGTAGCGCCTCAGTCTATCGTTTAGCCACCGCACTATCGCACCGCGATTTATGTTGAGGCTGATTATATTTTAGTAACTATATTATTACCAAACTGCCTCATTGGTCTGGCAGTCGTGATCGTGACTGCCGATCATGTGATCTCGGGTTCGAATCCCGGGTCGGGCCAAAATCAGTTATTGGGGTTTTTGACAAGAAATTCTCAATAGCAGCTGGGGTCAGGAAGTTGGCGTTGTTTCACCACCGTGCCTGAGAGAGCACGTAAAAATGTTGGTCCTGCGCCTGATCTCTCTCTAGTTATGTAGAATTGCCATCCTTTCAGATTATGAGAGCGATGGAATAGCTATGCTTGCGCATACACGTGCACTATAATTAATCCCGTCCTGTGCAGATGGCTATTCTCCGTTGAAATTAGCCGCCGTGACTGAGTGTTTTGATTTCAATGGACATCATTACCAAAATGAGAATTATGTAAAAGTTAAACAAATAATTACGTCGATTTGATTAATAATTCGTAGTTTTTGTCTCTATAAATGATCCCTCGATTTTAGAACCTTCTGGAATATATACCGTTAATGCATTTTCACACATGTTTCTAAATACACGGCAGAAGAAGCCATACCGTGAGGCGGCATGGCTTGGGTCTCTTGAGAGAGAGGCAAAGCCCTAGTGCAGGTGTAGATTCTACGTACGTAGACACTTTAGCGGCCTCTCATCTCAGGGATACCTCGTTAAGGGCTGGACAGCATCAAAAGAAGCTGAAATACGTATTTGGCGCAATTATTACTTACTTAAAGAGGACAAAGTATATATAAATATATAAATTTATATACTTGTGTATATTAATATATGTATATATGTATGTATGTGTGTACATGTATGTATATATGTTTATGTATGTATAATATGTATATGTATGTGTGTATGTATATTTATTTGTAACCGTCTTCGTAGTTATATCACTGCCTTAAGGTTGACTGGCAGAGAATGCTTTTAGCATTAAGTCCGCCTTTTGTTCCTTTACTTTATGTGTAAGGTTCAATAATGTTTAAATAAATAAATAAAAAGTATACATGCTTTTTGTTGTAGAAGACTATCGGTTTATGGGGTAAACGTGCGATGAAGTTCCTTATGGAACTGTATTTGCAACAAGTCGCCGTCGGTAGCAAAAGAGTTGGTTGTTTATTCACACATAAACTAAGCTTAGCTAACTTAGCAATAAGAAGTTATTGTAGCACGAATGGGTCGGCTCGACCGGGAAGGACCACGCTCACAGAATACCAGCGTAAAATAGCAGCTTAATGCTGCTGTGTTTCGTATGGTGAGTGTAGAGAACCGAGACCCTTTTACTGGAAAACAGGCATTCTATCTCAGTCCTCATGGCTGACAACGCATCTGCATTTAAATTCGTAAACGAAGATAGATGTAGATGTCTATGGGCCACAGCAACCACTTACCATCAGGTGAACTGTGTGCTCGTTTGTCACCCTTATTCTATAAAAATTATAGATGCCACCAGCGTTCTTGTTACTATACTACAGGGAGTAGGACTGTATGGTATTTTTTTTTAAAAGAATTCTCATATAAAAATGAAAACAGTGATAATAACCTACATTATGCCTACAATAGGTTTTTTTTTTATATAAAAAATACTTCAGTAATGCAATCATCTGGACTTGAATGTCAGGAATTCATTGAATTAGTTGACCTTTTCAGTTAGCAATACATTTTATTGTGTGGCACATCGCGGAAGGCAATAAAGCTTGCCCCAATTCGTGCGATCGAAGAGATCCTAATAGGGTCGTAAAGCACTATCCAGAGGTAATCAAGTATATATTTAATTTTCCTTAATACTGAGGTGTGTCTGTCATGCCATATTTAGCTAATTTTCTTTTTCAGTATAATTCGGAGATATTACTTTTCTCAGTGTAAAGTAAATGTTTGAAAAACTAACTTTTAGCTTATGATTTTAGCTATTGATCGATTCTAAAGTTAAAGAAAGCTGTTATGGTTTTTATAATCTATTATTTTATCTATTATTTAGGTTATAATCCAGTGCTTGACTACTATCCCACCTGATGGTAAGTGATGATGCAGTTGAAGATGGTAAAGCGCCTTGACTTAGCTTAACAAAAACCTATTCACGCGTGTACTGAAATTATTAACATTAATATATGCCCTTAAATTACTTATTTTCTTTCTCTCCTCTGAAGGTCCCTGTTAAAGTTCTCGTCTTATACATTCTTATTTAATTATTACCAAAAACCTATACTCAAATTGTAAGTCTCCTCCTTTTGTGAAATCGGCTAAAATTAGTCTGAGTTACGTTTGCAACAATTAAGTCCACTCTTCATTATTTCATTATCATGATCATTGACCGTCGCGGCACTTCACATCCTCCTATAAGCAATGCCATAAGGTCCGCCTTCATTCTTTCTTCATTCATCATCATTCCATTACAGCCTATCAAAGTCCACTGCTGAAACATAGACCATCCCCATAGATTGCCTTGTAGGGGATATTTGCCATAGTTGCCACGCTCTCTTGTCAGGAGAATTCTGCTGACCACTTCCTGTTTCATTTTCATCTATCGCATCTTAAGACACCTACAGAATGATATGAGTTAGTGGATTCTCTTACGTTGCCATTCCGTGGCGATCTCTCATTTATTTACATTTCTTTATTATTTTTATCTATTGAATACATTATGTACACAATTTTTTAAACTCATGATTCTCTTACAAATTCTCATACATTTTCCATGTGTGAGCAACATGGTTAGCTTTAAAATAATGAAAATTATAGTCATGATATAATTTATTTCATTTTCAAAACTTTTTTTTATAGGATAGGGTGACAAACGAGCACACAGTCCACCTGATGGTAAGTGGTTGCTGTGACCCATAGACATCTACATCTATCCTCAATAAAGTATCAAAATGCAGATGCGTTGTTACCCGTGAGGACTAAGATGGAATGCCTCTTTTCCAGTAAAAAGGTTTCCCGTTCTCTACACTCACCATACGAAACACAGCAGCATTAAGCTGCTATTTTACGCTGGTATTCTGTGAGAGCGTGGTCCTTCCCGGTCGAGCCGGCCCATTCGTGCTACAACTATACTACTAATATAGCTGCAGCATGGCTCTACCATGCATAAAAACTGTTTTTTTTTTAAATAACATTACTATTATTAGCACTTACCACCTTAAACTTGATACACCTATTTTCACACAGTTTTTATTCTGTAATATTTTCGAAATAAAATTTTAGCCACCGATTCGTTTTCACTGTTCACTAGTGTGATTGTGTAATTTGTAAACTAGTGTAGCAGTTATAGTAATATAAATTAAAAATAGAAGTCATAATACCTTTCATTTTGTTCCAAATAAAGTCAAATATATTTAAACGAATTGACAAATCGTCTTACTCTTAAAGTTAGGTAGTAACGGGTTTAGTATTTGTGTTTGGTTGCGTAATTTGTAAACTAGTGTAGCAGTTAATATAAATTAAAAATAGAAGTCATAATACCTTTATTTTGTTCTAAATAACGTCAAATGTATTTAATAGAATTGACAATTCGTCGTACTTTTAAAGTTAGGTAGTAACGAGTTTCGTATTTATTCGTTCGCTGCCTGCGAGTACAGCGTTACTACCGATGAATCCTCTGGGTGCAATTTGATGTCGGTCTCAGATGGCAAGTGCAAAATGCAGACCGGTATCTAGCGACCTATACTATCGATATTACGATAAAACGTTTCCGCAGTAGTCCTCCTTATAAAACCTTTTTTATGTAAGAAATTTTGTCAGCAAATCGCTAAGCAATAACATGCTTTGTCCGACTTGGATATATTAAATTATTCTAACTACATTTATTCCAAAACAATTATAAACAAAATCAAAACAGTACCTATATTCCAGTCACTATATATTATTTTTAAAAGTAGCTTGAAAATCTATTTGCATCCTAATTTTATTCTTCCATAGTAATGATAACAGTGATCCTCATCATCATCAATTTGTATGGTAGTAAAATATATAATATATACATCTAATTGTTGTAACATGGTGAAAGAAGATGTAGCTTCATTTGATAAAAAATACCTCGATTTGATAAAAAGAACACACTAGTACAAACGGCTAGAGAGAAATATTACTTTTTCGCATCTCATTTTGCTTGTAATTTACATCTAGACAGTGGCAACAACGTGCGGTACATCTTCAACTGCTCACTAACACTTAACCTGCCACTCACATTTTTAAGAGGAGAGCAAAATTTAAAAGAGGATATCAGTAATCAAATCTATTATATTTAGCACTTAAATTTACCAAACCTAAATAAACATTTAAATTATTAATAACATACATATTTATTATGTATATATTTGCTAAAAATATAAACATACATAATTAAAATTTGCATAAGCTATGAAAATGAATTGATATAAGAGTAGAAGGAGGTCGAAGAAAAGATGGTAGGAATGTGTTAGGATGATATGTGTAAATAAAGGAGTGGGTGAAGAAATGATGGCTTCAAGAGGAGAATGGAAGAGGAAGACATTGTATGTCGACCTCAAATAACTAGAGAATCGGGCAGATAGAAGAAGAGTACCTATGTATATATTGCTAAGCAATGTCCAGTCAAAGTTAAGAGAGAGAAAGAAATTATATTCATATTTATTTTATATAAATTATATGAATTTTGCAGAAACATAAACCTTTTACAATTCATACCTTAAAATTATATTTTGCCCAAACATTAAGAGAAGTCTGTGTGCATCAACGTGTTTATTGTCTATGACTTTTTTGCTCGTTCTTGAGTACCTTTTCGCCACGAATCTTTTTAGCTGTTGGGACCGTTCTATTATGAAAGAAAACATAATATCAGTTATAACGAGTCCCCATTGTCGCTGGGACCCTGAAAAGTAAAAAGCAGATGCTTCTTTTACTTTTACGATCGAAATTGTTGCTGACCTGTACCGCGAGTAAGTCGTTTGAAAACTTCCAGGCAGCGAAGTCTCGCGAGCCCTATTCAAGAACCCGGGTGTTTATTCGGGCGATGCTATATGTATTAGAACATTGTTAACTTGCAAAATGAAGTTGGACACGGAAAAATTGTATAAGCTATCGTATCGTTTCCCGTATGTATTGTGCAATGTATTTATCAACTATTTTATTTAAATTATTTAAAATGAAAAATAAAACGGTAAAGCGCAAGCTACACTTGCTTCAAAATCTCATCCTAGTAGGACTTATTGAACAATGAACTAGATTTTGGCTTTAAAAAAGTGATTTGTAAAAGAAAGGAAGTAACAAAAAATTTAATAAAGCGAGATAAAAATATACCAGAGAATTTGTGTAGTCACATTAGGTCCCTATTTCAGCTAAATGAGACCATACTGAGAGACATACGAGTACGACAAATTTCGGACGAAGAATTTTCTGACGCCAATCATCATCATGATCATCATTACAGCCCTTCACAAGTCCACAGCTGAACATAGGCCTCTCCCAAGGAATGACACAAAACATACACCGATGATAATACATATAAATTACGAGAATATACAATTTTTATAAAAACTATTTTCATATATTACTAGCTGGTACCCGGCACGTTGCTGCCACAGAACAAATAATTGTGAAAATATCGTTTTAAATTTGGAAGAGTTCCTATATTGTTCAATTAGGAATGATAATATGTACATTCATTGAAGTTAAATGATATATAAATTTGAAATAAATTTATCGGTACGATACGCGCACCACCTACTGTAAGTTAATTGTACTATACCTATAACCTTCGCGCAAGTGCAAACAATAAGTTGACAAAGTTTTAGCGCAATCTGATGAACGGTATGGGAGCGCATAAAATACGAAGAAACAAATATTAATTTTTATATATAATAGATAACATTAATTTAATTTTCTCATATTATTATTTATGACGAGAGAAAATTCACAGGAGCTGCAAATTCAATCGCATGTCCCACCTAACCCTCTTCGGCTACAACAAGGTGCATTCGCGCTGGTTACTTTGACCACGCCCGGTTTTTTCTGTCCGTTTAATATGGATAGGCGCGGTGTCGTTTCGACCGCGTCTGGCTTTCGGATCACGAATGGATTACCCACTAAGCAAAATTAAACGGTGTTTAGTTCGGGGCGGAAATTGGATGGTTATTTATTTTAATGGAAATTGTCTGGTTGGGACCGTTTGTATTTAGTCGTTGGATTTTAGAATCGTGTGTGGAAGATTTAGTCTTTGCTGGCTTTATTTAAATTCTCGAATTGTTCGTCTGAAACACGAGCTGTTCGATATTTTCTTATTTTATAATAAGGATGTAACCATGCATCATCCATTACAACCTATAAAAGTCAAGTGCTGAACAAAGGCTTAGGGAGATTTTGCAATAGTTGCCACGCTTGGAAGGCGGGTTGGCCAGTTTTTTTTATTACTTTTGTGGTTGTTATTAGGGAAACGCTGCTGACCAGCTCCAGACTTGTTTTCCCTTGTCGCCTCTAACGACACCCACGGGACGATATGGAGTAATGAATGTTATATTATTTATATTTTATAAAAAAATGTATTAAACTTAAAAATGTCTAATACCGAATTTAGCAAAGGAAAACTTAAACGAAAATAGCTTTTTAATAAATATTAAATAACACAAATATTACGTTACATACTATCTTTTCTGGTAGACGTTGTTTTGCCTTTTTGGTAGGTTATTGTAAACATATGAATGAGTTTCATTCCGATTTTACTCGGAATATTTATAGTGTAAATATAACAATTATAAATAACCCCACCACTGTGCCACCTATCGGACCCAGAATTTGTGATTTTTTTTCTTCATTAAGCCAACGATATTGTGAATATGATTCCTTTTTTTTGTGATGTGGATAAACACTAACTCAAAAATAGTACATAGTTTCACAATATTTATTTTAAATTATTATACATACATACATACATAAACACTCACGCCTGTCACCCAGAGGGGTAGGCAGAGACTACGGACTTCCATTTGGCACGATCTTGACACACTTCTCTCGCCTCCTTTACATAAAATAAAATTATAAAAAGAGCTAACGGATTAGTAAGCTGAAATGGCAATGGGCCGACCATATAGCTCGAAGAACCGATAACCAATTGGGGAAGAATGTTTCTCTAGTGGCAGCTTCGGACCGGTAGGCGAAGTGTGGGGCGGCCCCCCACTAGATGAGTGACTACCTGGTAAGATGGAGGAAGTCGATGGATGCAGATGGCTCAGGACCATGCTTTGTGGCATCCCTTGGGGGGCGCCTATGTTCAGAAGTGGACTTTTGAAGGGCTGTAATGATGATGATGATGATGATAATGAATGAACAGTTTCGACTCACGGCATCATCATCAGGGTTTATAGGAATAACCTGTCATTTTGGTCTATAAATATAGAATTACTAGTAGGTCCTTGACTTATTTATTAGTTTTATTACTAAACATTATCTACTATATTATGTTATACACCTCAGTTGTTCAGTACCTAAATCACAATATAAAACATGTTAGAGACGTAAAATTTTACGATTTCATCATAACGGTTAAAGGCTCAGTGAATTTTTAAACATTTTTACGCTTTGTAGTAATTTATAGTACAGTAAGTGAAGCTGACCAGACATAAACATTGGAGGCTTTTCAAGAGCACTCCATTTGCATACCAAGTGTCGTTAAAAATTCTATCGCGCCTCTAGATAAAAAATTACGAGCCTCTAAAATGCCGCTTTTAGCCCCTTTCAATAAATTCATTAAATTATGACTAATTATAAGTTAAATAGTAAGTAACACTATTGCACGCCTTAAGCGCAAAGCGCGTAGGTATGTTCTACTATCGCCTAAAAATCAAGATTCCAATGTTTAGTCGCATGAAATCGTATCTAACAATCATATTGAACATATAAATGATATAAAAAGCACATTGTCAGAAAGATAAATGATTCTTGAACTTATTACAATTTTTTTCAAATCGATCAATTGCAATTTTTACATAAAAAAGCGGTTTTAGTGGCATAAGGTGTAGATTTATCAAGACCGCATGGAGGCGTAAACACGATAACTTTTGAAAATATCAACTGTTCAACTCAATCTATTTTTTAAACTCTTCATCTATCATGTGGGAAGCCATGGAATATAAATGGCAGTTTAATTTTGTTTTATTTAGTTATAATTATTTTTATTCGGCTGAGAAATATCGAAATTTTCGGTGTTTTGAGAAGCCTTGTATTAATTTATTTTACTAAATACACTTTGCCTCACTCAGGGCCACAGAGTACTTTTTTACTCCGGGCTCAGCCGCCGTCGTGAGTGGTCGTTTGTTTACAGCGGTTCGTGCTGAAAAATATCTATCGCTTTAGAAATACAAAATATTCCAAAAACCAAATTTGATACCTACCTGACCAAGGTAAGATATTATTATTATTTTTATAATCACAGATTTTTATTACAATATTTTGTATCGCTAAAAGTACGCAGGATTTATATATAAATATACTTATACGTCTTGGACTTTATTGAGACCTGAAGGTGTACTTCGATATCTGCTACTGAAACTCTTCGACGAGCACAATCTCGGCACACCTAGTAGAACTAGGTGTGCCAAGATTGTGCTCGTTATGTTAGTTATGATGAGACCTTGCCCCGACTTGAAGGTGTACTTCGGTGAATGCTATTGGAACTCCTCGAAGAGTAGTAATAGTAATAGGTGTGCTGAGTTTGGGCTCGTTTTGTTAGTTATGATGAGACCTTACCTCCGGACAGTGGCGGATTATCCTTAAGGCAAACTAGGCACGTGCCTAAGGGCGCGCGGAAGTTTTTAAACGAAAAAAAAAATCGTCGTATTTGATTACTCCTAAATCGCTCTTACTCTCTCATCACATTTTTCATTTATGCCCCCCTGCTAATGGTACTCGTATCCTAATTATTTTGCAATTATTAAAGTATATAATAAATTATAATATAGTTAATTTGCAAAATGAGTAGATTTAATTTATAATAGATATAATATGGCCCCTAGAGGGGCGGCGATGAGGTGCTAGGCTAGCTTAGGGCGCAGTCGACATTTAATCCGCCTCTGTATCCGGACTTGATAGAGTGACCTGAAAGTGTACTTCGATGAATGCTAATGGAACTCCTCGAAGAGTAGAACTAGGTGTGCCGATTTTGGGCTCGTTTTGTTAGTTATGAATAGACCTTAACTCGGGACGTGACGGAGTGACTGATAGTGTAATTCGGTGACTGCTACTGGAACCCTTTGACGAATAGAACTACAATTTACATTTATTTTTTATTTTTTCACTATCATATGAGCATTATGAATTGTGCACTTTTGGATTTTCCAAACTTTTTTTAATTAAAGTTTGACATAAAATTATCGGAAAATTGGAAGTATAGTAATAAGGTTATTAGTGAAAACTTGTGTGTATTTAAACTTCTTTAAAAAATTTAAGTATAATCATGTTATACGTATTTTTTTAATGTGCTTAAAGCATGCACAGTTGGATTTACCAATAGTTTTTGTTTCATTTTTAAAATATAACATATACGAAAGATAAAATGAAATGAAATGATAACTGCCTTTAATAAGACAACCATTTATTTTTATTGTGGGTGTTACTATAATATTTTATCCTTATAGTATATTTTTCTGTTGCAGGTAAGCATTTCGACGGTTATATTAAAATAGTATATTTTAATAATTATTAATGTAAGTACAAGAGAGAATTTATTATCTAAATGCCAATCTCACTTGTATACTACTTAGTGGAATCTTCTATCAACAACCATTTCGGACTTTCCTCAAAGGCCGGCAACTTTCTGCCATTCCTCTGGTGTTGCAGTTGTTCATGGGTCATTTAACATCAGGTGATCCGCTTGCACGTTAGCCTCCTAGGCGCATACTGCTGAGTAATGTTAATTTGCTAAAATCTCATTCGAGTTCCTCGGAATGGCGATGTGTTGCATTACCAAAACGAGGGTATCGGCTTTGTGCTCACTGAGTCGGTGAGTTTTTTTTAATAGAATAAGGGTGACAAAAGAGCACACAGTCCACCCGTTAGTAAACGGATGCCGTCGCTCTTGGACATCTAAATATATGCTCGATTAAGAATCAAAATGCAGATGCGTTGCCACATCTGAGGATTAAGGTGGAAAGTCTCGTTTCCAGTAAAAAGGGTCTCCGGTTCTCTACACACACTATATTGAGCAATATGGAGCCGCTTTTACGCTGGTATTCTGTGAGAGCATATTCCTACTCCGGTCGGGCCGACCCATTAGTGCTACAACCATAATATGGCTGCAGCGTGGCTATACCACGTAAAGAGCTTAAAAAATGCGTCATTAAGCGTACTCTTGAAAGGCCTGATATCGAGCAGTCGATTCTAATGACTAATGGAGAGTAAGAATATAAATATAAATAAAAAATCATGTAAATAAATAATGTTTAAAAGCACAACATTTTCTTTAAAAAATCATAACTTTATCAAAACTTCCATAAGATAATATAAGTTAAATATCTTGAATAGGCTTTTGATTCAACACCAAGGCTTACAATATTGGGCACGTCTCAGCTGCCCGGAGCCCTCGCTATAATCGTATTTTAATTTTATTAGAAAGAGCCTTGTGAAATCTTTTCAATGTGTTTATTTCTTCATTACTTGTCTACCATTCATGGTTGCCTGTAGTTTAGGTCTTAAAACGAATGATTGTTTCATTAAGTTAATCATTACTACAGCCTTTGACACTTTGACATTATTTGACCTTTGACATTGCGTTATGAGTTATGATTATAGTTAATGAGATTGTAACACGGCTTTTGAAAAAAGAACCCCGAATTTCTTGCCGGTGTAGATTTTGACGTCCTATGAGCTTTAAACATACGTAAATTTAATAATAAAGTTTTGACTTTGACTTTATCAAAAGACCACTGCTGAACATAGGCCTCACCATAGATTGCTTCATAGGGGGATATTTGCCCTAGTTGCCACAATTGGCAGGCCGGTTGGTAACCATTGTTTTATATTAATTTAATTTCCTATCAGGAAGGAGATGGGTATCCTATTTCATTTTCCTCTATCGCCTCTTACAATACCCACGGTATAGGGTAGTGGATTTTGTTACACCGCAACTACACCACACGGCACTTCATCATCATCATCGTAACAGCCCTTCACAAGTCCACTGCTGAACATAGGCCACCCCCAAAGAATGCCACGAAGTACGGTTCTGAGCCACCTGCAGACTTCCTGCGAGTCTTACCAGGTCGTCACTCCATCTAGTGAGGCGACGCCCTACACTTCCCCCGCCGGTACGAGGCCGCCACTCGAGAACCTTTTTTCCCCACTTCAGCTTACTAATCCGTTCACGGCACTTGTTATTACTTTAATAATAATAATAATAATTTATTTCTGATAACCAAGTGATCCATAAAATTTGTTAGTAAATATAAAACTCATAACCTATGTTAGTACCTAAATATAATTCTTAAATACAAGTGCCTTATTAACTAAACATACCTGGTAATATTGCTTAAAGAGAAAAGAGTCGTATCTTTCAGCAATTATTTTCATGATGGAGTTGGAGCTAGCCCGCAATAAAGATCATTGGTGCTGTAAGATAATCTATCACCCTATTTCAATTTGCATTCTTTTCAAAAGTTAAAGCCAATATTTCATGAGTTATGCAGCTTCTTAGCTATATGAGAACGTGGTCCTTCCCCACTAATACTGATCTATTTACAAAACTTAACCAGTATCTTGATCCAAGAAACTGATAAGTAAAATCAGTTCTTTTTTAGTAGTAACACTGTCAACTTCCTAATATTAGCAATTACTTGTACATCTTCAAGGCGTTTTACATACTTTACAAAAATGTAACATATACAAGTACCTAGAACTGACAGACGGAGATATAAAAATATATGTAGAACAGAGATCAAGCTCGGTGCGGGAATCGAAATCGCAGTCCGCTCCGCAATAGTTGAACCAACTCGCTCCCATCACGATAAAAATCACCACGCTAGTCTCTTCATATTATTTTAAAAATTTGATTAAGATGTCTTTAGGCTAATGAAATAAAATGAAATAGATTTGAATGTAATTGAGTTAAAAGTAAATGAAATAGATTTGAATGTAATTGAGTTAAAAGCAAATGAAATATTTTGAATAAAACTATTAATACGGATTTTATAGCGTTTATTTTAACTGAATTACTTCTAATTATTTCTTATATTTACGCGAACACTACACACTACACACAGCTGTAAAGCATCCGAAACGTCGGGAATTAAAATAAGTAAATTAAACGCGATAAAATCCTTAAACATAGTTTTATTCAATGACTAGCTATCCCCCACGAATTCGCCCGCGTGGAATTTACCACGATTTCATGGGTTTTAATTTTTATTGCGCGGAACCTAAATCCTTTTTCTAAAATAAAACTATTCTAAGTTACTTCTTATAACATCAGTTATCTGCCAGTGAAACTCCCGTCAAAATCGGTCCAGCCGTTTCGGAGATTAGCCGGAACAAACAGACTGACAGGCAAAAATTAAAAATATATGTTTTTTTTGTTATTAGTACCGTATATACTTTCATATGCATTTAGTAAAAAGCTGTTATTTTAACATTACAAACAGACAATTCAATTTTATTTATTTATATTCAATGATTTACTTCTTCCAACTTCGTGTAAAAATAAGAAATCATTTTGAAATGTTTTATTATTATCAGTTATAAGTTTAAGTGAGTCTGGGTACTAGTAATCCTGGATGGTAGGATTCCTTTTCTGTTTAGGAGCCTGTCTGGGTACTTACAGTGCACCTGATGGTGCTCTGCAAGTTCGTTTGTCACTTTAGTTTGGGTCGGCTTGACTGGGAAAGGACCACGCTCTCACAGAATACCGGCGTAAAATATATAATTTCGTATGGCGAGTGTAGAGAAGCGGAAGCCCTTTTTTGGAACGAAGTTCCTTATCGGACGGTACGAATTTGGTAAGATTTTTCCGTCACGACCCCTTCTGACGTAGTGTAGACGGCCTTGGCGGCTATAAGGAAGCGAGATGGAATAAGAACCATCTTCCTCGCAATTTTTCTTATCTTGCCATGAAAGAAATAGTTTGTTATTTGAAATGACGCTTCATTTTAATAGAAGCTAGTAATTAATTTATCTGTATTTGTTAATCAGTAATATAATACGTTTATCAATAATAATATACTACGAAAGGAACTTCATTCCAACCGAGTGTTCCACGATACTCACGCATGTTTTTACTAGAAATGAGCCATTCCGTCTTAGTCCTCAGGGCTGGCAGCGTATCTGCATGTTGAATTTGATGTAGATGTCTATAGGCCATAGCATACACTTATCATAAGGTGAATTATGTGCTCGTTTGTCACCCTAATTCTATATAAAAAGGCCACAAATGTGTTATCATTACCGAGGATTAAGATGAAATGTCTCAGCCTATATACTTTCTCTCTCATCCTTTTAACCAGATCAGAGAAAAATGGAAAAGTGTAATTTGAACCGAGACAACTCCTAGGCCAATAGGGAGCGCTACCACATACCACATTTTATGTGAATTTATTTTTAGAAAACATTTACGACGCTGCATTCTGTAAGGCAACATTAGCTGTAAGTGAAGATCGTTAAAACTCCAAAGTAGCTGAGTCCATTAGATCGTAGAATGTTACTTTGTCCTTCAGCAAAAAATGTACACATTTTTTGTGAAATCCCATCTAGTCGTCCTTAACATTACCCTATTATTTATGAGCCTAGATTTATCTTGAGGAAATGCTTTTAAAACTGAAATAAAATGTCTTATCAATTTGTTGACGAATAATTATATACTGTAATCGTATATGCTCTTAAAACATGAGAAAACAATTCGTTGTATAGCTCAAAAATGAAATGAAATAAATCAAAATGAAATGTGATGAAAATGAAATGAAAACTCTTCTATGGACGTAAGTAATTAAAATTAAATTGTCCAACATCACCATGATGTTATTTAATTTACTACCGTTTTTAAATGAGCTTCCTCTGTCCGGAGAAGAAATGGCCAAAGAAACTCAGCAGGTATCCTCTTTTGTCTTTTTTAAGGACTAGTGATATAGCATTCTTAATCAAGTTGAAAAGGGAAAGGCATACACGTTTTAATTAAGAATAAAAATACAGATGTATTGTCATCCCTGAGGAATGATACGAAACATGGCAGTATTAAGCTATTTCACGCTAGTATTCTGTGAAAGCGTGGTCCTTCAACAATCGAGCCGACCCATTCGTGCTACAACCATTTTAAACGTAGGCTAATGTCAGCTTTAGTCATCAGCTGCAGTATTTCATTTGCTCATTTAGTATTTATTTCGCTATACTACAATTTTATAGCGCATTGTGGATACAATTGTTTTGCAGATCATTTTTTTTTTGTTAATTAATATTAGTAGGCAGCCCGTTAATTTGTTTGCCAAAATAATTAAATGCTGCTCTATTCAATATTATAGTATGTTGGTATCACTCGACAACATAATTTTTAACCGCTCTTTCGATACTTTATCTCTTTTTTTTTTAATATGATTTTTATACTAAACAGATTGATGGCTGCAATGGAAAACAAAATATCGTAGAATTGCTCTGACTCTCTTACACTTCAAGCCAAATAGCGATAAAGTTATATTAAAGGACGTACATTTAATACAGGCGGACTTCTATTTAAAAAAAAGAACACTGAAACCTATATGTTATGCTGAAAATATTTTTGTTAATTATGCAATAGCTTACGAATCTACACTAACTCGGTGATAGGGCTCCTATTCTGCTTAGAAGTCCGTCTGGGTACTCCCCTTACCTATTTCTGCTCCCAAGCAGGAGTGCCTGCCCTTTTGTGTCCTAGCCTGAAGGCTACAGAGAGCCAGTATAATTGCACTGTGAGATATTTTTACTTAGTTCTCGGAGGTGACAACGTATCTGCAGGTTACCATAAGTTCATTCTGTCATTTCATAGTATAAAAAAAACATAAAACAGTAAATTCCGAAATGATCTAGTTAATTTAAGTGTAGTCATTTCTTAAAAATGGCTTGTTAAAATTCGAGCAATAATTCAGGCCTTTATTAATGATACTAATAACAAAACACAAGATTGTAACGAGGCGAAATAGTACTCCCTAGCTGGCGGTTTGGTACTTAGCGGTGCTTCGAAGTCATGAATAATTTAGTGTTAGAAATAGGGCGCTTGCCTTGCCGTGACAAGCAGCCGGGATATTGGCGAGCCTGGATGAAATTTTACAGTTCTCAATATACAACATGTAACAAAAAATCTGCGGTTCCCGATAAGTGCAATATCAGAATCAGTATTCAAACGTATAAAAATAACTTTACGTCAAAAAACTCGACTATAATTTTATTTTTATTAAATTAAAAAAAAAATTGCAAATTGAATGATGTGGTCTTATTACCTCCAACTGAAACCCCGACCAATGCAGAGATTATCAATATGCAATATTAATCAAATTTGAAATCAAATTAGATAAGAAGGTATGTTTGTAATACTTACTGAAAATAAGCCAAGTTTAAAAAATTCAGCAGAAAATAATATTACCTAAGGCTGATGATAATGAAAATAATACAGAAATACTTTCCAAGAAACTCTCTACAATAACATTAATAATTCAGAGTATTCGCAGGCCATTTTTGCTTTCTTTTGTTAGGCGAGCGGCGGGTTCAAATAAAATTGTGTTTGAAGAAAAACGGCGAAAAATGTCGTTTCACTTAACGGGAATTCGTGGGAAATTCTGAGTAAAGTCAGAGGTGTGTCGATCGCAAAGGCTTCTATGTATACCTTTGGTCGATCGTAAGGATCTTTAAGTAACTTTTGATTGATTTATTCAATTCCTTGCGTTATATATTGTAAGCCAGTTAAATAATAATAGTTACCGTTTACTGTGTAGTGGCGGTGTAAGAATATACCCTACTCCATTTCATTCCGTGGGTGTCCTAAGAGGCGACAGAGGGAAACAAACCAGGAGATGAGCAGTAGCGTCATCCTAATAACGACTAAAAAACTGTGTTTGCCAACCCGCTTGTCAAGCTTGGCAGGAGGCCTATGTTTAACAGTGGACTGATGGCTGTAACGGTAATTGTAATTTAATTTAAGAAAGTTCAGTGATTGTGAAGAGCGTAATTAGTAAAAATTATTTAACTAAATACGGTCGCTTTCACAATTCTCGAGTAAGGGGAGCTCGATGCCCGGTGCCAGCACCGATAAAATTGGTAACTGCAGTTAAAATGCAGATCAAGTAGTCTCATAGTCTGACATAGCAAATTGACATGCTTGGATAATGATGCAGAAATTATTGCAGGAGAATAGTTTATTTCGAATAGTTTCTCGAAATATTTAACTACGCAAAATAATTGTAACAGAATAAGATAATCCATCGATCATGAATCGACTAGTAGATTTGCCAAGAAAAATGAAGGCATAAGCTTGTGTTTGATATAGCGCAAAAAAGTTTGGTTTATAATACCAAACTGAGCTTTTGACCGCCTAGGGATGACGAAAACTCTTATAAGCTACATTAAAAAATAAAACGACCGACGACGAGAAATAATGCATAGTAGTATTCGGGATGGCTGAACCGATTGTAATGAAACTTCACTACAGGTCGAGAGCAATGCCAGAAGTGATCTCTAGGCTATATTTTGTTCAAAAATTGTCCTTTTTAAAAAAAAATTGATATAAAAATGATTTTTGATTATCTTAAATCTAAACCACGCCATTAATAGATGCAGGCAAAGCTGGGACAATCTATAATCTGGGGTAATCTATAAAATTTGATAAAGTATAATCTATAAAATCAGCGGTTAATGTATGGAAAGGATAGCGGGCATTAACATTTTATAGTTCGTGAATATACTGAATGTGATCCACCATACTACCTATAGTACCACTAGTACCACTTAATTTTACAGAGAAAATAGGTTATCATTCCTAAATAAATATGCCACCCAATCTTCCAATTTCTTAAAAGCTAAACAACAACTGTGCCGAGTAAGGCGATTAATCAAAAATATTTCCAGGAACCTGAATTGTTATGTTACATTTTGTGTAAAGGAAAACGAACAGTTGAATATGTAACATTTCTTTTAGGGCGATTATTGAGGAAACAACGCAATATATTAAAATGAATTACGCAGTAAGCAAGATTATTTATTGCGCCCGACGGACCGGGAGGATCAGATGCGGTTTTTTGCTGTACTGAATGATTGAGGCAACGTATTTATGTATGTCTCTTTTATGTCTACGTAAATTGGTACGTGTATTGTGTTGGTTGGATGAAATCGAGTTTATTGTTAAAGGAACGAAAGGAATTGTTATGATCAAATCTCGAACTAACAAAGAAAGATAAACGGAGCGCTGCTGAGTTCATATCACGTGATGCCGAACCACGCTCAACTTCTTGACACGTACTCACGCACTTATCGCTTCCAAGCTATTATTTCTTAAATAAGTTTTGTAAGTTGTTTGTACAACCTGTGTTCTTATTGTATAATTTAACTTGTAAAGTTTCGATGGGGTTCTTACTGGTTTTTCCATAGACAGACCTTTTTCCGAACTAGAGCTAAAAGTAAAAAGAAGTCTATTAATGAAAATTATTTAATAAAAATTATTCTATTCTATTCTATTTGGAAAGAGAAACAGAAACAGAAACTTTTTTATTCAATATCTCATACATAGTACAAAACAAAGTCGATTCCTGCCGTCTGTACGCTTAGATCTTTTAAATAACGCGGATTTTCACGCTGTTTTGATCAATAGAAAGAATAATTCATGAGGAATTCCGTGTGTATGTGACTTAACTACTCCTAAACGGCTGGACCGATTTTGATGAAATTGTGTGTGTGTGTGTGATTAAGTTGATTAGAGAATGGTTTAGATTCACAATTGGATCCGGTAGGTGACGTTGTTGTCGAGATCCAGAAATCAACCGTGCGAAGCTGGGGCGGATCGCTAGTAGATTATAAATAATACGTATTGAAAGTCACTCTTTTGATTAATTACCACTGGTTCGGGAAAAAAACCTTTGTCCTGGGAAGAACCACCAAGAAAGGCAGCGCGACTTTTTTTAAATTAGCTTACAATCATGTATGCTACACAATTAACAACACAAAACAAATTAGAAATAGCTTGGTAGCCATCGCCTCATACCCAGGGATTATTATCATCCATAAATTCCTTAATATCAAAATAACCCTTTTTTTATAAACTTAATTTTATAAAGTTTTTGAACTTAGAGCAGGTCAAATTTTGTATATTTTCTGGGATTTTGTTGTAAAAGCGTATACATCGCCCCAAGAATGAATTACTGACTCGGTGGATTCAAGTAACTGGTACTACCAGTTTGTGTCTGTTCCTAGTATTTACAGAATGAATATCACTTATTTTTGTAAAACTACTTTTATTTTTGTGTATGTACATTACATTTTCATAAATGTATTGAGAGGCCAAAGTTAATATATTAATTTCCTTAAATTTTTGTCTGAGTGACCCTTAAGGTTTTAAATAATATATTGCTCTTATGGCCCTCTTCTGTAAAACAAATATAATTTCAGTATCAGTCGCGTGTTCCCATAGCAAAATACCATACGACAAAATGCTATGGAAATAGCTAAAGTAAACTAGTCTAGCTGTTTTAACTAGAACAACGCTGCAGAACTAAGTCTGCTTGCTAGTTTTGATATATGGGGGCCCCATTGAAGACTCGCGTTTAGTGTGATTCCAAGAAAAATAGTTATATTGACAAGACTAGGGTCCTTCCCATTTAAAATAAAATAAGTATTTGAATGTTTGACATTTGGAGTTATGATTTTAATACATTTAGTTTTAGTGCCATTTAAATGCAAATTATTAACATTAAACCAATTTATTAATTTAGATATAGCATTATTTACTTCGTCATATTTTAGTAATTATCGTTTTAATTAAAAAATTAATGAAGTGTCATCAGCAAATGATACTACGAGTATATCATATTTATCCGCTACTATGTAAGATAAGTCATTAATATATACAAGAAATATAAACGGGCCGAGAATTGAGCCCTGAGGCACGCCCATTTGTACTATCGACTCGGAACAGCTCATACTATTAATGACAACTTTTTGCGTTCTGTCAATTAAATATGAAATAATTAATTTAAGAGCATCACTTCTTACACCATATTATATTACATTCTATTCTAGCTTGATAAAATTTTGCCTATAATACAGTATTAATGAACACTATTTGCAATATTTATTGGCCTTGAATTTAGTTAAAATAATGTTAATGCAATAAACACTATACTGTTTTTAACATCCACATTTCTTTTTATCTCGAACATGATATTTCCAATGCAACATTTATCGGGTATTACGTTCTTTATTTTTGAATATAATAATAATTTAGAACTCATTTTATATAAAATTGTCATGGCCACAAACTAGCTAATAGTCAAATTGATGGCAAATGCTTATTTGCTTATAAAAGTAAGACGGTTGCAGAGTCCTGCAGAGACCTGATGGTAAGAAGATACTTTCGCGTACAGACATCTAACATTAATTAAGAAGCCATTATAATTATAGGTTGTGATAGATTTAATTTTAGTCTATATAGTCTAGTCAACAAGTGCCCTTTTGGTCAACTTTTTTTAAGCAGGCTCGGAATAATATGAACCAGGTTTGATTCGAAATATCATGTAGATGATATTTGAAAAACTAAAGTTCCGCTTGCAATAATTTTAAAAGTTATAAATAATTAACTAAAAAAAATGGGGTTTAGTTTAATGCGAATATCTCAAAAACTAATTAAGATTCAAATCTAAAAAAAGATTCAAAAATAGGAGGAAATTTCTAAAAAAAAGTCTGGACTCTGAACTGTAGGACCAATATTCATAATTTTCCCGGAGGGATGAAAATACGGCCGAAAACGGATGCTCTGGCTTGCATAAGCCACGCCCACTTCAGACACTTTATCAATAAAAAATATTAAAACATATTAAATATAAATTAAATAAAAAATTCAGGGGCTTACTGGGTAGATAAATGAACGATAATCCGCCGGAATGTTTTTTGTCGCAATTTTTCAATTAATTATGCAATAGTTAATTAATATTTTTTTGCTGCTTGTACATGAACATTGCAAGTGTGATAATTGTTTAACTATTAATTTGAAGGTTTTTGCCTTCCTTGGAGTTATTTTTGAAAAGCTCAAGAATAGATGCCCGTTGGAAAAAATATTTTTATTTTTGAGTTTTTTGTTAACAATTGACACAGTTGCGAAATTAAAAACTTAAGTTAATCATCGATAATTATAATGATATATATAAACACTCACGTCTGTCACCCACAGGGGTAGGCAGAGACTAGGGATATCCATTTGGCACGATCCTGACACCTCTCTCGCCTCCTCCACATCCATATAATTACGCATACACGCTCTTCGGTTAAGGGTACTCCTAATTGGGCCCATTTACAATATATCGCCAATTTGGTCAATAAACTTTCGCCTAGGGCGTCCCTTCCCGACTCTGCCGTTCACCTCTGCAACATAAATTTGCTTTGTCACTCTTTCCTCATTCATTCTTTCTACATGACCAAACCACCGAAGCATTCCTATCTTAATCCTGGTCACAACATCATCTTGCAAACCACACTTTTCTCTTATCACACATATTCTCACTCTGTCATTCAGATTCAGCCCTAACATACTCCTTAATGACCGCATTTCTACAGCATTTATTCTACTCTCGTGCTTCTTCTGTCACACCCAACTTTCACTACCATACATTAAAGTAGGGACTAACATAGCATTGTGAATTGCCAAACGTGCCTTTTTGGACACATTCTGACTTTCCACAATAGAGGGTAGAGCCTCATTTACTCTATTTCCTGCGATCACTCGTCGTTCTATATCCTTATCACATCTACCATCCCTGCTAAATACACATCCCAAGTACACAAACTCATCTATTTGCTCGACCAATTCCCCTTCTATTCTTATATCACATATCGTTTTACTTTCTTCTCTTTCAAAAACCATAACTTTCGTCTTACTTGCGTTCACTATCATTCCCTTTCTTTTAATTACCTGTTCAATAATCTAACCATCATTTGTAACTCGGCCGCCGACAACGCAAGTATGACTTGATCATCGGCGTACAGAAGGCATTTGACGGTTAACTCACCCATTCTTAAAGCCAGAGCACCCGTTTTCGGCCGTATTTTCATTCCTCTGGAAAAAATATTTAATAAACTATTTATAAACTATTTTTGAGATATTTTCAAAAAACTAAACCCCCTTTTTAGTTAATTGTTTATAACTTTTGCAATTTTTACAAGCGGAACTTTTTTTTTTTTTTCAAAAATCATCTAAATTGTATTCCGAATCGAATGACAACTGGTTCATATTTTTCCGAGACTACTGAAAAAAGTTGATATAAAAAGCACTTGTTGACTAGACTAATAGAGGTGACAACGCATCTGTACCCTTATTTGTTTTTAAAATGGTTGCAGGTCTCCATGGACTGCAGTAACCACCTCAGTATCAGGTAGACTGTGGGTTCTTTTTTCATTGCAGTTTTATAAAAAAAGACCTCAAATGCATTGTCATCCCTGTGGAATAAATAAAATGATCCACATACCTGAATGATACTGCTTCTCTTAAGATATATTTTTTAACCCAAATAATCAGTTTAATAATACGAATATTTTGTGCATAATACTTTTGTACATAATACTTTTCTTGAAGGTTCCTAAGTCGTATCGGTCTGGAAAAATCGCTGGAGTAGTCGAATAATAAGTTTAAGTAGTGATGTATAAGGAATTAATAAGATATTATAAACAAATTATTAAATGTAATGGTACGAATTATTCGTAGTACGAAGTATTTATCGTATCGTTGTAGGAATTATTTTATCGTCATTTATTTAAAATGTAATCAAATAGAAATGATAGAATAATAAACAACCGATATAATTCCCAAATAAAAACGAGCGCGGTCGGCACATTCGATAAAAGGCTGATTCAACTTATTCTAAAACAGCCGTAGGGGTATTGAGTGAATATAAATTGTTAATGAATTTGGGCGCGTATCCTCGAGCGTTTCTTTTCCTTACACTTACAATTTGAATATGGGGAAACGACGGGTAAATTTCTCGTGATAATAATAAATTCTTATGTTACTGTATACCTATATGAATATAATATTTAAGGTAGTATAAGTACTTAAAACGGTGAGGGTAGGAAGTTATGATTTTGTTAAGCGATACCATTAATAATGGTGACACTTATGGTGATGTTAGTAAAACAGGCAGATTTGAGGTTTTACTTTTAATGGTGATTGTCCATGACTCATGTCGTCAGTTGCGCACTTAAGCTTTTTATTATAGACGTCCATTTTAGTAGAAAGTACAAAGGAAAGTCTAAGAATCAATGCGATATGCATTTCATGTTATTTTTGTGATCTAGAAGTAGCGTCGATAAAATTAATGCATCACTCATCATCATCATCATCATTACAGCCCTTCACAAGTTCACTGCTGAACATAGGCCTCCCACAAGGAGTGCCACTAAGCACGGTCCTGAGCCTGCATCCATTATTAATGATATAAATATATCAAATTATATGTATATATATATATATATGTATATATATATCACTCATAATAATATGAATTAAATTAGATGTTTTTAATATAATATCTCGAGAGTCTCAGCAAATTTTGCGTACAAAGTAACACGCTCTTGTTTACTTACGCGTTGTTAGTAACGTCTCACTTTGACAATCATAATCCAACCAAAACTTCGATATTTTTCTCAAATACCACCACCGAATGGGATTCCAACTATAATTCTGCAACCGGACTCTAATAAGACTTGGAAAGCCATCAAACATTATCAGATTTAGTATTGCCTGCCTTAAGCGCACGCTTTAGAACCGATCGCGAATGTTTTGTTTCGCTAAAAGTACGCAGGATTTATATATAAATATACTTATACGTCTTGGACTTTATGGAGACCTGAAGGTGTACTTCGATATCTGCTACTGGAACTCCTCGATGAGTAGAACTAGGTGTGCCGAGATTGTGCTCGTTATGTTAGTTATGATGAGACCTTACCCCGACTTGAAGGTGTACTTTAGTTAATGTTACTGGAACTCCTCGAAGAGTAGTAATAGTAATAGGTGTGCTGAGCTTGGGCTCGTTTTGTTAGTTATGATGAGACCTTACCTACGAACAGTGGCGGATTATCCTTAAGGCAAACTAGGCACGTGCCTAGGGACGCAAGGTTAAAAAGGCGCGCGCAGAAGTTTTTAAAGGAAAAAAAAATCGTCGTATTTGATTATTCCTAAATCGCTCTTACTCTCTCATCACATTTTTCATATATATGTTAATGTTACTCGTATCCTAATTATTTTGCAATTATTAAACTATGTTATAAATTATAATATAGTTTATTTGCAAAATGAGTATATTTAATTTATAATAGATATAATATGGCCCCTAGAGGGGTGCCGATGAGGTGCTAGGCTAGCCTAGGGTGCAGTCGACATTTAATCCGCCACTGCCTCCGGACTTGATAGAGTGACCTAAAAGTGTACTTCAATGAATGCTACTGGGACTCCTCAAAGAGTAGAACTAGGTGTGCCGAGTTTGGCCTCGTTTTGTTAGTTATGATGAGACCTTACCTCCGGACTTGAAAGAGTGATCTGAAGGTCTACTTCGATGACTGCTACTGGAACTCCTCGACGAATAGTAATAGGTGTACCGATTTTGGGCTCGTTTTGTTAGTTATGATGAGACCTTACCTCCGGACTTGACGGAGTGACTTGAAAGTGTACTTTGGTGACTGCTACTGGAACTCTTTGACGAATAGAACTACAATTTACATTATTTTTTTATTTTTTCACTATCATATGAGCATTATGAGTCGTGCACTTTGAGATTTTCCAAACTTTTTTTTAATAGAAGTTTGACATAAAATTATCTCGAAAATTGGAAGTACAATAATAAGGTTGTTAGTAAGAACTTGTGTGTATTTAAACTACTTTAAAAAATTAGGTATAATCATGTTGTACGTAATTTTTTAACGCGCTTAAGGCATGCACAATTGGATTTACCAATAGTTTTTTTTTTCCAATTTCGCATTTGTTTTAAAAGTCAATCGGATAAATGTTGATGTATTGAGTAATAGCTCTCACCGCGTAAACGGAAGTGAAAAATATTTCGCATATTTATACTTCAAAAACAGTGACGTTATGTCACATAGTTATGCGTTAACGCCACTGCAGTTATAAACTGCACATATTGCACTCAATTGAAATTTTATGGTTCACATTAACTGTGCTCGATTGTATTTTAAAATAACTAATTTTAAATTCAATTTTCGGTTGGAACAATTGAAATAATTTTAGCGAAATGAAATGAATGAGTTGAATATTTACAATCGTCATTCACTTAAAGCCGGACTTACGCATTAATAATTTTTATGAGCGCGAAATACCAGAGCGTGCATTAACTAATTAAGTAGCGTATTACCGAAAGTTTGTCTACATTTTGTTACCTTATACGTTCTTTTAAATTTAATATAATTGACTTAAATCTTTATTCGTTGATCAACGTAGTTTAGTGATCTAAGTATCTACTTCATGCAGTAATAAGTTTATATCCCAGTTGTCGTCTATATTTTATAAAAATTCCTGAGTTGTTGGTTTGGGTTTGATTGAATTGTAGGGACTAGTAATTTTGATATTTCATTCAAGTCTATCAGTTCATTCCTGTTATAAAACATGAGCTTTGCCTTACACCTGTTGAACTATAGTGTTTTAATGTTTTGCTTTTAATACTACTCAGAAGTTGTTACCGTGTTTGCAGTCAGATTATTTGCACGTGCGTAAAAGTCGAACTTAAAATTTCAGCGCGTTTAGGAATGGTCGCTTGTATTATCTAACCCTTTGAAGATTTTAGGATCTTAACCAACAATAATATATTTTTTCTATCTTTCTAAATTCATCTACGTTTAACTTATAGAAAATTAACGGATAGACGTACTCTATTGATGATTGTGTTCCAGTTTTACTTAAAAAAGAAATTATGTATCATTCCGAAGGCGTTTTAGTTCACCTTCGTCGAGGGAAAATTACGATCTCGTAATAAGGGGAATATCCAGCCTAGAGGTTTTAACTGGTATTTGTACAAAGATGGTCCAAATGACTTGTAAATATTGTTTAAAAAATGAGTTGGAATACATCTATATACTACTCGTAATACGTAATGAGAAAACATTGTACACGTTATTAAGCACATTGCGCGCACGGAGGAGTGATGAGATTTAGCATAGTTAAAGTTTATATGGAGAAGAAGTGCAGAAAGCTAAAATTTATGTTTAATATATGTTACTACTACATTAAATTAAACAAAATAAAAGATACATTGTTGACGTTCATACTGCAAATGTCAAACATAATTGTCGCTTGGAAAAACTATGTCGTTGGTTGAAATTCATACCGGCAATGTCTCAGAGTAATGTCAAAAACTTAATAATCTGTGGTCGAACAGTTGCTAAAAGTAGAGATTGTCACCAAGAATTTAAGAACGTTCCAAACAAATAATTGCTGATAGATTGACGAAATAAGCTGGAAATTTTGTGTGAATTTGAAATCACATTTCAAATTCTTGTTTTATATATGTTTAATGTGCAGTTGAAAGTAGTCCATCCATCACAGTCTATAAAATCCACTGCTGAACATAGGCCTCTCCATTGATTGTCTCATCGGGAGGATTCTGCTATAGATGCCACGCTTAGCAGAGGAAGGATGACAGTTTTTATTTTAATTTTTTAGTTGTCATTAGAAAGACGATGCTGATCATCTCTTGGTTTATTCCCCTCTGTCTCCTCTTACGACACCCACTGGACGGTATGGGGTAGTGGATATTCTTACACCGTCACTCCATGGTTGAAAGTAAAATGATGATATAAATGAATTGCGGTTAAATTTTGAACACTAAGCGGCCAACGGTAAAATATTGTCGTTTGATTTTATTCCAAAACAAATTAAAAAAATATCATTTATATATTTGTATTTTCATATATCTTTGAAAATTAAACATAAAAATATAATATCTGAGATACATACCTGCTTATTGATGCCATTGTCTGTTAATAAGTCAAAAACAACGCGCATAATAATTAATGATCTTTGGTCATCCATTCATTAATCTTTATAATGTGTCGATAAGTAAATCTCAAGGGTCGTTAATATAATATGACAAATGAATATTGATCTACTTTGTACACGTTGGCATTTGTAACTATAAATCTTAAGTCTTAAACTGTTTAAATAAAACTAGTTTTATGGATTTTATCGCGTATATTAACTTATTTTATATTCCCGACGTTTCGAGCACTTTACAGCACCCATGGTCACGGGGGGGACTGAGGTATTTGACGTCCCAATGTCATAGTTAACCACGGTTACCTCCAGATTAAAAATTATTAATTTTTGTTCCGATCTACGCAGTATGAACTTACAGTATCTTGAAGTCTTGCAGTTATATGCTTGGGTTAGGATTTAATTTTATTAATTATAGGATCCCAAACAGATGGTAGCACCCAGCTATCTTCTCTATTGAAATTAGGATGTTTTTTAATTTCAATAGCCTCGCGAATCATCCTTAGAAGGAATCGGTGTTCTTTAGCGAGGGTTTGTGGTCTATCAAATCTAATGTAGTGACGAGGGCGATCCTGTACATGTTCACAGACTGCAGACTTATATTATATTATTATTATTTATTTCTTAAACTGTTTGCGATGTATATATTTTTATTATAAAAAGGTTACCTCCAAACTAGGATTTTCTCCTGTATCGTGGGGGAAGTTTACATACATAAATTTCACAAGGACAAAAATCTAGACCCGGAATAATAATTATTTGTACACGTACACGTAACAAATGTTTGTATTAAGCCATACAAACATTTGTTACGTGTGGGATTCGAGCCCGCGGTACTTAGCGCTACATTTCATTGCTGCGCCACAGAGCCGTCAATATTTAAATATTCAAAAGAATACTTTACCGTTTAGTTCAGAGAATTCAATATCCCATAGGGTCCTGTGAACGTCGTAAGGAGCTACAGCGGGAAACTGACACAGTAAACGGGCAGCAGCATTATTTTGATAACAACTCAATAAAAAAAATCCGTTGCCAAGTAACATGCCAAACATGACAACTGTGGAAAAGTAATGTAAATGCGCGTCTTATGTTACTAACAGACTCCTTCGGACTATAAGAGTGAGGGAATTGAGAGTACATCTGCGCTTGTCCACATATTCGTGCACTATACGACAGTCCTGTCCTTCGCAGATGGCTAGTTGAGACTTGCGTTGTGACAGAAATTCAGTCTTAAGGACATTATTATTGTAATGTAATCTGTAGTTGAGCACAGCTAACAAAAATAGACATTCTGGATACATACTCGTTTTGAATATAATAAACAACTATTCACGTACGGTATGTAACAATGGAAATGAATAAATAATCATAATTAAGAAATCATATAGTTGAACAAGCCGGCGATTGCGGTCGTGATCTCATTTCTGCAAAGTTATACGATCTGTAACTATTAATAGTTGTATGTTTCTCAGAAACCGAACGAATTTATCACTAGAGATATGAATACATTTATATGACATATTATTTATATAGGTATGATAGTTCTTGGCGGTATTGTTAACGGTGAAACGTTACAAGAAAACGTGAAGTTTTTGTTTTCTAATAGTAAATTTCTCAACTACGTCGATAAAGATGTTTCACTTCAAAAATTGAAAAGAAACTATCGAATGGACTCTAGGTATAAATAAAGTCCTACTAGGCCTCTGTCACTCTTGCTAACTGCGTGAAATAAGTGCCTACAATCGCGCGGAACCTCAGGTTACATAAGCAGTAAAGGTCAGCTCACACCGAGACGCGACGCGATGCGGCGTGCACTTTTTAAGATAGCGATACAAAATATAACTTTATTTACTACACAAAAGATACATATTTTATTGAGATAATTCGAAAATACCCCGCTGTGTCGCGCTACACCGCGCTGCGTTTCGAGATGTCACGCGGCGTAGCAAGACGCATCGCGACGCAGCGGTGCTTTGTCGGTAGGTGCAGCATACAAATGTGGTGCGCAGCCAGCGACTTAACGATGCGCCTCGCGACGTTGCGATGCATCTCGCGGCGGCGCGCTGCGTGGTGCGAAGCCACTGGCCTCTTCAAGCATCGTCGCGTCGCGTCGCGTCTCGGTGTGAACTGACCCTAAAGGCTAGCGCGGTTTAAGCGAGCAACGTACTAGTGAATTTCAATGTTTTTTAACGCTTTTTATGTAAATAAATTTTAGTAAACACTTTCATCTTTTTTTTGTTTATTGTTTAGTATATTTAGATAAATGATAAAATAGTTGTTTATGTTTTAGTGTCATTTATATGTATATTATAGAAAAAACCAGCCAACCCAACCAAGTAAATCTCGCGACAAGCTTAAATCATATAAACTGTGTAATGTAATAAATTTATGGGTTTGATTTAATTTAAAGTTTATTTTCTTCTTTCTGGAGCATTTCAATAAAAGCTAGTTTTAAAAAAAAAGTTACTTTTATATATATACAACATATAACAAAAACCCTGTGGTTCCCGTTAAGTGCGTTACCAGAATCAGTATTCAAACGTATAGAAATTTTTTTTTCAATAAACTCGACTATTAAAAAAATATTTTAATAAAATATTTTTTTGCAAATTGTATGTGGTTTTATTATCTCTAACTGACCGAGAACCGGTAAAGCGGAGTCTTTGACAATCCTCTTACTCCTCGGACAATGTAGAGGTAATAAAACCAAATACAAATTTTTTAATTTTTTTTAATGGACGAGTTAAATATATATATATATATATATATATATATATATATATATATATATATATATATATATATATATATATATATATATATATATAACACATTTTTGTAAACACTTGTATATTTTTTTGTTTATTGTTTAGTATATTTAGATAAACGATAAAATAGTTGTTTATGTTTTAGTGTCATTTATATGTATATTATAGAAAAAACCAGCCAAACCAACCAAACAATATAGAGTGAATATGCAAATTCACTTACACGTGAGGGCTCCTAGGATTAGTTGGTAGGACTCCTTTTATGCCTAGGAGTCCCTTCGATATTTTCTTTTAAATTTGTTAAGTGAAACTTCTTTATCGACGTAGTGGAAAAATTTAGTACGGCATTATAAACGTCACATTTTCTTGTAACGTTTCACTGCCTGGGCTGAATGAGTATATTATTATTTAACCTACTTATGTAATATAGCTGTTCCCCGCGACTTCGCCCGCGTTATGATTAGATTTCATGGTTTTTTTTACGCGGAACCCTAATTCTTTTACTAAAATAAAAGTAGCCTAAGTTACTTCTTATAACATCAGCTATATGCCAGTGAAAATCCCGTCAAAATTGGTCCAGCCGTTTCGGAGGTTAGCCGGAACAAACAGACAAACAGACAGACAGATAGACAGACAAAAATTTAAAAATGTTTTTTTCTTATAAGTACCGTAAATACTTTCATATGCATTTAGTAAAAAGCTGTTATTTTGACATTACAAACAGACACCTCAATTTTATTTATTTGCATAGATATAAAATAAAAGAAGAATAATATGTCGTAAAGAGGTTTCACTTCGTACGTGTGTACACAATTACACGCACAACTATTAATGATTTAGAACATTACTACTAGAAATGTTTAGTCTTAACGTGAATAAGTTTCAACATAACAATGAAGTACCGTAATCTGCCTTTTCTTATGTATTCTGCTTCTTTTATAACATCGTCAATTGATGTGCAAACATTGACTTAACGACGTCGTATATCGCAAATGCAAATCAACATTTCTAAATGTAAATTAATATACAATAAAATAATTCTTATTTTGTAACGACGTCAATGCTTGCTCCAACAAAGATAAAACTTTTGGTGAGTAGGCTAATATTCAGTTTTAAATTAGAAAAATCCCAACGCAGCTAGCATAGTTACAAGCTTTTACCGGAGATATAATCTACAACTTCCAGCTTTGAATCTAGATATTATGATCGCTAACTTGGTCACAGACTTCATCTACCTGTCCCATTTTTGGGACGGAATTAAATGCAATATGACGTATAATCAATCGTGACCGTGTAGTGACGATCCATTAAACCATATTGCCCCGTGGGTGTCGTAAAAGGCAACAGAGGGAAAGTGAAACAGGAAATGGGCAGCAGAATCGTACGTGCATATACGTGGTAGAGCCATGCTGCAGCTATATTAGTAGTATAGTTGTAGCACGAATGGGTCGGCTCGACCGGGGAAGGACCACGCTCTCACAGAATACCAGCGTAAAATAGCAGCTTAACACTGCTGTGTTTCGTATGGTGAGTGTAGAGAACCGGAGACCCTTTTTACTGGAAAAGAGGCATTCCATATTAGTCCTCACGGATGACAACGCATCTGCATTTTGATTCTTTATTGAGGATAGATGTATATGTCTATGGGTCACAGTAACCACTTACCATCAGGTGGAATGTGTGCTCGTTTGTCACCCTATCCTATTAAAAAGCATTTTCCTGATAGCAATTCAAAATTATAAAAAAATTGCAGTTCCCAAAGCACCTTGTAAGCTTGGCAACTATTGCCAAATCCCACCTGTGAGGCAATCTTTGGGGGAGGTCAATGTTAAGCAGTTGACTTTGATAGGCTGTAATGGATGATGGTACAATCAAAATATACAATACTTGTGAATCTGAAATTATTAATCGATAAACATTTCTCTCGCTTTTGTCCGAGACTGAGTATATTATTTGCTTTAAAGGTTCAATTGTCGCAATTTGTCCACATATAAAGTGGTGTGTTACGGTCTTTATTGTACACAACTGAATATATAATTGGCATGGCAATTCGACTCGAATTATGGCGGCTTCATTTGCCGCAATAATTTCGGGTCGAGTAAACGTTTAATATATAATATTACAACTCTTTAACGAAATCTCATTTTTTGCCAACTTTATTAAATCTGTCCTTACTTTGTGGAAATTCGTAGCGTGTATTTTAAAGGCGTAACGTTTGAATTGTTATTATATTGTACTTTTGAAATTTTGGTTTTACTTACTAGAGGTAGATATCTTTCGAATGTTTTATTTTTTATTATCAAGGAGTTCTTTATTTCGTGACAATTTAAATGTATACTTTTTAATTATTATAAGCCAGTGCTTGACTACCAGATGGTAAGTGGTGATACAACCGAAGATAGCAAAGCGCGTTGAATGACACTGTATAAGTAATAATCCATCCATCCATCCATTACAGCCTATAAAAGTCCACTACTGAACATAAGCTCCCCCATAGATTGCCACATAGGGGGATTTTGCCATAGTTGACACGCTTGGTTGTCAACCGCAGTTTTTTTTAAATTATTTTGAGTTGTTATCGGAAAGATGCTGCCTCTTATAACACCCACGAGACAATATGGGGTAGCGGATATTCTTACACCGTCACTACACGGTCAATACGTAATACCATAATTATACGTAATAATATTTAACACATCGATATATATGTACTACGTACTAGATTTGGCATTCCGAACGTTCACTATGTTCAAATGAACTGTACTGCAATCCGTACACCTTTAGTGTCATTTAGTGTGACTTCAATATTCATAGAGTGTGGAGCGGCGCTAATAATACGAGATTTCAAATTAAAGTTTAAACCTGAACGTAATTAATAATCCAGTAGTCAAATAAGTAAAATTATTTGTTGTTCAAGTGAATAAATAGGTAATAATATTACAATAGAAAAAATAAATTTCTTCATTTAAATATGCCACGCTATCTACAATCATATCATAGACTAAAATCTACTATCTCCCGCGCATGCGCGAAAACAGAGTAGTGCACATTTTTTGTTTGAAATAGCTTCTCTAGTACGTAGTACATAGAACTCAATGATTTAACATGTTTAGTTAACATATGTATAATAATAGTAATATAGCTCTATATCGCAATATCTAACGGCTGGCGTACGTACGGACAATGGATTTGTACATATATCCTATAAATAATTGTGCCGAATCTGGGTTTTTATTCATATGGAATTTATGTATGTAAAATGTCTTCACCATACAGAGGAAAATCCGGCTATGGTTAATTTGAAAAAAAAATGAAAAGTGCTCCTTTCTGTCTAAATGTTTGTCCTTTTGCCACCGTTTAAGCCTATTATTATATTCCTGCCTAAACTGCACACCATTACAGAGTTTTGATTTTAGGGCTTTGGGTATCAGAATTATTACAGCCTCTGAGTTGTCTAAGTCCTCAGGGCTGACAACGTATGTATAGCTATGTTTGAAGTTAGTTGCAGGTGTCCATGGGCTTAATTCATGTAGAATATTCGTCACTTTAAAAAAGAAGCATTGAAAACACTTGAAATAAAAAACATAAAATTAATAACTCCCTCGACAAAAGAAAAACAAATTATTATATCTATTCCACTTATGTCAAACGCATGATAAAAGTAATATTCAAGCTATTGTTAGCTTAACTATCCAATAATATATTGTGCAAGCAATCAATTCTCTCCATGAAGCCATAACAATGGAAAAATAGTCCATCACAATGAGGTCATTTCCGATATTGTAAATTGTAAAATTAATTTGCAAAAATAGCTGCTGCTAGTTTTTAAATGTGTAAAATGGTAGAGCCATGCTGCAGTTATATTAATTGTATAGTTGTAGCACGAATGGGTCGGCTCGACCAGGGAAGGACCACGCTCTCACAGAATACCAGCGTAAAAGCGGCTTAATGCTGCTGTGTTTCGTATGGTGAGTTTAGAGAACCGGAGACCCTTTTTACTGGAAAAGAGGCATTCCATCTTAGTCCTCGCGGGTGACAACGCATCTGCATTTTGATTATTTATTGAGGATAGATGTATATGTCTATGGGTCACAGTAACCATTCAGTGAGGAAACGCAGCCAGCGTTCAAGTTTTAGTTTTATTTATTTTCTACCGACTTCAAGAAGGAGGAGGTCTCAATTCGACTGTATGTTTTTTAATGTGTGTTACCTCATAACTTTTTTCTGGGTGAACCGATTTCGATGATTCTTTTTTTATTTGAAAGCTGGTGTTTCTCGTGTGGTTCGATTTAAATTTGACCAAGATCCGACTAAAAGTTTTTGAGTTATTCATAATAATTTATATTGCAGTTGGTAGTACAACATTTTTAATTATTTACTTTTTAATAAATATCGTATACTTTCATAATATGCAAAGAAATGTTGTTCCTTTATTAAAATTATTTCTTGTCCGTTAGTCTCGCTAAAACTATGTACTAATAGTCATAATAAACGTATTAAATATAAATATATAACTATTTTCTCCTTCGCATACCAAAGTAACGAAACATTTGCAGACCACGAAAACACTAAAATATTCAAATGCAGTGCTTAATGCCTACTCTCAAAATTTACCAACGAAATTCGTTCGAACTACCTAACCGGCTTCCAAAACCCCGGCGATCCGGCCGATAAGTTTATCGTGTATCAAATCCGACCGGCGGCTAGTAAATCACAATTACACACTATTCGAAAATTTCAGACCGCAACTGAACATTATTTGGTTGTAAGGTAATGCGGTTGATGCACATCATGTACAGATCCATACTTAACTAGATACGTCATATTCAAACGCTTGTAAAGTCTGATTGGAATATAGTGAGGAAGAGAATATTTGGTAATTCCTTACAAAATACAACTAGAGCCACGATGCAGCTATATTATGGTTGTAGCACGGTAGGTTGTTTCGTATGGTGAGTGTAGAGAACCGGAGACCGTTTTCACTGGAAATGAGGCATACCATCTTAGTCCTCAGGGGTGGCAACGCATCTGCATTTTGATTCTTAATCGAGGATAGATAAAGATGTCTATGGGCCACAGCGTCACTTACCATCAGGTGGACTGTATGTTCGTTTGTCACCCTTGTTCTATTTTAAAAAAATACAGAGATGTGGTAGCTCGGGGGCAAAGCGCTCGGATGGAAGTCCGTAGTTTCTTCCCACCGCTCTGCGTGAGTGTTTATGATTATGAATGTTTATGTTATGTCATTATTTTAAATAATGCTTAAAATCTAAACCCAGTACTACATTTTTATTAACTATGATAATAGATATTAGGTAACGTAAATAACCCTGATTTACGCCTAATTACAAATAAAACCAGAAACTTTAGTCTTAAGACAAAATGTGTTTGTTTTATTTTTCATCAATTTATTCAAAGAAAACATTTTAAACTAACATTACTAACATTAACAGTTCATGCTGTATAAACAATTGTAAAGACAATTTTAATGATTTCTTTTATAATTTTAAATTATGTATGAACCTTTTTTATCTGTGCTGTCGATGTTACCAGACATAATTATTATTTGACGTCTGGCGAAAAATACCGTATTATACTTAATATATTATATACAAAATTGAAGTGTTTATCAGTATGTTTGCCACTGAAAGTCAGGGCTAGGATGCCATATACGAAAATATTTATAGTGGTAGTCCTTTCGATGATGATGTAATCTAGGTATTCTCGACAGTAATATTATCCCTTTTTCTAATTTTATAATATATGTTGTTGTTTATTGACGTTGTTTTGTGTGTAATGAACGATCGAAGCTTTTTTTAATTTTACGACTGTGTTTTCGTTGTTTTTGTAATTTAGTATTATATGTAATGCTAGCGATACGCCCCGGCTTCGCACGGGTAATTTCTGGATCTCGACAACTGCGCCACCTACCGGGTTCAATTGTGAATCTAAATCATTCAGGAACCCACTCAAACACAAACACAGGAGTGAGTACACACGTACAAAAGAAATATATAAATATTATGATTTATCTATAGCTAAAGTGTAAAAAATGTCTCTGTCCATGTGTATTTTATATACTAAAGCAACGTGTCACTTCTAGAAATTTAAACGCATTGTAATGAACATCGTTGTCTTTATCGCTACCTGTGTATTTACTAATGCAATTGTATTCCTCATAACGTAATTTGATTCGATCAACGCCTACACGCGAATCCTAATGGCCGTGTTTCATTTTCAGTTGAATTAATATCATGACTGTGTTTACTAAATGTAATTTAAATTTGGAACAAGAGAATATTCGGGCGTGTAGCGAGAAACGAACTGATTATACCTAAGAAAAATTTACGAAATCATCATTCGGTATTCCTTTGTTTTCTTCTCCAAAACTGTACCGATTTTCATTTTTTTTTCGAGATCTATATACGACGGATTGTACCTATAGTCTATATGTATTTTTATTTTTATTTTTGTATGTTTGTTTACTTTTTATAACTTTTGTAACTTTAGAAGTATCCCAGTTCTTAAGATATTTGTTTATGTATAAAAAAAATATGAAAATAAAGGAAAATAGCAGTGGTAGATAGAAATATACTAAACCCGGGTTGTTCACATACCGCGAAATTTACAGCGACTACGGTTATATTGAAATTTTAGCAGATTTTATTTAAAATGTTTAGCCAGCTCAGCTTAATATTATATAAAAATATGTTCATATATATATAATACATAAGGTTTATAACGATACACAAAAAGAAAGCTTTTTTAAGGTGAAATAATATCCAGACCCAAAACAATTACATGTAGACAAGAAAATTCCTCTTCTATGTGGTATTCAAACCCGCGACTCGCAGAGCCTCCACCAAAGTATCCGTTACCGAGTCGTCTTATAAACAGTGTTTAAAATTTTAATGTTTACTTTAAATATTTATTTCAATTTTGTGGTAACAGTGGGTAACCATGTAAAGGCACACTTCATTATTTTAAATTACGTAGCTCAAATTTTACAATACGTGAGCAAACAAGTAAGTAAGTGAGTTTGATCCCCGCTGGCACCAATGAAACTGTTACCTTTTACTTTTTTTATTCTTTTAGTTTTAAACGTTACCCCCACACTAGGATTGTCTCCTGTATCGTGGAGGCAGTTTACAAACACAAATTGCACAAGGACAAACATCCAGACCCGGAACAATTATTTGTAGGCCATACAAATACTTGTTCCGTGCGGGATTCGAACCCGCGGCCCCCAGCGCAACAACTAATTGTTAAGTCACTGCGCCACGGAGCCGTCAATCATTTTACTGTCACATGGGTAGCAATTTTGGGTGCTGACTTACCACGTGCTCAGCGATGAAGGCAAATTTCGTGGTGAAAACCTGCATTTCTAAGAAATAAAATATTTCTAGGACATGTTAAACACCATGTTTCCGCCAACACACACTTAGGAGTAGCACTCCAAAAAAATTGTTCCTTAACCATCATAGAAGGAATGTGCCATGCAGTGAATCGTCAAATTCAAAACGTTTTATTCAATTGAGGCTTGTTTAAAGCTCTTATGAACATCAAAATTTACACCAGTTCAAAATACAAAACCTCAGAAGCAAAAAAAACTCTGAGATCAATGATATTTTTAATGAAATATTGCAGTTATAAGATATTATAAACTGCGTAACTTTATGTATATGTACGAACAAAATAAAACTAAAATTATAAATACCTATATTTAAAAGTGCTTCTGATGGAAATCCCAGAGTACAGATGGAACCATTACACGCTGATATGAAACACAAATATATCATCGTTACAAACCGGGCGTGACGCCAAAACGCTATTAACTGATTGATGATTGAGTATGCTTTTAATTTAGTAATGTTGATTTTTCTTGTTTCAGGTAAGTTATTTTGGGTTCATAGTAGTAAGTGCAACATGAATCAATTCCTTGAAATCACAGATGTGTAAAAAAGTATTTTTATTATAACAATAAATCTAATAATAAATAATTTATTTATAATAGGAAAATTTAAGTTATTATGTGGAAATAATTTTGGTCTTTTAGTTTTTCAAGTCGGTTTTTATTATTTACGAATATCACAAGTTCAGGATAACAACTAGAACATCGTCAAAAGTTTTTATGTTAAAAAAAATTACCCTAATTTTCTTCAAATTTATATGGGACCTTTCCTGATGTATAACCTATTTAATTAAAAATTATAATTTAAATCGGTTAAGCCGATTCTGCGTAAATCAGTAAACTTACACTTAAAAAAATAAACGTCGAATATAGAACATTTTTAGAGGCGTTATGTTTACTCGTACGTTATTATTCCACTTAAAAATGGAAATTGTATTACTACGGACTTACTTACTTATTTATAACTGGCTGTTACTTCACTTTATTGTTTATTGAAGTAAATTTTAGGTATTAAAATGTTTTAGAATATTTTGAGTATTTGAATTAAGTTTTATTTAATTATGCCGGCCTTTTTGTATATTATAATTATTATTATTTTATCAATACTTAACACAATTCAACTTGTGTATAATTGCTATTTATGCTTTTAATTATTTTATTGCTATTAATTATTCTGATATAGACGCCTGCAAAGCGTAGCAACTAGGGCAAATATTCCTTATGAGAAATCTATGGGGGTAGCCCATTTTTGGCAATAGACTTTTGATAAGCTGTGACGGTAACTCATATGATATATTATTACGTATATGAAGTTTTAGATATTTTTATTTTAAATATTAATTTTTAGTAAGCTAAATATTAATTATTAGTAAGCTAAAGTGGCAGTTGGCTGACCATATAGCTCGAAGAACCGACAACCGATGGGGAAGGAGGTTCTCGAGTGGCAACCTCGGACCAGTAAGCAAAGTATAGTGCGGCTCCCCACTAGATGGAGTGACGAACTGGTAAGGTATTATGCAGGAAGTCGATGGATGTAGATGATTCAAGACCGTGCTTTGTGGCATTTCTTGGGGGAGACCTTGGGGACTGTAATGATGATGAAAGAAGATGTAAGAATAAACGATAGTAAGCACAAAGTTTTTTTTAACTCGTTCATTATCCAATGTCGGCCTTACTTATTAAAATCGACGTCAGTTTTATAAATCCTTAAATCTGCTCTCTCTATTTTCGTTAAATGACAAAAGAAAGAGACAGGTATACAAATAATTAACATTTAACTAAAGTTTATTTTTTATAGAATAAGGGTGACAAATGAGCACACAGTCCATCTGATAAGTGGGTGCTTAATGGTTAAGAAACAAAATGCAGATGCGTTGTCACTCCTCAAGACTAAGATGGAATGCCTCGTTTCCAGTAAAAAGGGTCTACACTCACCATACGAAACACAGCAGCATTAAGTTGCTATTTTACGCTATTATTCTCTGAGAGCGTGATCCTACCCAGGTCGAGCCGACCCATTTGTGCTACAACCATAATATAGCTGCAGCGTGGCTCTACCACGAAATATATTATGTAATGAATAATCAACGATTATGAGTAAGGCCGAGTGTCAACAAAACAATCCATGAAACCTAACGTTACAATGACGGCTTAATAAGCACAGTGCGTATCTTCAATGCCATAGACACTAGACAGTCGGAGAAGTGATGCAAATACGCGAACCCGTTACGTGAAACAGTCTCGGCGCCATGTTTCCCTCATAAATAGATTACCCAGTTGTCAGCGCGCTTGTGAGTCGATGCGAATCTATTAAGCGCGTTATTTCCGTTGGCGCAGACCAACATGCTCAAAAATGTTCTGGATGTGGCATTGGATTGCATTAGTTTGTTTTGATTGATTTTCTATCTGATAAGACTTTGAAGGTATTGGCTTTTGAATAAAACTACTTTTACGGTTATTTACTTTTATATATTATGGTCGCGTTTAATTGTATTTATTTTTGATTCCCGACGTTTTGAGTGCCACAGTCTCCCGTGACCACTATACGCTATATTTACGCGAACACTATACATTGAATAAAACTACTTTTACGGATTCTATCGCGTTTAATTATACTTATTTTTAATTCCCGGCGTTTCGGGTGCTTTCCAGCACCCATGGTCACGGGAGACTGAGGTGATTGACATCCCGATGTGAGAGTTAACCCAAAGTGCCTTCAGCTTATTAATTATTATTTAGGTCCGATCTACGCAAAATGAACTTCTGTGTCTTGAAGTCTTGCAGTAGTATGCGGCTAATCAGGTATAGCCACCTGACACATCCTTGGCAGGAATCGATATTCTTTTGCGAGTATTTGTGGTCTATCAAATCTGATGTAATGGCGGGGGTCGTCTAGACTATGATCACAAACTGCAGACTTCCCAGAGCGTTGGTGTTTCACGTTTCACGTCAGCATTATGTTATTTTTACGCGGGTTTTTATAGATCTTTTTGTTTGCCCTATACATGAGAGACCACATTCCCAATAAAGTTTTTACACAACTATATCGTCAGGAATTAAAAATAGGTACAATTAAATGCGATAAAATCCATGAAGGTAATTTAATTCAATGTATAGTGTTCGCGTGAATATAAGAAATCATTAGGTATTGGGTTTTGTATATTAATTTTTATCTTTGTATAATACCAGAAGGTGATAGGAGTATTTTCTGTATAGGAGTCCGTCTAGGTAAGTACCGCCCTTCTTACTTATTTTTGCCATCAAGTAGGTGTGCGTATACTGCTGTGCTTCGGTCTGAAGGGTATAGAAAGCCTTTATAATTTCAGGCAGTGAAATATGCCATCTTTACCCTGAAATGTGACAACGCATCCGTAGTCTTCTTTGTTTGAAGCTATTGTTTGTTTCGAGACTGCAGTAGCCACTTGCCATCGATTTTCCATTTTAGTTTTATAAATAATGTAGTAATATATAATGTTTTTTTTTATTATTAAAATAAGACCGACTGACGAGCACATAGGCCACCTAATGGTAAGGCTGTGGCTGGTGCCCATAGACATCAACATCTATCCTCGATTAAGAATCAAAATACAAATGCGTTGTCACATCTGAGAACTAAAATAGAATGCCTCGTTTCTGATAAGAAAATTCTAAACATGTTGAGCCATCTTCTCTATTGAAATTAGGATGTTTAAGTAATGGTAGGGTGCCACCATGTGCTTGGGATCCTATAATTAATAAAATTAAATCCCAACCCAAGCATACACCTGAAAGACTTCAAGATGCTATAAATTCATACTGCGTATATCGGACCAAAAATTAATAATTTTATCTAAAGGCAGCCGTGGTAGCTCAGATGGTTAGCGCTCGCTGTAAGTTTCACAGTATGCGAGCAACCCGGGTTCGATCCCCGCCGGCACCAATGAAATTGTTAATTGCAATTTTAAGTGCTGATTTACCACGTGCTCGGCGGTGAAGGAAAACATCGTGAGGAAACCTGCATGTCTGAGAAATAAGAAAAAGAATATATTTCGAAGACGTGTGAAGTTCGCCAACACGCATTGGGGCAGCGCGGCGGACATTTCATTGCCCTGAAACCCTCTTAGAAATGAGAGGAGGCCTGTGCCCAGCAGTGGGACGTAATAGGCTGTAACTTTAAAGGCAGCCGTGGTTTAACAATGACATTAGGACACCCCCCTCCCCGTGACCATAGGTGCTCGAAATGTCGGGAATATAAAATAAGTTAATAACGCGATAAAATCTGTAAAAAAATAAAAAAATTAAGAATTTGTAACACGTCTTGTACTAACTTATTTAATGTACGATACGCCGAAAAAAAAGCCAATTACTTTAAACCTCAAACCTCAAAATATGTTCAAATATATATTTTGTTTCCCTTAAGTTTCATACTACATATCGAATTTGAAATCGATTCCTGTCACCACTGAATATTTAATCTGCGATCTAGCAATGGTGGTTTACCGTTTTAGCTGCTTCGCAATCATCAGAACCTAAGTATCGTAGCAGTTTAAAAAAAAAGAAGTTTCGCTTAATATTATATTCCATGGCACATCTAGTACTATCAGAAACAATATCTTTGAATTTTCGTCTACAATTCGGACGTAAAGCTCCCAAAGCAATCGATTTCCGGCCTATTCGACTTTAAACGGGGAATCAAACCAGATATCCGAACAGATTTAGTTGTGGACTCGATAGTTGGTAATGAATAGAGTCGAGTACATTTATCTCCTTTTCACTGAGGTTTATCAATTTTTCTATATAAAACAATTTGTTAACGAATCTCATAGAGGTTTTTATAAAGCCTATTGTAAAAACCTCGATGATATATTAATACGCCTTTCGGTATTTTATGGAGAACATTTTTGGCCGTATTCTAATCGTGTGTTGGCAGTGTAAGAATATCCATTACCCCATATCGTTCCATGGGTGTTTTAAGAGGCGACAGAGGGAAACAAACCAGGAGGTGGGCAGCAGCGTCTTCCTAATAACAACGAAATATTAAAAAACTGCGGTTCCCAACCCGCCTGCCAAGCGAGGCAACTATCGCGACATCCTCTCGATGAGCTAAGGGGAGGCATATATTCAGCAGTAAAGTTACAGCCTATATACGTCCCACTGCTGGGCACAGACCTCCTCTCATTTCTGAGAGGGTTTTAGGGCAAGGAAATGTCCGCCGCGCTGCTCCAATGCGTGTTGGCGAACTTCACATGTCTTCGAATATATATATTTTTTTGATTTCTCAGACATGCAGGTTTACTCACGATGTTTTCCTTCACCGCCGAGCACGTGGTAAATCAGCACTTAAAATTGCAATTAACAATTTCATTGGTGCCGGCGGGGATCAAACCCGGGTTGCTCGCGTACTGTGTAACTTACAGCGAGCGCTAACCATCTGAGCTACCACGGGTCATATTCAGCAGTGGACTTTTGAAAATCATAGTAATTTTTTTTTCAATTTAGGTTTGTTTAAAGTTAATCTACACCTGTTCGCAAAAACAAGACCTTCATTCTTCCCATAGAATAACCGTCTACGGTTACAGTAAGCCCCGGTACTCGAGAACCTTACTTCCTCATCAGTACCTAGAGGAATACTGGGATATTTTTGATGTGAAACATCTACGAGATTAGCACGCCTTGGCAGTAAAACCGGCTCGCATGCCGTGTCGCATGCGTGGACTTTATATTGGCTGTCATAAATGAATGAATGCATTTTTCTCCGGGCACTGTTGATTAGGTGGCACTCCACTAAAACATGAGTTAACGTTTAATAAAAAAAAATACATTTCATTTTATATAGTTTCGCTGCTATTACGTTCGGATTTTTTTCGGACGTTTGAAAATTATAATAAAACTGCCGTTGCCAACCCGCCTGCCAAGCGTGGCGAAATCCCTAAGAGGACATCTTTGGTGGAGGCCTATGTTCAGAAGTGAACTTTAATAGGCTGTAAGAAGAGACACACATTTTGACAATGTATTCAGGCATATACAATGACAATGTATATTGACCGTTGATTAAATAAAATTTTTGAGTCAGTGAAAAAGGAAGTTTCGATATTATTCATAAATATTTCAAAAGATATAAATATATGACGGTATATCCAGAAAGTCTTATTAAGTAATTTGCAATGAATACAATTGAAATTGCAAATATAGATGTAGTTTTGCAGTGCTGGTCTATTTGTGTCTACTGCGACTTAATACTGCATTTTCTATCGATGTTCATTGGAAAGCCGTAGGTAACTAGTACGTTGAAATTACTGCCTAGGTGCAGACCGATTTCAATTTACTGGCTCGACTATAAAGAGCCTGAAATTTGCCTCGTGTGAAGTTGCTTTAACCGTTCCATTTTCATCTTTGAAACGACTATACGTTTTGATGAGTGAAATGAGTGTGGCCTACGTAATATTTTCTTTGTGATCGGCATATATTTATTAAAATATATCCTCCTCAAAATGCTGACCTAATCTGCATGTGCTCATTAATCAACACGGAATATCTATAAAAACGTAAAAAAACAATCAGAAATAAAATATGATCATTTATGTTGTGTTATATAATCAATGAATGGTGATTTTAAGTTGTTTAGTGTTTGTCACCGTTATTCTATAAAAAAGGATCAAAAAAGGAGGATTTTTGATGTGTTTCCGGGTTCGAAGCCCGGGTCGGACCAAAATCAGTTATTAGGTTTTACCTACCGAAGGTGATATACCACCACCTATCGGGAGTAATAAGTTTTCAAGACATTTCCCATTGTTGCCTCTTACAATACCCACGAGACAGCGACCAAAATGGGTTAATGGTTCTCATATGCAGTCACCTTACGGCGTTTTACAACACACTTTATTAAAAATATTTTATAGCATACATATTTAGATTTAAGATAAAGTTTTATTGACGACCGTAAAACTATATTAGATTCCGATGCATGGATCGCACAGATAAGTGCACGAGCGCTCCCCAAAGTAATAAAATCAACCAATTGGACACATAAAACTTTATAGATCAACGTAGTTTAATCAGGGGAGTGATCATAGGTAGACTACAGTAAACAGAAATGATAGGTACGTATCCATCGCTTACAATTTTCTGTTATTTAGAGACGAAAGTATAATTAAACAGGTATTGTTTAAATTGAACACATCGTTTATAAAGAAAAACCAAATCACTCAAAACATCATCATTGTTATAGCTAATCACACTTCACTGCTGAAAATTTTCCTCGCCCAAGGAATTCCATAAACCACGGTCCTGAGTCACTTGCAACCATTGACTTCCTGCATCTCTTAACAGGACGTTACTCTGATAATTAATAGAATCAGGCGTTACTTTACGGAAATCCATTATATTAAAGTTGTAAATATTTACTTTGCAAATATCCGCTTAATAAAATAAAAGAAGTGTCTTACCTAGTTTGAAGAGTTCAAACTAGGTAAGACACATCATTTTATTTTATTAAGCGGATATTTGCAAAGTAAATATTTACAACTTTAAGGACGTTACTCTAGCTAGATGTATGCCGACATACATTTTGCTTTCCGGTACGAGGCCGCCACTCGAGGACCTTATTTCTCATAGTTTTTTATAAGGGTGACATACGAGCACACAGTCCACCTGATGGTAAGTGGATGCTGTGGCCCATAGACATCTACATTTATCTTCGATTAAGAATCAAAACTCAGATGCGTTGTCACTCCTAAGGACTACGATGGAATGCCTCGTTTTCAGTAAAAAAGGGTCACCATTTCTCTACACTCACCATACAACAAAAAAAGGTATTCTGTGAGAGCGTGGTCCGTCCCCGGTCTAGCCGACCCATTCATGCTACAACCATAATATAGCTGCAGCGTGGCTTTACCACGTAAATTGGTTTTCGGGTCTTAAAACTATATGGCCGGCCTTTACCACTTCATCTTACTGATCCTGAACTAGTACCGTGTGGTGGCGGTGTAAGGGAATCCATCACCCTACTTTGGCCCTTTGGTGTCGTAAAAAGCAAAAAATGGGAAACGCCATAAAATCTCCTTGGTGACACATAGATAATCAATTCCAATTTTTATGTCCAAATGACTTAATATATCTGTGTTAGAATCAGAGTGTTTGACAATTTCCAGACTATCTAAGCCAGCAAAACGGCAAACGCGGGACGACCCTGATCAAACTTCATTTCCAAAAAAAAAAACGTCTTTACATATGATTCATACTCTTTTACCGCAGTATTTATCACGAGGTTAAGTAATTTAATAAAACGTTGAGTTTAGTTGGTTATTCAAAATGTAGGTCAAAGCTTGATAGTTCGGCGAGTTAATTGGACGGCTAGCCCTTTTAACCAATATACCCTTTAGTTTAGCTGAATTACATTGCGCTATAGGTATTTATTTTGGCTGACCGCAAGGTAAAGGTCAGCCCTTTCGATACTTTGAATAAAGACCTTTAATTATTATTAAATTAAGTTGACTTTTACATCATTGCCGCGCTTTTAGTCATTTCATAAGAGGTGGTCAAAAGTTGGTGTAATTTTCAGTTATAAATTGAAATTGCATCCATCGACTACCTGCATGTCTTCCCAGATCGGTACTCTATATAGTAATGGGGGGATGGGGGGGGGGATTAGGCCTATAATTCAGTATTGTGGAGCTATAGGGGGAGGGCACCGCTCTTCCTATCCTCCGCAGCCAAATCTTGGTTGGAGGCGGAGCCATAGACCAGAACCGCCGCTGTGGTCAGGAAGACTAGTGCTTCTGAGTCCTCGTTTTTCCTGGCCCCGTGGCCTTTGTGCATGGAACACGGGGGCGTCTGTTGCGCAGGTGAAGTTGGAGGCCGCGGAGGACGGCGCGTCATGTGTTCTGGTGCGACTAACTTGAGAAGGAAATGTGGGAGAAGTAGTCCTCCCCCTAGCCGGCCCTGGTGAGGCCGCGGATGTGTGCGAAAGCATTCCCGTGGCCCTGCCAATATGCGACGAAGGTGGAACACCATGGGGTTTTAGTCGGTGCGGGCCGATGTAACCTTCCTTGCCCCCGCGAGGCGGGTATGCGTAGACATTTCCCCATGTAAAACAAAAATACCTATATTTCAGTGGTCTTGTGAAGAGCCGTAGTAATTATTAAAAAGTTTTATGAAAATTTTAATTTCAATGTAGGAATTTATATTTTATCTGTTTAAAATTGCTGCAACTGATGTAATGTATATAATCGGATAAAAATAGGTAAAAGATCCTTAATTCATTACAGCCCTTCACAACGAACAGCAAAGGAGATAAATAGTTTTGGCCTTTTCATCCGATTACAATGTGAGTGTCTTCAAGGTAAGAGTGAATAGGCATTTGTTAAGCTACGTCAGCACTTTGCCATCTTGGACTGTATCACCACTTTCCATCAGGTAGATATTAATCAAGCACTTACTTATAATAGTTAAAAAAAAAACAGTGAAAAAATATCAGCCAATCAAAAAATTGAATCTCTATCTTGGGATCCTAAGATAGCATAGATTTGTGAATTGAACGACGTCCGTAGATTGAGAGTTCGAGTAATAAAGTTGGATCAATTCGTCTCCGGTGCTCATTACTCCGCCCAGTTCCTATCGATTTCAGTTTTTACGGCCAAATATTCGTAAAAATACTTCTGTGTTTGATAAAAAAAAATAACTTAACTTTATGTACTCTATATATTCTCAAAGTTTATGAATGTATAGAACAGAACTTAGGAAAGCAAAGCACGTAATGTAATAGGAATAAGAGTTAAAAAACTGAAACAATACGCATGGATCATGAGCTGCGTAGATCTTGGTGAGAATTCATGGTCATAGCCATGATATTATTGTGTTGTCATCGGTTCTTAATAAGTACGCATACTTTATGATTGTACAGTAGTAGAAAACTAAAAAAAGAAAATTTCTTTACATTCGATATATATGCATACCTACATCACACATACATACATACATAGGTCTTTGAATAAAACTATTTTTTACGGATTTTATCGCGTTCAATTTACTATTTTAATTCCCGACGTTTCGGGTGCTTTACAGCAACCCATGGTCACGGGGGGGACTGAGATGTTTGACGTCCCGATGTCACAGTTAGCCCGGCTACCTTCAGTTTTTTTAAAAAACTGTAAAGCACCCGAAACGTCGGGAATTAAAATAGTAAATTAAACGCGATAAAATCCATAAAATAGTTTTATTTAATGTGTAGTGTTCGCGTAAATATAAGAAATCATTACACAGTTCTTGCTTGTGCAGGCTGATCTACCTGAGACTGAAATTTAAAAATAAACTTAATATAGAACACGGTTTAGTTTTCTTTACAAAGACTTGTATAATTCTTTAAAAATTATTACTAAAATACATTTGAAGATGTTTTTGCCTTTTACTTATTTTCTTTCAGTTTTGTTAGATATTTGGTGAACATCCGAGGTCTGTCTCTCGAATTGGACTCTTAGAGCACGTCAACTTAAGCATTAAATACATTTTGCAACAAAGTTTTGAACATAATGAAGATAATTTAATAAATAAAAAATATTCAGTACAATTTTCATTAGCAGTTGGGAGTTTCGAAGTTTCACTAATTAAAATTAAACACTCGTGTTAGTAACAAGGAGAATGTCTAGAAATATAGCGAGAATATTTCTATTAACTCAGCTGCGAAATGGATTAATTCAAGTACTCAAAATCTAAACACAATTTAATTGAAAAACAGAATGGACGGTTTATTTAAAATAACTAAATTTAAAATAACACCGAACATTTATAGATCATTAACCACAAAATAATTGTTAAGTAAATGGTATCCGTTTTCACTCTGCAATGGTGCGTGAATATAATTTAATGTGCTCAATGTAATTTAATGTGAGAACAAACTCACATTGGACTCACAACGTACCTACTCAAATAAAACTACGAATAGTTTTTATTTTAATGAATTACAGGCCATCATTGCCAATTGCTTCATAGAGGTTTTTGCCGTAGTTGCTACACTTGGCAGGTGGATTGGCAATCGCATTATTTTATGTTTCGGTTGTTAAGATGCTGCTACACTTCTTTAGTTTCAGTTTCCTTCTATCGCCTCTACGGTATACCATGATAATGGGTAGTGAATAATCTTAAAGGGTCAGTACAATACCCTGAAACGGTTAATGAATCTACGTAAATGACACTCATTAGTGCAAACAATGATCGTTTAAACGCACTGCAATTCAATGCAAAATGCATTGACGGCAAGGGAAAGGCGTTCTTTCAGAATACCAGCGTCAAATAGCAGCTTAATGCTGCTGCATTTCATATAGTGAGTGTAGAGAACCGGAGACCCTTCTTACTGGAGATGAGGTATTCCATCTTAGTCCTTAGGGTGAAAACACATCTGCATTTTAATTCTTAACCGAGGATAGATGTAAATTTCTATGAGCCACAGTATCCACTTGCCGTCGGGTGAACAGTGTGCTCGTTTGTCACCCTTATTTAATAAAAAAAAATCTAAGTAATTGAAGGCTGCAATGATAACAGTTGACAATTGTTTTTGCAAAGAATGCCATATCATCGTTTGGTCATTTATAAGTGACGACTTCCCAGCACAATTCAGCAATCGACTGACGTGTGCGCGAATTAATGATACAGCTTCGATTGGAGCTTCAATCGCCCACCATTCAATCACGCAAACATTGACAATCGCTATTGACCATTTCGAGGACCCTTTATACCGCAATTACGTACCGCTACCAATACTACGAATAGTTATTTGTTATAATGTATATAATTTATACTGTTGTTACTTGGTGAAACTCCAGCTTCATTTTTGTAATTTGGATATACTTGCACTAGTTTCACAATATTTATTTTAAATTATTATTATACTTACTATAAAAGAGGAACATACCTGCAATAAATTATTTATTAATGAGTTATTTGTTACTTTAAAAAAAACTTTACAAGGATTTTCTTTTGTGTCGTGGAGGCATTTGACATAAACTTCAAAAGGGCAAACATTCAGACGCGGAACAATTATTTCATTGGCCATACAAATAATTGTTCCGTGCAGGATTCGATCCCGCTACTGCGCCACGGAGCCGTCAAATTATTGTAATTGTTATTATAATAATATACTATAATAATATAATCACACGAAGACATTTCTTACAAACTGAATTTGTACTGAAAATACAATATTTTTTATGATATATTTAAACATATATATAATATAAAAACTTACGCCTGTCACCCAGAGGGTAGGCAGAGACTACGGACTTCCATTTGGCACGATCCTGACACACTTTTCGCCTCCTTACATCCATATATCTACGCATACACGCTCGTCGGTTAAGGGTACGTTAGGTAAAATACTTAATATTAAATAGGTGTTGTACTTCATCGAATACTCATAAATAACCATTCAGGAAAGACGTATATAGATGCGAATAATTTTTATAATTAAACAAAAATAATACCACTACTGTTTAGTGCTGGAGTAAGAATATCTGTCGTCCTGTGGGTGTCATAAGAGGCGACAGAGGGAAACTGAAACAGGAGATGGACAGTAGCATATTCCTGATAATAACTCAAAATCATAAGACTGCGGTTCCCAAAGGGTATATGACGAAATCCCCCAACACCCCCAAAGTCACATAGATAGGAAATCTATGTGGCATTTATAGGCTGTAATGATAAACAAAAATAAAAAAAATACGAGTATATACGTACCTATTTAAATAAATACTAGTTACAGGCCTTGGCGGCTGGCGACCTCGTTTTTAGTTAGAAAGCATTAGAAAGCATTATAAATTTTCATTATCGTGCCCCATAAAGGGGAGCGTTTATAATGACAAAAATAAAGAAAATCATGAATTATCTTAACTGAAAGTTGTATCACTAAGATGGACACCAAAAAAAATTAAAATACATTAATACCGAGACTCATCAAGGCAAAGAAAATTAAAGCTCTACTAATTACTGACTACTTAAAGGCACTCAAAGCTAAGTAACTGTCGAAAAAGTTTCGCTGGCTCACTTTTTGAGAGCAGCTAAATGACAATCGTCTTATAAGTGACAAGATATTATCATTAGCTACTTAACTAGATTATTTAAGAAAAAGTAAAAAATAAACGTTTATTTTTAATTCTCAATTCAAGCTTGAAGTGTGGATTTCAAAGCGAGAAACAGATATCGAGCACACCAATGAAATTCTTACTTTCTTGCTTTTTTTGGTAATGGACTCGTACGTTTACACACATACGTGGTAGAGCAATGCTGCAGCTATATCAGTTGTAAAATGAATGGGACGAGTAAGACCACGCCCTCAGAGAATACCAGCCAAAAATAGCAACTTAAAGCTGCTGTGTTTTGTAAGGTGAGTGTAGAGAACCAGAGACCCTTTTTACTGGAAACGAGGCATTCCATCTTAGTCCGCAGGGGTGACAACGCATTCTGCATTTTGATTCCTAAACGAGGATAGATGTAGATATCTATGGGTCACAGCAACCACTTACCATCAGGTGGACTGTGTGCTCGTTTGTTACCCTTATCCTATAAAAATTAAAGTTCAAGGCTGCTGTGTTTCGTATGGTGATTATACAGAACCGGAGCCCCTTTTTACTAAAAACGAAGCATTCCATCTTAGTCCTCAAGAATGATGCATTTGTCACCCTTATTCTTTAAAAAAAAAGTTTGTACTTTTACCAGTGTCAACTATTATGAAATTATTCTTTATAATAAATGTGTTTAACAACTTCTTTACAATATATTGATGCGTTACATTGAGAAGTTTTTCGGAAATTTCGACGGCAGCTTGAGCCAGCACATAGTCGATCACGATAGTATATCAAGGCGCAAGAAACTAAATAAATGAATAATCCGTCAGCCCATTTCATTACGAGGATGTCGTAAGAGGCGACTATGGAAATACCAAAAAATATTTTGTTATACAATATAAGGCGGTATAACCATTTTGCCAACGCCAAACGCCAAATGCCAATACCCAGACCGGTGACGTACAGCGTCAAAGTAGCTAGAAGTCTAGGACTGCAATCGTCGATCCGGTTGCCAAGAGTAACAATTAAGGTGAAAAATCCTTCTATGAAAAAGGTTGACTGGGAGAGAATGGCCAAAGTCATTAATAACGCCCTTCGGTATCATTTTGTTAAGGCGTAAACAATAACATTTAAATAATTATTTATTTATATATTATTTATTTATTTATGTTACTATATTCAATTTATATTTATGTACATCATTTGCTTTTATATATTTATTCAACCCAACCATATCAGAATAATCTTTATATACCCCCTAATAATAATAAACCCCCCTAATGACCCCAATCAATCAAAAAAAGTAAGCAATAATGTGTAGTTGTAGCTCACTTAATAATGTATTTTTAGTGAGGGTTATAATAATACTTTGCTTAATTTCTTTTAGTTTGGAGGCGTTTCTCTTAACCATTTTATTTCGTTATATATTCTGGGTACAATGAATTTATTCAAGCCTTGTCCATAGTAGTCGCTCGCACTAGGCTCTTCTAGTTTTGTTTTTCCTTACTTTACGCGTGTTAAAAGCGTTAATAATAGGTACTTTATATTAGTAAGTATAATAATTGAAAAAAGTGTTTATATGCTATAGAGAGTTGTCTTTCTAGCTATCTGTCTATTAAACTAGTAGCTTTTTAACTGCTTTTAATAACATACATTTAAATTATAAGTTCTTTGATAACGTTGCCCGTTGATTTAATTCTTAAGGGCATTAAATATTACAAAACATAAAAAATGAGTCTTATTCTAAAATACTACTAAAGTTTTCGCTTAGAGTTTGCTATTTAACGGCCTGAAAAATATGATAGTCCTCTTTCAGAGAGCGTTAAGCAAAGTAACTTGGTGGTCATAACCCGTAATGGAGTTATATTACAGCGCTTAGTGCTACGTAGTTTCTTTTAACGATAATCGCCGACTATATCAGAGCCTGAAGTTGTATAGGACTGGGGATACAAAAGAAACGGGTTGCGGCCTCAAGGCGCTTAAAAGATTAGCACCATTTACAAATAGCCTATCTCCTTTGTAAGATAGTAGCGGAGTTTCACGATATGTGTGCTGCGTGTAGATGTTACATGTGTATTTATCATAAAAAGATAAATTATGTCAATAATAATATGAAATACCTCACATCATGTAATAATACTAGCTCTCACCCATCCAATACAGGTTAAAAAATCCACTGCTGAACATAGGCTATCTCCATAAACTGCATCATAGGGGGGGTTTTGCCTTAGTCACCACACTTAGCAGGCGGTTTGGCATCCGAAGTTTTTTTTTATAGTTTAGAGTTGTTATGAGGAAAATGCTGTTGCCCATCTCCTGTTTGAGTTTCCCTCTGTCGCCTCTTACGACGTAAAAATGCATTATAACTCCTTAGGACTAAGACGCAATGCCTTGTAACTTGTGAAAGCGGTACCCGAATCTCGCTACTAAACTTAAAATGAAATTGGAGATGGGCAGCAACACCTCTCTGATACTAACTCAAAACAATAATAAACAGCGGTTGTCTACGTGCCTTCCAAGCCTAGTAAATATGGCAATTATGAGGCAATCTAAGAATAGCAATGATACGCTGTATGATGGTGGTGAGGAACATCAAAAAATTCCAGAGCTAATGAGGACTTATGTATATAAAACTAATGCTAAAAGTATATAGATTATAATTGACCTATTTTTATTTTTGATAAAATAAATCGACTTTATTGATAAGTAATTAATGAATAATATCGCGGACTCATGACCTACTTTTTATTAGCGGCCAATAATCGTTGTAACCATTAAAAAAAACAGAACAACAATGAGCGAGTATAATATTCAGCTCTACATGTCGAGTATTACAAGCTCTACCTCCATATGGAGAGTCAATTTATGTTGCCTACAAACGGAACGAAAGAGGGGACCGGCCAAGCTTCCGGCTCCAGCGGAGGAAGCAACATGGCAGTTTTCCCTGGGCCTTTTGTTTGAGGATTTGATGCGTTTTCTATGTAACTAGGCATCGGGGGCACTCTTTGAAAATTCACGAGGAAGTTTCCCGTAGCAGTTATTATTACGTATGACTTTGTTTAAAGGAGAAACTTATTAAAAATTGTTACATTGAGCACGTGCGGTGTTGTACGAGTATATCTTTTTTGTCTATTACTAGTCAGTGTTTAACTACTATCCCACCTTATGGCAAGTGGTGATACAGCTGAATATGGTAATGCGCACTGAATTAGCTTAACAAATGCCTATTCACCCTTGCCTTAATGAAAACCGCATAATAATCGGATTAAAAAAAAGATGCTAGAAAATTATTCCATTCCTTTACTGTACGCATTATGAACGACGAAGCAAACTGTTTGTTTTGAATGTGTGGTATGTTCTGTGTATATGAGTTCCATTATATAAAACGATGTAGTGTGATGAATTATAACAGTTTCAGTTATAAAAATGCCACTGTAAGAATTCGCTGTGACATCAAAATCCGTGACATCCAAATCGTACCGTGATATGGGCAGTTCTATTGCCAGATTAAGACTCTGTACACGGAGCTAAGACTTTAAGACTTTCTGTACACATACGTAAAAATTGCTTATATGCCGAACCACGATCGTACCGCAGGTGTGTTAATGTAAATTTTGCTACACATTAACAATTGTAACGTTATTTATAAATATTTAAGTGCAAGTTCTATTCTTGCCACCAAGCAATTTAATAATTCAATATTGATACTAACTACTTAGTAAAGTAAAATAAAGTTCAGTTCAAGCCTTTAAACGACCCACAGCTCGGTAAAGGCTTTCACATATCCTCAAAATATTTTATTTAGGTTTCCTCGAGATGTTTTCTTTACCGCCGGACACGTGATAAACACTGAAAATTGCAATTAAAAATTTCATTTGTACTTGGCGGGATCGAACCCGGGTTACTCGTGTACAGCTGAGACATTTACTGCGACCACTCAGCCTATATCTGGCTCAGCAGTGCCAAGATTTTAGTTTATTTCTTCACATTGTCATCTTTCGGGTGCCATGAAACATTTTTTACATTTTTATATTTCTTGTTTTTCTTATTTTTCATATTTTCATATATTATTTTAATTTTAATTTATTTATTTTATTTGAACATTTAGCTTAACATTGAGTTGAGTAGGCAGTGCTCGCATTGGAAACAGCAGTTTTTTTTATTATTTTGAGCTATTATCAGAAAGATGCTGTTTGCCCATCTCCTGTTTAATTACCTTCTGTTGCTTCTTACGACAGCCACGGGATTTTAAGGAGTTATGAATATTCTTACACCGCACTGCACGGTAAATAAAATAATGCAAAACTAAAGGTAAATACAAAAAATTCTACTGTATCCGTAATACAACTTATTAAACCAAACCTATTGTTTAAACTTAAAAACGGGAGCAAAACACTCTCAACAAACACAACAATACTCTGTACACCGCATAGTTTCACTTAGAAAAAACGAACGGTAGTGCAAACCGTCGGCGTCAACAAATCCGAAACAACAGCGGTATAGAAACGTGCGACAATAATTCGCACCGTCCATCCGGCCGCCGGTCCCCGGGCTCCCTCGCGTGAAATACTGACAAACGCTTCCCGCTAGACCCGGACTATGCTCTATTGTCTTGTTGGTAAGCTTTGTGTCGGCTTGATTCACCTGCGTTAGTTGCAGTGAACTAGGCTATGAAATAAACTGGAGACACACGCTTGTGTGAATTAATTATTAATAATTTTAAAAGTTAATGATATTTTTAAACCCTTTCGTTTGCCGTGATGGAGCCATTCTGCAGCTATATTATGCTTGCAGCATGAATGGGCCGGCTCGAATGGGGAAGGATCACGCACTTAAAAAATATCAGCGTAAAATAGCAGCTTAATGCTGCTGTGTTTCGTAAGGTCAGCGTAGAGAACCAGATAACTTTTTTACTCGAAACGAGGCATTCCATCTTAGCCCTAAGAGGTGACAACGCATCTGCAGTTTGATCCTTAATCTATGGGTCATAGCAGCCACTTATCATCAGTGGACTGTATGCTTGTTTGTAGCCCGTTTTCTTTAGAAAATATAGTGTACATACCGACACGGTATGTACACTATATTAAATTAATTTAGAAGCAGACAGACTTCCTGTCTGCTTCTAAATTAATTTAATGTGGCAAATCCACAGAGAACCACGTGATACCGACAGAGAGTAAAAACGCTTTGGAGTCCAATTTCAAACAGTAGCAAAATGTTGAGTCTCTGGAAAATGTCAGGGGTGTGTATACTACAAAGGATAAAGGGCATTACAAATACTGTCATCGCACTAAGATTACAAAGGTTATTACGAAGCAATTCCTTGGTTACCTTACTTCATAGACATTTTAGTAGAATTCCGCTTATAGGAAAATTATTAAACATGTCTAATGTACATAAGCCTGACTTGTAGTCGTAAAGTTATTTATCATTTAAATAATTACAATTAAAACATGGTAGCTGTTTTGGCTCGCCGCTTACTTAGCGGTCAGCCACTGCAGAGTCTATTTCACACGATGAGGCCGTGTTTAAAGGCGAAACACGTGTCGTATTATCGACGTTGGTGTGTCTTTCCTAGTGTAGTAGTATTGGGAGTAGTGGTGTTGGGATTAGTGGTTACGGGGATTGTGCACGCAATTAAGGGAGGGCAGGCAGTGCTCTACAAACTGATAAGACACAACATTTTATTTTATTACGCGGGTCTTGGCTAATTAATTTTTGATATTTTTAATATTAATAATTTCGATGGCAATATTACACCTGATTCTGTTAAATCTTATAGGATAAATGCTCAGACTAACAAAGAATGATAGCGGAGCGCTGCGTACATTTCAAGTGAAGCCGAAACCCTGCTCAACTTCTTGACACGCACTCTCGCATCTTTCTTCTTTCTTTTTAAACAGCCTATGCCCTTGTTGCAAATTATCTTAGATGCAAATGTGTACGTTATATCGTGTTCTTACAATAATTTGAGCATGGTTTTTTACATTAAAATCTTCAACCCTATATTCCACCCACATAGATGGAATATTTTCTTTTAATTTATATGGGACCACCCCTGAAGTAAACCACCCACCTATTTAACAAAAAGAATAATTTGAATGGGTTCAGTTGTTTCCGAAATTCGATGAAACAAATGTTTAAAACATATTGTAATGTCCTGTCATGCATATGTATTTTTTTCTTTTGATAAAATAATATAAGAGTCATAAAATACGTATCAGATCAATTATAAAAAATAATTTAAACAATAAAATCCAATTATGTTGGGAAACGGACAGTGGCATAATTAAAATTAATTGCTTGTAACTAAATAGTTACTGGCTTTTTGAATAACATGAACTTACAATTCACAGAAACAATAAATTGCAAAAATATTAAAAATAAAGTTAAAAAATACTTTTTATTAAAATGCAGAGTTATGAATAATAGGGTTATTTTCGTGATTTTATTTTAGATGAATATTATTAACTACGAAGTTTTTCACACAAGACAATATTAGGTATATTGTGCGAATAGCGGGAAGCACTCCTAAAACTCACTCATATTTTTGTTACTATAAAAGTTATTCGATAATTATAATGTAAGCGTAAATTTAAGTGCTTCTAGAAATCTTACTGGACTATTGAAGTGTAAATTTGATAAGTTTAAATGCACATTTTTGTATTTAAAAATCATAAAAAACATACGCGTCGAATATAAAACATTCTCTGTCCCGAAAAGAATGCCGAAAATATAAGGCACTCCACAAGCTGTATTTTTTCACGTCACATCATAATGTTTTTAAGGGTTATGGTACATTATTCTCATCAAAAATTAAAAAGGAATAGACCCACAGGTAATCATAGCATGTTTTTTAATTAAATTACACAACAATGCAACATGTAGGAGCTGCACATCGCATAGGTATAACGTCTGCATTTGTAGATTGTGCAGCACGTAATCTGCAGAGGGCGCGTCGCATCCGTCACGCCACCGTCGCGTCTCCGTACACGTCACGGCCGGCCCTCGGGTCGTTTGTCACGCTGCTATTGATTCTCTCTCGCCACGACAAGTGACAGAGCAACGGATTGAAAATTTTATAGTGCACGAGACTGTTGTTCTAGGGACTTTGTTCTAGGGATGTTGTTTTTTTAATATATGGATTACCAGTTACGTGTTTCTTATTATAAATTACAAAAATCGGATACTATTTTTACTGATTTACGTGGTAAAGACATGCTGCAGCTATATTCGTAGCATAGTTGTAGCACGAATGGGTCAGCTTGACTGGGGAAGGGCCACACTCTCACAGAATTCCAGAGTAATATAGCAGCTTAACGCTGCTGTGTTTCGCATGGTGGGTGTAGAAAACCGGATACCCTTTTTATTGGAAAAGAACATCCCATCTCAGTCCTCGGGGATGACAACGTATCTGCATTTTGATTCGTAATCAAGGATAGATGTATATGTCTATGGGTCACAGCAAACATTTAACATCATGTGGACTGTGTGCTCGTTTGTCACTCTTATCATATAAAAATCTGATATCGTAAAATGGGTCCCCAATTCTTATCTATTCATTCATAATAAGAAAACGTTAATATAATGTCCCTATTTTACGCTGGTATTCTCTGGGAGTATGGTTGTTCCTTGGTCGAGCTGACCTATTAGTTCTGTAGCCATTCGTTATACTGTAGCTGCTTCTTAGAATAGAATATAAACACAAATTATACGACATTATTTGCTTATATTTTCTAGTAGGTAATAATAATAATTTATAATAAATATAACGGTGGTAGAGCCACGCGGCAGCTTTTGCTGTTGCACGTATGGGCCGGCTCGAGCCGGGTTGGTACCACGACCTCACAGAATACCTGCGTTAAGTGGAAGCTCTACTTCTGCATTTCGTATGATGCAGGTGACCGGAGGCCCAATTCCCCCCCCCCCCATCAACATGGTAGCGGAATTAAATCAAAGACGACCGCTCAAAACAATAACTGCTCGGGGCAAACTGAGCAACAAGACCAATGCGACCCCTGCCTCGCTATCCGTGAATTTCTGCTACATCAAGGGACTTCACTCGAACCTAATCGTCGTACACTACCATCTCGAGACGGCAAAGCCATCTGTTCTCGACGCCTTGGCAGTCTTGAAGGTTCGGACCTGTCCATCCTTTGGCTACGCGTACACAGCGACGACTATCCGCGCGTCTACGGGTGCCTCTATAGGTCCCATAGCGGTAATGCCGAAACAGACCGACTCATCGACCACGTCCAAATGGCTACAGATTCCTTGCTACAACAGGTCCCATCCGCAGAGATCGTGATCCTTGGCGATTTTAACGGGAGATCTTTTTATGACTTTGCCTTGGCATATGGTCTGACACAACTGGTTATTTCGCCTACGCGGATTCCAGATGTGGAGGATCATACACCGTACCCATCGGAGGCAGATCTCAGCTTTCGTTTGGTTGCTCCTGTAAGACTGCATTACGCAGTAAGCAGGAGTGTTATCAAGCCTGGGCTGAGGCTTCGGCGGCTCAAGATGTAAACACCAGCATGCTTAAAAGGAAGTATAACTTCACCTCCAGGTCCTTCAAAAGAGTTATTGCCAAGGCAAAGTCGGAGCACATAGGCAGAATTGGCGAGAAACTAGTTCGCCTTCCTTCGGGAACCCGTGCATTCTGGTCTCTCGCCAAGCCTATCCAAGGGAATTTTTGTAAGCCATCACTACCATCTCTGCACAGGGAGGACGACTCACTGGCCCACGCCGTAAAAGAGAAAGCCGACCTTTTAGGCTCCCTTTTTGCATCCAACTCGACTCTTGATGACGGGGGGAATACACCGCCGACCATCACGCGGTGTGAGTGGTCCATGCCAGATGTGCAGTTCTCACAGCGCTCGGTTCGCAAAGGACTCCTCTCCCTGGACATCCACAAGTCGAGTGGGCCTGACGGAATCCCCCCACTTGTGGTGAGGACGTGTGCTCCGGAGTTGGCACCGGTTCCAACGCGTCTTTTCCGGTACCCCTACTCCCTAGGCGTAGTCCCGAAATCATGGAAGACAGCTGTTGTCCACCCGATCTCTAAAAAAGGCGACCGCTCAGACCCGTCCAACTACAGGCCTATCGCCATCATCTCCTTGTTCTCTAAAATAATGGAATCCATTATAAACTGCTAGCTCATGCGGTATCTTGAGGATCACCAGCTGATTAGTGACCGCCAATACGGTTTTCGTCGGGGTGAATCAGCTGGTGATCTTCTGGTCTACCTGACTCATAGATGGGCGGAGGCAGTAGAGTCCCAGGGGGAGGCATTGGCCGTTAGTTTGGACATTGCGAAGGCCTTCGATCGGGTTTGGCACAAAGCGCTTCTTTCGAAGCTCCCTTCCTATGGGCTTCCCGAGAAATTGTGCAATTGGATCACCAGCTTTCTTGCAGATCGGAGCATCAAGGTTGTTGTAGACGGTGCATGCTCCGACTACAAGCCTATTAACGCTGATGTTCCACGAGGCTGCGTGCTATCACCAACGCCGTTTCTTCTGCATATCAATGATATGTTGCAAGCCGGTAACATTCATCGCTATGCGGATGACAGCACTGGTGATGCTCTATACACCGGCCGTGCCAATATTTCTCGGGAAAACGTCGCCGAGTACCGGAACAAACTTGTGTCTGAAGTCGAGTCTTTGCTGAACAAATTCATTCTTTGGGGGCGACTAAATCTAGTCCTGTTTAATCCTCAGAAGACACAAGTTTGCGCGTTTACGGCTAAAAAGTACCCCTTTGTCGTATCTCCTCAGTTTCAAGGCACTTCCCTTGTTGCCTCAGCCAGTGTCGGAACCCTCGGTGTCGACATATCGAGTGACGTGCAGTTTCGTGGTCACTTGGAAGAGAAGGCCAAATTGGCCTCTAAAAAACTTGGCATGCTCAGCAGAGCGGGACAGTATTTCATGCCGGCACAACGCCTGCAACTTTACAAGGCGCAGGTTCGGCCTCACATGAAATACTGTCCCCATCTCTGGGCAGGGGCTCCCCAGTGCCACCTCCTTCCACTTGACCGCATCCAACGCAGAGCGGCTCGAATCGTCGACGACCGAGTCCTTTCCGATCGGCTCGATTCATTGGCGCTGCGAAGAGATGTTGCATCCCTTTGCATTTTCTTTCGCATTTATCACGGGGAGTGCTCTAAGGAATTGTTCGGATTAATCCCAGCCACCAAATTTCACAAACGCACATCGCGGCAGAACTCCCGATACCATCCACACAATCTAGATGATTGGCAGTCCACCACTGTGCGATTTAGAAGATGTTTTCTTCCTCGCACAACTTCCTTGTGGAATCGATTACCACCAGCGATTTTTCCGGACCGATACGACTTAGGGACCTTCAAGAAAAGAACCTACTCCTTTTTAAAAGGCCGGAAATGCATCTGTAATTCCTCCCCTGGTGTTGCAGTTGTTCATGGGCGGCGGTAGTCACTTACCATTAGGTGAGCCGCATGCTCGTTTGCCCCCTCTCCTATAAAAGAAACTTTATTGTACACCATAAGAATTTACAGAAAAATGTGTATTAAAAATGAGCGACCTTATTGCTAAAAGCGATCTCTTCCAGGCTACGTTTGGATGGTCAGAAACTTAAAATACGTAAAGGCAAGGGTGTATATTAAAAAAAAATGAATATATTAGGTCCTTACATATGAAATTAGCGTTTTGTCGTACTCACCAATTTGATCTGAAATATCTCCTCTTTGGTTAAGAATTCCAAATTCAAATTTATAAATTCATTTATCTGGTACATTTTAGTTTTGAAAACAGTAATTCATTTGTTTTTTCCTCATTATTTTATTCTTTGGCGTCGCTTATAACCGCACAATGGGAAACATGAAATATCGGTATATTTACGAGTACGAGTTCTACTTCTACCGTGGCACAGAGCTGCATAAACAGCTCGAAGGATTATTAATGATGTGTACGGCGCTGGTGTCGCAAAAGAAAGCACGGTACGTTTTTGGTTTCAACGTTTTCGTTCTGGAAATTTCGACCTTCAGAACCAACCCCGTGAACGGCCGGAGACCAAAGTGGAAAATGAAGATTAAAGGCTATTGTGGACGCGGATCCATCACAAAGCACTTCAGAGATAGCTGCAGGCTTCAAGGTAAGTGATAAAGATGTATTAATCCACTTGAAGCAAATCGGAAAATTAAAAAAAAACTTGAACGATGGGTACCTCATGAATTGAGTGAATCGAACTTGCAAACACGCGTCGATTGCTGTGTTACTTTGCTTAACCGACACAATAATGAAGGGATTTTAAATCGAATCATTACTTGTGATGAAAAGTGGATACTGTACGATAATCGGAAGTGCTCGTCGCAATGGCTGAACCCTGGAGACCCAGCCAAATACTGCCCTAAACGAAAATTGACTCAGAAAAAGTTACTTGTAAGTGTTTGGTGGACTATCGCCGGTGTCGTTCACTACAGCTTTCTAAAATCTGGCCAAACGTTTACGGCAGATATCTATTGTCAGCAACTGCAATTTATGAAGGAAGAACTAGCTGCTAAACAACCGAGATTGGTCAATCGCTCTAGGCCACTGATGCTTCACGACAACGCAAGACCCACACACTGCACAACAAACATCCACTAACTTAGATGAGCTTTAATTGGAATGTCTGCGACATCCACCGTACTCCCCGGACCTTGCTCCAATAGATTACCATTTTTTCCGGAATTCGGAAAACTTCTTACAAGGAAAAAAAATCAACTTCCATGCGGCAGTCCAAACCGCCTTCAAAGAGTTTATTGATTCTCGCCCCCATGGTTTTTTTAGTAAAGGGATCAATGAACTACCTATGAGATGTCAAAAGTGCATAGAAAACAACGGTGCATACTTTGATTAATTAAATATATTTTACAAAAAAAAATTGACTTCATATTCCTCCCGTACAAAACGCTAATTTCATATGTAAGGACCTAATATAATGAGATAGAACAATAAACTACGTAAATACGAGTAGGTATGCTTTATAAAGAAATCGATGGGCACTGCAATATTTAAATTTCGAATAAACACACAAAATACGTGATTCCGGCCACTGAGCAATGCTCATCGGGCTTGTGAAAGTAAATATCGAATTCCCACGTAGCCATATTTGCAATACAGATTGAGGAATAATTTGAGTAAATCGATAATATGAATTTAAGATTAACTAGACGAAAATTTTTGTATTTATTTTTATTAAGTAAATAAGTGCGAATCAGTGGAGCTCACGAAATAATTTTACGTACCTATTTCTAGTTTATAGTTAATTTGGAATGTATTACATCTTTTAATTAACTCATTCATTCATTACAGCCCTTCACAAGTCCACTGCTGAACATAGGCCTGGGAATAGTCCCACGGAATACCACAAAGCACGGTCCCGAGCCACCTGCATCCATTGACTTCCTGCATGTCTTACCAGGTCGTCACTCCATCTAGTGGGGGGATGCCCTACACTTCGCCTGCCGGTACGAGGCTGCCACTCGAGAACCTTTCTTCCCCAACGGTTGTCGGTTCTTCGAGCTATATGGCCGGCCCATTGCCACTTCAGCTTACTAATCCTTTAGGCTATGTCGGTTACTCTAGTTCTACTGCGGATATCCTCATTTCTAACTTTATCACGCAGAGAAACCCCGAGCATAGCCCTCTCCATAGCTCGCTGAGCGACCTTGAGCTTCCTCATACGGCCAGCAGTGAAGGACCACGTTTCAGTTCCATATGTCATCACTGGCAACACGCACTGTTTGCAAAATTTAGTTTTGAGGTTTTGAGGTATGCCTGACGAGAAGATGGGTCGTAATCTCCCGAACGCTGCCCAGCCGAGTTGAATCCGTCAATTGACCTCTCGGTCGAAGTTGGACTTACCTAGTCGGACTATTTGTCCCAGGTAAACATATTCGTCAATAACTTCGAGCTTAGTGCTCTCAACAACTACCGAACTACCAGCATAGGTGTGACATGGACATTAAACATGATTTTTGTTTTGTCCATGTTCATCTTGAGACCTATCCGTTGGGAGACACTATTGAGGTCTTTGAGCATAGTGCTTAGGTCCTCCAGCGATTCTGCCATAAGGACTATATCGTCGGCAAATCGAAGGTGAGTGATGTACTCGCCATTGATGTTAATACCGTATCCTTTCCAGTCCAGTAGCTTGAAAACGTCTTCCAATACAGCGGTGCAGAGTTTCGGGGATACTACGTCACCCTGTCTTACACCTCTCTGCAGTTGGATAGGTTTCGTACTCTGGTTCTGTACTCGGATAGCCATCGTAGCCCTACTGTACAAACACTTCAGCACCTCGATATACCGACAGTCCACTAGGCACCGCTGAAGGGACTGCAGCACCGTCCAAATTTCGAGGGAATCAAAGGCTTTCTTATAGTCCACATACGCCAGACATAGTGGCAAATTGTACTCTTTGGACTTCTGTACTCATGCGAGACGATTCATAATGACTCTCGAAAACAGCAGTCTGCATGCGAGACGATTCGTAATGACTCTCGAAAACAGCACGTAGACGAGGCTCAGAAGGGAAATCGGTCTGTAGTTCTTCAAGAGAGCGTTGTCGCCTTTCTTATAGAACAAGATCACGCTCTGCTCTGCTCTTCTGCTCCACGCCTCCGGTGTAGTGCCACCATGGAGGACGGAATTAAAGAGCTTCTGAAGGACTACAAGTACCGGTTTTCCACCCGCTTTCAGAAGCTCCGCTGTAATTCCATCCTCGCCTGGGGCCTTGCCGTTTTTAAGGTGCTGGAGAGCCATTCTAATCTCGCTCAGACTGACTTCCGGAATATCATCGGAATAGTGTCGGATAAGACTTGCTCTTTGATCGTTACTCACACTTGCGTGTGGCTCCAACGATGACGTGTACAGCTGCCCATAGAACCTCTCAATTTCACTCAAAATCTCAGGTATACCGGAAACGACGCTTGCACACTCGGTCTTCAGCTTCGACAGTTGGCTCTTTCTGGCAGACAGATCTCTAGCAAAGACTTTGGAGCCCTGGTTCCGCTCGATCGCTTCTTCAATACGAGCAGTATTAAAGTTGCGTAGGTCCCGCCGCATGCATTTAGAGATCTGTCTGTTCAGTTGCCTGTATGCTATCAAATCTATTGAAAACTGCAGCTTCATTTCTAGTCTAACAGCCATGAGATTAAGAGTGTGATCGGAGAGTTTTTGTGTTCTTATGCGGCGGGTCTTACAAAACTTAGCTCCGACCGCATGGACAGTTTCCACGAGCTTGTCATTCATATCGTCCACTGCATTGCAATCTTCTAGGCACTGAAAACGGTTTTGTAACTCGAGCTGAAAGGTTTCGGGACTTTGGATTAGAGCACGAGGGAGCGTTGACTTCATTAGACGACACCTCTCCAACTTAACGTTTAGGTTCAGTAAGCCCCTAACCATTCGGTGATCGCTACCAGTTTTCACCCTCGCGATCACTGAGACATTACAGAACACTTGGCGTGTAGTCGTCATAATGAAGTCAATCTCATTTTTTGTCGAACCGTCGGGGCTCGACCAGGTCCACTTCCTGTGGGGCCGCTTCTGGAAGAAAGAGTTCATCATAAAGAGTCCCTCTTTCTCCATGAAGTCGGCCAGCTGCTGGCCGCTTGGGTTCCGTTGCCCTAATCCGAATTTCCCTACTTTCAGCTCACCGTTCTCTCTTGTGCCTAGCTTTGCGTTGAAGTCTCCCATTAACACCGTATAGTGGGTTTTGGAGGAATGCATGGCTCTAGAAATATCCTTATACATTTCCTCCACCTCCTCATCGGGGTGTGCCGAGGTTGGTGCGTAAACCTGTATGACCTTCAGCGAATACCGTTTGGTGATTCTGAGTATAAGGTACGCAACCCTCGTCGACACACTCCCAATCTTTACAACGTTGTTAACGAGAGACTTGTGGACGATAAATCCGACACCTCCTTGGGACAGATGGTCGCCCGGTGATAGAACAAGTTGCCGGATTCGAGGATTACCGTGTCCTCCCCCTCTCTTCGGACCTCGGATAATCCTATAATATTCCAGCGCAACTTGTCTATCTCTTCTTCCAGCTCCAGGATCTTCTCGTCAGTCCTCAGAGTGCGTGCGTTATAAGTTGCCAGGTCGAGTCATCGTAGGTGGCAACCGAACCTCCACCGGAGATTCTTAGCACCCCCTGCCCCACCGTTACCATGGTCGCCACCGTAGCCAGGAATAGCGAGACCGCCGGGGACTGGGGGCCGTCTCTTCGTAATTTTCTTCATTGGGGGGTATATTGCCGTAGCTGCCACGCTTGGGGAGCGGGTTGGCAACCGCAGTTTTTTTATTGTTATTTGCTGTTATCAGAAAGATGCTGCTGCCTATCTTCTGCCTCAGTTTCCCTCTGTCGCCTCTTACGACACCCACGGGAAGATATGAGGTAGTGGGTATTCTAACCCGCCACTACACGGACGGCCATATTTTTATATCGGTATTAATTTCAGTATACAAAACCATTCAATCTAGAGTGAATGTAGAGAACCGGAGAATCTTTATAGTGGAAACAAGGCATTCCATCATAGTCCGTAGGAGCAACAACGCATCTGCATTTTTTTTAAATACTGACAATGCTTTAAAATTACTAATATTCCCTTTAAATACTCCTGGTAAGCTTAAAATGCTTGTGTTAGGAGTGATCCACGACAATAGTCGGATGGCGGATTCGAACCCACGACGTTTTGAGTTCGCGATCCGCACCCTACCATTAGGCTACTGTCGCTTATTTTGATTCATAATCGAGGGTATATGTAGATGTCTATGAGCCACAGCATCCACTTACTATCAGGTGGACTGTGTGCCCGTTAGTCACCCTTATTCTTTAAAAAAATATTTTCATGTTTATTTTATGTTATATATAAATCCCTGTCAGCATAACATAAAACTATCAATAAAATACCCATAGGACAGGTCCCAAGGGACAACTACTTTTATCCTTTAGGGGTAAAAATTCGTCAACTAGCTGCCACCGCAACGATGTCACGTCCTCTGTCCGCGTCTATACTATCGATTTCACATTAACCACCTTTTCTTTTTTCAACCTTTTTTTGAAAGATACGTATTATGGAACGACTATACAAGTTTTATAGAATGTTACTACCTGCCTACCCAGCGTAGTGAATTTTGATTAAAGCATTTAAATTATTAGGTCCGTATCTATGGTTGAAAGCGAACTGCGAAATTCAAAAGTTGCGGGTTCGAATCCGTCATTCGACTACTCTCGTACTCTTAACACAAGCAATACGAATATTCATAGTGTCGACTGCCCTGATTGTTTTCTTTAAAAAAGTTGCAATATTAAATAGAATACCATCCAGCATTAGATTTTAAAGGCGGATAAACATGTATTTAGTTTTTTTTTTGAGTTATGACAATTTGGCAAAGTGAAAACTAATAAACTTAAAACGTCTTTGTTTGTATTGCCTTCATATAATTGTTCCAGGCTTGTATATTTGTCCTTTTACAATTTGTGTATGTTAACTGCCTTCATAATTTTGGATAAAATCCTACTATGGGGATTTTTCGAACAAAAAAATGTTTCCGCCGCTTTTCAGTTTTTGGAAAATCTCCGTCCTTACCATTAACTACCTATAGCTTGTGTGAAACACAGTAATAATTTTAAATAATTCATCATTAAAATAATGTTATTTTAAGGTTACGCTAGATTAGCTCATTCAAAGCTTTTAAATGCATTCCACGGACACTTGTAACTGCAATCTATATTCAAGGCAAGCACTCCATTAGCATATATAAACATTGGACTCCAGAACTCAGCCCGCGGTTAGTTATGTATTAGATGTGTTACGGTGGGCACGTAATTACATGACCAGTCGCGCGTTTGATTGAAATTAAACATGGCTTGATTGGGAATTTGATGAGCTGTGATATGATTAGAGCTGAGCTTAAAATTATTTAATGTCTAAGCAAAATTAGGCGTAAAGTTATTTTACTTATAAATATATATTACTATAACAAGAGCCGTGGTAGCTCAGATGGTTAGCGCTCGCTGTAAGTTACATAGTACGCGAGCAACCCGGGTTCGATCACCGCCGGCACCAATGAAATTGTTAATTGCAATTTTAAGTACTGATTTACCACGTGCTCGGCGGTGAAGGAAAACATCGTGACGAAACCTGCATGTCTGAGAAATCAAAAAAAAATATTTCGAAGACATGTGAAGTTCGCCAACACGCATTGGGGCAGCGCGGCGGACATTTCCTTGCCCTAAAACTCTCTCAGAAATGAGAGGAGGCCTGTGCCCAGCAGTGGGACGTATATAGGCTGTAACTTTACTTTTTTTATAACAATTTGTGTGGTGGCCTCATCACCCCATTTTGCACCGTGTGTGTCATAAGAGGCGACAGAGGGAAATAAACCAGAGGATGGGCAGCAGCTTCTTTTTAATAACAACTAAAATTGAAAGCTGCTGTTGCCAACCCGCCTGCCAAGCTTGGCAACTATGACAAATATCCATTTTAAGCAATCTATGGGGAAGACTTATTTTCAGCAGTGGAATTTTGATAAGCTGTAAGGGCTACGCCAGACGTAAAATATCCATATCATGTGTGAAAGCGTTCCCGTGGCCCTGCCAATGGTGATCTGGCGATGGTGAAACACTATGTGGTTTTAGTCGGTGCAAGTCCGACACATCCTGTCCTTGCCCTCGCGAGGCGGCGTATATGTATAATATATATGTATATGCGCAAGCATTTTTCCGTGTATAAAAAAGACGTAAAATATCCAGACCGAAGACTGACTGACTGCCAATATAATATATCCTATTGCCTTGTGTGATGATTACGGTAAAACCTGCTATACTTCGGAAGAGGTTAAAGTCCAGCTATTGGCTTTTACAGGCTGTTGATGATGATAACTGCAACTTAGACTGAAATATCTGGAACTGTTTTTAATTTTCTTTAACTTATTATAAACCAGTACTTGACCAAAATCCCCACATGGTGGTAAGTGGTGATGAAGCCCTAGATGGCAAATCGTAACAGAAGCGTAACAGAAACTATTCACTCTGGCCTTGAAGACACCCAGATTGTGTCCGGATGGAAAGACAGACGCCGGCAAATTATTCTACTCCTTTGCTGTACTCATTACAAAAGATGAAGCAAAGCGTTTCTCTAACAATATATTTATTTACGCGAAAATCCACGCTGCAGTTGTACCCGTTATGAATTAGTTTTGGCTCATATCATTCCGTGGGTGTCGTATGAAGCTACAGAGGTAAATGGAACAGGAAATAGGCAGCCCTTTTAGCCCTTTACATGCCCGCTATGTCATGCCAGAAACATGTGCCCAGCAGTGGGACGTATATAAGCTGTAACTTTAACTTTTTAATTATGTTTTAAAATTATGTCATGCCAGACTGTAAATTGTTTGTCACTTTAATTTTACAAAAAAATATGCATGACATATCTTTTTTTTTTTTTTTTAAGTCATATATTATATTTATGTTTCCTCACATACTTTACCTAGAGCGTACTTTGCCAAGCGCGTGGTGAATTAAAATTGAAACTAACAATTTTTGTGGTGCTGACGGGAAACGAACTCGGTTTGCTCACAAACTAAGTAATCCTAAGGCGAGCGTTTATTTATTGAGCTGCTACCGCTCAGGATAATACGATAAATTATTTGCAGACATCCGACATTCTCATATAGTTATGCTGCACTCGCGGCTTCAACGTCGTACAAAACAATTTGAAATTAATTTCAAGTTGCATAACTTAAGATAATGCAAATTGTTGTTTATAACTCATGATAATTATGACATATTACATTACCATTCAGAGGCGTTCAATAATTAAAATAAAATGCAAGTCCAAATGCTGCACATATTATAGGTCTCCACTAGCAGGTCCTACAGCACAGCCTTAGACACCTGCTTCCATAAACAACCTGCATGTCTTCAATCGCTCCATCAAGTGGATATTTTCTTAGTGATGGAATCTCGTATAGTATCCACAGTTAAACCAGAGTAACTGACTTATTTCGACGCGCCACTAAGCTGTAGTGGCGATGGCCTAGCTAAATAACAAGAATACTTGTGAAAGAGCGGTTTCTCGAGTGATAGCCTTCTACCACTCCATCTAGTGATGGATTACCCTAAACTGCTAATACATTACGTAATCCCTCACTAGATGGAGTGGTATGAAGTAGGTTCACTAGCAGATTGCAATGGTATTTATAAAATTTTGAATAATTTTGGAAAAACGTCGATGCAGAAGCCTTTACCGCCTAACCTACATCTATCCTCGTTATAAACAGATGCTATAATGAAATAAAATGAAATATATTTCTTTTATCGTCAAAAAACAAATATTTGGTTTCTTAAATATCATTTTACTAAGGTGGAAAACCTCATTACCAGTAAAAACACAACACAACTATTATTTTACGCTGGTATTCTGTGCGAGCATGTACGTGCTAGGCTTCGTGGTGGGACTTTTTTTCGGCATAGAAATCCGTCTGGGTCAAGCACAGGTACTACCCTTTTAACAATGTCTGCCGCCATATAGCAGTGGTTTTACTGCTATGTTCCGGTCGGAAGCGTATAGCGGACCAGAATAATTATATGCCGTGAAGCATTCCATCTCAGTCCTAAGAAGTGACAACGCATCTGTAGCCTTCTTCCTTTGAAGTTGGCTGCAGGTGTCCATGGAACGCAGTAGCCACTTAACCATCAGTTAGGCTGTAAGTTCGTTTGATGCTTCAGTTTTATATTTTAAAAAAAAAACAATTTCCAGTTAAGTCGACCAATTCGTACTCCAGCCATAATACTACATATTATGTAAAAAAAAAAACAGGTACGTAAAAAGTTGCGATTTTTTATTTCCTGAGAATATTGTCATTGCAGTATTCATAACAAAGATAATGTCTTTTTGGATTTAAACAATGTGGGCGTCCCGATTTTATATTCAACTACCCTTCCGCCGGCGGCGAAGCGCGATCTCCTTCACCGCCTCCCGTGAGAGTATGATCTTCTATTCGCAAACTTTTTGGGTAGCCATTTGAATATCGAATTCACCGTATCTATCCGTTCAACAGTTCTGCCAGGTTACGAAGTTAGCAAGTATTATGTAGAAAACTATGAATGTATTTAAAAGCAAGAAAGTGTATGCGACTTCAAATTTTAAGTATAGTATTAAGAAAGTAAACAATAAAATTAAAATTTAACTGAAAAGCGACATCCGCAACTGACTGAATAGCGAAACTGGCTTAGAGCGCTTGTAGCGGCGCGTGTGTGTGTGCGTGTGTCGATTTGAATAATTGTATGAAGTTGAGTTATTGCTTTAGCTATATATGTTTACTGTACTTATAGCTAATAAGTTTATATGTATTCTGTAATTTTGGTGGCGCTGATTTTTTTTTATATATTATATATTATATTTGAATTTGTATTTTGTTTATTTACTACCTATGCTCGGCATATTTGCAATGTCTTTTTTATCAGAAATGTTTCCGAGCGGGCACAATAAACTCACCAAAATTTCATCGCAATCTTATGAACTACATAAAAACGCAGAGAATCGTTTTCTATGCGTTCCTATACATTCCACGAACGAAGAAACATATCATTCATTTTTTGCTAAAACCTTCGCAGAGGCGCACACGAGTCAAGAAAATTTGATCGTAATAATGTACATGAGATTTAATTTCGTCAAATCTAAATTAATTAAAAATGACTTAATTTAATTATAGCCAATCTATACCGGAATTTTTTTTATAACTTCCGATAGATGACGGCGTAATCGTCTCGTTTACGTTAGGCGTAAAAATATACAGACCGGCGACGCGAAGCAACATTTGATGTGTAAGAGTTCTGGTACTATGATAGTTTTTTCTTATAGAATGAGGATGGCAAACGAGCACATAGTCCACCGGATGGTAAATGGATGTATGGCCCATAGACATCTACATTTAACTTCGATTAAGAATCAAAACGTAGATGCGTTGACACCCCTGAGGACTACCATGGGATGCCTCGTTTCCAGCAAAAAGGGTCTGCGGGTCTCACCACAAGAAACACAGCAGCATTAAGCTGCTATTTTACACTGGTATTCTGTAAGAACGTGGTCTACCCCGGTCCAGCCTAATTTTGTTGCTATGAGACGAACGGACTGGTGACGAAGAAGAAGATTCTAATCTTTAACAGTGTACTATCGACGTATACAAAAGAGTGTGTGTGCTTTATTTTGCAAAATTCGAATGTTTTCAAGAAAATAGCAAAACATTTAGGATAGTTTTAGATAATATTATGCTCAATGGCGTAGTAAGGAGGGGATGGACAGCGGGGCTTGGTTTTAGGAGGCAGATTTTAAGGGGCGGTTTCGAGAAAGAAAGGTAGGTCCCCCCCCACCCGCATAAACTTACTAAGACAGTGAATATCTTTAAAATAGAAATTCGTAATCTTATATGCACACAAAGTTTTCCGGAATTCTATACACAGGTAAATTTCTCATCCAGTTTTGTTTTTATTCTTTATTTTGCCCTTGTATTTGATATTTAGTTGTCCAATTTTATAACCTTGTTATCCTTACTTGTCACTGAATGTACAAGGGGAATACGTTGATTGTAAAATTTTGTTAGAAAATATTTGTTGATGATAGCTGTGGTTTTCCATAATTTGACGTGTTAGAGCCACGCTGCTATGTTATGGTTGTAGCATAAATTGTTCGGCAAACCAGTTGGCAATCCTAAAATAAAAAATAAATACATTATATTGTTTTATTCCATCTTAAATAATATGCATACACTAAAGAAGACTTTGTATGTTTAAGTAACTTGCGAAAATGAGGGTAGTACATTTGCTACGTAACTAATTACATTATAGTACGTACTACGTGCGCATATTCGTAGCATATCGTGTTTGACATTTTCAAAGACAGACATTTCGCAACGGTAGCGCTATTCCACTCACTGGACCGTAGTAATTTAAGCCGGGCCGAGATTGGGATGGTAGTGCTATTGGTCGCACGACAGAGCTTCGCCTGCTAATTAGCAGGATGCAATGTGGGAAGTGAGGTGGTCAGTTGGAACGCATCGCTGTAGTTGAGCCACCTTGCATAACAATAATGCAACGCTAGTTTCCAATAGTGACTTTGAATTTCGAATGCCAAATAGCAATTTATGCGATACGAGTGTGATCAAAATCATAATGCAAGTAACTATAGAAGGGATTAAATGAAAAATCATAACGTACGTAAACAGTTTTCTACCGACTTCAAAAAGGAGGAGGAGGTACTCAATTCGACTGTATGTTTTTTATGTGTGTTACCTCATAAGTTTTTTTGTGTAAACCGATTTCGATGATTCTTTTTTTATTTGAAAGCTGGTGCTTCTCATGTGGTCTCATATAAATTTGATAAAGGTCTGGGCAATCGTTTTTGAGTTATTTTTCATAATTTATATTGAAGTTGGTTATACAAAATTTTCAATTTTAAATTATATATTACATGCGCGCACGATGGCGGCATGAGTAAATAATATTTATATGAAAAACAATTAAAATATAACTTGATAAATTTATATGAAAAAAAAACAATTTTCAAAATAAAATTATTATTATATGGTAATTAATATATAATAATGTAACAAATAACTTTAAAAAAAACTGCAGTCACGAATGAACTTACAGTCCGCCTGATGGTAAGTGACTACTGCAGTCCATGGACAGCTGCAGTCAACTTTAAATAAAGGTTACAGATGCGTTGTTACCTAGGACTAAGATGGAATGCATCACAGTCTATAATAATACTAACTCTCTATAACCTTCACACCGAAACACAGTAATGCAAGCTATTTAGCGCTACATACCCGGACAAACTACTAGGCAGAAAAGGAGACCTACCATCAGTATTAATTAACAGTTTAACTTCAATATTTAGAATAAAAACTATCCTCTTTTAAATTGCGATGACTACGGGTGACACCTGTTTTGCAAAATTGTATAAGAAAGGAATTATAATAGTTTGGAAAACCCAAAAGTGCACGCCTCATGTGTGTTTCATTTAATATTGATGAAAAAAATAAAAATAGTCATGATAAATTTTACAAGAAAAAGAAACAGAGAATCTGATCGACTTTCATTAATAACTTTTAAACGGTGTTGAGTTCAATAACAAAAATCAATAGCGATCCTCCTTAGAATACATGGAATCATATTTAATACTACATATATATCTCAATCTATTGCTTACATTTCTATTAAGCGAGAAGACTCCCCGACGCACAGACCAACGGACGGCAGTCCATATATTTCTTCAATTACATTTTTGTTATGTAATCTAAAGTAAATCAATTAGAAAATAAACTAATCTTATAATTCAATGTCTGGAGTTATTGTAACATTAATAATAATATGGATTTGATGTCTAGCTAAAAGTATAAGAACGATTTTATGTAGCGAAATTGAGGTATGGCCACATATCGAGAGTAGAGCACTCCCTCACGTTGTGAGGCGTGCAATATTATGATATTACTCGTGACAAGTTATAAATATTTGGTTTTGACTTTACATAAATTGCATATACAAAGTTAAAGTTAAGTAAAGTAAAGTTACAGCCTATATACATCACACTGCTGGGCACAGGTCTCCTCTCATTTCTGAGAGGGTTTTAGGGCAAAGAAAATATTCGCCGCGCTGCCCCAATGCGTGTTGGCGAACTTCACATGTCTTCGAAATATTTTTTTTGATTTCTCAGACATGCAGGTTTCCTCACGATGTTTTCCTTCACCGCCGAGCACGTGGTAAATCAGCACTTAAAATTGCAATTAACAATTTCATTGGTGCCGGCGGGGATCGAACCCGGGTTGCTCGCGTACTGTGAAACTTACAGCGAGCGCTAACCATCTGAGCTACACAGTTATGGAATAATAATGTGTAAGGCATGTCATAGGTACTTGATCTGACGAATTTGTTGGTTACAAATATATGCCTTGTATAATGTGAATCTGACAGTATTCCGAAATACCGTCCGCAATATTACTGCAGGTATCTTGCCTCTTCCTAGTTTAGTCGCGATTCAGTTGTACATCCGAGGCCGTTTGTCATGTCGGTGTAGGCCGTTGTCGTCAACGGAGCTACAGCTTCACGTGATGGCACAGACATTTGCGGGAGGATGGCACACCGTAGCGTACTGTTATTGTACCATGATAAGTTTATTTTATATAATTTTAAAATTTTGTTCTTTTAAAATAATACATTTATTCATTCATGGCGTCACACATGTACTCGTAATCCCCGAGAAGGTGGTAGACAGAGTCAAAGCAGCAGCGAGCTACTTGGAACGCGCTAAGCAAAAATATAGGTTTAGATGGACAATTGTGAAAGAAGCGATTGGTGGTTAGCCCATCGACTAGAAACAGAAAAAGGAACTTTTTTTGTTCAATATAGATTATAAATAATACTTATTGAAAGTCACTTTTTGTTTAATTTACCACTGGTTCGGAAAAACTTTGTCCTGGGAAGAACCAGCAAGAAAACCGGCGGGAATTTTTTTTTTTGGAAAAAAACTAACAGCTTGCTATCATATATCTTACACAATTAACAACACAAAATAAATTAGAAATAGCTTGGTAGCGATCACCTCAATATAATAACCCATTTTAAAACAAACTTTGTTTAATAAATTTTTTGAACTTTTAGATAATCATAAACCCAATAACCCACTAGTTGCCTTTTACGATACAGTTGGTACATCCTTTTTTTGGAGGTCCCACATAAACATGGGACCTGTTAGTCCCAAACCAACATGGGACCCATTTATTATAAAATAACGAGACTTGAAATATTTCTTGATGAAAGATAAAGTTAACGAAGAATTATAATATGTGAATTTATTTATCTATATTTTTTTAAATACATAGCTAAGAAGTAATTTAATTGCGATACGTTATTATTAATATATTTTAAGCTTGGCACTCATAATATATTTCCGACTTAACCTAAGGGTAGACTGTTAGGCCTTTTAGCATTAAATCCACCATTTTGAATTATGGAAATATTTTTTCCTTGTGAAAGCTTAAATTCATTTATATATGAAAATATTTTAATAGAACACACATGTATGTATCCCTGGGAGAAGTGCCAAAGATTCGTGACGTCTCGTACTACGATTGCCGATTCACCTGCTTATCATAGCTATTGTGACAAATGTCTCCTACAACAGAGGAGGTTCGTGTTCAGCAGTAGACTTTTACAGCAAATAAAAGGAATGTACTCGCCATTACCTCCTAAGCGTGTAGTGGCGGTGTAAGAATATCCACTATTCCATATCGTCCCGAGGGTGCCGTAAGAGGTGACAGAGGGATATTGAAACAGGTGATGGACAGCAGCATTTTCCTGATAACAACTCAAAATAATAAAAAACTGCGGTTGCCAACCCGCTTGCCAAGCGTGGCAGATATGGTAAAATCCCCCATGAGACAGTCTATAAGGGAGGCCTATGTTCAGCAGTGGACTTTTGTAGGCTGAAATGGATGAACTCGCCATTGATGTAAATACCGTATCCTTTCCAGTCATCAACCTTTTCCAATGCAGCGATAAAAAGTTTTGGGGATAAGGCTATTCGGGCCTGCGGGGCTACGATAGATACTCGGATAGCCATCAAAGCTTTACTGTACAAACACTTCACGTCAGGGTCATGCCAAATGGAATTACGTGGTCTCTGTCTATCCCTCTGGGTAACAAGCACGAGAATTTATGTATGGATGTGAATAAAAAAAAAACGAAAAAGTTGTTGTTTCACAGAAGAGCACTGATATCATCTTAGTTTGAGTTTATCTTTAAAATAATGTTGAGCCCGAACATTCGCCGTCTGCAAAACTCTTGAGATTCGTTACGGTGTGACAAACGAAACACTGTTATGCGACGCAGAACGCTCAGAGTACGTAGTGTGCCGAGATTTATTGCCGTCTACCCTGTGGCCGGTGCGCGGCAGCCACGTCTCAGTCTCTGATGTATACGAGACGTCAGGATTTATGCGACGTTTATTGGGGGAATTAAAACCAGAAAACGTCGCCACCGGTGTCGCTACTTGTAAATCGGTGTACACCAATTTTAAATTGTAAGAGCACATATTAGAAACTATAGGTAACTACAAAAGTAAAGTTTTTGTATCACTACCATTACAGCTTAAGAAGTCTACTGCTCAACATAGGCCTCTCCTTAGATTTCATCATAGGGGGGAATTGTCATAGCTGCCACGCTTGACAGGCTGGTGGCACCCGTAATTTTATAGTATATTTTAGAGTTGTTATCAGGAAGATACTGCTGCCTTTCCCCTGTTTTATTTTATCTCTGTAGCCTTTTACGACACCCTGATATGGGATAGTTTCAAGAAATTTTTGCACATCTGCCTTAGTAATAAGGGACGGAAACACATTAACAGCTTTACTCATATGCCAATTCTGGCCCTTTCTCGGGAGAGGACTACTCCTGCCCCATCTCGTTCTCAGATAAGGCGCACCAGAACAAATGGCGTGCCATCCTCTGCGGCCTCCAATTTCACATGCACAACGGACGCTCCCGTGTCCGATGCGCGAAGGCGATGGCCAGGAAAAACGAGTACTCAGAAGCACTACCCTTCCTGACCCTAGCGGCGGATCTGGTGTATGGCTCCGCCGCCAACCAAGATTCGGCTGTGGAGGGTAGGCAGAGCGGCGCCTCGCAATACCGACACTCCTCTGCCCCCGCAGCCCCACCACCACCGCATCAATTAACGCTGCGACCCCGTCAAAGTCGTGGAAGATAGGGCGAGTGGCTCACCACGACTCCACCTCGGCGGCGGCGGTAGGTAGGCCACTCCGAAGTGGGCTCGCCAAGCCCACTCGGAGTGGCCTCGGTGACCAAGCCACCGCTACTAAGCTAAGCCCCCCTGCCACGACATGGCGGAAACCCGATCGGGGAGAGGGGGGGGATTCAAAGGCACCTGCAGCCAACTTCAAATAAAGGAAGCTACAGTAGAATTATCATCTCCGAGGAACAAGATGGAATATCTCACAGCCTGTAAATAAATCGACCCTTCACACACCAAAACACAAAAGTGCATAGCTCCTTGGCGACAGTAGTAGGTAAGACTGGAAACATGCTGTGAAGCACTTACGTACTGAATGGTAAGGCTTCATTTCTACCTATAAATTATATATTATATTTCTGCCTAGAGTCCGTCTGGGTACGTACCTTCCTCTTATTTATTTCAATCGTACACGTGCACTGCTGCGTTTCGGTTTGAAGGATAAGAGAGACAGTGATTACAGGCTGTGAGGTATTCTATCTTAGTCCTCAGAGACTACAAAGCATCTGCAGCTTACTGTATTTGAAGTTGGATGCAGGTGTCCAGGTGCTGCAGTAGCCAATTACCATCAGGTGAACTGTACGTTCGTTTATCACTTCAGTTTTATAAAAAATATGTTATTTTTAAAAGTTATTTGTAACGTTATTATATTATGTTAATTACCACTTAAAAAAATTTCAAAATAAGTTATTCTTATTTAGTTTTGTATATATGTATTTATATTTAGATCTAAGAAATAAAAAATTAATAAGTAATATATATTTTTGATATAAATATTATTTAGTCATGATGCCATAATGCGTGCGTGCATGCGTACGTATGTGTGTGTGTGTGTGTGTGTGTGTGTGCTTAAACTATGTTTTAACTATTTATTACGGTCGCTTGTTTATTCAATTTAATAATAAAAGTCATGACTTAGGAGATTAATCTTCAAACCGGATTTTTACAACGAGTGTTCTGCTCGATGGTCGACAACAACGAATAACAACCCAGATAAATTTATAGTTATGAAAGAAAGCATTAACTTCCTACAATACTCCCAGATATCTAATTTCCTAAAATATTTACTTCCAAATTTATAAACGCATCTATTTATCGTTAAAGTACTCAGATATATGACACCGACTAATAGCTTAGCTGGCAATGAACCAGAAATATACACGCGCAAGAAAAATCGTGGGAAATCCGGCACGGCGCCACACGTGCCCGCCGCGGCGCAAACGAGCAAAAACCACCTGCATTTTGTTTTAACTCGATCGGCTGTAAGCGGGGAAAGATGAGAGCGAGGTGGAAAGAATACTTATCACCGTCTTGGGATTTTTACATCGCTATATATTTGAAATACACGCGAGACAGTATTGGAGTGGAAACGGCGGGTTTGTGACTTGAGATAAATTGTAGTTATTACCACGCTATATTAACTCGCTTTCGTGTATATCTGTTCGGTTCGAATTTAGTAATTGATTTTAAGCTAACTTCCCGATGGGGTAGAGACTTGAAATTTTGAATATACCTCATTGCATAGATATATATTATTACAATTCCATGCATGGCAATAGTACTACTCGAAAAACCGGAACCCGATGGGGAAGAAAGAATAAAAGTGACAGTCTCGTACCGGTAAGCGAAGTGTAGGGCGGCTCCCCTCTAAGTGGAGTGACGACCTGGCAGAACATACAGGCAGTTGATGGATGAATGTGGTTCTGGAACGTGTTTTTGGCACTTGAGGAGGTCTATGTTAAGCATTGAACTTATAATTTTTTCATTTATTACAGCATATGACAGGCCACTTTTGAACATAGGTTTCTCATAGTTAGACTCATATGGGGGATATTTGTGTATTTACCACGATTGGGTTAGCGAACGCAGTTTTATATATTCTTGTTGTTATTAGGAAGGCACTGCAGTCCATCTCTTGGTTTGTTTCCTTATGTAGCCTTTTTACAAAATCTACGGGATGATATGGGATAGGTGATATATTTTCTTCGCCACAGCTTAAGTTTTATATTTTCACATGAGAAAATCACTCAAACTAAATGACTTAAGCTCCATTATAAATATTACAAAACAAGTAATTATTACAATAAGGCATCGTACCTCTTTAGTTATCTTCAGAGATGCTAAGCATTCTCTCTCGACTTAAGTAAGCTTGGCGTACATTAGTTACAACAAAACAAAGAATGAACTTTTATAAAATTCTACCTACGAGCAAAATCTTGTACAAAACGACGGACTGGCGGTTTTTCATGTAAAACTCTCAAGCAATAAATACAGCGCACTAACGAGAGAAGACTAGGTTTTTACTACTAAGGTCACATTAATTATTTCGCTCATTACTTAAGAAAGATCGTTTATGTTTTGGAACTCATTATTTCAACGTTAATGCTGATAATATTAAATAAATAATTGGAGTAAGGTTATTACCGTTACAGCCTATTAAAGTCCGCTGCCGAACATAGGTATCCCCCATAGATTGCCTCATGGGGGGGTATTCACCATAGTAGTCACGCTTGGCAAGCGGGTTGACAACCGCCGTTTTATATTATTAGTCCTTATTAGTGGGACGCTGCTGCCCATCTCCTGATTTGTTTCCCCCTGTTGCCTTTTACGATGCCCACGGAACGATATGGGATTGCAGATATTCTTACACCGCCGCTACACGGAAACTGTTCAATGATATTATTTATTTGTTTTTATTACTTGAGACTTTTGAAATTAGCAAAACAGATTCATTATCAACATTCGTAATATCGTAATATTTATTTTTCTTCAATTTATTTGTAAAAGTTCACTGCTGGACTTGGGTCTCACCCATTGTAGGGAGAATTTGCCCTAATCATCACGAACGCGCTTACGTGCTAGAGCCAAACTGCAGCTATATTATGGCTGCATTACGAATGGGTCGGCTAGACTGGGGTAGGACCACACTTTCACAGAGTATCAGCGTAAATACATTTAAACGTAAGGTTGAGGCACATTATTTAAAATTACTTGATTAATGTTTTTGGTTTCTATAATATTATAATTTCCTATACTAGATTGTATGTATGTTATTGGTATAGTATGTATTTTTATTATACATTTGTATATATGTATGTATATGTGTGTATAAGTGTATATATGTATAAAGTAACATATTTATATTATACTATATTTTTGAATAATATGTGAAAATAAGTTAGTTTTTTCTGTTGCGGATCTACCCATAGCTCTCACCACACTACCAAAGGTTAGCTGGCAGAGAATGCCTTTTCGGCATTAAGTTCGCCTTTGTACCAAATGTTTGTTTGTTTGAGAGCAATAAAGAATTTTCTATCTATCTATCTAAAACAGCAGACGCTGTTGTTTCGTATGGTGAGTGTAGAGAACTGGAGAACCTTTGCAGCAGCTGTGGTTGAGCCATGCTGATCTATTTTATAGTTGTAGCACGAATTGGTCGGCTTGCCTGGGGTGGGACCATGCTCTCACAGAATGCCAACGTAAAATAGCAGCTTTATGTTGCAGTATTTTCTATGTTGATTATAGAGAACCGGAGACCATTTTTACTGGTAACGAGGCATTCCATCTTAGTCCTCAGGGGTGACAACGCATCTGCATTTTAATTCTAATCGAGGATAGATGTAGATCGTCTATGGGCCACATCATCCACTTACCATCAAGTGGACTGTGTGCTCGATTGTCACCCTTATTCTATAAAAAAAAGACCTCTCAAAGCTGCTCATATTGATATTGTGATTATATTATTAATTCGTCCACAAAACACAAAGGCAAATTATCTGTGTAAATATGTATAAACAGTCCTATCATGGGAACTGTTTACAGTGGAATTATTGAAACGATACCCGTTTGTGCAATCCGTGCGAACTGCCCCGTCGTTGACAACCGGCTGAATTATATATCGCTTGGGTGGATCTGCTACTCTGTAATGATCGGTTGGAACTATACAGTGTACGCGATTTCTTTCAACTAGACCAATACTTTGCAACTTTTCGAGGTTTTAAATAGAATATTGTATTGTATTGAATGGTGTTTAAGGATCAAGCCAAATGACATTCTTTAGTACTGCCTACCCCTCTGGGTGAGCGGCGTGAGTGTTTATGCTATGTTTATGTTTTTTAAGGTCTTCGTTTAGTACGGTGTGTAGGTATAAAAACGTTACCTCGTACCCCACAATTAGTCAAGTAAATTAGTACAAAAACAGTTTTTTAAATACAACGTCCAACGTTAAATAAGCGACATAAAAATAAAAAATTTATAAAATATGTTCGCAACATGACCTAAAATTAATGAGGTTTTTCATCTGAATTATGTGTTACAAGATTTCATTATCAAATCTAAGCAAAATACACGTTTTAATAGCGATAATAATCATAATAATTGAAGTTTCTGACTACACACATCTTGAGAGTATGTAAATTTTTTATAAAATTATTCTGTTTTAGCGCAGTAGTTACCTGTAAGTAGATTTATAAAGTTTAAAAATAGAACTTACTGCAACTTCGCCTTAAATTCTAATTGCATTTAAACGCTAGTGTTCACAATGACTGATTGTTAGTTAAATATTTTATTAGGATAAATGCAGTAGTAAATGTTGATTCCAAATGCTTTATATATTCGCGTGTGATTTGAAATACGTAGAGCTATCATTATTTATCTTTATCATACTGCATGACCATCAGACAAAGGCCCGTCAGTTTGCGTTATTTTTATCTATGATTAAAATATTACTTATTGACGTGGTAGAGTCACACTGCAGCTATTATGCAGTTGTTGCAGCACGAAAGATTAAGTTCGACCGGGTCCTCTCACGTTCTTACAGAATACCAGATTTTTGAGAAATCGAGTGAAGTTAATCGAATACCTTTTTCACTGGTAACGAGGCATTCTATTTTAGTCAGATACAGTTATATATATAGTTGTGTATGGAGCACAGGATCCACTTATCATCAAGTGGAATGTGTTCGTTTTTCACCCTATTATCATAAATAAAAATAAAAAAAGTTTTCTTTCTTTTTGCCACAAAAAATTCTTACCTTTATTGTTGTGTCGCGAACTATTCCTAGCACAAGCATTTTATGCTTATTTGGGTTGCATTTTTTATAGGATCAGGGTGACAAACGAGCACACAGTCCATCTGATGGTAAGTGGTTGCAGTGGCCCATAGACATCTACATCTATCCTCGATTACGAATCAAAATGCAGATGCGTTGTCACCCGTGAGGACTAAGATAGAATGCCTCGTTACCACTGAAATGGGTCTCCGGTTCTCTACACTCACCATACGAATAACGCGTTGAGCTGCTATTTTACGATGGTATTCTGTGAGAGCGTGGTTCCTCCCCGGTCGAGCCGACCTATTCGTGCTACAACTATACCACTAATATAGCTGTAGCATGGCTCTACCACGTAACAACAACGTTAACGGGAGATAATACAGCATTGCACGTATTTAAAAAAATCGAAAATAAATCCATACAGGGCTATTTGTCATAGTTGCCACGCTTGGCAGGTGGGTTATCAACCTCAGTTTTTATTTTCTTTGTTATGAGCAAGATGCTGCTGCTTTTCTACTGGTTTGTTTCCCTTTGTCGCTTCTTACAACACCCACGGGACCGAGAGAGTTTTACTCACCTTAATGTTGTATAAAATATTAATCTCTCTATTGGCTTCATTGTGTAAAAATATTTTCTTTGTAATCGTGTGTCAGTTGCGTAAGAAAATCCTTCACCCGTAAATAAGAGACGTGAGTCATAAGGGCGACCATGAGATATGCCAGTAGGACGTGTGGTTTCTCCAATAGGTAACAGAGGGACAAGCTCGTTTACGCTATACGCTGTGTATTACGCGGTGTAGTCAAAGTCAAATCAAAGACAAAATATTTTTATTTACAATCGACCACTTTTTGAAACCTTTTTTATGGAGCACTTTTTGAAAGTTAAAAAGCTTCGCAATTGCTTCAACAAGTCTCTACTGAGAGATAACTTCCAAGAAAAATATGCAAACCAACAACGGGCCCGAGTTAAAGCAGCAAAACTTCTGTCATTGCGATCGTCACTCCACCTTTCGAGCGAGACAATTAAGGCAAATCCTCCCTAAAACTGGAGAGGCTCAAGTCCAGCAGTGTAATTCTACAGGCTGGTGATGATAAAGAAGAATCGTATGAAGAGAGAATGAAGAAAAGAAATTTCTTTGAAGTAAAATAAATTATCTATTAATTTTTCTCTTACTTTCGAAATAATATTTTATTGAATCCATTTGAGTCACATACTACCAAAAGTCCGTTAAATTACCTACTTACTAAGTTGCAAGTAACGATCACCTCGTTGTTGCCAAAAAGTCGGGTTAAACTAGAAAATATGAAGACAAGACGTACGAAATACAAGTCCAAGAAAGACCCCTTTGGGTGTGAATCATTTATAACAAGGAGACACATTTTTTATTCTTGATAAAAATATATTTTCTCACGAGTTTTTTCTTTTTCTAAATTCGATTTTCACGCCAAATAAAATCCATTGTTTGTTTCTCTTACGAAACACGATATTAGGCTAATCCATCAATCGTTATTACGTAAGATTGAATTAAGAACAGTTGACTAAACACAACTTCAACATTTTTTACAAAAGCTATATTAGTAAGTTTATTTAATATTATCATTTTATAATTTTAATTTTAATACCAATACTTTAGTTAACGTTTTTAGAATAAAGCAATAAAAAGAATAATGTCCTCCAGACCGAATTTCGGTCACGGCGGCCAGCCACAATGGAGACTAGTCATCGGCGCAGGACAGGATTATAGTGCCCAAGTGTATGCGCAAGCACAGGTGCACTCTCTATTCTCTCACTCTCATAGTCCGATGGGACGGTAAACCGACACGACCGGAGAGAGATCAGGCGCAGGACCAACGGCTTAACGTGCTTTCCGAGGCACAGGGGTGAGACACCGCCAACTTCCTGACTCCGGGCAGCTACTGAGAATTTCTTGATGGAAAGGCTCAATAACTGATTTTTTTGCTCGACCCGGGATTCGAACCCAGGACCTCATGATCAGCAGTCGCACTACTACAACCACTAGACCAACGAGGCAGTCAATAAAAAAAATATTGTGCAGTGTGATAGAAGTCAAAATTACAACCAAATCATTTCGTTGTTAGGCATTTCAATACCATGCGTTTTTCGTAAAATATTCTGCCATGCACAAACACATTTGGTAAATAACTGTCGCCAGTGTTTTTTTTTTTACGGAATGATATGACTTAAAGGCCTTCATATACAAAGATATGTTTTTTAAAGGCCGGTAAGATCATGTGCGCCATATACTTCTTAACCCATATTGTTTGTTAAAAAAAAATTGAAGCAAATGACTCATTATTCTTTTACACCATTCTTATGTATTTTCTTCGTCGATTCGATTGAACTAATTTATTATTCATTCTGAGGAAAAATTCAGGACGCAAGCAACCTTGCACTGTAAAGTGAAGTAAACGTTGATTCAATTTGATTGTGAACTAGCGTATCATGTTTGCCCATTAATAATATAGCGGTAAATTCATTCCTCGTTAAGCATTCGATGAAATTGCACGTTTGTTCAAATATGAATAGTGTACCGTGATAGTTCCGGGAAAGGGTGCTAGATTTACATTACACACAATAGAAAAATGTTTTCTGCTACGTTTTTTTTAACTTCACCATTTTTGACAGATATATTCAATCTTATTGCAGTCTGTACTTTTTAAAGTGATAGAGCTACGCTGCAGCTACATTATGGCTACAAGACAAATGGGTGGGATAGATAGGAGAACTGTGATCTCACAGAATGCCAGCGTATAGTAGCAGCTTATTGCAGCTGTATTTCGCATGTCGAGTGTAGAGAAACTTTTTACCGGTAACAAGGTACTTTATCTTAGTTCTCAGGAACGACAACGGATCTACTTTTCATTTTTAATCGAGAATAGAGGTAGGTGTCTATTGGGCACAGCATCTACATGCCATCGGTATGGTTACAGAAAATGAGTTCTACCAATTTAAAGGATGTAGGTATCCATAGGTGATCCATAGGAGGAATTTTGATAGGAATTCCATCTTAGTTCTCAAAGGTGATAACGCGTCTTTTTTTTATAGGACGAGAGTGACAAGCGAGCACACAGTCCACCTGATGGTAAGTGGTTGCTGTGGCCCATAGACATCTACATCTATCCTGGTTTACGAATCAAAATGCAGATGCGTTGTCAGTGAATAAGGACTAAGATGAAATGCCTCTTTTCCAGTAAAAGGGTCTCCGGTTCTCAACACTCACCATACGAAACACAGCAGCATTAAGCTGCTATTTTACGCTGGTATTCTGTGCGAGTGTGGTCCTTCCCCGGTCGAGCCGACCCATTCGTGCTACAACTATACAATTAATATAGCTGCAGCATGGCTCTACCACGTTAAACGTCTGTAGCGTTCTTTATTTGAAGTTGGTTGCAAGTGTTCATAAACCGCAGGAGCTACTTGCATATGGTGGACTGCTAATTCATTTGTTACTCTATTATTATTTAAATAATATATATTTTATGCAAAGTGCAAAATATTCTGGTTGTTGATAGCAAGTGGTAACCAGTATCGTAATCCACCGGGAAGTCGTTAACCTCATTATTCCACCAAAGAAACCTCAAATTTAAAATTATTTATTAAAACAAAATAAGTTAAAGTAATAATGCTGAATCAGAAACAAAATGTTTAGAATAATTATTTTGTGGATCAAAACTAATTCCTCGCTCGTTATATTTAAGGTCGCCGCGGTGATAAAATGTGGAAAGCAATTTCCAATATAAATTAAATTGTATTCAATATAAATAAAATTCAATATCCCATTATGTAATTGATTTTTTTTTATTAAATAATATACAGTACAGTTTTACAATAATATGATGTTGCTAAACTCAATCGTTTATCGCAACACTATTTTTAAATAAATAGTTCAAAAGTTCTTTACTGATTGTATGGACATTTTGACCCAACTTTGCATTCAAATACGCGCATGTTAGTTTGTAACTTTTGAAAAACTTTTTCAACCACGAAAAGCCTTTGTAGCTAAGGGGCTTAGCGCTCGCGGTAAATTTCATCCCCGCCAGCATCAATGAAATTGTTAATTGCAATTTTAAGTGCTGATCTACGACGTGTTCGATGACGTAGCGGATAATTCCTTGCCTTAAAACCTTCTCAGAAGTGTAAGGAGGCCAGTGCCCAGCAGTGGGACGTGTATAGGCTGTAACTTTAACTTTAACTTTGCAATCACAGCAACGCGTGGGTACAGCTGGAATTACATAAATTTGCAACGGTACCAATTATTTTCCAGCATATGTTATAAAGATCACATTAAAGCTGAATTATGAGTAACGTAGACGTAAATATAATTCGCGGGGGAATTGCATAATAAAAATTCAAGGCGTGTTTTGGGCGGTTAAAAAACCTCGCCCCGCCCTGGGTAATGCTTTGGCACTGTTTCAAATTCCTAGACCTATAGCATTACACGAAGCCTGTTCATATTACACGTTATAATGGCTTGTTTAACAATACACTATGGATAATTTATTTTCAATAGTACTTTAGATATCGCTGCTATCTCAATTTGTGTTTCATGCCTATAAATTAGATGCGCTTATTATTAGCGTACACAAATAGGCAGAGGGTTTTCAAATGTTAATCCTTAAATTAGAAAAAATCAACTTAGACCAAAAAAATATGAGAAAAAACTATTATTTAAATATTTTATTATTTAATTAAAGTAAAGTAAAATTCAGTGCAGAGGTGTAAGACAGGGTGACGTTATATCCCCGAAACTCTTCACCGATGCATTGGAAGACGTTTTCAAGCTACTGGACTGGAAAGGATACGGTATCAACATCAATGGCAAGTACATCACTCACCTTCGATTTGCCGACGATATATACCTTATGGCAGAATTGCTGGAGGACCTAAGCACTATGCTCAATGACCTCAATAGTGTCTCCCAACGGATAGGACAAAACAAAGATCATGTTTAATGTCCATGTCACACCTATGCCAGTAGTTGTTGGGAGCACTAAGCTCGAAGTTGTTGACGAGTATGTTTACCTGAGACAAATAGTCTGACGAGTTAAGTCCAACTTCGATCGAGAGGTCAATGGACGGATTCAACTCGGCTGGGCAGCGTTCGGGAAATTACGACATATCTTCTCGTCAGGTATACCTCAAAAACTGGCAGCCTTGTACCGGTAGGCGAAGTGCAGGGCGTCCCCCCACTAGATGGAGTGACGAGCTGGTAAGACATGCATGAAGTCGACGGAAGCAGGTGCCTCAGGACCGTGCTTTGTGGCATTCCTTGGGGAGGCCTATGTTCAGCAGTGGACTTGTGAAGGGCTGTAATGATGATGATGATGATGAAAGTTCAGCTTATATATGTCCCACTACTGAGCACAGGCCTCTTCTCACTTCTGAGAGGGTTTTAGGGCAAGGAAGTAACTCCTTAACTTCCTTAACTCCTGAGCTATTAAGGCTCATTATTAAATTAACAATTAGTAATTCATTCGTTTATTACAGCCCCACAAACTACACAGCTGAACATAGGACTCCCCATTGACTGAAAATGAGAGAGACCTATGTTGAGCAATGGACTATTATAGGCTGTAATGGATGGGATGGATGGATGTAAACATTGAAAATTTCCAAAAAATTACACATTTTCAGTTTACATTATAAATATTTTGTTAAAACACCACTGTAACAATACACACCATACGAAAGCCGATCAATTTGTGCTATAGCCAGAATACAAAATACAATATATATATAATTATATGGAAAAAGATTAAGACAAACAGTAAGTCAAAAGTAAGCCCTTCAAGGCCAAAAACTAAACCACCTCGTAATGCGCGTTAGCAAATCCCATGATGCGATGATGATTCTTTTTTATTATAATTTCTCAGACATACCTTCTGCATCGATGATTTCCATCACCGCCGTTCACGTGATAAACCAATATTTAAAATAGCTATTTATAATTTTTGTGATGCCGACGGGAATCAAACTCGGTTTACTCGTGTATTATAAATTTGGCAAGCGCTAACCTGAGCTTCCATGGAATTTAAAAAAATGTACGCAAATTCGAAATAGAAAAATATAACTTGTATTTAAGCCGACATTCTTAGTTTAAATTAAATACATCGTGTAAAAAAACACTAAAATGCCAGCAGCAATATCTGTTGGAACAAAGATACGTAACAGAGATCTTAATTCGACTTAATCCGGGCAAGAAAGCAACTCTCTCGTAAGGTGGACTCGGTAGACGTGGAGAACGAGACGTGCTTCGAATGCAGACATATTTTGGGGACACAAAGTGAGCGGCTTATATGACCCGCCGTAATAAAATTTAAAACAATACTTGAAAGTCACCTGAAAGTGAAATTTATCATAGTAATAATGAAGTCTTACAGACCGAATTTCGGTCACGGCTGCCATATTCATCCATATTAACATAAAACTGTTGTCTCCATTGATCCAAGACATCTGTGCAATAGTAGTGTGCCTACACAGGTGGACTCCTTATTTCCTTACTCTCATAGTCCGATGAGACAGCAATCCAACACGACTGCAGCAAGATTAGGTGCTGGACCAAATTTGTTATTCAAATTTGGTCCGCGATTCAAACCCGGGACCATTGACCAGCAGTCGCGCTTATAACCACTCAACCCACGGAGCAGTCTTCACTTATTATAAGGTTATACGCGGTAATGGAGCCCTTGATAGTAAATCAAACTGTCTAAGCGTAACAAAACACTATTTACTCTTGCTTTGAATATACCCGGATTGTAATAGGATGGCATGAGATGATTTAATAATAAGCGTCTATACAAACATAAGCATACACATTAAGTGGTGTGTCTGTAAACTTTTATGCACAAAAATATGTAAACGTATACGTGGTAAAGTGGTAGAGCCACGCTGCAGCTATAAGGTTGTAGCACGAATGGGCCGGCTAAATCGGGGTAGGACCACGCTCTCACAGAATATCAGCGTAAAATAGCAGCTTAATACTGCTGTGTTTCGTATGGTGAGTGTAGAGAAACGGAGAGCCTTATTACTGGATACGAGGCATTCCATCTTATTTCTCAGGGGTGATAACCCACCCGAATTTTGATTCTTAATCGAGGATAGATGTAGATTTCTATGGCCCACAGCATCCACTAACCACCAGTTTGTAGAGTGGAATCCAACGTGGTAGAGCCATGCTGCAGCTATATTAATAGTATAGTTAGATTCGAATGGGTCGGCTAGACTAGGGAAGGACCACGCTCTCACAGAATACCAGCGTAAAATAGCAGCTTAATGCTGCTGTGTTTCGTATGGTGAGTGTAGAGAACCGGAGACCCTTTTTACTGTAAAAGAGGCGTTCCATCTTAGTGCTCACGGCTGACAACGCATCTGCATTTAAATTCGCAAACGAAGATAGATGTAGATGTCTATGGGCCACAGCAACCACTTACCATCAGGTGGACTGTGTGCTCGTTTGTCACCCTTATTCTATATAAAAAAAAGATGGACTGTGTGCTCGCTTGTCACCTTTATTCTATAAAAAAACAAACTGCTGCCGCGAAATAAGTTATTTTCGCTTCAAATGGAATTCATTTTATTTTATTGCATATTTGCCACAAAAAGTTTTCTTACCGTCCCATTTTTAGGAAATTTCTTTTCTTTAAAATATTGCAAAAACAAAATTTAGACACGAGGAAATTTTCTAGACGAAGATGGTAAACTTAAGGTAAGTCAAGACACATAGATCTCAGTGTAATGTGAGTCGTTAGTTCCTACCGCTGGTTTTATGGCTCCAAACTAAGTCCAATTTAATTTGGTCTAGTCTAGTCACCTATGTACTTAACGCGTATTTTGTAACTAGATTCTAGACCGACCGTCTTGTTTCAAAGGTCATCTTTAGTCTTGTGTTTTATTTAGTGAATTTTATTGAATAATTATTTACTCGAATCAAGGCAATGCAACTATCGTACCATAAAATATTAAATTATTTAATTAATTGTAATTTTTTTATTTCATTAAATATTAATTTACATTAATTATATTTATGCCTGTTAATGTAGTATTTTCACCAGATATCAGCAATTTATACTTTTTTGAAAGTGTGTATGGGCTTAGTATTACTTGTTTAATTGTATTTATCAATATTATTATTATTTATATTTTGATGCATTTACGAGAAAAATATTGAAACAATAAACAAATACTCCGGTTCTTTATGCGTTAATAAACTCCAAATTTTTAACGTCCTCTTTTTATTGCAAAATAGAACATACTTCAGTTATCGATTGTGTTGGGTTATTTTTTTTTTTGGGTAGAGTTCCGTTCTAGGGACACCCCCGATTGGGATGGAACATCGGGTATTTGTTAGTCTTGGTGCAACATAAAAAATCCCTGAAGGATTTTTGGCGTAAATACACCATAACATTTTTATAGAAGTTTAAAGTTTTCGGGATTTTTTTTGGTACGCGTCATAAGCGTTATTTGGTGCAAGAGCGAGCGAAGCGAGCTCGAGACTTGGGGCACCCCGACTCGGACAGGTTAGGTTAAAAACTGCCTTAAAAATCTAAAACTTCAAACCCTCGGAAAAAATTTCAGGGGCATTTGCGCCAAAATCCCTTTGGGGTTTTTCATCATTTATGTTGGTTCGATCCCCGCCGGCACCAATGAAATTGTTAATTGCAATTTTAAGTGCTGATTTACCACGTGCTCGGCGGTGAAGGAAAACATCGTGAGGAAACCTGCATGTCTGAGAAATAAAAAAAAAATACTTCGAAGACATGTGAAGTTCGCCAACACGCATTGGGGCAGCGCGGCGGACATTTCCTTGCCCTGGAACCCTCCCAGAAATGAGAGGAGGCCTGTGCCCAGCAGTGGGACGTATATAGGCTGTAACTTTATGTTGGTAAACATGTAAAAAAAATTGGTCCAAATTGGAGGTGTCCCTAGAACGGAACTATATCCTTTTTTTATGCTTTAATACATATAGTTTTTTATACTTTAATAAAATATGATAATATCAAATAATTAAGTAAGTAAACTAGCCGTGTCGTGGCGAAGTAAAAGTTATCATCACCTTATTTCGTCCTGTGGGTATCATAAGAGGTGACTATGGGAACCCCAGAAAGATAGGATTAGAATGGAATAGAATAAAATTTATAGTATTTTTATTCAATATAGATAATTACAACATAATATTAACTAAAAGTAATTTTTTTACTTACTACTGTTTCGAAAAATACCTTTGTCCTGGGAAGAACCAGGAAAAAATAATGATCCCAGCCATGAAGATGAGTTCTTGATGGCTTCCAACTGATAGTCCGAACACGTCAAATCCAAAATATCTGAACTGGCGTTGGGAAGCGTCCATTCAGATTTATCTCACTACTTTACCATTGAATAGACAAATATTGTCAAAGAAAAGAAAAACAGTGGCAGAGTAATTCCCACCAGCAAACGACTCCCTCCAGTTTTTTATAGGATAGGGTGACAAACGAGCACACAGTACACGTGATCGTAAGTGGTTGCTGTGACCCATAGACATCTACATCTATCCTCAATAAAGAATCAAAATGCAGATGCGTTCTCACCCGTGAGGACTAAGATGGAATGCCTCTTTTTCAGTAAAAAGGGTCTCCGGTTCTCTACACTCACCATACGAAACACAGCAGTATTAAGCTGCTATTTTACGTTGGTATTCTGTGAGAGCGTGGTCCTACCCCGGTCGAGCCGACCCATTCGTGCTACAACTATACTACTAATATAGCTGCAGTATTGCTCTACCACGTATAAAATCGCACTGTTGTTTTCGTTGCAAATGTTTAAGAAATAATATTGGAAATACGCTTGAATGCTATATCATATGGGTATATTATGACAATGCATTCAAGATATGGGGCAATCATAATAATAGCGGATACGGGTAATTAAACACAGCCGGACAGACTAACATTTTGTGTTGTTTTTTTTCATAAATTAAAGCTTGGGTTGGGATACGAACGCAGTACGCCTTGCGACAAAAATCTTCTGTGTTACAAGTGCCGTATAGTAGAGGGGTAAGAGAATCCACTAACCCATAACATCCCGTGGGTGTCGTAAGAACGTTGCCTTTTTTTTTCTTTTTTTTTTTTATAGGACAACGAGCATGCGGTTCACCTGATGTTAAGTGACTACTGCCGCTCATGAACAACTGCAACACCAGGGTAATTGCAGATGCGTTGCCGGCCTTTAAAATTTTTCGTTATTTTTGCCTTTTGACAAAATAACGAAATATGAAACTGGAGATAGGGAGCAGCATCTTGACTTTGCGGAAATCTATTATATTAAAGTTTTTTATTTAAGGGAACTACGAGAACAAGAGCTAAGTGACCTTGAATGAAGCACGCACACATTTTCACAATTTTGTATAGCATCAGGCCTCGGCCGGCACTGTCGGTACACAGGCGTTTACGCACACATTATTTCTGAACATAATAGGCGTTACGTATTTTGTTCAGAAATAAGAATATGCGATTTAAAAAAAAATCTATTGATTGGATTAAAAAATTAATACACTATTACGTTAATATGTTGCTTTTATAATAATCTGACAAAAAAGCAGAATGATTGCGTGCATATTAGTATGGTTTTTAATCGTTAAAAGAAATTTTTAGAGGTATCATTGTGATTTGTTGCCTTTCGCCGGGCTTTTTTGTTGCGTGTTTTGTAATTGGATATTTCGTATATTGTTTCTCCAATTTTTTTCGTTTTTGACATATCAATATAAATGCAGATCGAAATTATAACAACTATATTATTACAAACAGGGCATAATTACATATTTAATAAATATTTCTTTCATCTCGTTTGTCACCCTTATCCTATAAAAAAATACCAGTTGAAGTGTTAAGTGTTTCCACTGCTATATTACGGATTTAATAGCATGGAGTCAGTATAACAGAATGTAAAAGAAGTAGCTCCTTTGTTTGTTTTTGGTTACGAGTTTATCGGCTGGCATAATTACTCATCAAATCTGTTTATTCGAAAGTAATGAATGTAGCATTAATTATTATTAAGCCGAGCAAATGCGACTTAAAAGAATCGGCCACTCTATTTCATCCCGTGGATGTCGTAAGAGGTGACTAAAGAAAATACCAGAAAGATATCGTCGCTTATAGTTTGCAGTATACCCATCTATTTTACGCCTGACGTATATTATACAGATTGCCTACGGGAATTAGCGTCAAAGGTGCGAGATGTCTGTTAAATCTTCCCTACGACGAGAGAGCTGCATGTTAAGCATTGAACTTTTTCTCGTTTAATTTACAAATACTTCTAAACTTTGAAAGGGCTAATTATGTACAAAAGGGCTAATAACAAACAGCAGAAAACAGAATAATCTGCCCTTAGGGATGTGATGAGCATAATTGCCACATCTTGGGCAATCTGCGAGATTCAATATGCTAGCAAATCCTTCTTACCAGTTCTAATTCTAGTTCGTCATTGACATGTTAAGAATAATAATTTTAACTTTTTGCCGGCTGATCAGTTAGAAGTGAGTATTACTATAAAATTGCATTATTTTAACTAGTTAGGTACCTAAGTAATTGCTGCCAAGGAGTCAATTTAGGTCAGCTACCACCTCCTTCAGTTCGTCAGTTACCTATTTCTAAACAGCAGTGCTCAAACCTCTGAGTGGCGGTGTAAGATTATCCACTACACTATACCTACCCATGGGTGTTGTAAGAGACGACAAAGGTAAAGCAAATAGGATATGGATAACAACTAAAACAATAAAAAATGCTAAGCGTGGCAATTATGAAAAATAGGCCATAAATTGTTCAAAGGGGAAATCCCTTTGGGCAATCTATGGCCTATTTTCAGTAGTAAATTTTTATGGGACAAAAAAGCCGGTTATAGGCTATGAGGCGTCTACATTTATACGTGGTACAGCCACACTGCAGCTATATTACGGTTGTGGCACGAATGGGTCGGCTCGACCGGGGTAGGACCACGCTCTCACAGAATACCAGCGTAAAATAGCAGGTCAGGCTGCTGTGTTTCGTATGGTGAGTGTAGAGAACCAAATATCCGTTTTACTGGAAACGAGGCATTCGATATTAGTCCTCAGGTGTGACAACGCATCTGCATTTTGATTCTTAATCGACGATAAATGTAGATGTCTATGGGCCACAGCTGTTTTGTTTTTATATATTTACACGATATCTTCGCCAATCAGTCCGCCATCAATAATTTATTAAATGGATTAATTTTATAAATAATAATTTTGTGATATTCCTTCCACTCAAAAAGGTAATAATAATTTTTAACAAAAAGTAAAAACCGACTTCAAAGAAATAAAAAGAATAAAATATGTTTTCACAATTTTAATTCGGGGTTTTAATTATTCTGTACTATACGAGTATCTTAGCACCAGCTTTAGAATATGAAATAATTTTATTCCCTTTATTTCTTAATATTCGAGTTTTAAATTTTATAAAAAGTTAATATTATTGTCATACGAAACTCGTTTTTGATCCGAATGTGGGTTGGACTGCGTAACTATCACCAACTTCACTCTTAACTGTCATACCTATGTAGATTAACTACATGTTAATAAAGATTGTATGTAAAAAATCCATCCATTATCCATTGACATGCAAAAATCCATTACAGTCTATAATAGTTTGGAAAATTCAAAAATACACGCCTCATGAACGTTTCATTTAATTTTGATGAAAAAAATAAATTGTATTCCTGGCTTTAAAATATATTACTTACGTGTTTTAAGTAGCGCTCTATTATTTTAACAGGTAGTGTCACCTAGAGGGAAAATAATTAATAATGCTTACCAAAATAAATCGATTACACAAATTATAAAATCGATGTAGGCCGTATGGTACATTTGTCCTTTGTCTATCAAGGGCTAAAAAAATATGAAAGCACCTTAAAATTTTTAATAGCAATAAAACTTATAAAAGTTGAAAATCACCTTATTAACAAACTACGCGTACTAGGCTATTTATATGAAGTAGGGATCCAGTTGATGTAATTCTGAAGCTAATAAAAAAGACCCGGTCTCGATACGTCAATTTTTTCGGGAGTTACTGTGACCACATTTTTTTGTAATGCGTACAGCAAAGGAGTGGATTAAATCTTCCCGTCGGAATACAATCTGGGCGTCTTCAAGGCAAGAGTGAATAGGCTTTTGTTAGACTAAGACAGTGCGATTTGCCATCTAGGGCTGCATCACCACTTACCACCAGGTGGGGTTGTGGTCAAGCACTGGCTTATAATAAGTAAAAAAAAAAACATACAAAATCAACCTCCGGACATCTACGTAAAATTTTTTTTGAACCGTTTTTTTCTCAAAGTAGCAATATAAAATATTTTTTTTATAAAATATAAGATGGATTAATTAGAGTGTTTTCTTGATATACGGCAACACATATTATCATTTAAGTGCAATATGGCTATTATAGAGACATTTTAAAAAGACAAAATTGCTTGACCTTGACTTGTCGAGAGTAAAGCACTACCTAATAACGATGCGCGTTATGAGGCGTGCAAAAGGCCACAGGAAAAAAAGACCTCCATCATAGATAAGCTCATGGACGGGATTTTTCCATAGTTGCCACGCTTGGCAGGTATGTTGGCAACCGCAGTTTTTTACTATTGAATTGAGTTCGTATCAGGAAGATTCTGCTGCCCATTTCAAAGTAAAGTACCTTAATCAAATTAACAGTAATGACCCTTATTTTACTTCCTCGTTGCACGAAAATGGCTTGTAAACTTTATGTGCCAGCTTATTTTGTGAAGCTCCTCTGTCGCAACTCGCCATAAAATATTTATTAATCTATGGGATTACGCCGTAAACGTTTCAATTAATTTTAAAGGTACTGATAGTCCCGGAGGAAATTTTCTAAGTTGCAAGTCATTATGGAGGGTATCCAATACGTCTGTATTGTTTATGCCACGTTGATAATATATTATGGATTTTAATTATCTATGTTATTATATTAGGTCGAAAAGTCACTGAAATCTTGTTAGAAAACTGATTCGCGTATTTAAATATATTTAAATGAATGTAATATAAAAAATAAGGTCAAAAACAAAACATTACGAGGTCTGAATTCCGAATGTTCCACTCAAGGAGTGGAAACTTGAGTTCAAAACTCAAGTAGAGCCATGGTAACACAGATGGTTAGCGCTCGCTGTAAGTTTCATAGTACGCGAGCAACCCGGGTTCGATCCCCGCCGGCACCAATGAAATTGTAAATTGCAATTTTAAGTGCTGATTTACCACGTACTCGGCAGTGAAACAAAACATCGTGAGGTAACCTGCATGTCTGAGAAATAAGAAAAAACTATTTCGAAGACGTGAAGTTCGCCAACACGCATTGGGGCAGCGCGACGGACATTTCCTTGCCCTAAAACCCTCTCAGAAATGAGAGGACGCCTGTACCCAGTAGTGGGACGTATATAGGCTGTAACTTTAGCTTTTAACTTTTAACTCAAGGAGTTACTTTAGGGGAATAAAGGTACATTAAGATAGATGTAGTTTTTTTTAGATTATAGTGTTGGGTATTTAAGAGAAACCTTCGAAGCACCGTTTGTTGTTATCTATCGGAAGCCATAAGATCTTTCTGGTATATCGCTCAGTCGCATTTTACGGCACATACGAAACAATATGTGATGAATTTTTTCTACGCGTCTTTAACGTACATTATTAAAATAAATTGGAATTAGTGACTTCTTCTTTATACCGTTAAACGTTTTGCGTTGCTCTAAAGATCAAAATTTTAGTGGCCTAGTCTAGTAATATCGATGCCCGTAAAGAATATTTGCACGTTATATTGTAATACTTAATTTTAAAATTATTATTTTAGATTAAAATCACCATAATTGCAGCCTATCGAAGTCCACTGCTGAACATAGGTCTTCCCATTGATTGCTTCATAAGGAGTATATTTGCCATAGTTGCCACGCTTGGCAGGCGGGTTGGCAACTGCGGATTGCTTTACTATCTAGCTGTTATTAGATAGATGCTGCTGCCCAAGTGCACGGGATGCAGTGAACATTCTTACACTGCAACTACACGGCTTTATTTTATTTAAAACTAGCAACCATTTATTTTAATTTATTTTTCGTTGTTTTGATAAAACCTCAAGTTTTTCGGATAGAACATAGTCTAGATCTTTCCTGGCATTACTATCTATCTGTTCATAAAGTTTCATCACAATCGGCGCTGCCATTCTGAAGATTAGCCCATATGACTAATAAATAAATAACATTTATTCAATTTAAGTGCCCTTTTTATCTGTTCTCAGAGTTCACTGGTCTTTTTTTTCATATAGGTATTACAATTTATTTCTTGAATCGGCAAAGCCTCCGCGGGCTGTTTGTTCATATTTAATTTAAACACGTCAACATGCTCGTCTGCGACGCATTACTAAATGAAGCAATGATTACGATGTTCATAGCTTTCATGTATATGATTGTAATATTAAGTAGCGGCCTGCTTATACACAGTTTTTAACTTGAAAACAACGTTTTTTATTTAATTTAGCTCGCAAAAAAAGAATTAAGGAACAAGGATTATTTTCACTCGAAATTCGTCTGGTTTCAGGTTAAAGGGAATATAGAATATATTCATATAGAAGGATATATATATATATATATATATAATTGAGGCGCCTTATTAATAGAAGTTGAAATATAAAGTGAATAACTGATAAAATGAAATTTTGTTTGAATTGTATAGGTCCAACTGGGACCAATATTATTTCAACAACACATCATGATATTGGTTATCAGTTTTTTTTTATAGACCGAAGGGTGACAAACGAGCATGCAGTCTACCTGAATGTAAATGGTTGCTATTCTTGCTTGTATAGAATTGTCTTGGTACCAGTAAAAAGAGTATCTGGTTCTTGTCACTCACCCTCAAAACACAGCACCATAACGCTGATATTTTACATTCGCATACTATGGAGACCGACATAGCCCAACGGATTAGTAAGCTGAAGTGCCTAAATGGAGTGGCGACCTGGTAACACATGCAGGTGCCGTGGTGCGTGCGACCGTTCTTTGTGGCATTCCTTGGGTGAGGCCTATGTTCAGCAGTGGACTTGTAAAGGGCTGTAATGATGATGATGATACTCGATCGAGTGATGCTTCTTCAATCGAGTCGAAGGTTTTATATTATCGAATCGATAAATCAAAATCGAAGACAAATAAATCAACAATCAACAATAAAAGTTACTTTATTGTTGATTGATGATTTATTTTAATTTTTAGAATAAAAATGAGGGTTATACAATAAGTTAAGTGTTTTTTAAGCTTTGTGTTAAGTGTTTTTTGAGTCACTGAATTTACGTGTGTGGTTGGAGAAATAAATAAATGATATAACTATCTACCTACTATACAGATATATAGGTAGATTGTTATATCATTTATTTGTTTCGTTCGTGATTTCTATTGAGATTGTAGACACAATCGGTAAGGAAATCACGACCATCTACTGATATAAAGAGGTCAGGAACAAAAAATATGTAGGATTCCTACAGCGTGAGAAAGATCAGATGTTCTAGTGCTTTTAAATTTTGAAACAAAACAATTGTAAATATTTAAACCTGAAGCCATAAATTTAGAACTAACTTTCGTGACTTACGTTGCATCCAAATACATTAAAACAGTAGTCAGAAATACAAAGACGGCAAACTATCCGCGGAGCCACATGAATTTGCAATAAGTTCTCCGTGATACGTTAAAAATACGATACATTATTTATGTGCTAGGTAATGTACCGCTCCAGTTACAAGCGGATTTATCTATTATGCACACGTGAAAAACTTTTTAAATAAATAACTGTTCAGTGACAACTTTGCGGATCCAAAAAATGGAAATGACAAGGCACGGGCGCAGCGCGCCGGACTTAATTTGTTTATGCCTTTTTACTTCTGTACCTTTATTCCGTGGGTGTACTGTTTGTTTACACTGAACTCACTTTTGTATTTATTTTTGGTTTAATACTGTCGCATAAGGATTTGTTGGTTCCGAACAAAGTTTTATACGGTTTATACGTGGTAGAACCACGCTGCAGCTATATTATGGTTGTAGCACGAATGGGTCAGCTCGACCGAGGTAGAACACAGAATACCAGCGTAAAATAGTAGCTGTAACTATACATTATTCTTTTTTTATAAATCTGAAGTGACAAACGAAATTACAATCCACGTGATGGCAAGTACAGGAGTCATGGATACCTGCGGCCTACTTCAAACAAAGAAGGTTATAGTTGCGTTGTCACCTCTGAGCACTAAGATTGAATACCTCACAGGCCGTAATTATACTGGCTCTCGTTACCCTTCAGACTGAACAACAGCATTGCAAGCAATGCTATTTGACGTTAGAAGTAGGTAGGAGGAGGATGGTACATACCCATACCCATACGTTTACGTGGAAGAGCCATGCTGCAGCTATGTAAGTGGTATAGTTGTAGCACGAATGGGTCGGCTTGAACGGGGAAGAACCACGCTCTCGCAGAATACCAGTGTAAAATAGTAGCGTAACGCTGCTTTGTTTCGTATGGTGAGTGTAGAGAACCGGAGACCCTTTTTACTGGAAACGAGGCATTCCATTTTAGTCCTCACGGGTGACGACACATCTGCATTTTGATTCTTTATTCAGGATAAATGTAGATGTCTATGGGTCACAGCAATCAAAGCAATCAATGTCCAACCACCTTGTAACTTCTTATTCTCACCTCACCTATATGTATGAATGTATGTATAAATATTCAATAATATTAATATTCTTTTGTCATTCTGTTAAAAATAAATTACCTTTACACAAGGATTTACTCCTGTATCGTGGAGGTAGATTACTTACATACATTACACGAATACAAACATCTAGTCTTAGAAAAATTATTTATAAGCCATACAAATAATTCTTCGGTCAAGTTATCGATTAAGCAATTTTATTAAAAAAATTGACAACCTTCTATCGTATTTTAAAAACAAATTTACCACGGCGCGGTCCAACGAAGGAGTTCGTAAAAGTCCAGACATAGAAATTTCCAACGGTGAAGCGAGGCTAAAGTCTCGTACATATTCAAAGTTTAATCCGAATCAGCCCGCCACTTCTTACGAAGAGGGTTTTAGCGCTTACGAATATGGCAGTGCTAAGTCGGTATACTTTCATTAGGCTAAAAGAGTTTCTTAAAATGTAATAAATATTGTAATAGTTTAAAAAAAATCATGGCATAGGTAAGCACAACCCTGAGTGAATTGCGTATGTCGTAAGGTGGAAGGGGTAAGATAACGTTGTGCGTCTGAATTCATCATCATCCTCATCATTACGGTCTATCAGAAGTCTACTGATGAATAAAGGCCTCCCCCATTTATTATCTCACAGCTTATACATATTTGTGAGAGATGCTGTCACGCAAAATGGATGGCCGCTTTGAACCTAGGTATAAAAGAATTGCCGAGAGTTACATTTCATTTTAATAATAGAGTCCTGTAGTAAAGTTTATTCATAATAATGTTTGCATTCATTAGAGAAATGTTGAAGCTTCAGGGCACATGTTAACGGGATCTACTTGTGCTTTATAATACTTTCATCAGAGTAGAGTTTTCAGTGTAAATATTTTATTTAATATTTATAATTTAAACACAAAAAGCCAACATTTTTCTACTACCTTCACATAATATATATTCATTATTTTATACCGTAGGAATATTTTTAAAAGGACTTTCAATAACGGAGATTCAATTAAAGGTTTTAAACGGAGACATTCATGGGACTTTGTATTTTAATAATTACCGTCTATCTGTTATATTGAAAATAATATAGATATAAGTATTAAAAATATAATTATATATTAGGGCAGTTATTCATACTATCGATAATATTAAAACAAAATTTCCATATTGATAACCGCATGGAAAATCTAATAGTGTCAGTCTTTGGGTTTAAGCCACAAAAAAATTAACGAAGTGAATAATCCAGCGCAACTATAATCTGTCGATTTTTTCGGACCAATACGACTTAAGTACCTACCAAAAAATAAGCTTACTCCTTTTTAAAAGGCCGGCAACGCATCTTAAATTCCCCTGGTTGTAGTTGTTCATGGGCGGCGGTCGACACTTACCCTCAGGTGAGCCACATACTCGTTTTCCCCCTCTTCTATATAAAAAAAAGACAAACCAACGCAAGAAAATGAATAATGTAAATCAAAAGGCGACGCCGTGCTTAATTTCAATATATGTTAACTGTATGCTGTTAGGTTAACTGTATGCGCTTACAACAATTAAGTGACAGCTTTGTCTTAAACTTAGTGTATTTGAACTTATGTCCCACCTTGCCCCGTCCGCCCCACGCCTTCCTCCCTCTATAATCGAGTTTGCGACTTACCCGTCCGAGATGGCCACGAGCGGGGACGAGGATATTCTGCCAACATTTTCCTTTCCGAACATCTAACCAAGTAACCAGTAAATTAACATACAATTTACATGTAGTCATGGTAGCTAGGTACTCGCTATACATTTCATAATACGCGAGCAATCCAGGTTCGATCCCCGCCGTGATCAATGAAATTGTTAATCTCAGTTTCAAGTTCTGATTTACCAAGTGTCCGGCGGTGAAGGAAAACATCGTGAGGAAACCTGTATGTCTAAGAATTAAATAAAATATTTCGAAAGTACGAGACATCTGGAACTAGCGGTCGTTAATAGGAGTACGACTGCAAAGCGTGACGAATCCTGTCTATAGCTGAAGAGGTTCATATCCCGTGGACTTTTATGGGCCGATGGAGAAACAGAGGAAAAGGGAGTTGAAATAACAATATACTATTTCATATCATTTTTTAATAGTACACGATCGTCAATTACTTATAGCTATGGCTTCATCATTAATTAATTCATTCATTCATTACAGCCCATCGAAACTCTACTGCTGAAAATAGCTAACCCCTATAGATTGCCCCATTGCACAATCTATCTAGACAATCATTTTCCATAGTTTGGTAGGCGGGTTGGTAACTTTTTAAACTGTTTTATTATTATTATTATTGAGTACGTCTGGGTACGTACCACACTCTTACATTTTCACCAGCAAATAACAGTGCTTGCACTGCTGTTTCCCGGTCGGAAGGATATGGAGAGTGAGTATAATTACCGGCTTTTTTTTAATAACTGTCTTTACGGCTCTGGGTTCTAGCCCTTCTGAGCCTGAAGTTACAATGTATAATTATCCTTCATAGTACACTGCTTCACAATATGTTGATGCGTCACATTGTGCAGCCCTTGGGAGATTTTGACGGCATATTGAGCCAGCAGACAGCTGACTGTTGGCGATGGTATCTCGAGGCGCCTAAGCAGACAGACACCTTATCTTGAGAATCACATCACCATCAGAGCACTTGTTTCACCGTTTCCACTAATAGTTCGAAAATAACGCTAAATTTAATTACAATAAAAGCGCGGATTTAAAATAAACATCACAGGCACCGCAATGAAATTTAAGAGGCACAGAAAAAGTATTAAAATCGAAAATGCAAGCCGCAAAAGCGTTTCATTCAAATAACGAGACCAAATTGTTGTATTCATATTTCACGGTGGAGAATTTCGTTGTCCAACGCTCGCCTTTCGAAAAAGGCATCGCTGTCTAGGTAACAAAGAGAGTGATGCACGCGGCTACTCGTCTCGATCGAAAATTTGATTTGTTAGCGTAGCGAATGGGAAAGTAGAGGCCGAAATTATGTATCGTGTTCCATAGAGAATAAGATACATTTAAAGGCAAAATATGACTATTTGAATTCATCACCATCATTGCAATGCAACCTACACTATGCCCGTTTCTGATAGTGGGATCATCGGATGAGGATGACGATCACAATGTGCAGACTTGATTTTTTTTTGGATATTTTTTGACACTCCGTGGCTCAGCATTGATTTGCAGCGCTAAGGGCCGCGGGTTCGTATCCCTCACGGAACAAGTATTTGTATAGCCTACAAATAATTGTTCCGGGTCGGGATGTTTGTACTTGTGAAATTTATGTATGTAAACTGCCCCTACGTTACGAGGAGGTAACGTTTTTGTATAAAAAATAATTCAGAATGCTTAATCAGCTTAACAATTAATCTAAAAGGGATTTGCCCTATATTGCGCTTGCTGGTACGAGACTCCCACTCCATAACATTTCCTCCTCATCGATTATCGGTTTTAGAAGCTATTTTTAATTCAATAATAGTGCCAAATGAGCACATAGTCTACCTGATGAGAAGTCAATGTTGCAGATCATTAACACCTATACCTATCTTCGATTTAAAATCAAAATGTAGATGCGTTAAGTTTGCTGCTATCTTACAATAACATAACACTGCCGAGTTATGTTGCAATCGTGTTGCAGCATAGATCTACCACGTACGTAGGTCACTCAGTAAGTTTTGAGATGCTCGAAATTTTAAAATGGAACGCACCCGTGTTATATGTTTCTAAAAAGCAAATTTATTTATAAATAGGACTTCATAAGCCAATTGCTCAATATTGAAAAAAAAAAAAAACAAAGTTCTATTAATTTTCCTGCAACGCTCCCCGCGCTTTTCATTTAAAACGATGGATCTTAAGCGTTAACATTTGCGCGCTATGATATATTATGATTTTAAATTTGGTTTAACCGAACAATTAAGTTTACAACGGTTACAATCAGCATAATGGGACTCAGCTCCATCATGCGCAACAATTTTTAGGTGGTTTGCTGAATTCAAAAGGGGTAAAATTAATGTTAAAGATGACCAAAGAATCAGGGCCCCGCAAACAGCAGTAACGGCCGAAAATGTATGGACTACTGAAATGTTAGTGCAAGAAGACCCACGAATCACATATACGGACATCGAAAAAATTGTAGGCATTAGTTAGAGGAGCATTCATACCATCCTTCATCAACATCTTAGAGTGAAGAAGCTTTGTTGTCGATGGATCCCTCGTTTGCTCTCCGAAAGCGAAAAACAGACTCGTGTGGATTGGTTGCATGAAATGCGTCTACGTTATGAAAACGGGGCATCTAGGCGTGTTTCAGAAATCGTTACTGGTGATGAGACATGGATCTATCAATATGATCCGGAAAATAAAAGGCAAACATCGTTATGGGTCTACTCGGAAGGACAGTTACCGACAAAACTGCAAATAACTCGCAACGTCGGCAAAAAAATGGTGTCTAGTTTTTTTTCGCGGAGCGGACATTTGTTGACGTCAATGCTGGAAAATTGTAGGTCAGTCAACTCTAAATGGTACACTACAGTTGCATTACCCAAAGCTTTTCAAGCTGTGCGGGAGAGAAGACCAAAGACCGGGCTTCGGGGAATCATGCTGCATCACGATAACGCCTCTTCACTGTTGAAACTCTTAGTTACCCACCCTACAGCCCTTACTTAGCTCCTTGTGATTTCTTTTTGTTCCCAAGAGTCAAAGAAAAAATAAAAGGCAAGTTTTTTTCAACCGCCGAAGAAGCCGTGGCTGCCTACGAAAAAGCGATTTCCGACCTGTCAGATCAAGACTGGCAAAAGTGTTTTCAGAGTTGGTTTAGGCGAATGTAACTTTGTATAGAGCATCATTGAGAATATTTTGAAAAGATTTAAAATAAATATTAATAGTATCTAGAATACTTTTTGTATATCTCAAAACTTATTGAGCGGCCTACGTATACGATCGTACTTTTACAGATTACGGATATTTTGGTAATTCTGTTTCTATTGTGGATACCCTCATTACGAATTCCATAATTTAAATATACTCCGAAAGTAGCCTTCTTTATAAGTCGCTTATACCATTTTTTGGCGGTTATATTTTCTAAACTTTTAATTACATTTAAGGTTCTCTTTGTCTGTTAAGTTTTAATAGAGAACGAGGAGAAACTAAACTAAAAGCCAACCCTCTCATCTAAACGAAAGTTTTCGCATTATCATAACTAAGGCTTTTGTGTTTACGTTTACATGAGTTATGGTAGAGGTTTGTTGATTATAATCTATTCATTTAGTCACTTTGTTTGTCTTCGTGACATGTTGAATTGAATTGCGTTTGGGTTGAGGGCTTGACACGAGATTTAATTATGTACGTAACATTATAAAATATCAGTATATTATTTTCTTTACTTAATTTTAGTAGAACTGTTATATATCAAATCATCGGCATTTTCAGCTGGTTAGTAATAAAATCTGGTAACAGGGTATTTTCTATAGAAGTTCCTTTCGCATTGGTCTATGCTACATTTGCGTGGTTCTCTTACATAGATGGAAGATTTTCCATAATCCTGGCAGGCAGGCGTGACGATTATGTGCGTGGCTTTGTAAATGTAGTACCAGATGTTTCGCAACTTTTGTTTTGTTGTTATTATTTTATGTTTACGGTGTTTTAATAGCCGTTCTAACTATGGGCATAGCCAATCGCTTTAAATTTCACAGTACGAGAACAACCTGGGTTCGATCGCCAACAGTACTAATGAAATTGTTAATTGCAATTTTAAGTGCTGATTTACCACGGGTTCAGCAAGGAAGGTAAACTTGTAAGGAAACCTCATAATTTATATATAGAATAGGGGTGAAAAACGAGCACACTGTCCACCTATCTATCCTCCATTAAGGATCAAAGTGTAGAAATGCACGCATTAAGAGCCGGTTGAGCCAACCTAGTCATATACGAAATACTGCACATATACGAAAATATACTTATACAGACACAGCACACACACATAATAAACTTAGTTAACTTTATTAGTTTGTTAGGCCGTAACTTTATTATTTTATATCTACGAAGGGAAATGGTGGAAAAATCACTTTATATAACATGGACTTAATATGCAGTTTAATACCTGAAGATAAAGACAAAACGCCTCTTATCTTGTAACATTAAATCGTGTTTTAAGTTTTATGGTATCTACATTGTTTCATTCATTACGACCAATCAAAAGTCCACTGCTGAGCATAGGCCTCCCACTTAGATTGTCTCATTGGACGATTTTGTTCACCCACGGGATGATAATATGAGGTAGTGAATAATCTAACGTCGTCACTACACAGCGATAGTATATTAATATTGGAATGTAGTGCATAAGTTATCCTATTATAATGTAACAAAAAAAAACATGCGTGAGTGTCGTAGAGAACCCGTTTGGATCGAAGTTCCTTTCGTAGTATATTATTATTGATAAAAGTATTATATTATTGATTCACAAATACAAATAAATGAATTACTAGCGTCTATTAAAATGAAGCTTCATTTAAAATAAAATAATACTTCTTTCATGACAAGATAAGAAAAAGTGCGAGGGAGATGGATATTATTCCATCTCGCTTCCTTATAGCCGCCAAGGCCGTTTACACTACGTCAGAAGGGTCGTGACGGAAAAATCTTACACTTTTTCTCGGCTAGTCCCCATCCGTTAAATTCGTTCCGTCCGATAAGGAACTTCGTTCCAAAAAAAACTTAAGTGATCCAGGCAGGCTACAAGACTCAATTTATTCAATTGAATCCGTATCTATTTAAAAAAATGAATTTTCTGTCACTTTCAATAGTCATTCACTATACAAACTTCCAGACCCGGAACAATCATTTGTGGGCTATACAAACACATCCCGAATTACATGATTTATTTTCACCCATTCCTTTCCCCCATATGACAACCAGAAGATCCTTTTTTATCGGTTCGATCAGCGAACCTTTGTTGTTGATATTCCACGCTTTCGAAACAAATGTTTTACTTTGTTTTTCGTACCAAGGGAGTGGAATAATTGCCGGCATCTGTCTTTCTGTCCGATTGTCATTTGCGTGCCTTCAAGGCAAGAGTGAATAAGATTTTGTAATAAAAATATTGTAACGATAAGTGCAATTTACCATCTAGTACTTACCACCAGGTAAGATTGTAATCAAGCACTGGCACAGAAGAAGTAGGCACAGAAGTGGTAAAGCCATGCTGCAGCTATACGAGTATTAATTGTATAGTTTTAGCACGAATGCGTCGGCTTGACCGGGGAAGGAGCACGCTCTCACAGAATACCAGCGTAAAATAGCAGCTTAATACAGCTGTGTTTCGTATGGTGAGTGTAGAGTACCGGAGACACTTTTTACTGGAAAAGAGGCATTCCATCTTAGTCCTCATGGCTGACAACTCATCTGCATTTTGATTCGCAAACGAGGATAGATGTAGATGTGTATGGGCCACAGCAAACACTTACCATCAGGTGGACTGAGTGCTCGCTTGTCACCCTTATCTTATAAAAAAAGTAAAAAACAAACTCTAGTTCCGTGCGGAATCCGGACTCCCGGCCCCGCAGCATCGTAGCTAAACGCTTCGCCACTGCGCTACCGAACCGCATAATTTAACTAGTTAACAGTTAAAGTACTAAAACTTTCATAGCACTATTAAGCGCTTTATGAAAATAGTAAAACTTTATTGTACAATTAATATATATTTATGTGATTTAAACACACACCCAAACTGTATTGAAATTTAAGATTACATAAAACCAACTCCAGAAAATTATTCAGCTATGCACACTTTCCAGGCGACAGACTAGCTTCATAATTATTTAAAGCTTAATTTAAAAAATGTTTCACATAACTTATTTAATTAAAAGTGAACTTTTCATTGGTAGGAATATATTTCCAAGATTAAATTTATAGTGGAACAAGAAATTGTACATTCATCTTGTCACAAGACTGAAACTTCTAAACGTTACTGCGCAGAGGCGGTCGACACGTCGGAGTCATTAATTGAAACAAAGTACGTAACTCAATTAGTTCGTAACGTCGGGCTGGCTCTCGAATAAAAAGGCCCGGAGCTATGCCTAAATTTCTGTTCATTTGACGGTAATTGGCTTACTTGAGATGTAACTATATTTCAGTGTCAGTACCTATATTTGATATATACTATTAATTCTATGTATTTCTATACAAAACAAAACCGTATTAAAGTCGTTGTTTGATATGTTTGTATAAAAATTGAAATGACTGAAAATTTAAAATAATAAAAACACCAAATATCGAGATTTCCGATATTTTTAGGTATAAAATCTTAAGGTCGTTTTAATGAAATACATTTTCTGCTAACAAGCAAAACCTAGGTCAAATTGTGTGACAAGGTAGTCCTAGTTCAATCAAGTGGACATATCAACAGATCGAACTCAGCTGAGCAGCGGTCAGAAGATGACGTCACAAAATCTTGTCATGAGGTATTCTTCAAAACTTAAAAACAAGAGTGAACAATCAATCCATTTTACCCGTATTGTCAAATGGATTTAAAAGAGAAATGGTCCTTATACTTTTGGCCGTATGAGGAAGTTTAAGATTGCTAAGCGAGCGATAGAGAGGGCGTGTGCTCGAAGGTTATCTGCGTGATAGAATTAGTAATTAAAATATTATCCGCAATAGAACTAGTTTAACCGACATAGCCCAATAACGTGTCGGTAAGCTGAAGTAGCAATGAGCCGGTCATATATCTGGAATAACCCGAAATCTGATGGAAAAGAAATTTAAGATTCTCGCGGGGCCGCCTCGTCAAAGATTCGCGTAAAGATTGTATTAATCGATTTATAATTTTCAAACACTTAATTTTTTTGCCTAGAACTGTGGTAGCTCAAGGGCTAAGCGCTCGCTGTAAATTTCGCAGTACGCGAGCAACCCGGGTTGGATCCCCGCCAGCACGTGCTTGGCGGTGAAGGAACATCGCGAGGAAGCCTGCATGTGTGAGAAATAAGAAAAAAAGTATTTCGAAGACATGTGAAGTTTGCTGACACGCATTGGGCCAGCGCAGCGGACATTTTCTTGCCCAAAAACCCTCTCAGAAATGAGAGGAGGTCTGTGCCTAGCAGTGGGATGTATATAGGCTGTAACTTTACTTTAAACACTTGAATAAATAACGGACTTGCCACTTGACTTTATATGTCATTTGACGCTAGCAAAACATGCATTTCGAGATCATATTAACAGATGAAATCTTAAAATCTTGCCTAAAAAAATAAAGTTTATTCTTTGGTTACCGCGTAGTGATAGTAAGAACATCCATTACCGAACTTTGTCCGGTGGATTTCGTAAGAGGTGAGTATAGAAATTGCCAGAGAGACATCTGGCTTCAATTAGGTGGCCGTTTTATTATATGATTAATACCTGTTATAAAATACCCAGATTGACAACGAGAAACAGCGTCAAAGGTCAGAGACGTCTGCGTCTACATACTGCGGTCACTAATCCCTTTTGTGTCAGATTTTTTCTACATTTAGCTTTAACAAGAGCACTTAAGTATTTTTTTTATGTATTCAATTGAAACATGAGACTAACAGCAGAATTCACATTATAAAATCTTAAATTAATACAAAAACTACGGCCAAAACACCAAGCTGCTAAGCATGACAACAATTTAAAATTAAGTCAATCTGTAAGGTCCATGTTTAGAATTAGACATTTGATAGGCTGTTATCAACAATGAATGAATGTATGAATATACAAAAAAATATTTTAACCGGCACCTAATTTAAGAAAATGTATTTTTTTTTTCTCTCTTTTTATTTATTATAACACAATAGATTAAAAATATTTTATTTAAATTTTTTATTTAAATTTAAATAAAATATTTTTATTTAAATTTTTTTATTTAAAAAGAACAAGAATATTACTGTTTTATCGCCATGGCATTAAAAATTTGGCACCATCTAACAATTTTTCTCCTTATGCCGTTAAATACATTATATCTTTATAGTGCGTATTTATGTCAAATGTTTGTATCAATAATTCTATCGCTCTAGCATTTCAAAAAATATTAAATGTATAATTTTTATGAACAATAATATATAATATATACTTTAAAACTGTAGTGACAACGAGATTACAGTTCTCCTGATGGTAAGTGGCTACTGCAGCACATATGTAGGCACCAAGAAACAACTTCAAACGAAGAAGGCTAAATATGCGTTTTCACATTTGTAGATTAAATTTAGTGACTAAAAAAGGTAAGGGGGTGCTACCTACCCAGACGGACTGCTGGCAGAAAAACACCTTATTAAAACAATTATTAAATTAAAATCACTCAGAAAACAAAATATATCTCTTTAAACGTTAAGTTCGTGCTCAGTCAGGAGAAGCGTTAATCCATGAGCAAAAGGGGCTTAATTAAGCCTTGTCAACACATCGGTTGGCAGTTTGATCTCTGGATTGTTTGCCAGCCAAAGTCACTTTCGTAAGAATAATTGCAAGCTGTACCTGAAGGTAAACAACATTTCGCCGTATAGTGGCGTTGTCAGAGGATCCACTACCCCTTCACATCCCGTGGGTATTGTTAGAGGCAACTGAGGGCAATGAAACAGGATAGGGACAGAAGCATCTTTCTAATAACAACTTAAAATAATATAAACTGCATTTGCCAACCCGTGGTGCCAACAGTTGCCAAGCGTGGCAACTATCACTAACCCTCCCTATAAGGCTATCTATGGGTGAGGCCTATGTTCAGCAGTGTACTATTGACGGGCTTTAATATTGTTTACACTGGAAGATATTTTTTATATTTATATCATTAGCTTAGTATGTTAATTTCTTTTACGTATTTGTATATATATATATATATATATATATATATATATATATATATATATATATATATATATATATATATATATATATATATTTAATTCTCTATCCCTTATTATTTTATTTATTCATCCGGGGTTGACCAATAGATTCACATCAGAACGCCCATTGTTACCCTTAGTTTGAGATGCCTTACAACAAATAAATAATTGATAAGTTTTGATTTCATGCTCGCCTTTCAAATATAATTTTTGGTATTAAAGTGGTTTTATGTAGAAAAATATATAAATTGTTTGTTCATATTCAGATTTCATCTTCATTATCATTGCAGACCATCATAATCTACTGCTGAACATAGGCTCCCCAAGAAATGCCACAAAGCACGAGTCTGAGGTACCTGCATCCACCAACTTCCTTTTTATCTCTTACCAAGTCGTTAGTGGTTCATGCAGTGGGGGCGCCCTACACTTTTCTTTCCTATATGAGGCTATTACTTCAGAAATTTGCTACCTTATCGATTGTCGGTTCTTTGAGATAGATGGCCGGCCCATTGCCACTTAAGCTTACTGATTCGTATGTATGTACGTATATGTAAGTCAAACTTCGACCGAGAGATCAATCATGTATGTTTTGCTTGGACTTGTGATGGTCTGTAATTATGTTGAAGATGAAACATAATCGTCAACGATTTCGAGCGTAGTGCTCCCAGCAATTATGGACATGGACTTTATACACGCTTTTGTCTTGTCTATATTCATCTTAACCCATTCGCTGTCCCGTGTACTACATATAGGTCATTGGTATTGTCTTACTATTGTGTCTGAAAATCGGTCAGTGAAAGTGTTAAGACCTTTCCGTTGGGGTTGAAATGAAATCATTAATGTCTATTGAGGTTAATGAGCATGTTGCTGAGCATCGTTCATAGTTTTTACTTGTAATATGTTTAAATATGTCTGTTTAACCTGATTAAATCTGTTTAATATTGTCATAAAAATTATTTTGAGGGTAGTATAACTGTAACTGTATTTTTTAAATGAGTTTACAAATCTTCTATTTTGATATATTTTCAATACATAATCAACCTAAATAATAAATTTCTCCGTGTAATGTTAAAAAAAAAAACGTTAGCTAAAATACCTCTTAATAAAGAAATAAAAAATATTGTATTTTTTATATTAAATCTTATCTTAACTCATTTCTTCTTTTTCATCATTTTTTTACGTGGTAGAGCCATGCTGCAGCTATATTAGTAGTATAGTTGTAGCACGAATGGGATCGGCTCGACCGGGGAAGGACCACGCTCTTACAGAATACCAGCGTAAAATGGCAGCTTGACACTGCTGTGTTTCGTATGGTGAGTGTAGAGAACCGGAGACCCATTTTACTGGAAAAGAGGCATTCCATCTTAGTCCTCACGGGTGACGACGCATCTGCATTTTGATTCTTTATTGAGGATAAATGTAGATGTCTATGGGTCACAGCAACCACTTACCATCAGGTGGACTGTGTGCTCGTTTGTCACCCTATCCTATAAAAAAAAGTTCTTCTTAATAAAAATACTTAAATAGAAGAAATGAGTCTTCCTATGTTTCTACTGATTCTCTTCACCGTTTAGATAGGACAGTTCAGTTCAGTGCGCCTATTCCTCTGCACCCTTAAGACCGGAACGCAGCAATACGTGGTAGAGCTAAGCTGCAGCTATATTATGGTTGTAGCACGAATGGATCGGTCGGGAAAGGACTAAACTCACACAGAATACCAGCGTAAAATAGCAGCATAATGTGTTTCGTATGGTGATTGTAGAGAACCGGAGACCCTTTATACCGGAAACGAGGTATCCATCTTAGTCCTCAGGGGTGACAACGTATCTGCATTTTGATTCTTAATCGAGGATAAATGTAGATGTCTATGAGCCACAGCATCCACTTACCATCAGGAGAACTGTATGCTCGTTAGTCACCCTCATTCTGTATAAAAAAATACAGCCGGCACTGCTGCTTGGTGGCAGAAATAGATAACCAATACCTACCTAGACGGCCCTATAGACAGAAATGGAGTCCAATTTTCAGATATTGTTATAAAATGAATCCTGAGTAACACTATGAGTAATTATAATAAGCAAAAATAGTAAAATGTGTTGAGTTTCACTTCACGAATAAAACGTATCGACATTATTCGTTAGCATGGAATTAATAAATGAAATGCATAATGAACAGCCCTCATAATCGATCTGGAGGCTTATTTACAACAGAAGTGAACCGTAACAGCTTGAAAAAACTTGCTTCGTAACGATGACAAAGAAGTTGTTGAAAGCAAAACGGATGGAAATCGTATACTGTGTACACACCTAATTTACTTCAAGAACGAGCGAGCAAACAATTTAAGTGAATACAAGTGGAAATCCATTTACTCACTTTTGACTTCTTACAAGATAGTTCATTAGAATACGCATTTTTTCTTGTTAGTTCTTCAACTATTTATATAACAGTTAAACTCTGTACACGATTGGGCTTCAAAATATCACCTCTGTCTGCGCTTGTTTCTTTAAAAACAATAACAAAATCTTGTGCTATTAAGAATTTTAGTTATAAAATAATTTTAAATTCGTGTGACTTGAATATTACGGTAATGCCATGTGGTGGTTACTTGAGCGGACTATGGAGAACTCCAAAAAAATCTCATGGCTTCTGATTAAAACATCTAGACTGTCAACGGAGAGCATTGTTATAGGTGTGGTACGTAAATCCTTTAGTTAATAATATTGAGTAGTACAGAGTACTGGCCTTGCGACCCGCGCTATTTTAAGGAATATATTCTGATTTCTGAAATAGCTTAATAGCTTAGGTACTTAACAGCATTGAAAAAGCGATGATGATAAACGTAGCAGTTGGTTGATTCATCGAATTGATTGAGTGATTTGAATTGACACACACACACACACACACACATTAACATACATGTTACTCTTCTATTTTAATGTATTCACTACAAAACCGTCATATAACGTCTCATGGTATCAGGGTAGTATACATAGTTAGTGTAGAGAACCAAAGACCTTTTTTACTGGAAATGAGGCATCACATCTTAGTCCTCAGAGGTGACAACGCATCTGCATTTCGATCTAAATCTATGTCTATGGGCCACAGCACCCACTTACCATCAGCTGGACTGTGTGCTCGTTTGTCACCCTTATTCAATAAAAAAAAATATGTGTCAATCCAAATCACAAATGGAGATGAAATTTCACCAAGCGACATGAATTGAAAGTATAATTAACATATTATAATTTTTTAAGACGTTAGGGTGATAAACGAGCATAGAGTCCACCTGAAGTTATGTGAATGTCATCGACTAAGAATCAAGATGAAGCTGCGTTGTTACTCTTGCTGACGGCTCCGTGGTACAGTGGCTTAGCAATGAGTTGTTGCGCTGGGGGCCGCGGGTTCGAATCCCGCACGGAACAAGTATTTGTATGGCCTACAAATAATTGTTCCGGGTCTGGATGTTTGTCCTCGTGCAATTTATGTTTGTAAACTGCCTCCACGATACAGGAGAAAATCCTAGTGTGGGGGTAACGTTTTTTTTTTTAAATAAGAAAAATAAGAGTACTAAGATGGAATACCTCGTAACCAGTAAAAAGGATTTCTGATTCTTATCATCCACCAAATAAAATATGACAGCATTATGCTCATTTTCACGCTGGTATTGTGTTAGCTGAGTTCCTTCCCTGTTCAGCCAACCCGTTTATTCCAGCGTGGTCCTATCCCGGTCGAGATGATTCGTACTGCAATGTAACGTTAATTTAATAAAAAGGTTAAAACTTAGAAATAGAAACAACTTCTACCTAAATTTTATCCAGTATCTTGGGCTTTATATAAAACATCGCTGGAGGTAAAACACATAAAAAAAAGAAAAAAATACAGCCGTATTGAGTACCTCCTCCTTTTTGAAGTCGGTTAAAAATAGATGAAGTTTCATCAAGTGAAAACAATCGCAAGTATAAATTATAAAAGTTTTGACTTAGACTTTCCAGTGAAATAGGAGTAACGGAATATTTCAGTGTTATCGCTTGCTATAATTCAAAGTTGCACTCAAATTGGACTACGTTACAAAGCCACAATTTAAATTACGCAAGAACAGAAATTAACGAGTATCATTCCAAGTAGTATGGTAAAAACTATTTCATTAAGCCTATAAAAGTCCACTGCTGAACAAGGCCTCCCCAATAGATTACCTCATAAGGACATTTTGCGATAGTTGCCACGCATGATTTGCGGGGTTGGCAACCGCCGTTTTCAATTATTGTAAGTTGTTTTCAGGAAGATGCTGCTGCCCATCTCCTGTTTCAGATTCCCTCTGTCACCTCTTACGACACCCACGGGATCATATGGGGTAGTGGATATTATTACACCGCCACTACACAGTCAACACCGATAGTACACTGTTAAAAAAAGTTATATTGAAAAAAAATTGAAATTAATGAATCAACGTTCCAACTCGTCGTTGTGCCGTCACAACGGTAACGACCCCACCGTTTTCAATTACACGTAATTGTGGTTAGGGCTGCATTAAATTCGAAACATGCAATTTTGTACATTTGCCGTATATTATGTTTGTTTTTTTAATGTCTGATTGATGGCTTGGATACTTTTAGCTGTCTTCAGGACTTAAAAGTTATTTAAGTAGTAGACATAAATTGTTGAATGATTTGTTACGAAGACATAATTCACGGCCTCAACTCCCGAATAATCGGAAGATAATATAATAAATGCTTCGTCTTCGTGGTGGATGCGTAAAATAATCTATTACGCCATTTCTTCCCATGGGTGTCTTAAGGAGCAGCTATGGGATATGCCAGAACGAGATGGGCTACGAGTGATGACTTTATAATCATATTGTTTACGCTAGGCGTAAAATACTCAAGCCAGCGTCGGGGATCAGCGTCAAAGGTGCAAAACATCTGGGACTGCGATGATCAATCCGCCTGCCGAGCGTGAAGTTAAGGTAAATCCTCCATATAATTGAAGAGGCCCACTGAACTATTGCAGGCGGATGGTGAAGATTTAATGATGATGATGAATCTATAATAATCTATAGATTCAGTTGTTTATAGATTCTGACATTCTAACTGACATCACGAGATCTCTAAAACCTTACACCCGATTGACTTGCAATTTAGTATAGTTACTCAATTCGCAATGTAGACGCTCACTAATAACAGATTTTACGATAGTTTCATCAAAAAAAATTACTAAGTTCCGCAATAAAATATTGTAGAAGCGAGCGGGTATCAGGTAGTTAATATATTTATGACAGTGGTACTAGCAGTATACATACATAAATTTTAGATACATAGAAATCATACATAGGAACAGGAAAGCCTATGTTCAACAGTGGACTTTTAATAGGCTGTAATGATGATGAGGCGGCCATCTGTAATAATTGGTGATGTAGCTGAGGATGGTAAAAGGCACAGCCTAAGCTCAACAAAAACTTATTTACTATTGTCTTGGAGCATAGTATTTGGAGTACTATACATACATCAACATGATATATTGTAGACCGCAAGTCTGCGAGATTTTTCCAGTGATGTTTTATACAAAGCCCGAGAGACTGGATAAAATTTAGATTGAGGTTTTTCTATTTCTAAGTTTTAACCTTTTTATTAAATTAACGTTACATTTTTATAGTGTTTAGGATTTTTCATTACAGTCTTACACACAAAATATTTGACTCAAAATATTTATCTTCGGGAAAAAAATGAAAATATTACTTCTGCCCGCTTTATATATTCGAAATGTACACCTATGTTCATAGTCATAGTTACTTATTTGAAATGCAAGACGTAACTAGAGATAAGAGTAGACTTTTAAGATAAATATTCCTAAACAAAAAATTAATTTATTTTCTAATAATGTCTACTGCATTTCAATCATTATTTATAATAAACTACCCAATATATTCAAATAAAAAGCTTTAAGGGTTATTGGTGGTTTTATCAAAAGTTCTCAATACATGTAATGGAAAGCGAACTTAGCGTACCTCCACTGTATATTAGAAGATTATATCTAGCTTATAAATATGTTTTAAAAGCCAGCTCTTTTTCGAATAATGTTACAATTGATTTGTTGAAGCAACTTAGCACTCTCTGTGAAACAAGATATTGGCAACGCAAGAAAATCCCACTATTAGTTAAATCTTATAATAAGACTAAAATTATAAATATACATTCATCTCCTTTTCTCGAATCATTTTCGCTTAGCACTTGGTTATCCCGCATTGATATTGAAAATATATTATTAAGTAAATTAGAGTCTGTTAAACAATCCAAAAAATTATATGAAAAAAATTATCTTAAAGTGAATGTTATTGAAGAACTTGAAAATAAATATCACGATTGGCATAAAATCTACACAGACGGATCAAAGAGTGCTAAGTTGCAAGGAGCAGCTTTTTTCGACTCATCTCGAGCAGTTTCTAGATGTTATAAAGTTACTAATGACGTTTGTATTATGACCCTTGAACTCATTGCAATATCCGAAGCCCTAAGGTATGCCGCAAGCTATAACTGGAACAAAATTATTATATACGCGGACAGCAAAACTACTATCCAACATTTGGCTCGATTCGCCTCTGGTATCAGAGGTGTTTCGATAGCCTATACCATACTTTCCCAATTATATCAGTTCAGTCTACGCGATATCTGTGCAAGAGTGCAATGGATTCCATCACACATTGGTCTATTGGGTAATGAGGAGGCAGATAGATTAGCGAATTCTGCTTGTGTAAATGGTGTAGAGTATAATATTAACCCTTGTTACTCAAGTACTGCCAAAATTCAAAAATTCGTATTATATCGAATGGAAAGAATTTTCAATGAACGCTCAAAACGAAAGGTATTTGGTACAAAACGATACAGAGTGAGCCGCCCCGAATACCCTGGTTTATAGACACGAAATTAAATAGAAATATTATTAAAATACTGTTTAGAATAAGAACAGGTCACATTCCATCAAAAAAATTTTCTTATCTGATGAAAAGAACTGATTCACCTAATTGCGAAACGTGTGGAGTAATAGAAGACTTACATCATTTTTTAATGGAATGTGAGCGGAACCGAGGCAAGGAATTATTTGTAAGGACCTATAAGATAAATGTGTACAATATGGGTATTGCGCAAGGCATTCTACATGCTCCCACCTCGGATATTGCATTGAGTATGTGCAGATTAATAGTAAATGTATAGATTTTAAGTTAGTTATAATGGGATTGACATATTAAGAAATAAAAACCTAAATAAATAAAGAAAAAAAAATCTTCAAATAATTGAATGTTAAGGTGTTAAAACATAAGTTATTCCACTTTCTTTAAGACAAGTGATAATACTCAATGAAAAATGTGATATTATAGATTTAAAATTTTGAAATAAGTTATTGCCTACTTAATTTTAAAATAATATACACGACACCTACAATCTATTGTGTATTAATTTAATATTCTTTCAATATAATTAAATATTTGTACGCAGAAACAATAGAATAATTTGGTCTCAAACCTATTTTTTTTTATAAAATTTTAACAATATTCTGACAAATAAATAAATTATTATTAATATTATTATAAAAGGCCATTACAACTAAACTGCTGTATATAGGCCTCCCCCAAGGAACTGAGTCACCTCTGTTTCTATCGAATTCATACATCTCTTACCAAGACATGACTCATATACTGGGTTACCGCACTACACTTCACTTACTGGTACGAAGCTGCCACTCGAGAACCTTTCTTCCCATCGTTTGTCGGTGTTGAAGTTGTTGAAACATTTTTACACAAAAAAAAATCCATTTCATTAATTCATTCAATAACAGCCTGTTAAAGTCTACTAATGAACATAGGCCTCCCCATAGATTGCCTCATTAGAAGTATGTTTGTCTTATTTGCCACGCTTAGCAAGCGGGTTCGAAATAGCATTTTTTAAATATTTTAGATGTTATTCTGACAGCAGCGCCACTAGTGTGTTTCGCCCTGTCGCCTCTTACAACACCCATGGGACGATATGGGGTAGTGGACATTCGTAAGCCGGCACTATACAATTCATTAGAGCCCTTCACAATTCCACTGCTGAACATAGGCCTACCCACGGAATGCCACAAAGCACGGTCCCGAGCCACTTGCATCCATTGACTTCCATGCAGGAAACTCTTACCAGGTCGTCACTCCATCTAGTGGGGACGCCCTACACTCGCCTGCCGGTACGAGGCTGCCACTCGAGAACCTTTCTTCCCCATCGGTTGTCGGTTCTTCGAGCTATATGGCCGGCCCATTGCCACTTCAGCTTACTAATCCTTTGTGCTATGTCGGTTACTACTATACAATTATAACATAATTATTTAGAAATATTATATGGGGTTACTTATTCTTACACCGCCACAAACTATTGTGTAAAAATATGTTGACATTTAATGGATATTTTAAACAATAACTCAAACTCACGATGACTTCTCCTTTCATTTGTATATTGCATGTGGGCTACAAAAATGTAGGCATGCAAATGCAAAGCATAGAAAAGCGACACGTCGTCGTATATAACAAGTGAGTTTTATGTGGGGTCAACAATTTTTTTTTATTCTAGTGAGTTATGAGTTATTATAATGCTTTCTCTCACGATAAGTGCATGCTTTTTTTTTAAGTATATAAATCAAGCCGCATGAATAAAGTAATGTCGGCAACTTTTTTAGCAGACTTAAAAAAAGGAGGTTTCTAATTCGACTATACTCGTATTTCTTAGTTTAATTCGCGATACCTTCGCCAATTAAGACCTCATTTAAATATTATTTTATAGATCATTTTATAGACGACGTTCTAGTTGTTACCTTGAGTATGTGATATTGCTTCGGCCACTTAAAAGGGTAATAAGCGGAATAAAAATATAATGTATGTTTAGAGTTCGCTGTTGCTTAAAGATATTTGAAGTTGGCAGCAGATTTACATAGTTTTAATTATAGGATAGTGGTGTTTACTGTTTACAGTGATAGTGCACGCAAGGGGGAGAGAGGTTCTTTTCAAACTAAATCTCAAACAAAGCCTAACTTAAAGAGCAATTGGACACCAGTTTTTTTTAACGTGGATCATAGCATGTTTATTACCTCACCTTTATTAAAAATATTGTTACATATTGTGCACCCACATTCAAAACATATCTGTCTTATTTTTTTCAGGTAAGTGCATCTAATGGCGCAAACGTTTAAATTAAGCATGTAAGTAGAATATTTTTAGACTAAATATAAATTGATAATAATTATATTTACAATAATTACCCTACCTTTTTTGAAATAAATACAAATTTTATAAGAATTCGACGAAAATCCATTCGGCTCAACGGCTGAACTTTGAATTTTACTAGGTACACTTACTTGGGTATTAGTAATAATAATAATGATCTACAGACCGAATTCCGATCACGGTGGCCAGTCTCTGCGCAGGATAGCATTATAGTGTTCGAGTTCGTCACTCTCATAGTTCGATGAGATGGCAATCCGACACGACTGGAGAGAGATCACGAGGGTGATACACCGCCAACTGCCTGACTCCGAGCTGCTACAAAGAATATCTTGATAGAAACACTAAATCTGATAACTTAAGTTATAAGCAGCGGTAAACAAAGAAAAATTGAATTTACATTTCTGATAAATAGAATGTAATTTTGGTCTCCATCAGTGAGTTATGTGGTCTTTACTGCGATCACTTGTTGAACTCCTATTCCTGTTTAAAATCCGTCAGAGTAAGTTGAGTGTCGAGCTTGTCCTAGTTTGAAGCCAGTATAATTAAAAACTGTAAAGCATTCCTTTTAGTCCAACGCACCTCTAGTCTTTGTTTGACGTTGGTTACGTGTGTACATGACCTGTAAGTAGCTATCACTATCCATAACGTCCACTCTAAGCATACTTATATTGAAAAAAAATACGGTTAACGTTATTTTAATCTCAAAAGAAATATAAATTTTTCTTAATGAAAATTGACAAAAAGGTTGGGAATAATTGAGAACGCAAAAAATACATTAAAAAAGGAAAGAGTCTCGTGACATACAATTTCTGAATTATAAATGCCTCATAAACTTAAAGCAAAAAGGCAGGTAACAAAAAATTTGTATATCTTGCCACAAAATAACATCAAGTTATAAAAACGTTTTAAAAGTACACGAAAATTTTATGACCCTATTCTAAAGAAAGCGAAAAGGGTTGAGTGAAAAATAATTGTATTTCTTTGCTTTTATTAAAAACTTTATCCCGCCGAGTGTATTTACATGGAGAGGTCGACGAAATTATTTAAACTTAAGACTGTGGCCAACTTAGAGTGCTAATAACTCCACGAGCACCGGACAAAACTTTCGGCTTACTTTATCAAAGTTTCACGGAAAACATTTAATTTGCATATTTATTTATTTGAGATAAGTTCAGTGTTTTACGCCATGAAATTACCAAATTTAAGAGTTTCTCACTTTCATTATTTTTTCTAGAGTTTGGAGTATGCATTTGTAAGAAATAGACTTTCCATAAATTTACATAATTTTAACACGAAAAGCTAACGATGTATTAAAGTAAACATTTAGGCGATTTATGTTTGGATTTCAGTCCTAAAAAGCGGACTTTGGAGATGCATTGTCTAATTTGAAAATTCTCCATTTTATTGTAATAACTTTGCCGTATACCTGCTTCCTGTTCCTGTTTCTTGCTGGTTCATTTTAGAATGTATCACAGAGGCTTTTTTATTTAAGGACCATTAAACAACTTCACAGAAGGTTAATAACTAATCTTAATTCTTAAAAAAACTTTAATAAATGCTCACAGCATATAAATATACTGGCGTACCTATCCAGACGGACTCCTAAATTATCTGGCCCAACTGGTTTGGCATCAGCCTTTGGCATATTTCTACCGCCAAGTAACAAAGCAATCACCGCTGTCAGCTGTGAAAATTAAGGAGTCAGTGTAAAACATTGGCTTGTTTGTCAAAAAGCATTACATTACATTGAATTAATATGTATTGAGATACACAGTTTTAGTTACATTCAGGATAATCTTAACTTTTTAATTTATTAATATTTAATAATTATAACAGTTCTTTTGTAAATTTCAACACTGTAAAAGCTGATGCTCTTTTGTGATGTGTGAAATAATTTGTAAAGGTCGTTATGAAAACGAAATGTGCAAAGTTATATTTATGGTTCACACTTGACTTGAAAATTGTAACAAAAACAAAATATAAAAAACGTAATATTCTTTACGACCGTGAATCATTATAATTGAGAATTGCGTAACAAAGTTTACGAGCAATTTAAAGTAACATTTACGCCGTAATTCGAGTTCGCGACACAAAGCAGCCCGTCAGTGACTGCGGTTTGGCATTAACGTCACATTGATTTATAATTTTCATTATTTCCCCTCGTCGTTGCAGTTACGACTTTTTAATCAACAGTGTTTCTGTTCCATTTCCTTTACACACTCCATTCATGTTTATTTATTAAGTCGCGTTCATTTTCAACAGCTTTGTAATTTTTTTATGTAGTGTTAATTTTAATAGGCATGTTTTGTAGACTTGTCAGGCTCAAGTGCTCATTTTATAAATTTATAATCAAATTACAACCCGTGCATGTTGCCAGTGATGATATATAGATCTGTGACGTGGTCCTGCACTGACGGCCGTGTGTGGAAGTTTAAAGTCGCTCAGCGAGCTATAGCCAGGCTATCCTCGTAGTTTCTCTGTGTTATATTTTTTTTATAGAATAAGGGTGACAAACGAGCACACAGTCCACCTAATGGTAAGTGTATGCCGTGTCCCATAGACATCTACATTTTTCCTCAATTAAGAATCAAAATGCAGATGCGTTGTCACCCCTGAGGACTGAGATGGAATGCCTTGTTTCCAGTAAAAACGAGGCAAACTATACTGCCAAGGGCAGCCATGGTAAAATTGCCCTCTTAAGGCAATCTAAGATGGAGGCCTATATTCGGCAATAGAATTCAGATAGGCTGTAATGTATAGACACTATAGTATGTAATAGTAACTTATTAAACACCAGATAAGCCATTATTATATAAATTAGCAGATTTATATATCACGTTTAAAACCTAAAATTATGAAGGATACCTTTAAATGGATTTTCTTGTCCCTAGCGTATTTTCTATACAATAAAGTATTATGGACTTCTTATGAGATTCTTTAAGTAAACTAACTCACAAAGGGAGTCTGTGAAACAAGAATTACAGTAATAAATGGCTCGCTCAGATTGAGCAGTTACTGGGACTCGGTCATTATGCAAATTCCGAAAGGAATTTAAAATCTGGCCCTCACACCTTATTTGATTAGGCTCTTAAATAGCTTTGTTCGGAACATTTGTTTAGGTGACTAATGCGGAGCGGGGCAAATTCATTGCTCTCGTTGAGAAATTAGATTATAAATTAAGAGTCAAAAATATTGTGTCTCCTAAAGTCCATCGCAATTCATGACTCTGAACAACATTCACGATTGGTGCATGATAGATGGTTAATATTTTTTTTTCTTGTTTAATCCTTTTCTTTTTTATAGAACTATTGTGACAATAACATTCCACCTAATTTTAAGTGGCCACAACAGATCATGTTATTCTAGAACCTACTTCGAACACACAAGGCTACAGATGCGATGTCACCTCTGAGAACTAAGATGTACGCACTTCTACTCAGTGGCAGAAACAGATAAGATGGTGGTAGGTAATAAGACGGACTCCGCAGAAAAGAAGTCGAAATACTTTAAAGCCGGCGATTGGCATTCATAACTTGCAAAATGTTTCTCATACTCACTACGCTAACTAGACGAATTCACGAGCGCAGCGCAGATAATCGATCACTGGTAATAAATACTCTACCCCATCATTAGTGTATGCGATTTGAGTTTCTTATTTAAAAATGGCAAATTTAAGAATACAAGATTACAAAATAAAGAAAGTTTTCTTTATAAAATTCCGCGAAGTAGAAAATCTTACAAATAAACGAGACAATTTAAGTTACAAAAACATAATTTTTGTTCCATTGTTCTCAGAAAACATTTTTATTTTTGTTGATAATATCCATAAAAGCCAACACAAAACTTTTTAGACGAAATCTAGAAATGTTATTTGTTCTCAAAAGATTGATCGGCTTTAACGTTAACTGATTTATTGCGTTACTCATGCGTAAGCGGAGTAATAGATCTATCCAAAGTGAATTAATTTTTTGCAACAGTTGTTGTGCATGTTACCGGGCATTAGCCCTCAGGAAAGGTCTTATGGACATCTTATTATCATCAGTCTATGTTTTTAAACATTTTTACGTGGTAGATGACCATGCGGCAGTTATATTCGTATTATATCGACAAGGTTTTTTTTATGGAATAAGGGTGACAATGCACACAGTCCACCTAATAGTAAGTAGATGCTGTGCCCCACAGACACTTAAATGTATGTTGTATTAGTAACAATCCACCTGATGGAAAGTGGATACTACGCCAAAATCAGAGGAAAAAGGGATTCATTAATTCAACTTAAATTTTGATTGCGTACCAAGGTCGTAAGAATATACTTTCAGTGGTTTTATAAAAAATTGTACTCTGTTTATTATATTTATGCAAATAAAACTTTGTTATGAATATAAGTTTAAAAATTAAAATAAACGCGATAAAATCCGTAAGATTAGTTTTATTTTATTTATGGTCGATCAGTTAATTTTAAATTGAAATCATTTATTTTAGTAAGTACCAATTTCAGTTGTGCCCACATGGAGGTTCAGGGCAAGATGCCATTATGCTGAACTACCACCTCTATTGTCTGAGTAATATTTTCAATGTTAGCCAGGAGGTCTTGCTAGTTTTAATAAGCTCAGAGGTAACGGCCGCAAACAGGGTATAAGCATGGCCACTGATTATGATGCCATGATGATAATTTTTTAGAAGTAAGAATTACGAAGAAGTACACAATTTAACTGATGGAAAGTGACTACTACACCATAATGGCGTAACTAATAATGGTGTAACTGATAATATTTCTCTAGCTAAAATTTAGATTAACTTCTTAAGATCGATTTGCCGAAAACAAGAGATAATTTTGAATTGTTTTTATGTTCCTAATTTAAACTTACTAAAATTTGCTTATAAATCCATAGACAATTCACCTTATAAATTTCGGTTAAGAGTTTCACTATAATCCTTGCTTAAGTTCACGCTGTACTCTATCAACATATGTAGTTTTACTTAGCGAGACTAAGTTCCTGTTAATTTTTTATTCCTTTACAGAGACGGCGCATAAAAGACCGGCGGAATTAACTTGTTTAAAATTTTAAAAGTTACTTAGTTTGTTTAAAATTTAAATCTCACGTAAGCCTTAAACAAAGTTAACGTCGCGCGTAGGGTGAAATCAATTACCTGTCCGTTGATTGGACAATCTGTCAGCCGCTAATCCCTGAACGACGATCAATATTACCTTAATGATCTCGTCAGGTAGCCGGCTGCTAAACCGTTTAAGCTGGATGGTAAGTAACGCGCTTAGGAAAGTAACAAATTGCATAAGAGGACATTAAGTTATTTATCACAGTTTTATCTTTAAAAAAAAACTCTCCAAGTTTTGGGTTCCGTTTTAAATAAAATTTTAAACTCCATTATTGGTTTTGTTCATTCATTCATTCATTATGGCCTATTAAAAGTCCACTGCTGATCACTTTACGGTGATTTATAGGGAAGGATATTTGTCATAGTTGCCGCATTTGGCAGGCAAGTTCCCAACCGCATTTTTAGGGTTCCGTACCCAAAGGGTAACCAACGGGACCCTATTACTAAGCCTCCGCTGTCCGTCCATCTGTCTGTCAGCGGGCTATATCTCATGATCCGTAATAGGTAGACAGTTGAAATTTTCACAGAATGTGTATTTCTGTTGCCGCTATAACAACAAATAATAAAAATAAAAATAATTTAAAAATTAAAGGGGGCTGCCCTACTAGAAACGTGTTTTACGATGGTACGGAACAATTCATAGGCGAGTCCGACTCGTACTTGGCCGGCTTATTTTTATTATTTTGTCCATGTACTGATTTAGGTTCTCTCTGTCGCCTCTTTCAACACCCACGGAATGTAATTGGGTAGTGAATTATCTTACGCGATGAATACCAGCGTGAAATAGCAGCTCAATGCTGTTGTGTTACGTATGGTGAGTGTAGAGAACCAGAAACCCTTTTACTGAACACGAGGCATTTCATCTTAGCCCTTATGGGTGACAATATATCTGCATTTTTATTCTTAATCGAGTATAGATGTAAATGTCTATGGGCGTCAACATCCACTTACCATCTGGTAGATCGTGTGCTCGTTTGTCACATTTATTTTATAAAAAGAAAAAAATTCTATCTTTGTTGGTAGCAGAGTTAACGTTCTATTAGCCATTAAACGTGGTAAAGACATGCTGCAGCATATTATGGTGGTAGTACGATTGGGTCGGTTCGACCGGGGAACGACCACTCTCTCACAGCATAGCAGCGTGAAATAGCAGCTTAATGCTGCTGTGTTTCATTAGGCGAGTGTAGAGAATCGGAGACCTTTTTTACTCGTTCCATCTTACTCTGCAAGGGTGACAACGCATCTGTATTTTGATTCGTAGTGGAGGATAAATGCAAATGTCTATGGGCCACAGTATCCACTTACCATCAGGTGGATTGTATGCTCGTTTGTCACTCATATTCTAGAAAAAGTCAATTTGTTCAATTAGTGCCCGTCAGTATATACGATGAACATTGACAAGACGAATATCATGTCTAACGTTTATGTCACAACTCTACCGGTAGTTTTTTTTTATAGGATAGGGTGACAAACGAGCACACAGTCCACCTGATCCGGTTCTCTACACTCACCATACGAAACAGAGCAGTGTTAAGCTGCTACTTTACGCTGGTATTCTGTGAGAGCGTGGTCCTTCCCCGGTCGAGCCGACCCATTCGTACTACAACTATATTACTAATATAGCTGCAGCATGGCGCTACCACGTAAAAATTTTTGAAAAAATGCGCCGAGGAAAAATATGATAAAGTCCTTGATCCTATTGGTAGTTATAAAATATTCATGTTACATAAATTAAACCTTAATTCAATCTGTTGATTCAAAGCCTATTTGAATATTTGTAATATATTCTCTGATGTTACTTTTTATTCATGAAAAAAAGTCTTTATTTTAATAATATGAGTAGTCAAAACTTGTAACAGGTACCGTCGTGGGTTATCAACTCATGTCAGTTTGGTCTTTCTCTAGTTTGCCTTGCAAAATCTATTTTAATATTTTTGATGTACCGCTTAATATTTTTAAATCATTATTTTGCTTCTATGGGAAAAGCCCGAATAATAATAAAAATAACTAAATTTATCAAATTTCAGATTTGATAGAGTTAGTTAGTTATTTGTCAAAAATGCGAAAAACGACAAGAAATTTAGTAAAATGTTAGAATCGACTTTAAACAACTAAAAAAAAAATGGAAATAATTTCATATTCTGAAGTTAGTTTTTACGCTCTTAAGGTACAATTCCGTAGCCGACTGCAGGCAGTAGCAGCAGGCGACGTGTCACCGCGACATGTCGCTGCAGTCATGATTCTGAATCCGACTGCAGGTGACAGCAGCCCGTGTTCCAGTCTGTTCCGAGTGTTCTGTGGGTTGTCTGTTTATGTAAACAAAATAGGTACTTATCGCTTTCGTTTAACTCCTTTCCTATTCCCTATTTTTCCAAATATTATCTTTTATCAGACTGTTTAAATAATTATTGTGAAATGCATCGTACAGTGTAGGATATTGAGCCACCTGGTTTATCAGTTTCTCTTCCTCGGAATCGGTGGAACTCATTTTTTGAGAAAAATTCAACGTGTTGTCGCTCGAGCGTTGGCGGCACTACTGATCTGCGGTCGGGCTACAGTGTCGCCCATAGCGGCAAACGACGTGTCGCTAGCTACGGAAGGTATTTCATAGAACTACATAGAAACCAGTAATGTCGCGACGACTGGTCGCCTGCTGCTGCTGCCTGCAGTCTGCTACGGAATTGTACCCTTAAGTGGACTAAGTATCACATCTATATGTCAACCAAATAGTTTTAACCCTCAACAGTATTTTTTAACCCTCAGGGGAAGAATTTTTTTCTCTAAATTGAGTGACTATCCTTGAAACCTATTTAACATAAAAAAATATCAAAATCGGTTCACAATTAACGAAACTACCGCGTAACATACATACAGAAAAACAACTGTCGACTTCAAAAAAAAAAACCACTTTTTTGAAGTCGACAAAAAATAAAGATAATGATGACCGAGCTTTGTTTACATACTTACTTTATAAATTGCGAAATGTAAAAAAGTTAAGTCGTTTAATTTTACACGAAAGTTTCTTAAGATTTCTATTATCCGTAAAACGCGTACCTATATATTCTGCATCACGTTTTTTCGAAGTCAATTCAAGGGCTCTTTCGCAGATATGACACGTATAACATCCTTTGGGTATGTTCTATATGGGACTTCGGTCACTAGGATTATTAATAAGTTTATTTTGTTAGTAATAAGATTATTTAAGATATTGGCAGTGACTTCATCGATAACTATACTTTCACAATTTGGATACAGGAGATTTATTTAGCAAATCATTATAATCTTTTTATACGTAGTAGAGCCATACTGAAGCTATATCAGTAGTATAGTTGTAGCACGAATGGCCGACCCATCCCCGACCCGACCCGACCGGAGAAGAACCACGCTCTAACAGAATATCAGTGTAAAATAGCAGCTTAACGCTGCTGTGTTTCGTAATGTGAGTGTAGAGAACCGGAGACCCCCTTTACTCGAAACGAGGCATTCTATCTTAGTCCTCACGGGTGACCACGCATCTGTATTTTGATTTGTAGTTGAGGATGGATGGAGAAGTCTATGGGCCACAGCAACTATTTACAATCAGGTAGACTGTGTGCTCGTTTGTGACCCTCATCCTATAAAAAAAATCTGCAAGTATTGATGGAGGTAAGTAGCCGTATTTGGCTTCGTAAGGGAAAATAAATATCCATTACTTCATTTCCCCACGTGGGTGTCATAAAAACGATTATATTAAACGCTAAAATAATATAATGGCTTCCAACAGTTAGAGCAGTATAACCATTTCGAGTAAAAAAGGTCTCCGGTTCTCTACACTCACCACACGAAACACAGCAGCGTTAAGCTGCTATTTTAAGCTGGTATTCTGTGAGAGTGTGGTCCTTCCCAGCCGAGCCGACCCATTTGTGCTACAACTATACTACTAATATAGCTGCTGCATGGCTCTACCACGTTCCTTGCGAAGATGGCTAGTCTTCGCTAAGACTGGCCGTCTTAAATATCAGTATCAATAGCAGATAGACTAGAGACTTTTACTTGTATTCTAAGTAAATTCGGAAAGTTCGCTTTATATGTGATATGTTATTTATAATTATTTTTAATGTTAAGCAAGTATGTATGGATTATTTCCACTACAGCCTATAAAGGTCCACTGCTGAACATAGGTCTCACTCAAAGATTCCTTTTTAGGGATTATGCCATAATTGCCACGCTTGGCAGGCGGGTTGGCAACCGCAGTTTTTTTTTTAAATTTTGAGATCATAACAGAAATATACTGCTACACATCTCCTGTTTCAGTTTTCCTCTGTTGCCTCTTACGACTCCCAAGAGGCGATAGGGGATAATGTATATTCTTACAATGCCCCTAAACTTTATTTAAATTAATATAATTACTTATTAATTACTACACTATTGCAATAGGTAACCTTGTAATGGTAGCTGGAAGTGGGAAATCTATACATATAATAAATCTGTAGAAAAATTGTATTTTCACGATTCACACAAAAACTACTGGAGGGATTTCTATGAAGTTTGGTATGTAGGCAGTAAATTATTGTGTATAACATATAGGCAACTTTTTATCTGCTTACGGAAAATTAAAAAAGAAGGGTTATGTTTTTCCTTTTTTTATAAGTGTGTCACAATAGCTGCTGATGGTTCTATGAGTAATAAAAAGGATTTAGCTATACGTGTTTAATAATACGTGTAAGAAAATATAGAAAAGTGAGTGTGTGTGGAAATAAAACTCATCAGCATCCAGAAAGGCCAGGCCAGCTAATAAATAAATAAATACCAATTGTTTTTCAATAAGTTTTTTATAGAATAAGGGTGACAAACGAGCACACAGTCCATCTGATTATAAGTGGATGCTAAAGCCTATAAAAATATGGCCTACACCCATCTATGATTAATAATCAAAATGATACGTTTTTATCCCTGAGAATGAAGAATGCCTCGAATGTAAGGATTAGTGGACTCCGTCCGATAAATGGTGGTATACCATTTCTGTTTCTTTTTAAATAACGTTATCCCCATAATAAGAATTTTTCTTGTACCTTGGCAGCATTATTCAGATCCGAAACAACTATTTATAGGCCTTGTGAACATTTGTTCCGTGCGATATTTGAACCCGCGTCGCTGCAGCGCAGTTTAACCACTGCGCCACTGAGCCATCAATAGCATTTCAAATTTTGAACGTCAAAGATTTGAGACATCCGCTGATGAAAAAAGAAAAAAAAATCTTTTAATAAAAAGCAAAATTCGACATCAAAGAATTAACTATAGAATGAATAAATTATTTTAAATTTTGAAGTCGATGTTTAAATATAATGTAAAAAGAATTAAAGCACCGTCTTCAGAATGTGAAGTTATTTTATTCTTTTTATTTGTTTAATGTTGGATTTAACTTTTTATTAAATTTTATTTTTCCTCTTTAAATGAACTAAGGAATATCACAATCTCGCTTGTCGTCTTAATGGTAGTTAACATTAAGAAAACCATTTTCTATTTTGCCACTCTCAGGGATAACATTTTTCCTCCAAATTAATATAATCTGAAGTATAACCTATTTAATAAATAAATAATCATTGAAATCGGTTTACAATACACGAAGATATCACGTAACATTCACATACAACAAAACATATAGAATTGTAAAACTTCTCCTTTTTGAAATCGGACTAAAATTAAAATTAGGTTCACTCCAATCCTTATTGTAATTAAAAAAGAAAACAAATTTATATTTTAATTTAATTTTTCCTCACTTTCCCAATTTGCATGTTAATGTTTTCAAAAGTTTATACAGAGTGTTTTAACAAGTGTTGACCGATCCATGTGCTTAATTAATTACGTTTATTTTTTACTCAACCGCTGTGCTGTATAAAAATTTTGAAGGAAGTAACTGGGCTTGTATACTATATTACAAAATTAAAGTCTTTATTTTGTAACCATAAAATAATATACTGATACAAAAATATACTGATAAAAATATACTGCCTTCTTCTTTCTTCTTTTTTATCATCAGTTAATTAAGTCGACAAGTGGACTTGGAAATTTCCAGTGGAGGAAATTTATCTAAATCCTCCCGCTTGGCAGGTTAATTGACGATCGTAGTACCAGATTCCTCGCATCTTTGAGGCTGTTTTGGTCTACGACTACGAAGTCGTTAAATTTTATGATGAAGATTTTTGATTAATTACTGACTTAATTTTTTCTACCGACTTCAAAAAGGAGGAGGTACTCAATTTAACTGTATGTTTTTTTATGTGTGTTACCTCATAACTTTGTTCTGCGTGAACCGATTTCAATGGTTCTTTTTTTATTTGAATAATATAAATTATATCATATAAATTTGATCAAGGTCTGACCAATCATTTTTGAGTTATCCTTAATAATATATATTGAAGTCGGTTGCACAAAATTTTTAATTTTTAATTATTACAATTAAGAGTGATGAGTAAGCGCACAGTTTACCTGAAGTGAGTAGTGAGGCCCATAGAGGTTAAATATCTATCCTCGTTTAAGAGTGAAAATTCAGATGCGTTGTCACACCCCCCTGTCTGGTTCACTCACCACGCAAAACATATCACACATATTCAGTTAGTGCGTGATCCTTCTCCGATCGCGCTAATCTATTTGTGCAATAGTTATAAAGCTGCAAAGTGGCACTTTTACCATAAGAAAAAATATTATTATTTTTTAAATATTAAATCATAATTATATTATTAATTATTATATATTATTAATTACAAAAACATCAGTTTGAAAATTTTTTTAGTCGAAAAACAAACATTGGGATTTCAACCACACTAGGATTTTCTCCTGTATCGCGGAGGCAGTTCACATACATAATTTTTACAAGGACAAACGTTCAGACCCGGAAGAATTTACAATTGGCTAATTTGAGGGCCATACAACTACTTGTTCCATGCGGGATTCAAACCAGCAGCCCTCAGCGCCGCAAATCATTGCTTCGCCACTGCGCCACGGAACCATCCAAATTGAATCCTTGCATATTAGGCCGTAGGAAAGACAACACATCTGTGGTCTTCTTTAAGTTTGTTGCAGGGGTCCTAAGGCCACTGGAGCCACTGGAGCCACCGAACATTAGATGGAATTTTATTTCACTTGTTAATGCAATAAAAAAGAAAAAAAATAACTCTGACGCTAAATTCATTGATGATAAAAATTTAAAGACTACGAACGCAATACATGTTTTACTCAATATTAACTAGGCGTTTAATAACACTTAAGTAATTACCTGGTAGAGCCATGGTGTATGTTTGTTATGATTGTAGCACGAATGGGTCGGCTCGATCGGGAAAGGAACACGCTCTCACAGAATACCAGCCTTAAATAGCAGCTTAATTCTGCTGTGTTTCGTATGGTGGATGTAGAAATCCGGAGACCCTTTTCACAGGAAACGGTACATTTTATGATAGTCCTCTGAAGTAACAACGCATTTACACTTTGTTTGGTAATCAAGGATAGATGTAGATGTCTGCAGGCCAAAACATCTCCCTAATATCAGATGATCCAACTAGCGACATTTTATAAAAAAAATAGATGGTTACTTCAGTTTATCTAAGATTAATTATAGGTATATTTAAAAAACTACTTCTAACTTCCAGAGTTTATTAAGTAATGTCACCATAAATAAAATATCCTATCAGAGATTGTCAATAAATTATAATAATATTAGACAGGCCCTTTCCATTAGTAATATTTTCGAGGTTTCATCCGCATGCCTTCCCATCAATATCTCTACGTAGAGGGATGGCCACGGCCCCGGATTATGTCTTTTATGATAAAACAGCGCTATAACAGCGGAGGCTGAGCCTGTAATAAGTTGCTGCACGATTAATTAATCTCGCCTTCCATTATTTTCCATTTATCTCCCGCTGTTCGGCCTTTGATCGGATCCAGAACTGAGATAATACTTCTTGGAAGGGTAAGAATGCAATAAATTAGCAGCCTACATTAATAATAAGGAATAAGCAGATTAATTGCGATCGTTTTCAGATACTATCAAATATTCACAATATTGGATCAAATACGGGAGAGGTCATGAATAAAGTTTTTGTAATTGATAGTAAAGCTCTAATGAGAGCTTGGTTAGTAGAGTTGCTAAGAGTAGCCCGACACGGTTTAAATACCGGTCAGTTTCTATGGTCTATATTTTTTTAAATTAATCTAAATAGAGCTATGGTAGCTCAGAGATTAAACGCTCGCTGTAAATTTAATAATATGCGAGCAAGCCGGGTTCGATCCCTGTCTGAATTGTTAATTTCAATTTGAATTACGCTTTTACTTCGTGAGGAAACCAACATACCTGAGAAAAAAAAGTCGAAGACATTATAAGAAGTACGGTAATACGATTTGGGACAACGGGGCAGACATTTTCTTTCCCTAAAACACTCCCAGATGTGTGAGGAGACCTGTGCCTATGGGATGTATATAGGCTGTTACTAATTGGTCAGTTTGTTTTTCAATAAAAGTGTTAAATGTACACATGCGCGAAATCTGCTAATAGTAAAACGCTTCCTTGATATAATATTCGCTTGCAGCAATTCTTGGTAAAGTCCTTTAAACATCAAACGTGAGAATTCATGAGGAGTGAATAATAAATTCTTTCAATTAATCATACACGTTTTTATTACAAAACGTGGTTACGCCTTCAACCACTTACATCCTCCCGTAACCAAAAAGCCATAAAGCATCCATAATATCAATAATTTAAAGAATATATTTATTACAATCACCTAATTTAATAAATTGATTGATGCAAGCATCGTCAAATAAACAGGAGATTGTATTAAAAAAAAACTGTTTATGCCATTATGAAGACGCGTTTTAGCTATGTATATTTAACCTCGAGGATATAAAAATACGAGATGCTCGCTCAAACGGTTCGCTCTAAATGAAGGGCCGTTTAGAAATCCCCCAGTGCGGCGCACATACTCGTAGCTTAGGTAGCTGAAAATCCACGAGAGTGGCTCTCAGAATTGTGGACGAAATCTTCCGTGAAATTAACGCCGCGTCTCAGCCCTACTATTGCCTTAATCCATTGCTGCTGAAGAGTCGTTCAATTGAATATTTAGGACTGTCAATTTTTTTTAATTTCTTTAAATAACGATTTCTTATATTTACGCGAACACTACACATTGAATAAAATTACTTTTACGGATTTTATCGCGTTTAATTGTTCTTATTTTTAATTCCCGACGTTCCATTCTGCGTAGATCGGACCGAAACTAATAATTAAAAAGCTGAAGGTACTCCGGGTTAACTGTGATATCGAGTCGAGAGGTGATTAACCTCAGGCCCCGTGACCGTGGGTACTGAAAAGCACCCGAAACGTCGGGAATTAAAAATAAGAACAACTAAACGCGAAAAAATCCGTAAAAGTAGTTTTATTCTTTAAATAACATTGATAATACGTTTTTAATATGCCATTCACGATTTTTTTTTTCATTTATAACGCTACGTTATAGAGGAAACTGATTGCTTCGTTGGTCTAGAGTTCGTTAGCGCGGCCGCTGATCATGTGGGCCCGGGTTTGAATGTCGAGTTAGCCCAAAAGAATATCAGAATATATTGGATTTTTTTGTTAAGAATCCTCAGTAGCAGGCCGTACTCATAAATTAATATAGAGTGACTTTGATGCTGCTCCTCATCTCCGGTCTGGGTATTTACGGTGGGCGGGGCGTGAACATGAGTGCTGAAAAACAATTAAGAATTAAATTTAAAAAAAAGCAAGTAAAATTAAACGCGATAAAATCCGTAAATGTAGTTTTATTTAATGGTTATAACGCCTTCTATTAAAAGCTATTATATGTTTCTGACCATTGACGTAGTAATATAAACACAAAAAGTACAGTGTAATTGAGAATCTTCTGCTATTTGATGTCGGCTAAAATTACGCTATTTGCAACCGATAAGATCATAAGTGTGCGAGCAATCATTTCGCACGACAATTGGAACCATAAACAAACGTATCTTTCAATTGGAGCCATCGCAATAGCAAGCAGTTCGAGTCGCAAATCGTTTGAGACAAAGATGCCGAGGGAAATTGGCGAATTTTTATTCAGAAGACGTGTGACGATTTTGTATCATGTTTGAGTAATATTCTTTATGTATCACAAGCGAATACATTTGTGAGGTAGGAAAGTAGCTAGAATAAGCCAGCAGATTTTTTTTTATTTATATTTATGGTTATGTAAATAATTAAATTGTAGGTTAATACAATTTCAGTGGGTTAGCTTCGAGAATTTATATTATATTGTTGTAAGCTAAAAAATTGTGCAGATGATAATATAGTTTTGAAGTGTTCGCAAATTTTCAATAAATCATCATCATCATCATCATTTAATAAATACTTAACAACATTACAACTACTGCAAACTTGCTGTGTACTTACTATATGTAGTATAGTATACTATGGTAGTACTAGTGTAAACTATGGTTTATGGTGAATTTATAAATAAATATGTATGGTAACATTAAACTCTTTTATATGTATATAATTCTTCTGTACGTGTGCTTGCCACTGAACTCCTCCTAAACGGCTGGACCGATTTTGATGAAACTTTTTGTGTGTGTTTGAGTGGGTCCCTGGATAGTTTAATTTTACGATTGGATCCGGAAGGTAGCGCTGTTGTTGAGATCCAGAAATCACCGGTGCGAAACCGGGGTGGATCGCTAGTATATGTACATAACTGCGTGTATCAAAACATTGCTAATAACATATGTACGCTGTAAATTTACTCATTTAAGATACTTTTTTCTTAAATGAGTAAATTTTATCAGCCTACAAAAACATTCCTGGTAAGATTTTGGCTTGTTTTTTATATGTACTCGTATATTTTAAAATATCCCAATGGATATGTTTCAATAAAATCAAGTGGCACGTTTCTCCTAGAATTGAAAACCATTAGAAAATATATGTTTTTGTGTTACCCCGATTGTTGAAAAATTAATAAATATTGCAAGAAGTTGTTCGATGTGAAGAGCGAATAGTTATTATATTATTTGCCTACAAATATTTATTCGTTGTCTACCTTAGTTAAAAATTTAAAATATTATTATAACGTTACGTCATCAGTTTTCTATGAAATCCATCCATCCATCCATTACATCCTATAAAATTCCACTGCCGAACATAGGCCTCTCTCATAGATTGCGTCATTTAGGGTCATGCGGGTTAGCAACTGCAGTTTTTATTATTTTCAGTTGTTATCAGGAAGATGCTGCTGCCCATCTCCTGTTTAATTTCCCTCTGTCGCCTCTTACAATACCCTCGGTATGTTATCGGGTATTGGATATATTTACATAGCCAACACACGGTTCTATGAAATACTTAATTGGATTTTAAATGACTGTATATAATATTTACATCATATTGGATAAAAATATTTCTACAGCCTTTATCTCAGTTTAGCTTTATGTGTTTATTACTCTTGTTTATATAACAAAGTTGACAAACGAGCACACAGTCCACCTTATGGTGAGTGGATACAGTGGCCCATAAACACCTGCATTGAAAAAATAATCAAAACCTAGATGTGTTGTTACTTATTAGCTGCAGCGTGGCCCTTAAGCCTTTTCGACATTAGTAAGGAACGCAGTCATTATTAAAATAATAAAAATATTGTCACATTCTTTTCGTACTCGTCAATTGTAAAGGTAACAAATTATTATTCAGTGAGGAATTGTGTGTAAGCAAATATGTATACCCGATTTTTACACGTCAGCTTTAAACGACTCAGCTCCAAGCTCCCACCTTAAACGCCGCATGAGAGATGAATCGTTGGACGACGTCAGTTCGAACGCGGGCAAATTACAACGATCAATTTCGGTTTGGAACCCTCGGGATTTGCAACTGTACATTGCAATCTTCGACTTGTCATTGTCACTATCGAGGCTCGGCGATGGACACGGGAATGGACTTGGGGCCGACTGCGGACCGCCGTCCAGATTGGTGATTTGAGGGTGCACGCAATTTATCTTCTTGATTTACGTCCCCTGTATTGGAGTATGTGACGAGAGCCAGATTGGAATTTCGTTCCGACATTTTATCGGTTTACTGTAAAATCAATTTATGTGCAGAACTCTGACGTTTATAGCAGGCTGGATATTGAATTGTAATTTATAATAAAGTTTGTGTAAAATTTATGTTTTCTCGCTTTTCATATTTACATTAGAGGTCATGTAACATATGTTTAATATAAATTTATTACGTTTAATACCTCGAATTTATTACCTCTGCTTGTATATTTGTGTAATAATTTTGCACGTAAGTACCCACTTACACATTAAAATTTTCCATTATTCACAACGGTTTTATTTTCGAACCAGTGGGGTAGGCAGAGACTATGGACTTCCATTTGGCACGATCCTGACACACCTCTCTCGCCTCCTCCGCATCCATATACCTACGCATACACGCTCGTCGGTTAAGGGTACTCTTAATTTGGCCCATTTTCAATATATCGCCAATTTGGTCGATAAATTTTCGCCTAGGGCATCCCTTTCCGACTCTGCCATTCACCTCTGCCACATAAATTTGCTTTGTCACTCTTTCCTCATTCATTCTTTCTACAGGACCAAACCACCGAAGCATTCCTTTCTTAATCCTGGTCACAACATCATCTTCCAAACCACACTCTTCTCTTATCACACAATTTATCACTCTGTCATTCAAATTCAGCCCTAACATACTCCTTAATGACAGATTATTTTGTGTTTTGTGTTGTTAGAGCATTTATTCTACTCTCGTGTTTCTTCTGCCACACCCAACTTTCACTACCATACATTTAAGTAGGGACTAACACAGCATTGTGAATTGCCATACGTGCCTAATTGGACACATTCTGACTTTCCACAACAGAGTGTAGAGCCCCATTTACTTTAATTTCTGCGTTCACTCGTCGTTCTATATCCTTATCATATCTACCATCCCTGCAAAATACACATCCCAAATACACAAACTCATCTACTTGCTCGACCAATTCCCCTTCTATTCTTATTTCACATATCGTTTTACTTTCTTCTCTTTCAAAAACCATAACTTTCGTCTTACTTGCGTTCACTTTCATTCCCCTTTCTTTTAATGAACTGTTCATTAATGTAACCATCATTTGCAACTCGGCCGCCGACGACGCGAGTATGACTTGATCATCGGCGTAAAAAGGCATGTGACGGTTAGCTCACCCATTCTTAACCCGCATTCTTCAACTTTCAAATTTTCCAAACAACTGTCCATAAATAGGTTGAACAGCCACACAGCCTTGTCTGACCCCTTTATGGATGACAAACCAGTCCGAGTAGGCCCCGTTGATCCTGATACAGGCACTGGAGTCCCTATACAGAGACTTCAATGCCTGTATCAACCCAGCGCTCAACCCAAATGAGTTCAGTGTTTGCCATAACACATCCCTGTCCACTCTGTCATAAGCCTTTTCCAAGTTCACGAACGCACAAAAAACCTTTTGGTTTTTGGCTAAAAACTTCTCAGCGATCATGCGCATGGAAAAGACCTGATCCGTACATCCCATTCCCTTTTTAAATCCCGCTTGCACATACAAAATTTTTCCATCAGTATCTTTCATAACTCTTTCAATTAGTACCTTAGCATACAATTTTCCCACAATGCTAAGAAGGCTTCCTGCTGCGATCCTTTTCCTTTATATAGTGGAACTATCACGGCTTTGCACCAGTCTCCCGGTACCCGCTTAAGTTCCCACCACAAATTAAACAAGGTGTACAGCAGGTCTGTCACCACTCCCTCTCCAGCCCTTAGCATTTCGAGTGATAATCTATCACATCCGGCTGCCTTACCTGCTTTCATACTTTTCATTGCTTTCGTTATTTCATCTATACTTATCTCTCTATCTCTTTCCTCTTCTTTCTGAATTTCTATTTCATTTAATTCAAACGTCTCATCACTCATAAACACGCTTTCAAAGTATTCCTTCCACCTTCTTAAACTCGACACTTCGTCATTCAGAATACAGCCATTATAGTCTCGTATAGCACTCATTCTAGGCTGTTTTGAATGTCCCCTGGCAGTTCTTACGAGTTTCCAGAACATTTTAATATTTGCTTGGAAGTTATCCTATATTTTTCTATCAATCTTATCCGTTCTTTCTTGCTTTTTCTTTCCAACTACTTCTTTTACTCTCTTATTTAGATGTCTCAAGACTGCTTTTTTTATTTCAATATTATTATTCATACCGCTAGAACAACTAGCCTTGGTTGCTGGTAAATCTAGCCATGCTCTCTTCTTTGCTTCTACTTCCATCCGTACCTCATCATCCCACCATAAAGTGTTATTTTTCCTTTCATTCGTTCTCTAACTTACACCACATACTTCGGTAGCTGCATCCACCAAACCTTTCTTGACATTATACCACAAAGTCTCCAAGTCTAAATCATTCATAAAGAATTCATCCATACCACGTATATTTTTTCTCAGTCTACATTTGAACTTCTCTTTCGCAACTTCATCTTGTAAACTCTCTGTTCTTATACGCTGTAATGCAGTGGTAGACACAGATGTCCGATGCCGCCAACGTCTGAATAGACCATTAATTCGGCATAAGACCAAGTAATGATCCGTCCCTACGTTGGACCCCCGGTAAACCCTTGTATCTACCACTGCGCTCCTCATTCTTTCATCCACAATTATGAAATCTATCATGCTTCTATCACCATCTCTTTCCCATGTATACATGTGAATCTTCTTATGACGAAAGAAAGTGTTCGTTACAAAAATATTCTTTTCCACACATACGGTGAGGAGGTTTTCATCATTCTCATTTATACTTTCATCACCAAACGTTCCCAATATCCTATCATAACCAAGCCTCTTCACGCCAACCCTTCTATTAAAATCTCCTAATATAACAATATTTTCATTACCCTTCCTTATATACATTTCATTAGCACCATCCTTACCATCTCCCAAAACTGCTCTCGGATATAAGTGGGCTTAGATATGTCTGGGGCGTAGACCCCTAGAACAAACAACTTCTTTAAGCCCACTTTCATTCGTATCCATAGCAGTCTCGGGCTTACACATTCATACTCTTTCACACAATGACCCATTCTTCCTGAAAGGATGATACCGACTCCCTGGCATGCCCGCTCGGTCTCGTCTACACCAGACTTTCAATAAGTATTATTTATAATCAATATTGAATAAAAAAGTTTCTGTTTCTGTTTCTGGTTATGAGGTAATGCTGTAGCTGTGGGACTTATATGCCATATAACATTAAGCTCGTCTATTGTAAATTATTTCGTACAATGATCAATAAATAAATAAGCTTTGGTGATGCAATCAGGATAATTGATTTATTAATATTATTAATAATATTTTTTATCCGTAAGATCGTGTGCTTTTTTTTTTCTTTCTAAATATATAATATATGTAGTTTATATATCTATTTATGTATTCTTTATCATTTTCTTATAATGGCAACGTAAGAGAATCCACTACCCCATAATATCATACCGTGGATGTCTTAAAAGGGAACAATCCGCCGGAAAAAGGGAAAAATTTGACGGCTCCGTGGCGCAGTGGCTTAGCAATGAGTTGTTGCGCTAAGGGCCGCGGGTTCGAATCCCGCACGTAACAAGTATTTGTATGGCCTACAAATAATTGTTCCGGGTCTGGATGTTTGTCCTTGTGAAATCTATGTATGTAAACTGCCCCCACGATACAGGAGAAAGTCCTAGTGTGGAAGTAACATTTTTTTTAAATAAAGAAAAAAATCCGTCTACCAATCGTGGATACTATGGAATATATCACTTGATGTGTGCACTGTAAAAGAAGGTTAGTAAGCTTTTGGATCTTTCAATACTTATATTAACGTTATATCATTTATAATCCCTTTTGTTGTATTATTATCTACTAGTGATCCGCCCTGGCTTTGCCTGGCTAATATCTATTAATATTGTGTTATTTATATTTGAAATAATCATTAAAGTCCATTCATTTTATCAATTTATCTATGTCACAAAAAGTAGCTCCCAAGATTTTCGAATAGCCTCGATCACCCCTGGCTCTCTATCTATTCGCGAAGTTTCATTACAATCAGTTCAGGCGTTCCTCAGATTAGCCCTCCGATTAAAAATCCTCCCATTAAAAACCTCAGTTTAAAAATGGTTATGTCTTAATTTCATGCAAATACCCCTCAACTCAAAAAAGACAGTTATTTCGATTTTACAGACATACACTTCAATTTCATTTATATGTAAAGATAAAGTCAGCGCTAATCTTACAGATCCTTCACAATATTGAAAACAATACTTTCTAACTAGAGGACATAAATCCAACCAGCTAACTTGTGAATGCAAGGACGGAATGCAACAATAAGTCTCGAGCTGCACACGTCGCGTAGATCGCGCTGCGAATAAAAATTCTCTCACATTCTAATAAATTTCTAAATCGACATAAGTTGCTTCGTATTCAGACCGGCGTCGGGGATTTCGTACACAATAAGATCATGTTACAAAGGACGCGGCTTTGCATATCTTGAGATCGGCGGCACTCGGTAGTTACGTTAACTGTGGATATTTTTCGCTTGGCGAAGCTGTTTTTTTCCCTATGCTATGTGAGGTGCGGCGGATATACGAGCGTGTGGTCAGTGTAACATAATAACATTGATGTATCTTTCATCAATCCAATTTACTCTGTAATGCAGTTTTGCTTTGTAACGCCTGTTATCAAGTTAAGTTTGCACTTCTAAACGAGCAATATTTTAAATGAAAGGTTAAAAATAAAAGCAAATAGACGTGCGTGACAAGGTACACTTTTTACCCAAATATAATAATTTTTATGGTAAACAACTTATACAGTACCAATTATCTAAATTAATTAATGCACTACCAGCTAGTGTAAAAAACCACGTAATAAAACAATAATATTAAGTGTACAGGTGGTAAGTAAAGTTAGTTTAAAGGTTATAAGTAAAGATTGGGATTAACTTTTAAAGTCACCATACAGAAGACGTACTAGCCTGCTTTTAGAAAATGCTTTAAGAAATATAATTTAAATTCCAATATTTAATAGCTTCTGAAGTCTGGGATTTAATTATTCGATACATTTTGTCTTAATACCGATATTCCTTTTTGTTTTTGTAGTCGGTTATTTCTTTTATTTTTGTTTAATGATTTAATCTGCCTTTTAAATCTAAAAGAAACATAAAATAGAGTTCATTTTAATCAGATTTAATGAACCTACAGTTAATGTTAGTAATAGTTGACTAAAACTTATTTCTATTTAAAAGGAACGTGATAAAATCCATAAAATGTGTATTTTTTTTTGGTGTTTGCGTTAAAATGTTATTATTATAATAACCAGCCTGTAAAAGTCAATACAAATCGTCTAGATATGGGCCTCTTCCATCGTAGGGTTTACTCACTTATGATACTGAGATAGACAATTGCTGAGCCGTGTCGTTGTTATATCCGTAGATATTTTTCTACGAGGTTGGATTCCTTTTTCTCTCGTACATTTTTCTGCCGCCAAATAGTATCGATTGCACTTTTTTTTACAGAATAAGGGTGACAAACGAGCACACAGTCCACCTGATGGTAAGTGGTTGCTGTGGCCCATAGACATCTACATCTATCTTCGTTTGCGAATTAAAATTCAGATTCGTTGTCAGCCGGAAGGACTAAGATAGAATGCCTCTTTTCCAGTAAAAAGGGTCTCAGGTTCTCTACACTCACCATACGATACACAGCAGCATTAAGCTGCTATTTTATATACTGCTGTTATGCAGCCCATTTCGTTATGCCGACCCATTCGTGCTACAAATATACTACTAATATAGCTGCAGCATGGCTCTACCACGTATAAATCAAAAAACTCTATTCTTCAGACCGGAATGCACTGCTGCATTCCGGTCTGAAGAATAGATATAGAGAGCCAGTACAAGCATTCTATCTTAGTCCTCAGAGTTGACAACACATCTGTAGCTTACTTTGTATGAAGTTGGGTGCAGGTGTCCAAGAGCTGCAATAACGACTTACCATCAGGTGGACCTTAAGGTTGTTTTGTCACTACCTCTACAATACCTCTAGTACTGCAATCATCACAAATTCTCCCTACACCGGGAGAGATCCATGTCAAAAAATCGAGGAGTAGATTTTTAGGGGCCGACAAAAAAATAAGCTCTTAACATTGCGATTAGCAATTGTATTGATGTCATTAGAAATTCGCACTAGGTTTTCTTGGACTCGGATTGCTTACCACAGATTATAGAAAAGATAAACTGCTATATCCGAATTATTATTATAGTCCTGTAGCCATACAATATAATACCAAAGAAAAGTTTGATAATGAAGGTAAACATTTAATTTTGATTTATTTTATAGAATAAGGGTAAGCAACGAGCACACATTTCACCTGATAGTAAGTTAATGCTGTAGCCCAGATATCTACCTAAAAATTTAAATGCGAATATACATAGTCACTCCCGAGAACAAGATGGTATGGTTCGTTTCCAATCTTGGAAAGGATCTTGTTTTTAGAAGTGTCAGTTTTTAAAAATAAGATATATAATAACTATTATTTTTCTTCAAGGTTTACATTATATTTTTAAATTCTATTTTTGTATTAAAATTTCTGACGCGACTTTTTCTACAAAATAAGCAAGCGTATTTAATGGCGGCGATTTATTTCGTGATAGGGAATAAAATCGAAATGAACGCTAGTACTGTGACCGCACTTTTAAAATATACCTAGTAAATGCTGTCGGTACGACACTGTACGCCAAAGTTGTTCCATAAAAGCTCTTTTGCCTCTCCACCTTTCCTTTGGCATTTCGTAGACGGTATATTTTTTAGTTTTTACGATTTTTCCACATAAGTTATTTACAAAGTCATTTGGTTATTTAACTAGTGTCCTGATTTTGAAAAAACGTAAGCGGTCGAAGAACTTGTCGAGAGGTTTCTTAATTCAGGTGAAACACATTTTGCAAGCAGTGTTTTGGTTAATACGGGATAGTAGGTAGTTTTTAAGTTTCTTAAAATTCAAGCAAGTTTTGATAGCAACATATTTTACCACCTGCGATGAAAATTTTTGCTAGAAAACGAAATAAAACTAGTTTTTACGGATTTTATCGCGTATACTAACTTAGTTTTTATTTCTGACGTTTCGAGCACTTTACTTTTCTGACGTTTCCTATATTCACGGATGGGGGGACTGAAGTGTTTTACGCTCCACTACCCTCGTAATAATGGAACGTTTATCCCATGCTAAACTGTGGGAAATCTATGCGCTCTTCGAGCTAGTAAAAGGAAAGACTTACAACGCATACAATATATAGGCCAGTAATTGACTTCTATCACTCCTGATGATATGTGGTGAATTATTCGGAGATAGTAAAGCGCATTTAGGAAAAGCTAATTCACTCTTGCATAGAACACATCCACATAGAAACCAAATGGCGCTGTGGGTGTTCTAATGTTTCAAGCCAGTACATGACTTATATCACTCATGATGGTAAGTGGTGAAGTATCCGAGAATCTTGTGTATGTATTATAGTATTCTATGCAAAAATCAGACAGGAGACATCCACGTCGAAACGGGATGACGCTGTTGAAAACACCACCGTGTGGTGACAGCGTGTATATTTCAACTGAGTTACATAATATTTGACTAAAAAACCTCATATACAAGATTTTATATACAAGAAATAAAATATACCAAGTATAGTAAGTAAAAATAATCACCATACCAGTAAACATCTTGCATTTACAAGACGGTACCTTATGATGATATTAACAAGTTTTTTTTTATATAATAAGGGTGACAAAGGAGCACACAGTTCACCTGATGGTAAGTGGTTGCAGTGACCCATAGACATCTACATCTATCTTCGTTTGCGAATTTAAATGCAGATGCGTTGTCCGCCGTGAGGACTAAGATAGAATGCCTCATTTCCAGTAAAAAGGATCTCCGGTTCTCTACACTCACCATACGAAACACAGCAGCGTTAAGCTGCTATTTTACGCTGGTATTCTGTGAGAGCGTGGTCCTTCCCCGGTCGAGCCGACCCATTCGTGCTACAAGCTGCAGCATGGCTCTACCACGTAAAAAAAGTTAAACAAACGTATTACATCAAGTATATAATGTATGTAAAATATAATAATGACATATTTATGCATTTTACTTTCTGTGTTAAAGTTAGGTATATAATACTCTTTTTTCATTAGAAAAAAGAAACATCATAATTTGAAGCTACATAATACATAATAGCACCACATGAATATTAAATTACCTTAATTTTAATGCACTTAAAATTGCAATTAACAATTTCATTGGTACCAGTAGGGATCGAACCCGGGTTGCTCGCGTATTGTAAAACTTACAGCGAGCGCTTAGCCCCTGAGCTACCACGGCTGATTTACCACGTGTTCGGCGGTGAAGGAAAACATCGTGAGGAAACCTGCATGTCTGAGAAATAATAAAAAAATTTATTCCGAAGACATGTGAAGTTCGCCAACACGCATTGGGGCAGCGCGGCGGACATTTCCTTGCCCCCAAAACCCTCTAAGAAATGAGAGATGGCCTGTCTCCAGCAGTGGGACGTATATAGGCTGTAAATTTAACTTTAACTTTTAACATTAATGCAGCAACAAATAGGCGTCCGACTCCTTGTGACGCGGTGTAACAACACGTGGCCTATAAGAATTGCAAACACGTTTTGTCTATAAGAATTGCAAATAAAATAGAGAAAATAAAGACTGAAACAAAATAGAAAATAATAATATTAATGATAAAACTAAAATACAGTGCATGAAATAAATACAGTTTTTAAACAAAACAATACAAAAAAAAATGCAAATTTAATGGTTCTTATAGCAACACGATAATAACGTAGATAATAGATTTTTTTTATGTAACAATCGTAAAATCCGTTTTTAGTGAGCGTTGCGAAATGAGTAACTATATTAAATTTCAAGTCAATCGGGTGTATTGTTTTAGAGATATCGTGATGAGTTAGTCAGTCAGTCAGTGGTATTTCGCTTATATACATGTAGACTAGCGGTCCGCCCCGGCTTCGCACGGGTGATTTCTGGATCTCGACAACAGCGCCACCTACCGGGTCCAATTGTGAATCTAAACCATCTAGGGACCCATTCAAACACACTCAAATATGTTCATCAAAATCAATTGAAATTTTTTCGTTTTAAGTTTTAAAATCTCTGTATATAAAAATCAATTGCTGTCTGTTAGCGAGACTTTTTATCTTTAACGCCCCGCACTGCACGCACAACACTTTTGTGGATGGAATTTTATAAAATCCGTTCTTTGTGATTTTTAACATGCCGAAAAGAATATTCTGGCCAAGTTTTATACCTATAAGAGCTATAGTTTGAAAATGTGTTTTTTTTAATTAACAACCCCGCAACCCCCCTTGTGGGTGGAATTTCGTAAAATCCGTTCTTAGTTAACCTCTACTCGGCGCAAGGAATATTCTTACCAAATTTCAAGTCTCTAGGCCTTATGCTTCCAGAGCTATCGTGATGAGTCAGAGTGGACATCTCTTATAATATATATATATATATATATATATATATATATATATATATATATATATATATATATATATATATATATATATATATATATAGATTAGTACTTGTTATTGTACGATTAGCAATTTTACATAAAACATTATAAACAATATTTACTTATTTATTGGAATTTCTGACAGAGTTTATAATAATAATTACTTTAATATGTTCTTATAATACTAAGGTAATTTCAACTCTACTAAAAGTCGACTACAGCATTAATAAAAAACATATAACAGTATAGAATATAGTTATACTGAATTTAAAAAAATAGCAAATTTAAGATTATAGTAAATACAATAGCTAAATGAGTGATAGAATATTTTGCAATCAACATTCCATTGAAAGTTCATATAGAGGTGCTGTGTTCGCACGCTATAGTAGTAGACGCCATTGTTTGCTGGCATTCTCGGCAAACAGTGCTTGAGAACGCCTCTCAGTGTAGGCATCGACTCAAACGATTCAATCTTGAGATAATACCACAGGTTCTCGATTTAAGTATCAATTAAGGCGGAAACATTATGAATTTAACACAGGTGAATTAAAATGTTAAGAATAAAACAAATAAATACACATAGGACAAATGCAAATAGTACTCACGCTCTGAAGGTTCCGTATATACTAAATTATGTATGTAGATAATTCATCCATCATGGGAATTTAAGGTAAGGTAAGCACTGAACATTGCTCTAATGAAGAGGTAAGTCGGATTGAAAGATAGACTTAACTTGGCAGTGGAAAAATTAATTTCACATGCAATGTCTACATCACGGACCCAGTTGCAGACCCTGTTGCATCTACCTATATATGTACATAGTATCACTTTGCCCTAGTTTAGTCGTTAAAAAATTACTCATGTTATTTTTACCTCAAAAACTAAATGATTCCGATTTCTATATATCATATTATACTCGTATATGGTATATATATCGTATATTTAAATATATTTTATACGTGGTAGAGCCACGATATAGCTATATTATGGTTGTAGCACGAATGTGTCGGCACGACCGGGGTAGCACTACTTTCTCACAGAATAGCAGCGTAAAATAGTAGCTTAATGCTGCTGTGTTTCGTATGATGAGTGCAAAGAATTATATATTCTTTTTTTCAGGAAACGAGGCATTCCATCTTAGTCCTCAGAGGTGACAGCGTATATGCATTTTGATTCTTAATCGAGGATAAATGTAGATAGATGACTATGGGCCACTGCATCCACTTACCATTACAGCAGTGGACTGAAGCAGGGTGACGATGATACTTTAGTCGATCGATATAATAACATATGTTGGTAATTTAATTTCAAAAATTTTGATAAAATTAATCGATTATCAAATAAACACTAACTGTTTATTTCTCATGTCAGCCTATTAAAGTCCATTGCAGGACATAGGCATCCCCCATAGATTGCCTCATAGGGGGAATAATTGCCATAGTTGCCACGCTCGGAAAGCGGTTTTTCAACCGCAGTTCCTTATTTTTATTCGTTATTAGGACCATTCTGCTGCCCATCTCCTGATTTGTTTCCCTGTGCATATCTAACGACACTCACGGGTTGATTAGGGTAGTGGATATTCTTACACCGCCACTACACGTTAATATTCGCAGTATTTCGAATAAACAAGATGTACCTGTGCCGAAGATGTCCAAACAAGAGAGGACAATATCAATAAGTGAAGGATCATTCGATCGCATACGCGCCTACTCAGTAATTTTTTGTATGTATACTACACATTTTTGTAATAATATCACGTCAATATCCCTACTCATTCCGCCTCGTCAGATATGGGTACTTCTGATTTGGCCTATCTTAAATGATAAACTATATTCGCCTATGTGGTCTATTAACTTTCATCTAGGCCGTCCCTTGCTCTGCCATTCACTTCTGCAACATAAATGTTAGTAATGAATAAACAATTTCTCGAATAGTTCAAATCAATTAAATTATCAAATGGCTTCATTATTATCATTTAAATACTCGTAGCACACCGTGAAATGAAACCAATACCAGACTAGGAAATCAACAAATTTGATTATTTGAACAAAATGTTGGCTCTAGCTGGGATTCGAATGTAAGAACTATGTAAGAGTAGTTTACCATATACATGAACTATACACAAAAGAAAGCACATGCAATTATAATCCAGAAAATTCCTATTAAAATATTTTTTTTTAATAGAGTAAAATTCGAAATAACTCATAAAAAGTAAATGAATGGGGTATTTATTTGTCCTTTATTGCAAAAACTTTCAACTAGAGGTTAAAAAGCGCGGACTTAATGCCCAATGGCATTCTATGTTAACTCTGGGAATAATGAAACAAACAAAAATGTTAGCAAGTGCTAATTAAGGACAAAAAAGTTAAAAATAAAAATTAATTATATAAATTAAACAAAAAACAAATGAAATCATATACTGAAAAATAACTCTAGCTCGCAGTAGTAAGACGCCAAAAGCCAGAAAATGCCAGACACAGTGGATGTGGCTGCAAACATTTGTCCATTTCCCATGCCCTTTTTGTTGCCTACTTTTGTCGTGGGGGTGGCTACGGGCTACGGTTCTGACTAAGCAATTTCCTTTATTCAATCATCGTCGGCAAACCTTTTATCTCCTTACAATACCTAAGAATACTGCACTTCGATGTGACAATAACGCCGTAAGAAACTATCGTAACAGTATAATATTAGTTATATTGCTCTAGAATTTTCCTTATTATTTTGGATTTAGACCGCTATTTAAAATAATCAACTTGATATATTCTGAGATAAGAACGTCTGAGACAGGCAGGTAGACAGACATGTGATTCCCTAAGTATTTTGTAGTGCGGAATTTGAAATGGAATACAAAAATGACAAAAGCTAGTTATATATAAACACATAATTCATATTAGTAAGCCTTATTTTTGTTGTTATAACATTCATTACTCACAGTTTTTTTTATGTGTTATGTTTTGTTTGGAATGAAAACCTCGTTAAAATTCGGAGCCATAATTTAGTCCTTTATCTTTTCCCAAAAGTTGAAATTTCGGCGAATAGTTTATCCTCCATTCAAATTTATTACCTCCGGTCTACCGCTCGTGTGGTCCCAACATAAGTAAATCCGATGCGGACTGATAGTGAAGACTTTAAATTTCGTGCAAGCTAGGAGACCGTGTCTAAAATAATATTATGTCACGGCCCTGCCCAAAAAAGCCGTCGGTAAATCTCTATATGCAAACGTTGTTTGGGTTCCGTGGTTTGTTTATCGGTGTGGTTTTGACTTGCGTCCGGTGTGGCCGAATTCTCCTCGTGCCCGCCCCGCATAAATCCCGTGCGAATGAGCCACCGAGGCATTAGATACGTGTGCCGTTCCAGCTCGATTAGTTTTTTTTTGCGTTTAACTACACCATTTCGAGGAATGAAGCGAAGTAATTTAAACAGCTTCATGAAAAACGTTAACCTTGCATATCAGATTTAAATTGGCTGGCGCAGTTGCATAAATATTATTTCTTAGCTTCTGCAATACAAATATTCTTTTTTTCATTTGCTCATAAAGTCCCCTGCTGGACATTGACATCTCACGATATAGGGAGGATTTGCCTAAAACATTCTTCTTCTAAAGTTCCTCATCAGCCCGTAACAACCATCTGGACATGGCCTATGTTCAGTTGATCGTTGTAGAAAGGATTTCCTACAATAATCACGCTCGGCAGGCTGAATGATGATCGAAGCACCAGGTGTCTCGACTTTTGACGCTGCTGCCGTCGTTCGGGGTATTTTACGTCGGGTGTAAAGGATGGTATTAATTGGGGGGCGATGTTATACTGCCACCTATCGGGAGCCATCAGATTTATCTGTTATTTCCTATAGGCGACGCTTACGATACCCACGTCACGAAATGGGGTGGGAAGCATGCGGCTCAGTACAGGTTGAAGAACCGACAACCGACGGTGAAGCAAAGGTTATCAAGTGGTAACCTCGTACCGGTAAGCGAAGTGTAGAGCCCTCCACTAAATGGATTGTCAACCTGGTAACAGTTGGAGGAAATCGACGGATGCAGGTGGCTCAGGACCGTACTTTGTGGTATGGCGGGGGAGGCCTATATGCAGCTGTAATAATAATGATGGTGATAACATTGACAACGTAACTACAACGAACAAATTTAAGATTTTTAAATTGATTGATAAACAGCAAACTCAAAGTCAAAACTTGGTGTGAAAGTTTGCATCTGTTAAAAGAATTTTTCAACAAAGTAAACACGACAAAAGAACTTTAAATTCACATTCCAGTGCACGGCTCGAAATCCAATAGCAAAACAAACACAAGGTAAAAGTGTCGCGGTGTCCGACACCCGGGTGCATTGCTAGCGGGGGTGCTCTAGGCGGTGTCGCGTCGCTCTGATAGCGTCTACTGACATCGGTGGCACCCTGCGAGCGAGCAAATTATAGTAGACGAGAGTTTTACCGGCCCGCACGTGCTTATGACTGTCTGGGTGTTTTGGGAAGAAGTTTGTAAAGACTGTATTGGCTTATTTAATACAATAAATGTAACGAATGTATATTATTTACTAGAGTTACTTTATAATATGACTTGCACTTATTTCTTTTTTAATTTTAAATATTCTTGCTGTAAATTTCATAGTGCACGAGCAACCCAAATTCAGTATTCGTCGACATTAAGGAAGTTGTTAATCGCGTTTTCAAGAACACTGATTTACGTACGGTTCAGTAGAAAAAGCAAACATTGTAAGAAAACTTGCATAATTTGAAGACAACGAACACGAAGATATTGGGGCTACGCGCCAAACGAATTGCTCCATAACCCTTTGAGAAACTCGAGAGGATGCCTGCGCCCAACAGCCCGGCTAGCATGGGCGGGAGACAAAAATTTTATCCCCCGATTATATCCACTGACAAGAGATAAAATAATCTTGTTATGTCAAACGGGGAGAAGTATATCCCCGTTTGACATAACGAGTAGACATATATCCCCCGTCCGTAGCATGGAGCTAAATGAAAGATAAAAAATTATGCTTTTATGACATTTGAAAGGGATGATTTTATCCTATTTTATTGGACGTGGGTTGAAGTTTATATTCATATAAAAAATCTATCAAGTCTAAGTCTATCTCCCATTTTATCTACTGTGGATATTATATCCACCGGTGTGCCCATGCTCTAAGGGTGGATAAAACTAAGCGAGGGGATAAATATTTTCTCCTTTCCCCGGGGATAAAATTGTCTCCTGCCTATGCTAGGCCTGCTGGGGGAACTTTAAAACGTTATTATCAAGATCTTTGAACCCAAATCCAAAGGCATGGGCTTAGAGAGATAAATAAATTTTTTTTTGTTTATTACCACCTTCAATTAAGATCATTAGAAAACAGCCTTGAATGTAAATCATAAATGAAAATAAGCGCAAGCCAGTGGAATAGCTTGAATTTATTTTCATTTATGATTTTAGTGGCGATGTAATAAACCCTCCACCCAGTATTTAACTTTCAATTTAAGTTTTTTACGTGGTAGAGTCATGCTGCAGATATATTATGATTGTAGCACGAAAAGGTCGTATAGCAAGCCAGTATAATAACAGGCTATGAAGCATTGCATCTTAGTCATCAGGAGTGACCATATCTGTAGTTTTTTTATGTCTATTTATTTGAATTTGGTTGCAAGTGTCCATGGGCTACATTAGCTACTTACCATTAAATGGTCTTTAAGTTCGTTTGTGACTTTAATCTCACAAAAACTAATAAAAAATAAGGCGCAAGAGAAATTACAAGATAAAACAAAGGGAAGAGGTTGTGACATTAAATAGAATGACTCTAAATTTACTACCAATAATAATTTTCAAGCAATTTAAATTTTTTTACACACTTGTTTGCTGTTGACGTAAGACTAACTTTTTGAAATTTAAAAATACTTATTCTAGCGCCTCTTCCCGTATTCATATGTATACGATCCACCAGTTTTTTACGACTCTTTCTCTTCTTCTGATCTTTTCACTGTTTAAACACAAAATGCCAACATTTCTTTGTTATCTTCACAATTAATAACATGCATGCTGTATTTACCTCAAGCAATTTTTTTAGCCAAAATACAAATATATACCGATACACGAATTTGTTTAATATAATAAACCTTGACTTATCTATAAAAAAGTTTAAATTTTTTATTAAGCAAAAATTGTTTAGGAAGGGTTATTGTACTACTAAAGAGTACATGATTGATAATAACCCGTGGTAATGAGGTGATCGCTATTCGCTACCATGCTGTTTCTAAATGTTTACATACTAATTGTATAAAATAGTATGTTGTCATTTTTTTTTATTTCCCGCTGGGTTTCTTGCTAGTTCTTCCCAGGACAGGGTTTTTTCTGAACCAGTGATAAAGCTTAAATGTCTTTCATTCAATAAGTGTTCTTGTTACTATTTTGAATAAAAATGCTTCTATTCTATTCTCTTCTAATTAACTTATTAGTGAAAGCTAGAGTAACAATAATGGGTATGAAATTACGTAGCAATGGTATAGGTCTAACAGGGCATTTAAAGAGGCTGTTATGCTGTCTTACAGTTCAAGATAATATCAAAAGTAAAAAAGCAGTTCAATCTTTAAGTTCAGATTATTTTAACTAACATAATAAAATGTGTTATTTTGATTTATTTTTTACATTGCATTAATTGAACTGTGAATATTTTTCTACATAAGTAAGTTGGTTTGAGCTACTCTTGTTATATGATAAAATTAATGCAACATGAATAATACTTGATAAATACTTAATGCTATGAAAACATTTTAAAGAATATAGAAATGAATGCCGATAATATTAGTATTGAATAAAAATATGAATGATGCCAATCTACTTTTTCAAAACATTTTGCATTTTCAGTTTAAAAAATATTGCTGTTTTCGTTTAAATGGTAAAAATATAACAATTTCAATAACGTCAACGCCCTATAGTTTTATTTTAAATGAATCAGTAAATAGCTTTGAGCGCCATCTCTCTTTAAACTATGAATACGATTATGTTGCTGCACTAGTTTGTTTCATGTAGCATGATACCGTAGCGACATCTCTCGTAAACTCGAGGAATATCTATGTGTCGACGCCGCCCGCCCTAGCCGCCGCCCAGCCAAGTCATTGCGCACGGTAACGAACAGGTGGCGCTAAAGCGTACTTATGCTAATTTGCAAAAAATGCTTGAAAATGTATTAAAAATGTTTGATTTAAAACTTAATGCATATTAAATAATGTGTTATTTTACATTTTTTATACTAGGTACTTAAAAGTTTACAGTTTTCAACTTTTTATTCTTATATTTAATTATAGACTTCATTGGCTAAGCCATTTTCTAAACTATTTGATACATACCTGTTTCTTAATTCTAATAATACCAAATGACTGCCATATTTAATTATTATGTCAGCTCTTAAACGAAGAAAATCGATCCGCAGTTCCTTAATAGGGCGTTTAATAATCAAGTGACTTACAAGCAATTACACCATCTGATGGTAAGTGGTTACTTGGATACCGGCATCGGACTTTAATAGATGACAGAGCTCATTTTGTTCCATCTAGGGAAATAAAAGGACCAAACTATTTAAGTTTCGTTTATATTAATAACCAGCCTTACACTCAATGTTGAGTTTCGATTTGAATCTTAAGAGAACTTATATTTACTAGACATAGTGCATCATAGTCGTTAAGGTTACGTTGCTACGTTCCACTTATTGTCCTCTTGTTACATTTCCGTAAAGTAGCTTATTTTGGTTTTTATTATATTGGCAGGCCTAAAATATATTATACCAATACTTCTTGTACTACAAATGCTATCAGAAGCTACATACGGATATAACGTACGTAAAAATATTACTAAGAAAAGTACGATAAGACGATTCACATTTCTTCTTCGCAGTAAAATCAGTAAGTTCCCGAGACGGGTCCCATCCCTGCATCTTTTCCATCCCTACAACCTATAAAAGTCCACTATTGAATACAGGCATCCCACAAAGATTTCCTCTTAGGGAGGATTCACGTTTGGCAGGCGGTTTGACAATCGCTGTTTTTTGTAATTTTAAGTTGTCACCAGAAATATGCTGCTGCCCATCTCCTGTTTCAGTTACTCTCCGTTGCATCTGATGACACCCACGGGACTATAAGAGATAGCCCGGTGCTGGTCCCACCAGCAGGAAAACTCAGAAAGCTAAATATTCTCCTGGAACCTCGAACAATACTAGGAAATGGGCTCAAGCTAACTCAGTGGCCTGTAGAAGTCGCGTCCATTACTACTATTATTGCATAATAAGCCCAATCAATAAACAAGTGAATTACGACCAGAGAAATAAAAGTAAAAGCAATGCATCAAAACAAAGCTTTTTATAATTTTACGTGGTAGAGCCATGCTGCAGCTATATTAATAGTATAGTTGTAGCACGAATGGTCAGCTCGACCGGGGAAGGACCACGCTCTCACAGAATACCAGCGTAAAATAGCAGCTTAATGCTGCTGTGTTTCGTATGGAGAGTGTAGAGAACCGGAGACCCTCTTTACTGGAAAAGAGGCGTTCTATCTTAGTCCTCACGGCTGACAACGCATCTGCATTTAAATTCGCAAACGAAGATAGATGTAGATGTCTATGGGCCACTGCAACCACTTACCATCAGGTGGACTGTGCTCGTTTGTCACCTTATTCTATAAAAAAAAATTAGTAAATATCATCCATCACAACAAAATCGGTGAAAACGACGAAAATATTAATTAGAAGAACACCACGAATGGGTTTTTACAATATATATAATTTAAAAACGCGTATGGTGTTATCCAATCCATATAGTCATTCCAAGAATGTTGATCTAATATCTTGTACCAACAGAATATCTTGCAATCCCCAAGTGAACCCCAAACTTTAAAAGATTGGGCTTAGAACGACGTTTCCTACTTACCTAATTAACCGTCCAACTAAATGAAATAGTTATATAATGAAAAATTAAGAATTAACTTCACTAAACTAACTTAATTAACTTCAGATAGCATTGAATAAATTAATATAATTGCGTAACAGATTCTTCAAGCAACAAACCCCATTTCACCCCGTAGATGTCGCAACAATCAATTAAAGTATATTTCAAAAAGATTTTTGGCTTCCGATAGATATGTGTAAATTATACCACAATTATCTCGCTTATACCCTTGATAAAATTCTCTGACCAGCGACGGAGAGCAACAACAAAGGTATGAGACGTCTGCTCTACGATCATCATTCCGCCTGCCAAGCATGATGAAAAAAGAAAATCGTTCGGGAGAGGTCAATGTCCAGATGAGTGATAAAGAAGGAGAAGATACAAATATTAATTGTACATCTACAAATATTAATTAGACACCAAAATGTAATGAAAAATATTTGAGGAGAAGCACTTCATAAAGACGAGCTTTTACAAGATAACGATTAAACTTCAAGGATCAAACAAAATGTTTCTAACAATTAATGAATAGATGCCGCTAGAAAGCCTAAAATTAATTAATTTAAGATTATTTATATACGCTCTTCCATAGCCATTACACACACACACACACACACAGCCTTTTTTATCTAAGTCGGTAGTAGTTGTCCATACTCTGTAATTACTAAATATTGAACTTTTAGAACATTTATAGCGTAGTCATATAATTTTTAATGCAGCCTATCAAAAGGTCAATGCCGAATATAAGCCTATATATATAGGCCTTCTCTATAGATTGCATAGGGGAGATATTTGCCATAGTGTAGTCATACCCAAACATTAACACAAAAGTTTATCTACAGTATGAATGGGTGGGCTTGATCGGAGATGGACCACGCTTGCACAGAATATTGATGTAAATTAAAACTAATAATTGAAGTTTTTATCGAGGTAGAGCCACACAAATTGTAACAATATTACAATAAATAAATCTAAACTTTTATTATAAATATGTTGCACTATATAGCCTAATTTTTAATATCCAAAAATTGTTAAATACGTTAAATTAATATTTTTAATTGTTTTTGATGTTTAGTTTTAAAGGTACACATCATATTCTGGTTCATTTTATTATAGTGTGGAAGATTACCTACTAACACAAAGGTACAATTGTCACCTACTCGTATCAAATGTAACGCTTTCGTAATTTACACATACTTTATAAATATATATGTAAAGTTGGGCAATATCAATAGCAAAATATACATACAATTTTGATATTATTTTAACAGTAAAATACATTTTCCATTCATATGAAAATAAATTTTAAGCTCGGTACTCATGCTCAACAATGTCTGTTGAAAATAGTTAAGCTGCTTACATTCGTAAGCAATATAAATGTTGAAAACAAATTAAAGAATTTTATTGATATTTCTCATCGTAATAACAGAATATATTTTTACACAGTCTTTGTTCGATGATACTCAGACCATACAACGGTGAAGCCCGACGGATGCCGAGGCAATTGGAGTTGGAGTCACCTATAGCAACGTCCCCCCTGTATCTATGGTAACTCACCCCACTCGAGATCTTTATGAACGCACAGCCATATTTTATAATGAATATAAATTGAATACCCCTAACCAACTATTTTGTAGATTCGCAATTGGGGCCCATTGAACTATAGAGCCGTTCTAATAAAGACCGGGTTGATTTAATTGGAAAGTTTGTTAGTTGGGACTTTTCAATGGATTATTAACAAAATTTTGGCGGTTTTCTCTAAATTCTTCTTTAACTGAGGACTTATTTTCTTCTTTATGAGTTGTCATGTCTGTTTTGAATAAAAAATACGTAACAAACTATTATGGTTCTAAATATACGAGAAATCACACCCACACGTCTTGAAGAAGGTATTAAAAATACTCACTAGAGAAATTACAGAAAAATATATAATAATGATAATATGTTTACATTAGAATAATACTGAATCTAAAAATATAAAATGAAATAGCTGTATCGCTTAACGAATTTATCAATTCAATTCTCAAAACGCTAATCTCGCTTTTGTAGTATACAAACTTGACAAACACTCGGAAAAACAATATGGCATTTGCTCAGACGTTTACATGACGTAACAAACGTCATAAAATTAACTACGAAAGATTTCTAGACCATGATTGGCATGATATTGGCAGAATTATTTTTAAAATAGCCAAGAAAAGAAGGAGAAGAGAATCACGACACTCGTGTTTTATACTGTAACAAACCCCTCAAAAATACATCTCCGACCATTTCTCTGCATTTAAATACCGGTTAGATATGTATAATTAAAACAAAAGTTAAAACCTACTTCAAAAAACTAAAAGAGTAAAATAATTTTCACGTAATTTAATAACTTTCAATTCGGAAAAATATAAACAACAAAATAATTTGCACGTAATTTAATAACTACTCAAGACGGGGCTTTATCTCTTCGATACAATTATTTCCTAGCTGTGGAAGTTACTTTTATAGTGTAGGAAATAACTTTTATTCTTTTAAGGTTTTTTTTTGGTTTCGATTTGTAATTATATTTAAAGTTAAATTTTTTGCCTTTTGAATACACTACGCAAAATTACACCTCAATATAACAACTGAAATGTGTAGGAATAAAAAAATCTTTCAAATTTAAACAAGGCAAAACTTGGTGTATAGCGTACTTAAAAAAAAGAACCATCAGAATCCGTTCACAATTGGCGAAGATATCGCGTAAAATACGTACAAAAATTAGCAGTCGATTTTTGACCATTTTTTGGAGTAGGCAAAACCGTTAATGAAATGTTACCGATTAACCAAAATGAGCTTGATCACAAGTGTAAATTCTATGAAATTTCCAATTATTACATCTAAATTATTTTAAGTTTACACGAAAAAGGCTTCAGTTACATTTGAATGGCTATCATTAAGGAGCCCGGAATAAATACACAAATTGTATCCGCCAATAACTGATTGCGGTTAAATATAGATGGTACCGGAAATCGGGAAAAATATTTCGAAATTAACAGATTTCTTCGTTTATTTCTATTTCTACTTTAGCTTTTAACAGTCCACTGACAATATAAGCCTCCTAAACCAAAATCTATATTGAGCCTATTATGGGGCCTAGATTGCCTCATAGGGGCATTTTGCCATGCCATGTCATTCATTTATTCATAACAGCCTATAAAAGTCCAATGCTGAACATAGGCCTCCCCCAAAGATTGCCTTATTGGGAGGATTTTGCCATAGTCGCCACGCTAAATAAATAAACAAAGTCTACAATATTCCTAGCAAAATGTTACTATCACGATTAGTTTAATCACAGCTAAATAAGTTTATTACTGCTTGTTGTTCTATAATCTGAAACTGTTTGTACTATTAATTAACTACTAAATGTGACTCCCCAAATGTCATAAATAATGCTTAGTTAGTTGACAGTGCTGATAGAGCGTTTTAAGCACGTTATTAGTAAAACAACTTTTTTAAATAGAATAACGGTGATAAATGAGCTCACAGTCCACCTAATAATTGGATGTAAATGTCTATGGGCCACAGCCCATAGATATGTACATCTATCCTCGATTAAGAATCAAAATGTGGACGCGTTGTTACCTCGAGGACAAAGGTGGAATGTCTTGTTTCCAGTAAAAAGGGGTCGCCGGTTGTCTACATTCTCCATACGAAACACAGCAGCATTGAGCTGCTATTTTACTCTGGTATTATATGAGAGCGTTCCCTCTCAGGTCGAGCCGACCCATTCGTGCTACAACCATAATATAGCTGCAACGTGGCTCTACCATGTTAAAAAAGATAAATGAAGTGAATAATTTATTTAATACTTTGAAACAATCAAAGCCAGGCGGAGAAAGTTATGAATATGTCATATGACATTTACCTCGTCGGAAAAGGGGAGGCAATTGCGGGCCTCTTCAGTTAAGGAAATTTGTGAACGTCCATTAGTGATCCATTTACCTAATCTCGCACGGTTAAGGGTACGCTAATGCAATTGAAATCGAACGAACCCTTTTCCGCTGGGATGAAACATTTGAACATTTTATCATAATCGTTTGTATCGCTTCTTATCTACTTACACGAGGCGCAAGACAATAAGTTCGTGACTTGTAAGTAGTACTGAGTCATTTTGGTTACTTCCTGGTGATATCACAAGTACATACAGTTTACCCCCTTTTTAATAGAAATAAGGTGGCAAACGAGCACACAGTTCACCTGATGGTAACTGGGTGCTGCGGCCAATAGACAGCTATATTTCTCCCCAATTAAGAATAAAAATGCAGATGCGTTGTCACCCCTGAGGACTAAGATGGAATGCCTCGTTTCTATTAAAAAGGGTTTCCGGTTCTCTACACTTACCATACGAAACACAGCAGAATTAAGCTGCTATTTTAGGCCGGTATTCATTTTAATGTAAAAAATAATGGTATCGATACTGATACATTTCCATAATGCAACGAAATTAAACGTCAAACTTGAAAACGAAACCAACAACGATTCCCACCAGAGTTACAAAATTGCATTGCTGAACCAAAACGCTTATTTTGTGGACCATACAAATATGTACTTATTCTATGCGGGCTCATCAGACCAACAAAGAAAGATGGACAGCGCGATACTTACTTTTCAAATGATGCTGAAACCATTCTCAACTTCTTTCTAATCTTCTCACTAACATAAATATCTTCCTTCTTTCATTTTTTAAAATTAAAAGTAATATTTAAATTTTTGCCGTAAAGTTTTACTGCTAGACAGCAGCACATATAACCACCAAAATCCATGTTGTTACTATACTATTATACTACTACTAAAAGGTCCGCCATCTAACTTTTTTTTCAACTAGTGCTTATTTCGTGAATGGCAACACTTAGCTTATGTCTAATTTGACAGATAATTAGTTTTATCCTTCCGCTGAACGAATATGGCTGTGTATACGCTTGAACAACACTGGGAAATATTGCGACATTACTTTGAAAATCATGGTAATGTTGCAGAATGTGTGCGAAAATTGCGTACGGATTTTGGAAGAAATGAAGCACCGTCAGCTCCGTATGTTCGTTACCTTGTGAAAAAAGTGAAAGAAACTGGCATCCTCATCGATAAACCAACGCGTGAAAAGCCAAAAACAGTGCGTACACCCGAGAATATTGCTGCTGTGGCCGAAAGTGTGCGTGAAACGCCATCAACATCAGTTCACCGTCGTTCTCAACAATTGGACATTTCGGAGACATCATTGAGACGAATTTTGCGTAAAGACCTTGGTATGACGCCGTACAAAATCCAATTGGTTCAGGAGTTGAAGCCAACTGACCATCCAATGCGTTTTCTAAGTGGGCCTGCGATCGACTTGCAGAAGATGCGGATTTTGCCAAAAAAATCATCTTTTCAGATGAAGCTCATTTCGAACTTGGCGGGTATGTAAACAAGCAGAATTGTCGCATTTGGGGCACAGAAAACCCGCACGCATTCATCGAAAAGCCGGTGCACCCAAAACGAGTCACTGTTTGGTGCGGATTTTGGTCCAGAGGCATAATTGGGCCATTTTTCTTCGAAAATGAGCAAGGTGTGGCCGTTACAGTCAATGGCGATCGTTATCGGGCCATGTTGAACGAATTTTTGTTCACAGAAATTGAAGAGGAGGATATTGGCAACATTTGGTTTCAACAGGACGGCGCAACGTGCCACACAGCCGACGCTACACTTGATGTTTTGCGCCCTGTTTTGAAAATCGCATTATCAGCCGCAGAGCTGATGTCGTTTAACCACCTCGGGCTGCGATTTGACACCGTTGGACTATTATTGTATGTACTATATGAGATTGTGATTACGAGGCGAAATAAATATTTTCTTTCTTTCTTTCTTTATTTCAATACGCCTCCAGTGTATGGACGTTTACATACTTACAACTAGAAAATTATTTCACGTATACACCCACCACGTCACGGCAGTTTTATTAATCACAGCTTGGCTATAGCAAAAGTGAATTTCTATCACCCCAAACTCCCAGCCGTCCACGGGTATCACAAAGGTGACTTCTGGAAATTACACGAATATATTGTTGCTTCACAGTCACTGGTGCGCAGTCTGGCATTGAGACCGCCAAACCGCTTTCCATGTACTCCAGCAGTAAATTTCGGATGATTAAAAAGTCATCTATAAGTCATAAGACTCTCGTCCACCTATCAATACATACAGTTGCATTTAATTCAAGTAAGGTTGATGTTTAAGAAAAAGTTCATATATTCCTACAACGCTTATAAAATAAAGGAAAATATAAACATCGTACATTAAAGGGTACCTGCATATAAACCAAATTATTTTCCTTTCTATTTGTAGCACAGGATATTACTTTAACAGAGAAGGAAGCACATTATCGATAATAAATGACGTTGTTCACGGTAATTCAAAAGCAAAATGTACGTTGGTTAAGATACATAAAAAATTAAACGCATAAAAGTCAAATAAAGCCAGTTTTACATGAATTACTCCCGGAAAGCATTCGCGTATGAAGCAAAGAATGATATTGTATGCATTTTGCATGAGAGCGGTATTATCGGATATGGCAAAGAATTTGAATATTCCGACCGTAATGCTACTAAGGATACTCGTTTCGGTTGTATATAATTGAACTAGCCTTGATATCGACATTAATATTTTATTAGATCCAAAAAATTATGATAATGAATTATATGTACAATCTTTCTATTCAAATATCATGCACGCAGTGCATGTAACTGACAGACAGACAAGGTTTCATGGGTGAAATGCGCTGATATAGGCAAAGCCGATATTATTAAAGCTTTAGGACTTCGATCGGAATACAATACCAACGAACAGCTTTGCATTTTTGATAGGGAAGGTGGAATCCCCTAATTGTGGCGTATGTAGCCAATTAGAGGATGTATTACATATTTTGGTGGAGTGTGTTCGGATCGAGGCCGACATAACAAATTTTGCAGTAAATTTAATGTAAAATGGTTGGATATCGGATTTTGTAACAGTATTCTGTCTTTGCCATTCTCAAAAAAGATTTCAAAAAAGACAAGGATGCAATGACGGACTGATGTAGAAATCCTGAAACTCTGAATCCCAATTTTACAAATTTTTGATTTATCGGATGAGATTTTCAAAGTTGACTGCCTCTTTTCTCATCAATCCATGTAATCTTGTCACATCCGTCAATAAGTACGAACAACACTTCCGAGTAATACAACCCTGGCATTCCAAGAATGTGGCACATTCTCGGAATGGCTTATTTTTTGATAAACTAGCTGGTGCCCGGCGCCTTGCAGCCGCGTAAGAAATAATTCGGAAAATATCGTTTTAAATTTGGAAGAGTTATATTGTTTAATTAGGAATGATAATACATTCTTATAAATGATATATGACTTTCAAATAAATTTTCGGTACGATACCCGCGCCACCTAGTGTAAGTTAATTGTACTATGCCTATAACCTTCGCACAAGTGCAATCAATAAGTTGACAAAGTTTTACCGCAATCTGATGAACGGTATGGCAGCGCGTAAAATACGAACAAACAAAAATTAATTTTTATATATTAGATAAATAATATTTTTTGATTATAACAGAGCCGCGGTAACTCAGAGTCGAAGTGCACGCTGAATTTCACAGTAACCGAGCAACCCCAGTTCGATTCTCGCCTGAACCAATGATAATGTTGATTGCAAATTTAAGTCCGTTTACCATCACTTGCTCGTCGATAAAGTAAAACATCGGGAGGTAACCTGACTGAGAAATCAAAATAATATTATAAAAACATGTAAAGTTCGCAAACACGCGAATAAGGTAGCGGAGGGCACTTTCTTGCCTATAACCCTCTCAAAAATGGGAGTAGGCCTGTGCTCAGGAGTGAAACGCATACAGACCACATCCACCCTAAAGTGGCGAACTAAAATCCCACAGATTGTGTTTTACGCTTACCAACTTGCCCACTAAACATAGCACGTCTTTTAAATCTTCCATGGTTACCCCGAGCAGCTGACTTAAAAAGGCCTATTTTCAGCAGTGAATTTATAAAGGCTGGTGAAAAGATTAGGGAAAATATAAAAGTATAAGCGAATCAGAGAAAAACCAACGTCGAATTGTTATTTAATCTGCTTTTTCTAAATCTGGGAATTGCGTTCATATTATAAGAGAACGAGTTTATTTTTCATAATAAGATTATTGTTTTAGGGATCAAATTTCAAAATAATACCAAGAAAATAAATTTTAGTTAAATCATGAATATTTTATTTCACAAGGAAAATATACAACAGAAATACATTACTACAAAATCTCTAAAATTTATTCAAAAATTCTTCTTTTCGGTGAAAATTCTGGTGCAGTTCTTATCGTTTAGAAAGCATTTGGCGACCTGATAAGAAATGCAAAAAGCAATAGATAGTGGCGATTTACAATTGAGCATTATGAATATGATACCTGATGAATATAAACATGTGATGGCCTTAATTTAAAAGTAAACTAGTGATAAGTTTAAATAGAGATGTTGGTGATGATTAACTTGATTCTATTTTTTTCATTTACAAGAGTATATTATATTCTCGATCTCACTTTAAGCAAAGAAAACAGTGGTACGTTTATGACATACATATATAGGCAAACGGCAATATGTAAAGTAATATGTCATCTATGAGTCGTGCCGCAGGGAGCACAAAAGCATTCTTTACTATTATTCGTTCGGTGATATTCGGTGAAATTATTCACTAAATTTGTGCCTTGTTGTTCTGTTTCATCGGACCAGGTATATGGATTCACTTGTAGTTTTATTTTTATTTTTTACGTGGACATGTTTTTTTTTTTTTATTTAAAAATATTCTTCGACGCGTTGTTGCCGCAGAAGAAATAATTACGGAAATATCGTATTAATATTGTTTAATTGGGAATGATAATACGTTCATTGAAGTTGAATGATATACTGAAATGTTCAAATAACTTTATCACTACGACACACGCGCCATCTACTGTAAGTTAATTCTACTATGCCTATAACCTTCGCGCAAGTGCAAGCATTATGTTGACAAAGTTTTACTGAAATCTGATGAACGGTATGGCAGCGCATAAAATACGAACAAACAAATATAAATTTTTGTATATTAGATATTCTACTGTTGCTTTTACGTAAGTACCATACCTTTTAGATTTGATTTATGTAAATTTTCAAGCAATACATATATTTTAGTCATTATTTAACTTTTTCATTGCATTGAAAACAATTTCTTCTTTTTAGTATTTCGTAACTGAAATTGATATAGAAAAGCAATTCCAAATAAAGCTAGCATTGACGAAATGTTTGTTTTATAACACTAACCGGAATCTTAATTTATCTAAGACATGTAAAAGTTGAGCGAAGAACCGCCCGCTTCATCGCAAACGGAAAGTTTGTCAATATTTGAACACTTTTAACGACGATATGATGCAATGAAAGAGACTGGAAAACTTTTAACTGATTTAAATCGCGAATAAAATTCTGTTTAATTTGAGTATAAATCTAAAATACCATATGAATTATATAAAAAATTGTGTATTTATATTCCCTTGAAAGTAACGCAACCGTATATATGAAATCGATTTAAAGTTCTCTATTACATAAACATCATTCAGTTCATCATCATTTTTTTATAGGATAGGGTGACAAACGGGCACACAGTCCACCTGATGGTAAGTGGTTGCTGCGACCCATAGACACCTACATCTATCCTCAATAAAGTATCAAAATGCAGATGCGTTGTCACCCGTGAGGACTAAGATGGAATGCCTCTTTTTCAGTAAAAAGGGTCTCCGGTTCTCTACACTCACCATACGAAACACAGCAGTGTTAAGCAGTGCTATTTTACGCTGGTATTCTGTGAGAGCGTGGTCCTGCCCCAGTCGAGCCGACCCATTCGTGCTACAACTATACTACTAATATAGCTGCAGCATGGCTCTACCACGTTAAATCATCACCATCACAGCCTATTAAAAGTTCATTGCTGAAAATAGGTCTCCACCATAGATTGCCTCATAAGGGGATACCTGCCATAGTTGCCACACTTGGCCAGTGGTATGGTAACCGCAGTTTTTTATTATTTTGAATTCTTATCAGAAAAATGATGCTGCCCATTTTTGTTCCATTTCCCTCCGTTACTATTTAAAACACCCACGGGAATTATACGGTTAATATGGGTTTTTAATATGGATTAGTGAATATTCTTACATTACCCATAAACGGTTAAAATAATAATATCAAGTAAATATCTACTTTAACACATTTGCGTGAAGGTATAAACTAACATAATAAAAAGCTAAAACTGTAAAACCAATTAAAGAACTTAAGAATGAGTGATGTTTCGCAACTGCATCTTTAGATACATGGCAATTAATATCTGAAGAAGTAATAACGAAATTAAAATTAGAATTCAAGAATTTTAGCTTTAATTAATATATAGATGAAAATGGATAACAAATTAAGCGTAAACGTTTATATCATCAAAAGCGATCCATAGAATTTGAAAGCCCACAAAAGCAACTCACACAAAGTCTTTTACCACAGCGTCCGATGCCGCCGCAGCGATCTCTATTTCCCAACGAAGTAGTCTCTCGAAATATCTCATTAAGCGGGGATATAACGTCCACAGCGAAGTTAGATTGCTACGCACCGTTCTGATTACTACCAGTTTCTGATAGGCAATTTCCTCCTCTTTGTGCGACGCTTCCTGTTGCCTATATAAGATTATCCGAATAGATTTTAACTACGCGAAGATTTTTTTCTTTGGCACCACTGTAATTGTTAATGGCAATTTTCAGTGCTTATTTACAACGTGCTCGGCGTTGAAGGAAACATAGTAAAGAAACTTGCATTTCTGAATAAATACCATTTCGAGGATGTGAAATCTGCTAGCAGATGAGATTTTCCTTGCCTTAAAACCCTCTTAGAAATATGACGCCATACTAGCTTTTTCTTAAGGCTTTGTTTGCGTGAACTTTGATTTAACAATATCATTAGTATTCCATGCTAAAATTTGAGATCACTTCGTTGTCTGTCAGTGTATCTGTCTGTTTATCAAGTCTTTCTCAAAGTTTTGATAATAATACATATTCTTAAAATAAAATATATTTGGCCTGAGCGAACTTGGACAGTATTTTGTAGCATTCTTTGGAGCAACCCTATGTTGAGATGTGGACATGTGAAAGGCTGCAATCGTAATGTAGAAGATTGTAAATAAGGCATGTGTGTCTTCTTTTACAACTTTAATTAGACTATCCTTAATAACTACAATAAACATTAATATATATTATATGTCGTGTGGGCTGTTCTACGTTACACAATAACGATGATGGAGATAATATATTGACATGGCAATTAATAAGAAGAAGTAATATATTGACGGCTCCGTGGCGCAGTGGCTTAGCAATGAGTTGCAGCGCTGGGTGGGCCGCGGGTTCGAATCCCGCACGGAACAAGTATTTGTATGGCCTACAAACAATTGTTCCGGGTCTGGATGTTTGTCCTTGTGCAATTTATGTTTGTAAACTGCCTCCACGATACAAGAGAAAATCCTAGTGTGGGGGTAAAGTTAAAAAACAAACAAACAAACAAAAAAAATATAGATGTAAACCATGGCAATTAATATTTAAAATGGCATGGCAATAAATTATTATTCACTTTGTATGTAGTAGGTACATATACTTATATTGGTACATAATTTCCATTTTGTGATCTTATTTTTTTAAATTATTTACGTTATATCTAAGGTAACAATGGGCGAACTTATTGCCTGTCGGTATTCTTTACCAGCCAACACTTTTTTTAGCCCAAATTTTGAAGAATCAATCTTATCATGAAATAACCTTTCATTTAAAGTACTTTTTACGACTTAATATCTCTTGAAGGAGCATTATTTTGACACTTTTTTGTCTTCGGTTAAGGAGTACCAAATTATTATTTTTATAAAAATTAATAACAAGAGACACTTTTACAAAAGACTAAGTATTAAAATTGGGATAGGGCTTACACGTTTAAACTAAAAATATATTTTTAATTTCGTCACAGACCGCCCGGCAAGGGCTTCACGCTATTAATTTACTGTCATATAATATTTCACAATATCATCGGTACAAAGCCTTTGACAGGTTTTATGGTATTGTTGCAAGGGTACAAAGGGTAGTAATTTGATGGCCTATGTAAAAACAGGGCTGCGAGGAAGAATTTTACCTACCGTCGGGGACTGAGTGATCATTTATTACGTCAAGATGACACTCTATTACCCCACCCCCACGTTACGGTCGCGTTTGGACTGAAACGTTTGTTACCTACCTCTTCCTCCTATTCAGATTTTTTAAAATAGTAACAATATATTTCAGCAAACCTTTCCTATATTATGTTCACTGCTACTGGTATATTTGGGTGTCGTATATGAATTTTACAAAATATATAAAATTCAAATTCAAATTCGAATTCATTTATTCGTTTGCCAGATAGGGTTTACTATAGGTTTTAATAATTTAACAAAAATGGTATCATATTCTATCTTCCGGTGTGCAAACTAATTAACACAAGATATTTGTTTTAATAGTTATAATGGATATTTCTGATAATTACATTTACATAACATAATCTTATTTGTATTACTAACATCATAATAATTTACCATATAATAATATTACAAATGTAATTATTAAATTAAAATCTCTTAAAATTAAATAATATAGTCATGAAGAGTTTTGTGGTGCTATTCAATAAATTTTATAGTTCTAATTTAAAATTTGTCAAAGAAATTATCGTCAATATTATAATACGCTTTAAGTAAAAATAGATATATGTAAAGCCATAAATTTTTAGACGAAAGGAAAGTTTGTTCCAAAAAGTGTTTTCGTGTGTACTTCATAGGCATGTTTTGCATTTATTACTATTTATTTCATTTCGACAAAAAAATTACGTACTTAGATTATATGCATTAATGTTTTCTTATATTTACGCGAAGACTACACATTAAATGAAACTAATTTTTTACGGATTATATCGCGTTTAATTTTAACTTTTAATTCCCGACGTTTCGGGTGTCAGTCCTCCCCGTGACCATGGGTGCTGTAAAGCACCCGAAACGTCGGGAATTAAAAAGTTAAAGATAAACTCGACATAATCCGTAAAAAATTAGTTTCATTTAATATATGCATTAAGCTAAAATAAATCATCAAAATTAATTGAAGGTTAAGCTTATAGTTATATTGCCAGGTCCTCTTTCATACGGGTCATGGACAGCAGTAAACTTTTTTCAGGCTGCTGGTGATAATGATAAATAAAATATAGATCTTTATTTTTAATTTACCTTATTAAATAGTTTTCTGATAAGAAGTGCCTGTTAGTGACAGTTTTAAAACTATAACCGGTTTCATTGGAAACTATGTAAAGCAGATATAAGAAAATATTAATTTTAAAATTGAACTCGGCACAAAAATATCGCTATAAAAATATTAAATTATTACCAGTAACACTAAAATTACATCTTCTCTCACTGCTATAAACGTTACTCTTTAAAAATAGTAATTCTGATTCTTGCTTGAAAGGGGATATCAAAAAAAGAGTCTGTGTCAGCTCCGACGAACGACTAAAGTTTACGCCTTACGTACGATTATAATTTATGAAATTTAATATCAAAACTCCGCAAGTTGACAGTTGGTTGAAAGTTGGTTGAAAGTTGTTATTTGTTTATATAATGTAGTACAGCCGAGAGTACTCTGTGCCGGTGGCTGCGCACGACATTACGTAGTCATGGAAACATGAATAGGTACATAACGTAACGCATGACGTAACGTTTTATTTTACTCCCCATAAATTTTTTGCTAGCTTTTAGAGCTTATATATGAAAATCGATTCTTAAGGAGTAAACTCCAACAATGTTAAAAATCTTCTATAAGTCTCCCACAGTTGAGTAATATTTTTTTATTTTATTTCATAAGCCAGTGCTTGACTACTAACTATTAACGTTGGTAAAGTGCATGAGACAGTTTCTAGCTTAATAAAAAAAGATTTATTCTTACCTTGAAGCCCATATTTAAATTTAGTGGAAAGAGAGACGCGGCTGATAAATTATTTTAGTCCTTTGCGACAAACGCAGTAAGCCGTTTGCTACAAATTCGTGATACGTCGTAAATAAAGGGGTGGAAGGGAGAACGAGGAATAAACACATGTAATTAAACATTTTAAAATTCAATGGTAACAACGCATCTGCATTTTTATTTTTAATCGAGATAGATGTCTTTCTATCAGTTGCACTTTGTGTTAGTTTTTTACCCTTACTTCTTTAGAAAAATCTTGGTCAAGCCGCCTAGAGAAGATCGTTGCTTGATTTAGCTACTTTTTCTCATTACTGCCAGGAAAATAACTTATCTATTACATTCAGCATTCATACATTTAAAATGACCTAACAAAAATATTTTTGTAGCCCAAAATAACTTATCAAAAATACAATATTAACGTGTTTCTAAACATCGCAACACGTAAGGAGGCCGACAGGTAAAACAAGGATTATATTGACGCGTTGGTGGATCCTTAACGAGTGCGAATTGCTCAATTACGTGTAAAAATGTACCTTAGCAATATATTCCTTTCAATTGAAATAAAAGTAGAAGCCTTATTTACTCGTATTTTCAAAAACTGCAATAACGGTATATCATTATTTATATATTTGAACTTAAGTTTAAAATTTGGCTATTCTTTGAAAAATAACCCTGTATGCCGCAAGAATTTAAAAATTACTTTCATTTTTTAATTTCTATCTCATAATTCCTATGGTTATAATATGGAATCAGGTACTAACGATGTGTATTCAAGCTGCTCATTAGTGCCCTCTGCCGTCGATACGTTTCGTGTTCCTAACAAGCATTATAAGAGATCGCTTACACGGATCTAATACAACGGTTCAGGTTTTTTGAGTTATTACGCTAACAAAAGAGGAAAAATTTACACAGAAAATTGCTTTCAAAGTATTTGAGAATTAGTTAATTGTTGTAATACTATAAAACCATTACAATATACTTCATTACTAGTTGTAATTAGGTATTTGACAATCGTTGGTAATATAATAAAATAAAATAAAATCTTGCTGGTAATAATTGAAAATAATAAAAATAGTGATGTTGCCCATCCGCCTGCCAAGCATGGCGACGCTTGGAAGACGGGTAAATATGAGGAATATATGGGAGAGGTCTATAATTTGTAAAGAATGAATGAGAGTTTTGAAAATAAACAAAAGTTTAATTACAATATTTATTTAATTAATATACTCAGCAACTTTTTAAATGACACATGTCTCATCTCATTTATATAAGGTTTTTTTATATGGTTTTTATAGAAAAGGATGACAAACGAGCACACAGTCCACCTGATAGTAAGCGGATGCTGTGGCCCATAGACATCTACATTTATCCTCGACTAAGAATCAAAATGCAGATGCGTGACAACCCCTGAGTACTAAGATGAAATGCCAGTTTCCGGTTCTCTACACTCAACATACAAAATCACAGTAGTAATATATATTAAGCTGCTATTTTACGCTGGTATTCTGTGAGAGCGTGGTCCTACACCGGTCGAGCCGACCCATTCGTTCTTTCTTTATGACATGGAAGCCGGCTTACTTCACACGTCTTCGAGGCGTTCTAGTTTGCCAGACATGTCGGTTTTCCCTTGATTTCGTTTATTGCGTAACATGAGGTTAATCAGCCTTTAAAATAGTCATTAACTGTGTCATTTGTGCTGTTGGGAAGCGTAAAACCAACTACACATCCCTGAGCTACGATAGCTCCAGACGTTTAGTTTTTTTTTTAATGTAAAAAATGTGTAGGTACCTGGATATTCGAAAATCTAAATCTGACTGAAATCAAATATGTTATATATTGTATGAGACCTATGTTTAGTAGTGGATATTTGATAGGCTGTTACACACAAAAATACAAAACTAAAGAGGGTCTTTATTTTTAGTTATTATTGATCCTCTTCGGTCTAAGACTCCGTCGGGTTAGTAACACATTCTCCCTTTTTCTTGGCATCCAGCAACTATAAACTTACTGCTGTGTTCCTATTTAAATATTTATTTATTTATTTAAACTTTATTGAACCTTACACATTAAGTAAAGGAACAAAAGGCGGACTTAATGCTAAAAGCATTCTCTGCCAGTCAACCTTAATGGCCAATTAACCTTAAGGCAGTGATATAACTACGAAGGCGGTTACAAAGAAATATACATACACACATACATATACATATTATACATACATATACATATATACATACATATACACACATACATACATACGACATACATATACACACATACATACATACATACTCGTATATACATATATCAATATACACAAGTATACAAATTTATATATTATGAGAAAATATAATATAATACAATACATAAATATACGTAATATACTAATGATGAGAAAATCCAGCATGCAAGTACAAGTTGTGAGGAAATACATGTCACCCGAATTTTCTTTAGTACAATAATAGACCCGAAATGGGATTAAGGACAATGATGACATCCTAATTCTATATAAGTGCATAAATAATAACAATCCAACATTCATTAGCGTCGAATTGACAGGGAACATACCCTATGGGAATAATTAATGAGACCTAGATATGATTAAGCTGCCACAATACTGTGTCATCAACGTGCAAGCGTACGTACAGATATGATATCGTATATTTAGATATTCAGTGATGTAATGCGATTACTGCACGACCGCAATTTGACGCTAATACGGCCAGTATGTTTAGTCTACTCGTATGTTTCAAATTATATAATAATTATTTAATAGAATTATTAATAGAATTATCCTCAATATATTTTTCGCAGGAAATATAAAAAACTAAGAACATAGAAAATTTGTATTTTATGTCGACATCAAAAAAAAGTGAAGGTTGAATATTCGACTGTGTGTTTTAATATCTGTTACGCGATATCTTCCTTAAACGTAAATCAATTTTGTTGGTTCTTTTTTATGAAATAATAGTTTATAGAAAAAAAATAAGTGAGAAGTTTTTAATGTAACTTCATACTAGATATTGAGAATGTGATGTACCTTATTCTACTCAAAAGGGTATTTTTTTAAATCTTTATTAAAAAGTAAAAGCTGCCTATAAAGATCTAAAAGGAATAAAATAATTTTAGTCGGACTTTTAATTCCTCTATGCACTATCTCTTTTGATATGTTTTTTTTAAATGTTTTTGCTTGCGTCATAGACATATATATATGTTTACGTAATAACATTTTTACACGTAACTAAAATTACGCCGTCTTAGATTTTTTTTGATGTATCTTCAACGCCGAGTACGTGACAAATGGTGAGTATTATATACATATATTACAGGCTATCATTCTCAATGAGTTTATGAATAATATTTGAACATTAGATTTCAGAATATATACTAATAAAAATCAGTAAAACTATTTCAGTCCGTATTTAGACAACCAGACCGATACAAATCTCGCATCAACGTTTGGAGTAGAAACATTTCTATACAACTATCTATGACCATAGCTGTAGACTAGGCATAATCCGAATTAGTGAGGGCGGCCGAGCGTGAAGTACAATATGAATGACCTTTGTCAATAGCACTGACGCTTCGGTTGGAGAAAGCCCGAATAATTTAAGTGGTTTCTAACTTATAAGTTGCGACTTTGCTATTCTTCTTAATCTTGCTGTTACAATGCTACTAACTTCTGTGTTTACTTATATAGCTGGGCTTAATAACGGCGTTATAAACGAATCACCAAAACCCGTGGGTTTCCTACAAGTCCAAGATATCCCAATTTGCCTCTGATAAATGCCAGTGAAAGTATATTGAATATATAATATGTAAAATCTATGGATTTATGACGGAACACCATATTAATGATACGAGAAGTTTATGTCTTATAAATAAAGTTATTTAAAATAAAGGTAAATTAATATTTGGCAGAAATCACTGCAATCGTCAATCCGCCTGCCGTGTATGTCGTCGTAATTCTTCCTTCAACAGGAAAAGCGTAAATCCGGCGTAAGTTTATACGTGGTAGAGCCACGCTGCAGCTATATTAGTTGTAGCACAAATGGGTCGGCTCGACCGGGGTAGGACCACGCTCTCACAGAATACCAGCGTAAAATAGCAGCTTAAGGCTGCTGTGTTTCGTATGGTGAGTGTAGAGAACCGGAAACCCTTTTTACTGGAAACGAGGCATTCCATTTTAGTCCGCAGGGGTGACAAAGCATCTGCATTTTGACTCTCAATCGAGGATAAATGTAGATGTCTATAGGCCACAGTATTCACTTACCATCAGGTGGACTGTGCGCTCGTTTGTTACCCTTATTTTTTATTAAAAAAGGAATACTTGCTGTAATCTCCAAGGTATGCAAACGGATTGACGAAACAAACGTCGCGCACCTTGAACGCCACTTCGTTCCGCGGGTTAGGAGATTTTATGTCTAGCATAAATATGAAGAGAATATGGCGCAACGAAGAGATGTTGCATCCCTTAGCATTTTCCATCGCATTTACCCGGATTCAGATTAAGTTATTCTAGCCACCAACCAACATCGCGACTGCTCACAGTACCATCCACACCATCACAATGCTTGGCGGTCCAACACTGTGCGATTTACTAGGAGTTTTCTTCCTCCCACGACTTCTTTGTGAAATCGTTTGCCACCGGCAATTTCCCCAGACCGACTTGGCTTAGGAACTACAAGAAGCAAGCTTACTCCTTTTTAAAAGGCCGGCGACGCACCTGCAATTTTCCTGGTGTTGCAGTTGTTCGTGTGCGGCGGTAGTCACTTACCATCAGGTGAGCCGAATGCTCATTTGCCTACATCATTACAAAAAAAAAGAGAAGCCTATACCGCCGTCTATCAGAGGCACTGAGGAATTTATAGCTTTTTAAATAGTTGCCCTTTACCACCTTACCTTATGCCGTTAAAACGTGCTATAGACTAAGAAGCACAACAAATTTTATTGGTTATTTTATTGCTGCAGCACTTTGGTAGGATTTACCAAAAAGCAATAGTTAGGAATTTCGTCAGAAAAAACAATTTAAAATTTGTCGCACAATATTGTACCGTTAATATATTGATGGATATTTAATAGGTGGTAATGAGAACCAAAATTCATTTGCCTAAATCCACAGGCAGAAACTAAAGAACAAATTTAAACGCTTATCGTGTCATTAGGATCCTCTTTAAATCATTAGTCAATTCGATACACATTTTAAAGTAGAAAATATTTACAATTAAAAATATTATATTTAAGAAAGTCGAATCGCAGTCGTTGCGTATTAAAATACATTTCTGGACTAGTATTATCAGCGGATATTCGACAGTCTTTTGTCCGTACATTCAAATCCGATGTTAATTAAAATGAATATTGTTGTATAGGTATCGCGAATTCGTAACAGAAGTTGCTTTGGGACTTAAATTTAGAAGATTGTCCCCCTATTGACATGATTCAAAGTAGATACGACACTCAAAGGATTTTCAGAGAAGAGACTATGGCCATAGAATTGAAATATCTTCAGACAAGATATTATTACAAGTCTTATATAACAGAAAATGGCTTTCAAAGGGGTTTACAGAAATTTCGTTGGAAGGGACTCACTCATAAATACGATTTCACTTTAATCAATCTTAACTAATGATAAAATCTAAACACTATAACTGAAACAGTGACCTTTGAGCGCATATTTTTACGTTTCTTTTATTGATTTTTTATCCGCTAAATTAGCTTAAAATATAATTCGGAAACGCAAAAGGAATTTAATGAATTTATCGTTAACATAATAACATAATTTTGGAGTCACTTTTCTATAAATTATTATAATTTTTTACTTATTTTAAATGATTATTATTTTAGATATTTATAATGTATTTTAATATTATATAATCCGCTCCTAAAGATAAAGAAAAATATATATTTAATTTGAAATTGCTCATTTTTTTAGTCGAAATATTTTTTGCGCTGTTGAATAATAATTTTAAGTAAACAGAACAATTTCAACAAGAGCACGTAGTTGATATCACAATTCTGAATGCCGTAGGAAAAATAAAAATTATCCCTGGATAGCAGTGCTTGCGATATTCTGGTTTCATAATAAAAACTGCAACCCTCATAGCGTCTTCCAACAAATTGCTTGCATGTGATCTCCGGGGTTGCTTCAAGAGATAAGCGAAAGCGTCGACATAAAAACTCTTATAAATATGTCATAGAAAAAGGAAGGCACATTTGAAGACTTCTTGGTCCAGGGAGGATACTTACTCTATCGTAGGTCCAGCGTTCTTAACCGGAATAGATTGTTCTTAATAGGAACATTATTTTAACTGAAATAATCACTTTAAGGAAAACATAAATTGTTGTGTTGTTGAATTTGTATCTACTTTCGTCTTATTTGTTTATAAGTTTTAGTCGCATCAACATAACCGTGTGATGCCGGAATAAGAAAATTCATCACCTTCTTTCATCCCGTGGTCTATGTGAAACGTTATAGTCATCTCGTTTACGCCGGACGTAAAATATCCAGCCCGGCGACTGGCATCAGCGTCAAAGTTGCGAGACTTCTGGTACTGCGATCATCAATCCGCCTGCGAAGTGTGGTCACTAAGGCAAACCCTCCCTACGGCGGGAGAGGCCTATGTTCAGCGCTAGACTTTTACAGGCTGTTAATGAAGATGATGGTGAAGATTTTACTTTAGCTTTACTCAGTCTAGGTAGGAAAGCAGACTGAGTGAGCGCCTTTTGTGTTAATACATGCATTTGTTGCACTACAACAGCTACCGTATGGATAATAACCTCCGGCAGTATTCGAAAGACGTTGTAAATTAAATCAGTCAGAAGATCTCAATGTAGGTCTTTTCAAGAAAACAGTATACTTTATAACTTGAAGGTTAATGTTTTTGTACTAGATAATTTCAGCCGACTTCAAAAAAATGGAGGAAGTTTTCAATTAGTGGGAATATTTTTTTTATTTATGTTCAGTGATGATGCTTTACCACGTTGTGATGAAAATAGGGTACCTCAAGGGTGGTCCCATATAAATATAGTCAAAATCTGTTGATGGGTTCCATGAGAAAATAATCAAACTTTCAACTTACAAAGGCTCACGACGTATAGGCAAATAATTCTTTACCACGTCAACCGATTTCAATGATTATATTATTTTTAATTTTTGGTAGTCGGTTTTACTTTTTTAAAAGTTTAATTATGTATTATGTCGGCATGGCTAAAAATTATATAACAGTGAGTAAAGAACAAAATTATTTCTTGACATACTCATTCTTAAAGGCTATCATATTAAATTTCAAACAAAAAACGAGCAAACAAGCCAAGTGTTAGTAAATGGCCCCTAAACATTTACATATGCTAATCCTACCCAAATATAGAATCAAAACTCAGATGCATTATCACTCCTAAGAACTAAATACTTTGCTATTAGTTAATAGGGTCTCCTACTTCTTACACTAACATAAGAAACATAGCGGAATGATTTTTTTTTTGTAATTTAATATCATTGTAATTTAATATCGTGGTAATACCCGGTTCAGCCGACAAAACCTTGCAGCGTTCCTCTACCATACAAAATATATCTACCGATAGCTTTTATTAAAATATTGAGTAGCCACTTTTATTTCGCTTATCGTTATTACTAACCGTTGTAGTTTATATCTTAATGCAGCTAACAGCGTTTATGTAAAAGAATGTCGTTGCGGATCGGGCGCCTTGCTCCTATCTAGGCACGGAGCCAAACCGCGCCCGGGTATTATGTGTAATAACGCGTCTATGCTATGAGATTCCTTATGATGTTGTTTTTAACGTCTCTTTGTGGTTATTCGAAAAAGCTTTGTATTATTATTTGAGCAGTACTCGTGACTACGCTCCGTATTAATAATGTTTTATTGAAACATTGAGTATACGGAAATCAGCTTTTATCAATTCTTTTTAAATCTGGTGTATTAATCTATCTTTTCGGAAATGTTATGCATAAAGTAAGAAAAATGCGCGATAAGAGTTCCGTGCTAGCTTAAATTATTTATTAGACTACACATAGCAGTTGCAGACAGCAATTTTTAAGCTATTTTCTTTACATAGTTCATTTAAATAATTTATCATCTTTACTTTTCTGAAAAAGAAATGCCTACATTATATTGATAATTTTAACTTTATATATTTTTTTATATAATAAGGGTGACAAACAAGCATACAGTCCACCTGTTGTTAAGTGGATGTTGTGGTCTAAAAACATTTACATTTAACGTCGATTAAGAATTAAAATGCAGATGCGCTGTCACCTTTGAGGACTAAGATTGAATGCCTCGTTTCGAGTAAAAAGGGTCTCCGGTTCTATACACTCCTCACCATACGAAACACAGCAGCATTAAACTGCTATTTTACGTTGATGTTCAGTGAGAGCGTGGTCCTAACCCGGTCGAGCCGACCCATTCGAGTTGGTACCATAATATAGCTGCAGTATAAGAATATCCACCACCCCATATCGTCCGTGACAACCATGGTAAATACCCCCCCTCCTTCCCATCAGGCACCAAGGCCTATAATCAGCAGGGGACTTTTTGATAGGCTGTAACGGCGACGGTCTATATTTATCCGGCCCATTTAGCTCGAAGAAGCGACATGCATCTTTTACATAAAAGTGGACTACAGGTGCCTCAGGACCGTGGTTTTTGTCATTTCTTGGGAGAGGTATATGTTCAGCAGTGGACTTGATATGGGCTGTAATGATGATAATGATGATGATAAATATTTGTCATTATTTTTCTCATCAGTCAGTACCGGCTTGCTGTCAGACATGGTCGTCTCTCTTTGTAGGATAGATGTTGCACAGGCTAATCGACGAAGTACCGGGTATCCTTCCCCGTACCTTTGACGCTGCCGTCTGTTACCGGCCTGGGTATTTTATATCTAGCGTATTTGAGATATTATACTGCCATCTATTAGATGCAATGAGCTCTTTCTGGTTTCTCTCTCGACTCTAACTAATAAAGCAAAAGTATTGTTAGTATAGTAGTATATTAGTAGATATAAGGTCTGACATAAATTTGCTATTTTTATTAATTTAAAGTTAATAAAATATAAAAAATTATGACTTTAATATGAAACATTAATCGAAAAAATTATAAAATATAATATGATAATACGTATTTAGGTATGTATTACGTTTCATAAAGCAGAAACTAGATCTATACAAAAAGGTAGTGCTGGCTTTACACCGCATATTATATAGGCTGAAATAATGCTTATAATATATAAAATATATAAATAAATCATATAATTTCTTCCCAATCACACCAGCCAGCTAGCATGGGCGAGGGACAAAATTTTATCCCCGATTATATCCACTGACAAGAGATAAAATTATTTTGTAATGTCAAACGGGAGAAGTATATCCCGTTTGACATAACGAGTAGACATATATCCCCGTCCGTAGCATGGAGCCAAATGAAAAGTAAAAATTATGCTCTTTTGACATTTGAAAGGACAATTTTATCCTAGTTCATTGGACGTGGGTTGAAGTTTATATTCATACAAAAATCTATCTAAGTCTAAGTCTATCTCCCATTTTATCTACTGTGGATATTATATCCACCGGTGTGCCATGCTAAGGGTGGATAAAACTAAGCGAGGGATAAACATTTTCTCCTTTCCCAGGGATAAAATTGTCTCCTGCCCATGCTAGCCCTGCTCCTCGTAAATAGTCCACTCCTGCGTATGAACCACCTGCGAGGTAATATTGGAGAAGAATCATCATCATCACAACACTTCATAAGTTTACTGCTGAACAGAGGCCTCCCCTAAGTAATGCCACAAACACGGTCCCGAGTCACCTGCATCTATCGGCTTCATGTAGGTCTTACAAGGTCGTCACTCCATCTAGTATAGGCCGCCCTACAATTCACTTACCAGCACAAGATTGTTATCTAAATGGTATAGGGAGCTAGTAGGTAAATACCACTGGATGTGAAGCATTACATTTTAGGTAACAACGCATCCGTTAGCCTTCTTTGTTTGAAGTTGGCTCCTGGTATGCGTGGAAGCCGCTTACTTTTATTTCAGTTGTATAAAAAATTACGAAATATTATACAGATTAAATTTAAAAGTGTAATAGTAGTGATTTTTAAAAGAAATAAAAAGGAAGAAAATGAACAAAAAGTCTATTAACATTCACCGTTTTTCTCTTAAAAAGGCTAAAGTTTATTGAATTAGGATGTAGTCTCTAAATGCATGAATAAATTGTTTTGTAAGTACTTAAAAATTATCCACGTTGCGTTGTAAAGAGAATTTTGCCTCCGCTGTTAGGACTCCATTATCGGATGCATATTTGATGAATGCACGGGTCGGCCCGCTGCCCTTTCTTAACCAAATTAAATTTTTCTTCTCTTGAGTGTTTGGCTTTTGGAATCCCTTTTGACGTATTATAGAATTATTTCATAAATAGTATGGGAGGCCGCTGTAAGAGGAGCGTTAGCAAAAAAAAACTAATAAAACTCGAATATTTTTAAACTTTTCATATTTTTGGTCGACACCAAAAACAAAACAAAATTGGAATATACTCGTATGTTTTTTATGTTAAGCAATATCTTCGTCTATTGTGAAACAATTTTGATAATTTTTTTATTAAATAAGCATGGAGGCAAAAGCATTATATTTAATAGGCAGGGAGGATGTAGTTTTATGTTTTGTTTAAAATTGTTTAAAGTTTTAATGTTAAATGACATTGAGATTGTGATATTCATTATTCCAATCAAATGGGAAAAAAATAACTTTCTTTAATCTTATTATTTTCAAAATAAAATAATTTTACATTCCGAAGTTGTGGCTTTTATTCTCCTTTACACTATATTTCAGCACCGACATCAGAATGTGATTTTATTTTATTCTTTTTAGTTCTTTAAAGTTGGATTTACTTTTAATAAAAGATGTTGTTTTAAAAAAAATGTTTATTTATTCATTTAGATTTTTGAATTCCCTGTGACAAAAAATACGAAAGCCTGATCTCATGCTTTTAAATAATTTAATTTTATAAAACGATGCTTCACAATTTAGTATGTAAATTATAAAGAATCTGACCAAGGGCCTACCCAACTGTATTTTTTTTAATTTCCCGTTAAACATAAATAAAGTGATATCTAATTATTATCATAACATACTTCAAACCATATTAATTAAAATATATTATGCATTATTATGTTTAATACTGCAACACTCCATACAATCATATGTTAATATTTATGGGCTTATGGTCAAACCGTTTCCTAGTTTATAAGGAAAAAAATGTTTTTGTAGTAATAATAAAACAAAATGAAAATGTATCAAGTTAGATTAAATTCTATAAATAAAGCTACATAAAATTAAGAGTAATAAGAGTAATGAGAAGAGACCATATTTCTTACAAAAATTTTTGATTAAGAAAGTCTATGAAATTAATTTTAGTGAAAGAAAAATATGAGGAAAACAAAATCCATCTAGATATTTATAACATAGCAGCAACATCTCCGCCCCGCCTTAGGCCAAGCACAACTGAAATTTTAGCAGATATTCAACAAGTGCTAGGCGTAAAACTCTCTGCAAGTGTGCCGCATCTGGCCTGGCAAAGTGCCATGCCACGCCTAGGCCGACCATTGGATAATATTGTTAACCAATTGACAGGCACTGGTGTGTCATTGGCTGGTCTGTTACATAACATGAGGTCACCTGTGACGTCAGGAAGTAGGTCAGTGTGAGGTCGGCTTTAAAAACAGCAGGCAGTTGACACAGAAACACCGCTTCACACCTATCTCGTAAACAAATTACATCGCTTTGTTGCGTGACCACATATCAGTACGATTTATAACTGAAGCAGGATATATTACTTCAATAAATTGTTTGAAGGTGTTTCATCTCACTCACTTCACTCCAGTAAAGCACTTACATATTTTGAATAATATGCTAAAGATGACACACTAATGTTAGAAGACATTTAAATAAATAAGTTCTAAATTTAATGCCATCCCGGCCGAATTTCGTTCACGGCGGGCAATCTCAAGGGAAACTAGCCACCTGCGCAGAACAGGTTTGTAGTTCACGAGTGTGTGCGCAAACACAGGTGCAGTCCACCTTACAAGAATATTTAATTTTTTTGTTGGTGAAGATGCTCACGTAACTCCTACGAATAGTCAGGGATTTGCTCCGCATTGTAATGATATTGAGGCCTAAATTTTGCAAGCAGAAGGCTAAAATCATTGGCGTATAATACTGAAAATAATTATTGGACAGAAAAGCCCGATACCTAATTCTTAGCTTGACCCGGCAATCTAACTCGGGACCTCATGATCAGAAGTCGTACTTAAGATCACCTTAGTCCAACGAGGAATAGATACAAGTTCATATAATTAAAAATCTACTCTATATCATGTCTGCAGCACCAATGGGATGTCTTGACCGGGGAAACCCCTTGCTCCCACAGAATACAGTGTGAAATAGCAGCTTATTCTGCCGTGTTTCGTATGATGCGTAAAGAGAACCGGGGACCCCGTTATGTGGCAACGAAATATTCCGTCATAATCCTCAAGAGTAACATCGTATCTGCATATTGATTCTCAATCGAGGATAGATGTAGATGTCTACGGGCCACAGAATCCACTTACCAGCGAGCACAAACTCACTTTTCACCCCACAAACTAAACAATTCCTTTTATCCAGAGGGTTGACAAGTGACAAAGCATCTGCATTTTTTCATATGGATGTATGTAGTTCTCTATGACCAACAGCGAACTACCGTCCTGTGGACTGTGTGCTTCTTTATCATCCTTCTTCTTTTTTACTATAAATTATTGTTAAAAAAATCATTTAATAGAAAATTCCTTTGTATAAAATGTGTAGCCCAAAATATTTAGTTCTCGTTTAGTTATTTGGTAATTACCTCGTAAATAAACGCGCGGATAAGTAACAAAATAGTATCTAACTACTTAATCGCAGATCCTTCTCGTATATCCTTGTTAGTTTCCGATTCATAGATTTTAGCTGATAGCATTTCACTTCCTTGCTAAGGTATTTTATTAGCTAGTTTATTCAATCGTAATGTTTATATGCTATTTAAAACTATATTTTATATTTGAATTAAGAGATTTTTGAGTTTATTAACTACACTATGTACTTTTTTAATTGCTTAATTTCTTCATAACCCTCTCAGAAATCAGAGGAAGCCCGTGACTAACAGCGGGGCATAATTTTTTATAGAAAAAGGGTGACAAGCGCGGACAGTTTTTATAGTTGTAGCACGAATGGGTCGGCTCGACCGAGGTAGGAGCACGCTCTCACAGAATACCAACGTAAAATAGCAACTTAATACTGCTGTGTTTCGTATGGTAAGTGTAGAGAACCGGAGACCCTTTTTACTGGAAAAGAGGCATTCCATCTTAGTCCTCACGGGTGACAACGCATCTGCATTTTGATTCTTTATTGAGGATAGATGTAGATGTCTATGGGTCACAGAAACCACTTACCATCACGTGGACTGTGTGCTCGTTTGTCACCCTATCCTATAAAAAAAACATAGTCCACCTGACGGTAATTAGATGCTATTTTTACGTGAATCTTAGGTACTTAATTATTTTTTCAAATCTATACTTAAGTACAAATAAAATTGAATTTTCTGTTTGTAATATTGATATAACTGGCTTTTATTAAACTCAGGGGGTAATTTATATACTATTATGACATAAATAATCGTTTTTAAAAAATTTGTAAGTCTGTCTGTCTGTATGTCTGTCTGTCTGTATGTCTGTCTGTCTGTCTGCCCGGGCTCACTTTACAAACAGACAAAGAGCAATGCGAGGAGGAATCTGGGCTATATTTTATTCATTAATGGATCCTATACAGGCGAAGCCAGGGCGGATTGCTAGTTCTTAATATAATGGTGTCCCGCAATGTAACGCCTGATTCCATTGATGTTAGTTTAACGTCTGCACCACATTGCAAATGAATCTCTTTTGAATTAAAATAAAATGTTTCGTACTATCAAAAGTAAAAGTATTTCCCGGTTTATTGCGAACTTCAAAACCACTTCGTTATCTATGCTCGCTCGACAGAAGCACGTGGTAAAACAGTTAATAGCGGACTAAATAATGCTAATAAGGACGTAGTCTAAGAATTTATAACGATGCAAAGTCGTGTTCGGGAAGCGTGAGCGCGTAGTTAGTGTGTGTACTCATGTGAGAGTTTCCCCGAGTTGTTGTGCCCCTTTACTATTTGTTCTTTTTTTTTGCAAATTCAATTTCTGTCGGCTAGTACTGTGTTGTAATGTTTTTGACGCGCTTTAGAGTTAAACGGAAATAGGAATAGAAATTATTTAATTCGTATTAATTTTATATAATACTCATATATCAAAATAACAAATGAGTTCTAATTAGGCTTTTATTTTAGATAAGTACTCGTATATATATATATATAAATTCAATTCTCTCTCTCGTATATATATATTAAATAAAATATATTAATATATTAATTATTAATTTATAGAATAAGGTTGACAAACGAGCACACAGCCCACCTGATGGTATATGAATGTTGTGGGCCATAGACATTTATCCTCGATTGAGAATCAAAATTCAGATGCGTTGCCACCCCTGAGGACAAAGTTGAACTCGTTTTACTCGTTTCCAGTAAAAGCGGTCTCCGGTTATTTACACTCATTATACATAGCTTCATTAAGCTGCTATTTTACGCTGGTATTCTGTGAGAGTGTGATCCTACCCCGGTGGAGCCAACCCATTCGTGGTACAACCATAATATAGCTGCAGCGAGGCTCTACCACGTATAATATACTTACCATATAATGCACTTAAAGCCGTTGTACCTCAGGAGTTTAGCATTCCCTCAAATATTACATAGCACGTGAGAAACCCGGGTTTTAACTCCGCTGGCACCAATGACATTGCTCATTTTAGTTTCAAGTGCAGATTTAGCAAGATAAAAACTTTATTTGTTTATTATGAATTATTACTTTTTTGCTTATATATCTACATGGTAACAAACGATGACGTCTTTTTTATGGAAGGGGAGGCAAACAATCATTTGGCTCACCTGATGGTAAATTATTACTGTCGCCTATGAATATCTACAACACCAGGGGAATGGAAAGTGCGTTGCCGGCCGTTTATAAAGATGGTAAGCTCTTTTCTTTAGTTTACTAAAATACAGTAAGCAAATTCAAATTCTAAATATTTATTGTAAGTTATAATGACACTATACATTTGGTGGCAATTTATTTATTATTAATATAATATAATATTTAAGCTTTAGTAGTACACGAGGGTTACAGTATAGAGGTACAGTGATATTGACAGCGTTAAAACAGTGTTAGAAAAAAATTTATCCGTCATATTATATATAAAATTCGGAATTTAAGTAGAAATGCATATAAAAATCTGAAGGATACAAAACATTAATACGAGAGCGAAACGATCACAGCACTAGTTGTCCCTGTACGCATCGACAACTCTGATAGCGATTTAATAAGAGAAGCAAGTCGAGCAGAAATAAGAATGTAAATAAGATATGAAATGCTTATTTTCTTTTCTCTGGTGTACTAAAGTACTTTGCTTTTGCGTGAATTGTAAAGATTTATCTTCTTAAAGTGACTTCATAGTGGAGGAGCTTTTTAATTCGTTTGTATATATATTTATAAGTGACTTCAAATAAACCGTACCGTGTAGAGGCAGTGTCCAACAATATCCACTATCCCATATCGGCCTGTGAGTGTCGTAAGAGGCGGGAAACTGAAACAGGACAGCAACATCTTCCTGATAACAACTGTACAAAAATAAAACTGCGATTGCCAATGACTGCCTCATCGAGGGAGACCCATGTTTAGAAGTAGACTTTTATAGGCTGCAATTAATTGTATATGAACCGTTATACTTTAGCAATCATCATCATCATCATCATTACAGCCCATCACAAGTCCACTGCTGAACATAGGCCTCCCCCAAGGAATGCCAAAAAGCACGATCCAAAGCCACCTGCATCCATCGACTTCCTGCATGTCTAACCAGGTCGTCATTCCATCTATATATTCCTCATTTCTAAGTTTATCACGCAGAGAAACCCCGAGCATAGCCCTCTCATACTTTACCAAAGGTCCTATATTATTAATATGAAGAAAACTTCCATCCCTAAGGGTCGAAAAGTAGGGAATAAAAGTTTTAATGTAACTATTTAGACGACATCCTAGATGTTACCTTGAAATTAGTTAACTCAAAAGGGTAAAAAATAAATTTAAAAAAAAACGACTTCAAAAACTAAAAAAATAAAATAATTTCCACTTAATAACTTTTGAAGTTGGCGTTAAGAATTTGAAGTCAGGGCTTTAATTTTCTGATAGACTATGTCTTAGCATGACTTCAGAAGCTGGAAATTATTATCTGGAAATTATTTTATTGGTGAAGTCCGGTACGTCTCATACTTTTGATGGTGATTGCTGCAAGGCAGCAATATCAAGGAACGTCGTCGACTTACATTTGACGGTATGCAGCTGCTATTCGAGAATCCATTAAGTTAATCCTCAGCTTACTAATACGTATGCATTTAATATAACGATAGTAACAAAGAGGGTATGGACCAAGAAAATAAGGAGTCGTGAGTTTTTATCATCCATTCGAATACTGTTGTTAACAGCAGTTGTTTCATTTTCGCAAGCCATAGTTGGATTTGTATTAGGGAACACAAACAATTTTAATAGCGTTGCTAATGTTTATTTTACTAATTTATTTAGTATATGGGTGGCCGATGGTTGTTCGGCTTTAGAAAAAAAAGCTTAGGTATCAAAACTATCTAGATAAACTTGGAAAGTAAAACATTATATACATACGTAACTTCTTACTTGAAAAAGATAATTCCGGGAAATCAATTACATTGATATAAGACATAAAATATATGAGAATTATTACCCTTAAAGTATAGGAGTATGTAAACATGTTACTGTAATGTTTACATTCGAATTGGCAATGCGGCGACCATGTTAGGGAAACTTAGTGCTTGAGTATGGCATAAAAAAACATCTAAGCACTAATATCAATATGTTAGTCTTTAAGTCTTCTATCTTTAGCATACTCTTCTATGAAACTGAGACCTGAACGACGTACGTAAAATTAGAATGTTCTATGAACTCCTTTTACATGCGCTGCCTATGTAAGATCTTGGGCATATTATGGCAAGACAGGGAATCAAACGACAAGGTTCTAGAAGCTTCACAGCTGCCAAGCTTGACCGCGCTTCTCAAACAGAGACGCTTGCTTGGGTTAGGGCATGTGCAAAGTATGAGACCCTTCCGATTACCACAATGTGTTCTTCTAAGTGCGGTAGGGAACGTAAAAAGAGACGTTGGCAGACCATTACTTCGCTTTAAACACTGCGCTAAGAGGGACTTGGCCGCTTTTTAAACACTGAATCTGGGGGAAACTTGCGAAGAAAAGAACAGAATACCACCTCCATATGATCTGTCACAAACTTCTCATCTCAGGCCTATGCTAATACACGTCATACTCGCATTGGTCGGTCACCAAAAGCGATGTCCCTCAGGCATTGCACCGTAAATCATCTGTTATAGACGCAAAAGCCTATATTACTGTAACAGTACAATGGGCTGACTTATCAGATTGTGATATTCTCTCCCAGTCAACTCTGGCTGATTTAAAAATAAATTAAGGTGTTAACAATTGCGGTATTCTATTAATAAGGAATTCGTTAATTGTTTTTAAAAATAACAATTATTGATCGCTTAATAACAAAGAGAATGCGATAATGTGTTTATATCACATATCTGATAGGCGACCTCTATAAAATGCCTGTAACTATGTAATAATTGTAGTAATTGTCATATTATTCACATTCGCCTTCAGATCAAGTAGAACGTTCCAAATTATTGGGGCGGAAATGGCGCGGAGACATGAGCGGTTTCCCATGGCGACGGTAAATAGGCGACGGAACCTGTGGGAATACTTAGCTCTTCTGGCTAGCTGAGTAGTTTTACCAATTCGATAAGAAATTTTAATTTATTAGGTGGACGTATAAACCGATATTAATTCACTGAACTAAGTTAATGTTGTTACAAATGTACGAGAACTTTGAATTCTATAAATTAATTATGAGTAAAAGACATATAAATGTTTAAGCATACTTGGGAAATATGATTGTGAAATACGTTTAATGTATTATAAGTTATTTTTAAATTCTCTTGGAAATGTCTCTGTATTTAGAATTCTTGTTAAATGCCTTGTTATTACAACACACTGTGATGAACAATTCTTGAGTGGCAGTCGTAGATCAGTAAGTGTAGTGTACGGTGGCCACCCACTAGCTGGAGCGACGGCCTGGTAAAAGATGCAATAAATCGATGGAAGCAGGACTTGTGAAGAGTTCTAATGTTGGCAATGATGACGATTACTATTGGATAAAGAAAATAAGAAGAACGAATGTAAAGCGACCTTCGCTGACCGCATTACTCTGAAAGAGCGTACGCCTTAATTCCATACATACAAACAGATGCATTCGAGTTTGATGCGAGTGACGTTTGATAATTATTCAACTAGATTTTTAAAACTTACGTAATTAAATGGATATCAATAAATTATTTATTTAAAAAATATATTCATCCATTATAAAAAAACAATAACAATGTAGCCAACATAAAAATATCCCGCATCTTTTTCTTCGTCATCCCGTTAAGAGAGAATTTTATACAATGATCAAACTTGGATTGGTAATTGAAGTTCTACACTTTTTGATACTTTGTAATTGGTCCACGTCACCAATTTGTATATTTTAGTTCCCACAGACGACTAAAATACACAATTTATTGCTAGACTGAAGATAACACACGTCACAAAGAGTTTAAAATTATACAATTACACGTTATATATTCACTTACAATCTATAGCAAACATGTAAAAGAGCACAAAGCAACTTATTAACGGGATAGTGAGACAGATCATGTTGCTGACAGTAAATCAGTGGGCGAGATTCAACGGGAACGGTCACCATTAGCGCTGGCTGCACAATTAATTAATGCATTCGTTTGTTGATTAATAGCAACGCTAACGATGTACGTTGGTGCTCATGTTTCCTGTTTTACATCGTGTAATTATTGTATATTTTTATGCACGGTTGCGCAATGGATAATGTAATTCATCATAGAGAATCAAAATTCGATTTTAAATTATAATTAAATATTATAAAAAACTTTATAATACATTATCCGATTTTAAATTTACATTGAATTCATGGTAACTCTTTTATTTACTCTATAATAATTATTATCGAAAGAATCAAAAGGAAGAGGGACTGTATGAATAAAGAGGTACTGAACTTTCTCCTCCCTTTTATGATATTTCGCCAGGGTAGTATCTATTAATGAGACGTTATTTAGAGTTAAAATAATAGAAGACCATTTATTTTATCAATTTTTCGTCTTTTTCAAAAAAATATCTTCTAGATTTTCGGATAAAATATAGCCTAGATAATTCCTGGCATTGCTCATTGTTCAGCCATTCTGAAGATTAGCCCAGACGGATAGATAGACTTACAGACAAAAAAAAATTGTTATTCATATCTTAATAGTACGCAAATAGTCCCCTCAGCACCATAAAAGGCAGTTATTTTGATATTACCGATATACTTTTCAGTTTTATTTATTATTATTATTCTTCTTTATTTCAGAAATTTCTTTCCATAGAGTGGGTTAGTAATTACAAAAAGTACTTATAAGCTAAAGTTAGTGAATAAATAAAAATTATGTATACATTCGTTTGAAAATAAATTCTTAAATAATACAATAATTACGCAATAACAACCACACCTCACAACTCAAAATAAATTTATCGAAAATATTATTATAAAGTAGTCTATAACAAACTTTATTTAGACTTGAATAGAGCTGTTATTCGTCCACAAACATTCCACGAGTACGGAAAGTCTATTCGTTTGCAACGCCTTAAATTTATTTAATCACCATTATCTCGGCCAAAAACTAAGGGGATGCCATTCGACCCTGTCATTCGTTTTCGCAGTAATCCGCATTAGGAACCACAAGCCGCCATAATGTTGCATTTGTCCTGATTCCCTGTTTCTTTCTTATCTCAAAGCAAAATTTGTCTAGGCGATGCTGCGAAACAGTCTAAGGGCATTTAAAATCACACCGTTGTGTAACTTTTACCGCTAAAATTATTTTGGAACATACGTTTATTTATTTCTACGAGAAAACCTTTTTAATTTGACTGAGTTTAATCTTCATAATGCTCATATTTTTTATAAATATAAAGTGAACAACGAACTTACAGTCCACCTGATGATAGTTGCAGTTCATACCTACAGCCATCTTCAAGCAAAGAGGCAACTGGTGCGTCGTCAACTCTGAGACCTGGATAGAATGCCTGGCTCTCTATACCCTTCAGACCGGAACACAGCAGTGCTTGCACACTTCTATTTACTGCCAAAAGGAATTATTTCCGTACGGGTACGAATGTAATACAATTTTAAATAATACACTTATTAAATATAAGTTTCGTAATTTGCAACATTTAAGATAACGAGAAAACTAAGTTACCAATCTATTAATTATAAAATACTATTCCTTTACCTCTTTACTGTTTACCTTTACCTTGCCTTTAATTAAGTATATCTATAACGTACTCCCGTCAATTAGTCCCGTCCATTTAGTAAGTGGTAGGTCTCCTTTTTTACAGAATCCGTCTGCTTAAGTACTATCTATTTCTGCTTCGAAATAGCAGGCTGTGTGGCATTCCATCTTAGTCCTCAGATACAACGCATCTGTATACTTCTTTGTTTTAGGTTGTATTCAGGTGTCCGTACCATCAATTGACTGTAAATTTGTTTGTCACTTCAGTTTATAAAAAAATCGGAACAATTAAATTACAGTACGGTGTAAACAGCGGCCATTTAAAGTGGTAGATACAGCGGTGGATGCCTTCTAGCCGCGATTTATTTCAACCGCGCTGCACCAGCCTTTATTGCCGCGCTTGTTAGAATAGTATTTTTTTAAAGACACATAATGAAATGAGTTTTTTAATATAAATCCACTCAGATCTTTCCCGTCTCTAACGTTCATTTGTATTTTCAAACAAATTAAATAAACTTTTTATAGTACATATGAAATCATCTTTTATTTAAATAAATTCACTTGAATTGGAAAATTTTGAAAATGAAAACAAAATTCCTAATCACAAACTGTAATTTTTTGGATGGTCTATGAAGGTTTTTCCATAATTATAAGGGAAACAAGGTAGCATACATTCCAGCTGAGTAGAGTGCATATGCGTCGTCACTCATGAATACTGAGATGGAATATATTGTAACCAGTAAAAAGTGAGTCCGGTTCTCTACACTCACAATACGAAACAAAGTATTAAGCTGCTATTCTACGCTAGAACAAAGTGAGAGCCATCATGCATCTATAGCGTACTCCTAGCATGCTAATACCTAATATTCATAGAAAATGAGTTTAATGACAGACATTTATCTGGTTTTTAAATCTACTTTGCAAGCCGTGGTAGATTAAGGGCATGGCTCTTACCTAAAATATCATAATACACGTTTTTTTATAATATTGAAGTGACAAACAAACTTACATTTCTGATAGTAATACCTGATGGTAAGTAGCTACTGCAGCACATGGACACCTGGAACCAACTAAATACAAAGAAGTTGACAGATGCGTTGTCACCACTGTGATGGATTGTCTCACAGCCTTTAATTATAGAGGTCCTCTATATCTGCAGAGCGGAACATAGCTGTGCAGGTACAGCTGGTTGGTGGCAGAAATAGGTTAGAAAGAACCTACCTTCGTTACCTTTCCAGACAGATTCCTATGCAGACAAGAGGTCCTACCATCGAGACAGTCGTTATCCATCAACACTACTAAGTTCAATTTAAAATCGCAATTTTAAGTGCGAAAATATTATATTTAAGACCATTTTGATATTTTTGATTTTTGACATTTTTTTACATTTGATTCACTGACTCACTGTGCTGATTCACCGCGTATGACGTTGAAGGAAAATAACATGAGAAACTTTATTTATATAAAATAAAAATAAAACATTTCGAAGAGATGTGAAGTCCGCCAACGCTCATCGGTACAGCACAGGAAATCTTCTCTACTCTAAAATAATTTTAGAAACGACAGGCCGAATGTATAACACACATGTAAGGAGATGTGTTAAGGCAGTTTGTTATATCACTTTTTTACTTGACGGTTTAGATCTCTACATAAGACCCGAGGTACGCTACTAAATATTTAACGGTGGTAGAGCCACGCAGCAGCTTTTGCTGTTGCACGTATGGGCCGGCTCGAGCCGGGTTAGTACCACGACCTCACAGAATACCGGCGTGAAGTGAAAGCTCTGCTTTTACGTTTCGTCTGGTGAGTGCAGGTGACCGGAGGCCCAATTCCCCATCAACATGGTAGCGAAATTTAAACTACCCCAGGAGGGTACCAGCACCCCTGGAGAATCCCTCGCTGAGCATCCACGACCATGCTACTCCACTCTTGAGCGTGGGTACTGAGGCTGCCCGCGTATTCTGAGAGGGGGGGGGGGGAAATTCTGCTCAAAACAATAACTGCTCGGGGCAAACTGAGCAACAAGACCAAGGAGATCCCTGCCACGCTATCCGTGAATTTCTGCAACATCAGGGGACTTCACTCGAACCTAAACGCCGGCCACTACCATCTCGAGATGGTGAAGCCGGCCTTGCTCTTTCTGACCGAGACGCAGGTGTCCTCTCCGGCTGAAACTTCATTCCCACCCGGGGTACAAATTGGAACACTCCTTTGTGCCTCGGGCTGGAGTTTGCGTATACGTCAGAGAGGACATCTGTTCTCGACGCCTCGGCAGTCTTGAAGGTTCGGACCTGTCCATCCTTTGGCTACGCGTAGATAGCGACGACCATCTGCGCGTCTACGGGTGCCTCTATAGGTCCCATAGCGGTAATGCCGAAACAGACCAACTCATCGACCACGTCCAAATAGCTACAGATTCTTTGCTACAACAGATCCCATCCGCAGAGATCGTGATCCTTGGCGATTTTAACGCCCACCACGCCGAATGGCTCGGTTCACGTTTAACCGATCATGCGGGGAGATATGTTTATGACTTTGCCTTGGCATATGGTCTGACACAACTGGTTACTTCGCCTACGTGGATTCCAGATGTGAAGGATCATACACCTTCCCTGTTGGACCTTCTGCTGACCTCTCATCCGGACGGATATCAGGTTTCCGTCGATGCCCCTCTCGGCTCTTCGGATCATTGTCTGCTTCGGAGTGTGGTACCACTCACGCTCCCCTCGCGGTTGCGTCCTGCAGGTTGCCGCCGTGTTTGGCATTATAGGTCGGCGGATTGGTACGGAATGCGGTCTTTCTTTGCATCCTACCCATAGGGGCGGGTTTGCTTCTCGCCGGATGATCCCAGTGCTGTTACTGACTCTGTCACTGATGTGGTGCTACAGGGAATGGAACTATTTATTCCCTCATCTGTGGTACCCATCGGAGGCAGATTTCAGCCTTGGTATGGTCGCTCCTGTAAGACTGCATTACGCAGTAAGCAAAAGTGCTATCAGGCCTGGGCTGAGGCTTCGGCGGCTCGGGATGTAAACACCAGCATGCTTAAAAAGAAGTATAACTTCGCCTCCAGGTCCTTCAAAAGAGTTATTGCCAAGGCAATGTCAGAGCACATGGGCAGAATAGGCGAGAAACTAGTTCGCCTTCCTTCGGGAACCCGTGCATTCTGGTCTCTCGCCAAGGCTGTCCAAGGGAATTTCTGTAAGCCATCACTACCATCTCTGCACAGGGAGGACGACTCACTGGCCCACGCCGCAAAAGAGAAAGCCGACCTTTTAGGCTCCCTTTTTGCATCCAACTCGACTCTTGATGACGGGGCGAACACACCGCCGACCATCCCGTGGTGTGAATGCTCCATGCCGGATGTGCGGTTCTCACAGCGCTCGGTTCGCAAAGCACTCCTCTCCCTGGACATCCACAAGTCAAGTGGGCCTGACGGAATCCCCCCAATTGTGCTGAGGACGTGTGCTCCGGAGTTGACACCGGTTCTAACGCGTCTTTTCCGGTACACCGGACGGTTTCACGGTACTCCCTAGACGTAGTCCCGAAATCATGGAAGACAGCTTTTGTCCAAGCGATCCCTAAAAAGGGCGACCGCTCAGACCCGTCCAACTACAGGCCTATCGCCATCACCCCCTTGTTCTCCAGAATAATGGAGTCCGTTATAAACTGCCAGCTCATGCGGTACCTTGAGGATCACCAGCTGATTACTGACCGCCAATACGGTTTTCGTCGGGGTCGATCAGCTCGTGATCTTCTGGTCTGACTCATAGATGGGCGGAGGCAGTAGAGTTTGGTAGAATTGGCCGTTAGTTTGGACATTGCGAAGGCTTTCGATCGGGTTTGGCACAAACCGCTTCTTTCGAAGCTCCCTTCCTATGGGCTTCCCGAGAAATTGTGCAATTGGATCACCAGCTTTCTTGCAGATCGGAGCATCAAGGTCGTTGTAGACGGTGTATGCTCCGACTACAAGCCTATTAACGCTGGTGGTCCACAAGGCTGCGTGCTATCAACAACGCTATTTCTTCTGCATATCAATGATATGTTGCAAATCAGTAGCATTCATTGCTATGCGGATGACAGCACGGGTGATGCTCTATACACCGGCCGTGCCAATATTTCTCGCGAAAACGTCGCCGAGTACCGGAACAAACTTGTGTCTGAAGTCGAGTCTTTGCTGAACAAAGTCTCGGATTGGGGGCGACTAAATCTAGTCCAGTTTAATCGTCAGATGACAAGTTTGCGCGTTTACCGCTGAAAAGAACCCCTTTGTCGTATCTCCTCAGTTTCAAGGCACTCCCCTTGTTGCCTCAGCCAGTATCGGAATCCTCGGCGTCGACATATCGAGTGACGTGCAGTTTCGTGGTCACTTGGAAGAGAAGGCCAAATTGGCCTCTAAAAAGCTTGGCGTGCTCAGCAGAGCAGGACAGTATTTCATTCCGGCACAACGCCTGCAACTTTACAAGGCGCAGGTTCGGCCTCACATGGAATACTGTTCCCATCTCTGGGCTGGGGCTCCCCAGTGCCAGCTCCTTCCACTTGACCGTATCCAGCGCAGAGCGGCTCGAATCGTCGACGACCGAGTCCTTTTCGATCGGCTCGATTCATTGGCGCTGCGAAGAGATGTTGCATCTCTTTGCATTTTCTTTCGCATTTACCACGGGGAGTGCTCTGAGGAATTGTTCGGATTAATCCCAGCCGCTAAACTTCACGAACGCACATCGCGGCAGAACTCCCGTTACCATCCACACCATCTGGATGATTGGCGGTCCACCACTGTGCGATTTAGGAGATGTTTTCTTCCTCGCACAACTTCCTTTTGCAATAGTTTACCACCAGCGATTATCCGGACCGATACGACTTAGGGACCTTCAAGAAAAGAGCCTACTCCTTTTTAAAAGGCCGGCAACGCATCTGCAATTCCTCTGGTTCCCCTAGTGTTGCAGTTGTTCATGGGCGGCGGTAGTCACTTTCCATCAGGTGAGCCGCATGCTCATTTGCCCCCTCTCCTATAAAAAAAAAAGAAATTCATTGTACTTGAGTAATCTGGGCTCATTCCCCGCCGAATATAATGAAATTGCTGATTGCAATTGTAGAGGCTGATTTACTAAGTGTTTGTCGGTGAATGAATATATCGTTAGGAAATCTGTATGTCTGAGGAATAAAATATTTCGAGGACATGTGAAGTCTGTTAACAAGCACTGGAGTAGCGAGTGACTATTATACGGTATTTTGCACAGTGTAAAAAAGAAATTAGAAAATAGGTATTTATGATAAGTTATGTAAAAACGAAACGAGAAATGTTGATTTTTATTTATAAAAATGCATTAGAAATTTTATAATTCAATTTTAAGAATATTTCTTTAATCTGTGCCTCAAACGTCCATTGTGAAGCAGTGTACTATGAAGAAAATTATAATAAACCGAATAAAAATACCTAAGACTTGGCCTAAAGGTCTAGATACCAGGCCATAAACTCCAAAAAAAAAACGCTATCCGCCATTTTAGATTCAGTCGTGACGTTACTTCTATAGTAAACAAGCTAATGTACTGTGTGTGTTAAATTTTACAAGTTTGAATGTGTGGTGTAGGTACTATGAAAAAGCAATATATCTGGAATATTAAATGATATTATCAATCAACTTGGACTCTATATAAGGAGTAGAAATAATATCTATTTAGTTCAGTAATATCAGAGAGAGTTATTAAACTGCATCAGTGAGTCTTAATTTATTGCATTGTTCCAACATTAGATGGCGACCCTGCCAGGCGGTGCGTTGCTACAATGCACGCGCACCGCCGGGGCCTACTACATAAAAGAAGAAAAAAATATAAGAAATCTAAATAAACTTATGAAGAGCTTGTTAAGAGGATTGACAATTTAAAAAAAATAACATATTAACGGAATGGACGCAATACCGTGACGAAAAAATAATAAGAATATAAGAAAAGGCCACAATATTACTAATTTTTAAAGAAAATTACAGAATGTATTTAATAAACTAATGAAGATCAACTTAAAAAGACAAATATTATAAAAATTTCAAAGATAATATGATGATTAAAATGTTTAATAGTGATAATTATGAGAAGTAGAATGAAGAAAGAAACAGCAGTTGTGCTCTAGCGAGCTTAGCCCAGAAGAATATGAAAATTTGAGTCAAAAAGAACAAACAAGAAATTAAGAGGTATTTTCGCACCTGAGTGATTTTTAGTTTCATTCATTTTTCTTTGTCAGATTTTTCTTTGTGTAACTAATGAACTGAATTAAACTATGGCAGCTAGTGTCACGCAGCTCAAGATAGAACTTGAGCTGCGTGACACGTACACCCACGTGTTTAACAAAAAGTTGACGAAAAGTAACAACCAAGAAGATGGGCGGTTCTCATACTAAAGAAGAGACCATGATTGTGCAAAATCCAGTGGGAAGCAATAAGGCAGGAGCTGAACAATTGCAATTTCACCTATCAGTAATATTTTGCTGTCTATCACTGTGCTGGTACTTCTACTGGGATCCCTGTATTGCTTGTACCGGACATACAGGCGATGTCATGTAAAGTGGATTACTACAGAGATAAACCCAAGAAAAAACTAGACTAAAACCAAGGGCGTATTAACCATATTAATATTATGTTAAATATTTCGTAAATTTATATAAAGTGTAATCTATTCTACGTGTTGGTGGTAAGTTATGAATATTTCTTTAGAACAGTTATATGAGAAATTAAAAGAAGTGAGAGCATATTTAATTAAAGTTGGAGCGAGTAGACTTGAAGGATTTTTTTTAGATACTAAACTTAAAGAGGCAAATGACATATTTAGTGACTATTCTAAGTGATTAATACATTTTAATAGTAAAGTAAAGGAAGATAAGATTAAATCTACTGATATTCCATTCAAAACTTTAATAATTGATATTTTTTATGTTGTTTTTCTATTATATTTTTTTTAAAGTTATGTATTAAATATTCTGTATTTAATATAATATGATTAAGTTAAAAATATTTATCAGACACTTAACGATTCAATAGCATTTTATTAGTTTTATTACTGTTTCTAAATAAAAACCATAACGCAATATTATAAATTAAGTTACGTATACACTTATATAGCACTACTATTAAGGCGCAAGACGATTTTATATTCACTTTTATTCAGTTATAGTTTTAAATTATTTTATTACCGTATCCTACCAAAAAATGAATGAAATAATGTCATTCATTTTGTTGTGTTTTATGTTGAATAGATTACATTTTTTTACATACTTGATTTCTCCATAATTTATAGTTAAATAACACTGTGATACATTTCGTTGTTTTTATTTTTCGAATCCAAATTTTGAAAAGGGTTATAAACAATTTTTTTAAATTCACGATGTAGGTACCTTAAAGTTATATTATGAGAAATAAAAATATTTTTTTTTCAATATTTTAAATAAATTAATGTTTTGTTATATGTAAACTCGATAGCTGTTACAGCGATTGTTTAAATTATTTTTTGTATGCGATATAATTAACATCATAATATTTCTAACAACGTTAAAAATTTTAAGAGCCAATGAGTTATTGGATTTATGTACTATAACTACTATGAACGACGAAACTATTTAAATTTCTGTGTAAATTAAAAAAATGCTTAGAATCTCATTTTATGTATATATTAGGACGAGTTTTTTGAAAAAAAAAATTCTATAAGTTTGAATACTAATTCTGGTAACGCACTTAACGGAAACCACAGGGTTTTTGTTACATGTTGTATAGACAGTCAAACCTAAATTTTCGTTAATTCATATTTACTTTAAAAAAATTGTCTTGTCAAATGTTAAACAAATATTTTGTTACAACTTCTAAATTAACTTTATTAAACTTAACACTTAACTTTATCTTTTAAACTCTGAATTCAATTAAGATAAACATTTTTCTATGAAGTCCTGAAATCTAAAAAGAGAAAAAGTACTTAATGAGTTTTCGACTATTATAAATAACTTAAATAATAAATACTCGATAATGTATGTAAATGTATTATAACAATGCAATGTAACGATCTTAACTACGTACATTAAAAAGTGTTTAATACTATAATTTTCAAATACTTTTAAGTGTACTCATAATAGAACATTTTGTAAGTTATGTTGAATTAGATATTATGTTTGTGTCATACGATGTAATTGCAAACCTTTCCTTATACGTGCTTTGAACTTTATAACAAAGGTGTCTGTCACCAACCGCTTACGCGGCTGGGATTGCACAATGTATTTTGATATCTGTTTTTATGTTAATGATCATGATTACGTTGCATTACGTTCTTTGTTCTGTTCATCTTAAAATTAAATGTAATAATTTCGGTGTTATATTTATTGAACCTTCAAATCATATGTTTTTAACATTTATAAGTGATCATTTTCTGAAAAAATTGTAGAGTATTTATATTACTTATTTGCGTGGATCATAAAAGTAACGATTAATCTAATATAAAGGTATAAATAAATGAAGTATAAAGTATACAACTATAAATATAAATGTGAAAAATATATAAAGGAAGAGTAGGTACTACTTAATGCGAGTGTCTGGATAAGTTACTTAATAAGTGACTAAATAACTCAGTATCAAAGTATGTTACAATAATGTGTCGAACAAAATAATATACCTTCGCGAATGTTCACCTAATTATGTCAAATACGTATGTTGTATGTATGCATAATACATCATACTAATTTTAATGTGACTGAGGAATTATTATGTGCATAGGAGGTTTGGCCAACGGTCCTACCCAAGCCATGATGAATTTTATATGTTATACGTAATTAGAACGTAAGATTTCTTTTAGGATTAACTTTTTACAGTATAAAAAAATTGTTTTATTTTTCTTATTTTTTTGTCGGTGGGAGGTGTAGTGTGGCCCCACGACTATATAATAAGTATATTAGAGTTAAGTTAGAGAACTTATAATAAAGTTATCATTACACAAATTAAGTATAAGACATATACAAGTAGTAATAATAATTACATTATAAAAATGATGAATAGTTTTAAGAAAGTATTTAGTATTATATAGTGTCATATGTTTAAAAATTTAAAATCTAACAGAATTTTATTTTTTTATAAATAGGGAAGGAGTTGTGGTGTAGGTACTATGACAAAGCAATATAACTGGAATAGATAGATAGATAGAAAATTTATTTGCTTAAAACATGATACATAAGATGGTCAATGATGTGGAACTGACATGTTTTGCCATAATTGGCATGCAAAAATTAATGAAATACAACTAATTACACTAAGCCAATCTTACATTTTAAAATTATTTCGTCATTACTTAAAAATTATTACAAACATTATTTTTGAATTCAGATATTATGTACAATTAAATGCTTATACAGACCCACTCAAATACAAAGAATTCTTGAATTCTTATACAATACATTGTTCATAAATTATTAATTGAATTATTACATTTTTGTTACATAATTGATATTAAACATTATATGAGATTAGTTAAGCTATTATTATTTTAATAATTACACTACAGTATAAAATAATTCATAATTTTAATTACAATAAAATTATAATTTACAAATCCCAGGCTATTATGCAAATATTATTATTTAACTTAATACATTATTTTACATTTTAATAAATAAATAATGAATATGAATTACTTATTGTTTTTAGAAAAAAAATGTCTATATACATTAATTTCATTATACTAAATTTTATATTAATATAATAAATTTGACGAATTTATAATTAATTATATACATAGGTATTATTATTATGTTATCTCAAAATATTCTGCTACACTATATAAACATTTATCAATAAGCCATGATTTTAGCGCCTTTATAAAGAAAGGAGAAGATAACTCCCTCATATCAGAGGGAATTTTGTTATAAATTTTAATAGTCATCATGTAGCAATTTTTTAAAAGTGAGCTTTTACATGATGGAGCCAAAAGGCGGTTAGTGTCTCTGGGGCGTAGCCGTGGATTGACCATTTCAAATTTCTGAAACATTTGTGGATGATTTCTAACAAAAAGTCCTACTTCTAATATGTAGAGGCCTGTTAACGTCAATAATTTAAGTTCTTTAAATAATGGACGGCAAGTATCACTTGGCCCTGCTCCTGAGATAGCTCTGACACATTTTTTTTGTATAATAAATGCTTTACTTATATCTGGAGAATTTCCCCATAATATAACGCCATATCTCAGCACTGATGCAACATAGCCGTAATATGCGGTTAACGCCGTTTTTTCTCCAGCTGTACATCTTAAACTAAGGATATATACGAATCTGCTTAATTTTGTACAAATGCTTTGTAAGTGTGCCTTCCAATTGCAATGCTGGTCAAGAGTAATACCCAAAAATTTGGTATCCTCTGTTCATTGAATTTCTTGTGCTTGGCAAACTATTTTGAGATTCAGTCGATTTGAATTATAATGTGAAAACTGTATAAATTTTGATTTTAATACATTGACACACAGTTTATTTTGGAGTAGCAATTCATTTATATATTTAAGTGTTTCATTGATAGTTTGGTTGTAGCTTACGGCTTTGTCACGGTTTGGAATTATTATTGATAAATCATCTGCACATAAAACTGATGGATAATTAATTAATTTAGGTAAATTATTTATATAAATTAAAAACAATAATGGGCCTATGACGCTGCCTTGTGGGACACCGTATTTATTATGTACCAGAGGTGATATAAATGAAACTATTTCATGAAGTTTATTAATCTTACTGATTTCTACGCATTGCAGACGATTAGAAAGGTAACTGCTAATCCAGTTCAGAGCATTCCCTCTTATACCACATCTTTCACAATTAATCAAGGGTATCTCATGATCTACAAGATCAAAAGCCTTGCTCATATCGAAAAATATAGACACAACTGGCACCTTCTTGTCTATGTTTTCTGTTATTGTTTTTATTAGAGAGTATGCTGCAAGAGTTTTCGATTTATTTGCTGAAAACCGTTTTGCTCTTCAGCTATTACACTATGCTTATTAAAACAATCTATAATTCTTTTTATCATTGCCTTTTCAAAAAAATTTGAAAGTATAGGGACGAGAGTTATTGGATGGTAGTTGTTCATATCTTCAGTACTATTTTTCTAATGTAAAGGCTTTACTATAGATCGCTTTAGAGCTTCCGGAAATACTCCTTGAACAAAAGAAATGAGGAAGCTCAAAACAGGTGCAAGTTGAACTATACATGATTTAAACAATAATGTAGGCAGTAAGTCAATACCTACAGATTTGGTGTTATTTAAAGATTTAACTATATTAATAATTTCTTGTTCAGAACATGGCAATAAGAATAAGCTGCTACATACATTATTAACGTAACGTTGCAATGGTTCTACGATATTATTTTGTTTATTTTTAAAATTTAAAAAATAATTATTGAAGGCTGTAGCAATTTTATAAAGATCATCAATACTCTTATTATTTACCATTATCTTATTAATTTAATTATATTCTTTCATTCTATCAGTATTACCCTTGATTACATCCCAGGCTGCTTTTAATTTATTTTTAGCGTTTGTTATTATTCCATTATTGTATATTCTCTTTGATTCGTTGATACATTTTCTTAGTAATATTGTGTATTTTTTTAATCTCAGCTTATTTTCCAATATTTTGTTTCTATTATAAAACGACCTGAGTTTACGTTTTTTTTGTACTGGATATTGCTATGCCTTTTGTTATCCATTTTGGTCGTGCGTAATTTACTTTTACTTTAATCCTTTTTTTCTGGGAAAAAAAAGTTTAAAATATAAGCATACAGCTTCGTGAAAATTATTGAATGCTGTATTCAAGTCGGTTTTATGTCTATAGACCTCACTCCAGCTAAGATTAGAAATGCATTCCTTGAATTTATCTATATTTTCTTTACTTAGTTCTCTAACTTTTTATACCAGTGGTTCAGCTTTCGTTTCATTTTTGGAATACTACTAAATTCTAAGATTTGAGCAGTATCATGGTCAGATAAATAGAGATAGTGAACACTGCCTTTAGCGTCTTCGATAGTACAAGCAAAATGATCAATACACGACTTAAGCCTTGTAGGTACGTTAATATGACGGCTTAGATTATAAGTTGCCAGTACGATTTTCAGTTGCTTAGTTACGTTATTATTTTTCGGTGTATCGATATTCAGATCACCGGCAAGAATTATTTTTCTTTTTCCATTCCTAGTTAGCCTAAATAAGAGAATATTTAATGCATTCATAAATACAGGTAAGTTAGAATTATCAGGTGTTCTATAAATGCAAATTATAATACTGTTAAACAAGGGTATGTCAACTACACACGCCTCAAAATCTCTTTCTTTTGTCAATGAAGAACGTATAGTAATTGGTTTAAAAACAAATGATTTCCGTAACAATTTACATACTCCACCGCGCTTTTGGTTTTTTCTACAGTACGATGTGGCTAATTGAAATTGTTTTAGTCGTATATTAGTTTTGCTCCCTCTCTTTACAAAGATTTCCGAGAAACAGAGTACATCCATTGAATTAAACTACTCTTACGGATTATATCGCGTTTAATTAACTTATTTTATTAATTCCCGACGTTTCGGGTGCTTTACAGCACCCATGGTCACGGGGGACTCAGAGGGACGGGGGAGAGTACATCCAATTCCATATTGTTTTTAGCAAAATCATTAATACATATTTCCAATGTGTCCAATTTACTTAACAAACCTTGTATATTTTGATGAAATACTGTAAAATTCGACGCAGTTTCCTGGTATTTATGAAAGAAAAAAGTTATTGTTATTGCATGTGTTAGTCATTTCATTGCGTTGAGTTTTATTTTTTAACACAGAAAAATAATCTAATATAGTAGTTTGCCGTAAATGAAATGTATTCATAGGAGGTCTGTAACATTAAATGATATCATCACTCAACGTGGACTCGTGGATATAAGGAGTAGAAATAATATCTATTTAGTTCAGTAATATCAGAGAGAGTTATTAAACTGCATCAGTGAGTCTTAATTTCTTACATTGTTCCAACATCACAAATGTTTCAAATTAAAAAACACGATTGTTGACTTTTATTTCATATTTTATTGAAATGGCATCATGGAAGACGAATTCGTAAAAGCAGAAAGTACTAATCTACCAAGAATACTTACATTGATGGTGGCAATTTTTTTTGTATGCAAGCCCGATTTTTGTTCTGCGGAGTTGAAAAATGTTAAAACATCAATGTACCTATTACCAACATTTGTTTATACAATATCAGGTCAGAGGGTCTTTTGATAATACATAGTTTAGTTTATCTATGATTACAATCTCACACCTAATCTATTACAAAATTTGATTTGAAATATTTATCACCTTAAATATAAATTATAAGTTATACTTACATTAAAGTGATCTTCACAGCAGTATAGTCTAGTTTTTGTAGACAATGTATTCGGGTCTCTTCTTGCCAGTTTTAACCAAGTATTTCTCATATTTCAATCAGTTGGATCTTGAATTCATAACTTCCCCTGCGTTCTTATGCTCGTATTTTTGCATTCAAGCACAGCACACCAATGATAAAGATGAACACATTATTAAATATCCAAAAATATCTTATTCCTTTGCAAAATTGTTTTATTTACTAGAGCAGTGCTGTCACGAGCTGAACAGCATGGCGGCTAACATTTTCGCGCGAAAATTTAAAACGATACATTAAAAATAGTTTTTATGGCACTATTCGGTTATAAAAAATTTATATAAAAATTATATTCGTTCATTATCACTCTAGGATTAATTTAAAACACTATTTGAAAATGGGTGTAATACTCTACTGTTGTATAACCCTTTTAGAAATGAAGGGAGACCTGTGCTCAGCAGTGACATGTGTATAAGCTATAACTTTACTTTAATTTGCTAAGATAAAAATGTAAGAATTAGAATTAATATAGTAGATATACCGTGTAGTCGCGGTGTAAGTATATCTATTACCCCAGAGGGAAACATACCAAGGTATGGGCAGTAGCGTCATCCTAATAATAACTAAAAATAAAAAAACTGCAGTTACCAACTCGCCCGCTTACATCAAATACCCCCCTTTGAGTCAATATGTGGGGGAAGCCTAAGTTCAGCAGTGGACTTTTGATAGCCTGTAATGGTAATGGTAGTACATACAGTATAAAATGTCCAATGGAACTAACCAATAGGAGCAACGAGACTTATCGGAAAACGCAGCAAATTAATAGCAATTCAATACAACATCGATTTGGTACAAAAGTCGATGGTTATAAATTATATTCGATAACCAGGTCGCTCCCTCAGCCGGCTGTGAAACATTTCGAGAAATCACATTTTTCATATTTATGTCCATGAAAAATTTATCATGACTCCTTTGTGTTGTTATTTAATTATCACGAAACACTCTTTGCTTTTACATTTCAAAACAAGAGACGGAAATTTTTAAACATCTTTACAAATTGGGTTTCCGTAGTGTGTTTATTTTTGTTAAAAACATAAAATATATATACATAATAAAGTCTCGCCGACCGTCATAACTCAACGTGTTAAAAAGTATCGTGCGTTAATATTAATTGAAAACCTGTGTCTTAAGTATTTTTCTAATATTATGTTATAAAGTGTTTTAAAGCTTATTTAATAAGCTATCGATTGGTGTTATTTTGATTTCGATATAGTAAGAAGTGGTTGATTACTAAGCAAAATTAATTGTTAAAATTTTAACTACCGGCTGCCACCTTGACCTACGACAACTCGCGTTGCGCTCGCTGTGTCGTTGCTGTTCGCTGATTGGTCATGGCCGTCGATGCATTATAATGGTTTACGCTATATTGTGAAGTGCAAATATTTTACTGAAAGAGATTCTTAAGTGACTCAAACAAAATCGTATTAAATACATATAAATTAAGCGTAGTATATGTGGAAATGGAGGTCAACAAGTGCAGTGGTTGTAAAGCTGTAATACAAAACAAAGAATTTATGTGTTGTCCTGGTTGTAAGGATGTTTATGATCTTCAGTGTGCTAATCTTTCACCAAAAAAATATAAGTCGTTGAAAAAAGATGCAAAACACCAACACACCTGTTTGTTCAACTGCCCAGCTCAAACGTACAACCACAACGGCCGAGGGTTCGGAAGACGAGAGTGATTATTTGTTTGACGAAGAAAACCAAAGTCCAAAGAAAGCTTCGTCACGGAGGTAAAGTTGAAGGTACTTCTGAAGGCTGATAGGATAGAGATGAGATCCATAATTGAATCATATATGAATAATCTGTCTGATCAGATTAAGGCCTTGAATACAAAATGCACGAACTTCCAGGAATCAATAAAGTATGTCATGTAACATATCAGATAGGGATGTTGGAATTGGAAGTGAGGATAGTAAAATTTACATTAATGAGCATTTGACAAAGGAAAACAAAATTTTGCTAGCCACGTCTAGGCAACGAGCAAAGGAAGCGGGTTACAAGTACACCTGGACAAAAAACTGTCGAATCTATGTCAGAAAGAACGATATCTACTTCACCACCAATTCAGATAAACTCCTCAGCAGACCTTATAAAAATAATAATATGATTTTGCTTAAGCTCTTTTTTTATATCATTTTTTACATCTTTTTTGTATTATTTTTAATCTACTATTGCTATTTTTGTCTGGTTAAATTACTACTGCTGCGGTTTTTAGTTACTAATATTAACTATATTATATATATTTTTATTTTTAAACAAAAACATCTCGCACAACCTTGTATTTACCTCTGTACTTCATACAAACATTAACACATCAAACACATCACACTACAAATTGCCTATTTTGTTTCATATACATACATATATACAAATCTTTACAATACACTCACAACACTTCTCGCCATATTAAAGGTGTTATATGTTAAGTTTAATCATTATTAAGACAATGGGCGCTGCCAGAGTTATAAAAGATTTATCATAAATTTTTGAATATGATTTTTTTAATGTTAATTGAACTCAGAAAATTATCCATTCTTTATCAGAATTTTAGGGGACTACGGACAAAAAGAAACGAATTATATAATAATTACTACTTGTTGACGGAATTTTGGATACAGAAATTACTAATAACCAATATAATATGTTTCGGAAGGATCGTGTTTCTATGGGTGGAGGTGTTATGATCTTATGTAATGCTCGATTGAAGGCGTTTGCAAGACCCGAATGGTGTAATCATGACCACGAATGCTTATGGGTCACTATTCCTGCAGTAAATATTGGATCTTCACATGATTTGCATATAGCTATTGTATACATACCTCCAAACTCTTCACTACCGTTGAAAACACAATTATTTATTGCCATCCTTTCATAAGTTAGAAAGGCAAATCCTAATGATAATTTTACTGTCGCTGGAGATTTCAATTTACCATGTATAAATTGGTTGTCAAGTGAACCTACCGTGTTAAAGAAAGGTTCTGTGGATTTACAAAACACTGCTAAAAATTTAATAACCCAGTGTTTGTTTTTAGGTCTTACTCAGTATAATTTCCAATCAAATAGGCATGGTAAGATATTGGATTTAGTTATTTCCGATTCCACTCTTTCAATACATAAAGCTTCGTTAACCCTCGTTAAGGAGGATATTTTTCATCCATATTTATTAATTAGTACTTCTGATATTTTAATACCTTTACTGAAACCTCTCTCTCGTATTAAATTTAAATTTTTTCCTGCAGACTATGACATTATTAATAAATCACTTAATAAACAAGACTGGTCCTTTATTAAAGAGAAAAATAATATTGAGTATATAATTGAACATTTTTACTTAATTCTGAACGATCATATACAAAATCATGTACCGAAAGTCAAATGTTCTGGTACACATTTATATCCCATTTGGTACAGTAGAGCTCTTATACATGTGATAAAAGAAAAACGTAAAAAATATAGTAACTGGAAGCGATATAATAACCCAGTTGATTATGCTGACTTTGCTGATCTCAGAAAGAAACAAAAAATGCTACAGGCTAAGCGTTATAACTCCTTTCTTACCTTTAGTCAAGAAAAAATTAAAACAAATCTAAAATTTTTCTGGACTTACGTAAAATCTTAAAGAAAAAACAAAATTAGTTTCCCACAACAAATGACGTATGGTAATATAGTCTTGAATAGCCAAGAAGATATTTGTTCTACATTTAACAATTATTTTCATAAAAACTTTAGTATGCCTGCTGATAAATACTCTTTTAACTCGCCCATAAATGAATCTCATGATAGTATAATTCATTCTATTGCTATAGATAAAGATGAAATAATTAAGCTCTTCCATGGTATTGACGTCACAAAAGGTGCTGGTTGTGATGGCATCCCACCAATATTCTTTGCTAAGTGTGTGGAATCGTTAGCTATCCCAGTTACCTTGATTTTTAATAGATGTCTAGAAGATGGATATTTTCCTAAAATCTGGAAAAGAGCTCATATATTCCCAATACATAAAAAGGGTTCCCTAACATCTATTGAAAATTACCGCCCCATTTCAATTCTTAACCTATTAAGCAAGATGTTTGAACGGGTGGTAAATTCACGGATCTATCCTTCTCTCTCTTCGTTAATATCAAGTGAACAACATGGGTTCATCAAAGGGCGTTCTGCAATAACCAACTTAAGTGTTTTTACTGAATATGTTCGTAACAGTATGGATAGTGGCTTGCAGGTAGATGTGGTTTACACGGACTTAGAGAAAGCTTTCGACCGTGTGGACCACATGATACTACTGTGTAAACTCTATGAACTAGGGATCCGTGGTAATCTATTCAGATGGATGGAGTCATACTTACGTAATCGTTCTCAGGCAGTCGTAATTGGTGGATTATGCTCTAATTTTGTTTTAATTCCATCTGGTGTACCACAAGGCTCAATCTTAGGACCGTTGCTCTACGCTTCTTATTTATATGCATTATGCAAAATACTTAATGTACGCGGATGACACAAAAGTATACATGAGGATTAAAAATCATACTGATTGTATCAATCTTCAATCTGATCTCGATAGATTAAACGAATATTACGCTCAAAATCGTATATGTATGAATATAGATAAGTGTCATTATATATCATTTACACGTAAGAAAAATGTCATACATTTTTGTTATGAAATTAACCATGTTAAAATAAATAAATCACATTCCGTTAAAGATTTAGGCATTATTATGGATGCAAAATTACTATTTTCGGAACATATTGAGAGTATAGTAAGTAAGGCTTACAGAAATTTAGGTTTTGTTTTAAGAGTATGTAGCCCCTTTTCAAATATTACATGTTTAAAGATTTTGTATTATTCATACGTTAGGACTATTTTGGAGTATTGCAATTTAATTTGGAATCCACAATATATGACATATATTCGTGCTATTGAAGACATTCAGAAAAAAATTGTTAATCACTTAAACTACAGGCATCATCGAATTTCCCAAAACTATGTCGATTCTTGTAAGCACTTTCACCTCTTAACGTTTGAGAAGCGTCGTATATTATATGACATGACGTTCATGCATAGCCTTTGTAATGGGCACATCGACTGTCCGTATTTAGTATCCCGAATGTTGTGTTTAAATTGTCCTAGGACCAGAATACGACAAACAAAGCTCTTTTCGATTGCAAATACAAAAACAAATTATGCCCAAAATTCATTAGTCTCTCGGACACACAGAGAATATAACAAAACGTTTCACTCTATAGACATATTCTATGGAAGTAAACAAAACTTTGTGCGAGAAGTTTTGAACATACTTAATGATTAGGTATTTCATATCACACACATACACACACACACACACACACACACACACACACACACACACACACACACACACACACACACACACAATAAATTGGCGGTTCGGTTAATATGAAATGTTTTCTAAAAAACAAACTGTAAATCCTTATTGGCTGTAAGATATAGATGTATATGAAATATAGTTATAAGAACATTAAAGAGCTGTGGATTTTGTTAAATAAATAAAAAAAATTACAATAAGTAGGGTTATGTATTAATTATACTTTTACTGCACTTTTATATTTTTTATTTAATATTTTTGTAGAACACCTTAAAAAAGGAACAAATGCCTTATGCCGGGGTTGATTGGTAGACAATGCTATAGGACATTAGTCCTATAGCATTCTCTACCAATCAACCCCGGGAGAGTTAGGAAAATAAAAGTTGTCAGCTAATTACAACTGTTAAAAAAACTAAAACTTACTATGTAATTAGATACGCGTACAAATGTATATCTACATAATTAACATACATATTATCTTTATAAAATGCATATAGAAATATATAAACCCACCAGTGTTTTATCGAGTAGTAGTACAACATGACGTGAACTTTAAATTAAGAAATAAAGAAATCGGTGCTATCTTGTGGGTCAAATCATGAGAACGTTAGAAAATGCGGTCTAGATTTGAATACAAAAAGTTGAAGTCATCTTAAGAAGGAGAAAAATATAAAAAGAAAAAAGAAAAATAAAATAGAAAAAGGGTTAATAAGATTCCGGATCAACGCCTCTATTAACTATTTAACCTTGAAACGAAAAGCGTATTTTCGGAAATTGAAAATAAATCATAAACAATTGTTGAATAGGCCCTCTAACTTGTTAATAAGATTTAACAATAGGTCTGAATAACACTCATCTGCATAGTTGGTAAGAGAATAAACCAGCAAAAGCTTGGTTTTGAAGTTTAAAAAGTTATTAAAACAATTAAATTAAAATTTTATAATAGACATAGCATGTCAAAAACTTTAGCACTAATTTCAGAAATTTGTGTTTCCCAGATTACAGTGTGATCTATTTGCAAGCCAAATTAACCATGGAATGGAAAAATTAAATTAACATTACATTAAATAAAACAGGTTCATGGTTTTCATAGCCAGTCCTATTCAGCATTCTGAAACTACCCAAAACCATCGCTTTACATTTTGACGGGTTTACTAAAACACCAAATCGGTGTGACCGGTGGCGGCAACGACGGATGAACACAACACTACATCTGCCTACTCATCATTTGTCAATGGGTCGCAGCATTAGATGGACTAGGTGCGCATTTATTAACCTTACTTGAATTGAATAATAGGGTATTGCACCCATTTTAAAATAGTGTTTTAAATGAATCCTAGAGTGACTACATTACAGTGACAGCATTAAATATAACTAATGATTGCTAATGATTGTAATCATAGATAAACTAAACTATGTACTATCAAAAGACACTGACCTGATATTGTATAAACAAAAGTTGGTAATAGGTATATTGATGTTTTAACATTCCTTAATTCCGCAGAACAAAAATTGGGATGTACCCTCCCAGAAATGAGAAGAGGCCTGTGCCCAGCAGTGGGACGTATATAGGTTGTAACTTTACTTTTACTTTAAAAATCGGGATTGCATCCAAAAAATTTTTACGAATTCGTCTTCCATGATGCCATTTCAATAAAATACGGAATAAAAGTCAACAAACGTGATTTTAACTTAAAAAAAAATTGATATAACACATAGCACATTAGCTTATTTAATAACGAAGTGACGTCACGACGGAATCTAATATGGCAGATAGCGTTTTTTTTTTGGAGTTTATGGCCTGGTATCTAGACCTTTAGGCCAAGTCTTAGGTATTTTTATTCGGTTTATTATAATTTCCCCAAATGTTTATTTATTCTTCATAGTACACTGCTTCACAATATGTTGATGCATCACATTGTGCAGCCCTTGAGAGATTTTGACGGCAACTTGAGTCAGCAGACAGCTGACAGTTGGCGATGGTATCTCATGGCGCCTAAGCAGATGGACACCTTATCTTGAGAATCACATCCCCATCAGAGCACTTGTTTCACCGTTTCCACTAATAGTTCACATGCGCAGACACTTAATACACAAAATCGCACCACTTTTACATATCAACATCCACTTCAAACCATTATTCAAACAATAATACAGGAGCAGCAAACCGCCGCCGATCAAGTTTCCGCCAAAACTCCGCGGATAGCGTTTTGAACATTTCAGGCACATATTAAAAAATATTCTTAAAATTGAATTATAAAATTTATAATGCATTTTATGAAATGAAATCAACATTTCATGTTTACTTTTTACAAAACGTATTTTTTTTTTTTACATGGTGCAAAATACCCTATTGTACAATAAAATACATAATATAAGTACAAGCAATTATTGCTCTCTTGAGAAACAATTGAAATATCAAACATTAAAATAAGGCGTACTTAATTGAACATAAGTGTAGTTTGTTTCTACAAGCAGACTGTTTTATATGATGGATAAAATAATAATTGGAAAAATAATCCCCCTCTTCAGCAAACACTAAAGAATTATACATGTTTTTCCTCTCTTTACGTAAAACATTACATAATATCTGTTATTGTATTGTTAATTTGTTACTAGGTAAGAGAATACACGTGTTTGGAATCAGATGGAAAGAATAGATTTTTATATTATTACTAGGTAAGACAATACACGTGTTCGACATTCGAGCCGCCATTCGCTGGGAACAAGCACAAGCTAGTGATACTAGTAACTTTATTCCACAGAACTACTGGTTCTGTACATACATACATATACATTCATGGAGTAAATGTATTCGATTTTTTAACAGTCCCAGAAATTATACAATATCTCTCTATTTCTAAACTCTTTTTAAGGCAAAGACAATATATAAAGGCTTATTGTAATATAAGTTATACATGTGGGTCATGTTTTATAATCCCTGTGAATGAGTTGATCGCTTTTAAATTGTTTTGTTAATATCTTTTGTGACTAATTTAAAAAGCTGTGTTTTCATTGTCTCGCTGTTCCCGCTTCTTCCGCTTCATCTCGTCATGTTGTTTCCTGGTTCTACTGGATTTCTTACTGGTTCTTTCCAGAACTAAGGCTTTTTTCCAAACCAGTGGTATAATTAAAAAAAATTACATTAAATAATTATAATATTTATTGAAAGAAATAGTCTATTCTATTTTAATTATTAAAGTTCATTAAATTCCGTTTTGTTATTTTTAGTTCTGTGCTGTTCTGTGCTATTCTATTCCATTATTTTCTATTAAAATGTAATTTTTGAAACAAGGAACTGTTTATATATACATATAAAGGTTTTGACTGATTTTTGGTATACATATTCACAATTGTGGTGCGAATATTGATCCACCACACGTGATATATCTAATACCTAATACCTACGTACCTAATATTTAATATGTGAAAGGTATATCACGCGAGTGCCAGAAGATTAAAAGTCAACTTAAGATTCTTGTGTCCCCCAATAAAGTATTAGGTCCTTACATATGAAATTAGCGTTTTGTCATACATGTCACAGCCAACTAGCTGAATTAGCCGTTCGATTAACAGCCTAGCCTTTTTACTAAACGGCGCCGTTCAACTATATATTATAATAGCTATTATTATATTATAGCGGCCTGAATGATTTTCAGCCGATGCGTCTAAAACAACATTGCACCTATCTTGTAATATCAGTGACAGTAATTTAAGGTGCGGCTGGGGTGGCCCTTGGGCCACCCTAAACCCGTGTTTGTTTTTATATAATATAACACATAGTGCATAATTAGGCATGAAATGTTGTATTAGACGCATCGGCTGAAACGCATCGGCCTAATATCATTCAGGCCGCCAGTTGAACGGCGCCTTTTAGTAAAAAGGCTAAGCTGTTAATTGAAAGGCTAATTAAACTAGTTGGCTGCGACATACACATCTCATTTATACCAAATATAAAATTTCTAAGTATAGGTTACTACATTAAATCAGGCGTTCACGTCAAATTCTACCTACTGTTGGAGAGAACCAAGGCCAAGGAAGGATGATCTATATTCATAACTTTGTGAACAACACTAGTGTTCGTATTTTTATAAGAATAAAGTTTTTTTAAATATTTTAGTAATATGCAAAATAGGTGAAGTATAAAAGGAATCAAGACATAGTGTGTTACTCTGAACGCTGGCCTGCCCTGCTTTGACTTGCATTGAATTTTACACATGCCTCCGATGTACAATATTTTCTACGCTATTGAGCTTGCTATAAGCATCGAATTCAGGGATTTATTTTCGATACGATTTCGCTATTTGAAATATAAATATTTGATTTTGTTTTCTACCAACGTAATATTAAAGGAGTATAGTAAAATTGCATAGCTCGTGGAGGAATAAAATGATTGACTTTCCATTTGAATATTGTTGTAATGGGTCCGATATTAAAACTTCAAAACTATCTCGTTGGTCTAGTGATCGTAAGCTCAACTCCTGATTATGTAGTCCCGGGTTTGCTGGGCAGCGTTCGAGAGATTGCGACACATCTTCTCGTCAGGTATAACTCAAAACTTGAAAACAAAACTGTACAACCAGTGCGTATTGCTAGTGATGACTTATGGATTTGAGATGTGTTCCTTAACTGCTGGACGTAAGAGGAAGCTCAAGGTATAGAGAGCTATAGAGAGGGCTATGCTAGGGGTGTATCTGCGTGATAAACTTAGAAATGAGGATATCCGGAGTAGAACCAGAGTTATCGACATAGCCCAACGGATTAGTAAGCTGAAGTAGCAATGGGCCGGCCATATAGCTCGAAGAACCGACAAGCGATGAGGACGAAAGGCTCACGAGTGGCAGCCTCGTACCGGCAGGCGAAGTGTAGGGCATACCCCTACTAGATGGAGTGAATACCTGGTAACACATGCAGGAAGTCGATGGATGCAGGTGGCTCAGGACCGTACTTTATGGCATTCCGTGGGGGAGGCCTATGTACAGCAGTGAACTTTAATGATCAGTGGCTTTAATGATGATAATGATACAACCGGTCTCATAGAATTATCGTCCAATTGAACTATGAGAGTGAGGGAATAGAGTCACATTTTCATTAACCTTACTTCATTTCTACATACCTTCATATTTTTGGATCCTTAGGGTTATTATACATTTACTGTACTATTCAATACCACTGTGGTTTACGAATTTAAATATTCGTCTTCGTCAGTTTGTAGACTCTTTTCGTCTCATATAACTCGAGAACAAATCATAATATCGGCCCTAAACTTATTTTCATATATTTCAGACAGACAGAAAATAATTTTAAAAATCGCTCAGTAAAAATATTGTCAGTTATATCCTAATTACAGACAAACACTTCAATTTGTTTTAAATGTGCATCATATAAATAATAGAAACAAAATTTTCAGAATCTGTAAGCATTGTTTTTTTTACCACAATCAAATGTGCGTCTAGTTCTAAGTAATATCGTATCTTAGTAATTGATTGTACGTGAGCAACCCTAGTTAAATACCCTTTGGCATCACTGAATTTTTTTTAAGTAGTGACCACACTGACACCAATTGGCGGTAAAGTAAAGCATTGTTAGAAAGCACATTTAAGAAATAATCAAAATTTTCAAGACATGTGTGTAGTCCGATACTGATGCAGCGTGGCATACCTGCTCTTAATTCCTCTCATAAATGAAAGGAGGCTTGTGTCCAGCAAGGGGACCGATATTCTATATTACTATAAGCAAACTTTTTAAGAGAGGGCGATTTAGAGAAATAAAATACATTTCACAAACGAAACTTCAAATTCTTACGTCAAAAAATATATTTAATTTCATATCATTTCAGTAACACGGAACTGTTATAGCGTAACATTAACAGGTAGTTCACAAGTAGCCCCAATCGACATTTATGACGTCCCCGATAATGTCCCTCGCGGAAAGCGTTAAATAATGATTAACATTTCATTACCGTTCAAAATTCGATGCCAAATTGAAATTTATACGGATTTAAATACCAAGAAAGGGAGGCCGACTGAATAAAATACCTTCGTCTACTATTCCGTTTCTCCCTTTTTACCGTGATCCGATTTCACGCCAGTGCCTCTCTTTTAATGAGCATATAATGATGAAAAATATGGCATTACAGTCGCCCGACGGCCGATATTAATCGTTGCAATTTTTCTGCTAGCATTTATTGCTTGGAACGAGAGATAGTGGGCTTCTTTAGTGCTTTCCAGTGTTTTAGCGATCTCGACTTCCTCAGTATTGCTTAGCTTTATTGTGTGTATTGCAGCTTTATTTTTGTTTTGTCTTCGTGTTCTGAACTATCTGGAGTCTGATTAAAGTGGATTAGTTATGTTACAAAAAACTGTTCGATGTCACGATATTTGTGTTTGATAATAAAAAAAATTGTAAAATTTACATTTTTTTTTTCATTCAAATGTAAAGAAAGGAATAAAAATAGGCCCATAGATTGCTTCATAGAGGGAATTTCCGCCATAGTTGCCACGCTTGGCTGGCGGGTTAGCAACCGCAGTTTTAATAATGATTTCTTATACATATTTTATTTTCTATATTTTTAGTTTATAAGTTCATACTGCGTAGATCGGAAAAAAAAATTAATAATTTTAATCTGGAGGTAGCCGTGGTTAACTATGACATTGGGACGTCGAACACCTCTGTCCCCCCGTGACCATGGGTGCTGCAAATTGCTCGAAACGTCGGGAATATAAAATAAGTTAATATACGCGATAGAATCCGTAAAATCACGTTATTTTATTATATGAGTTTTCTTATAACTCGCCTACAATGCGAATAAATTAATATTCTACGACAAAATATTCCTTGAAATATAATGTTCTTAATATGCGAATAATTTAATAAATAATTTTTTGTATAAATTTTTAAACGCCACCCTCATTGGCAATCGCTTCCTTTATTCAATGATAGGGTATTAAAATTAATCTATAAAGTGATCGAATATTGATATAATTATTTAAAAACACATAAAGAATATTAAATTTAACTTTAGTTTTTGCCATACTCATACCAAACCGTGTAGTCGCAGCGCAGAATATTCACACTGTTCATAAAGTTATTTTTTCATTACATACAATATGTAATCTGCTAAGCAAAAATAGAACTTAAAGTCAGACTTAAATAGTTATGGTGCGCATTTCTTGCGAAAATTACCGTCTTGATTGTCCCCAAGATAAATTATTTGAGACTGAGACGCTTCTGACATCGACCCTTAATATTACTGGAAAGATTGTATTTTCTTTAAATCTTGATTTTCGTTTAAAAAAACGTTCAATTACATTATATTTCAAAATGAGAAACTTTATATATTTCATTACATTTTTATAAAGGCTAGGGTTTCATTTCTAATCGAATTCAAACAATTGAATCACAGTATTTACAAAATTAGTAAATAAAACGTAGGTACTTATGACGTATGTCATTAACAGTTTTTCACAAATATGTACATCTTAATCAGCTACCACTACTGACCTCTATACTTGTATATATAGAGGTCAGAGGCAACCACCCTCTTACCTATTTCTGCGACTAAATGCAGTGCTTGCTCTGCTGTTTTCCTGTTTAAAGAGTAAAGAGAGCCAGTATAATTACTGGCTGCGAGACATTTCTCAAAAGTGACAACGACAACGCCTTCTTTGTTTGAAGTTGATTGCAAGTGTCCTTGAACTACCTACAGTTACCTATTATCATCAGGTGGAATGGAATATATTTTACTACGATTATTGACTACAATGTTTAGGATAAAAGTAAATGGGTAAAAATAAAAATAAATATCTATATATAAAAATCAATTGCTGTCCGTTAGTCTCGTAAAAACTCGAAAACGGCGGGAACGATTTTGATGATTTTTTTGTGTATGTTTGAGTAGGTTCCCAGATGGTTTAAATACATTTCATTTGGACCCGGTAGGTGGCGCTGTTGTCTAAATCCAGAAATCACCCGTCCGAAGTCGCAGCGGATCGCTAGTACTTTATATATTCGACGTGCTCTAATATTTCCCATCATAATTCTCATCCTTAATTGTATTTATTATACCTATCCTCAACTGTCATCATCTTGTCTTTTTATATATTTTTTTTCCTTTTACTTGATTGTCTTATTTATGTATGTACACTTTCTCTAGTCGCAATTCATTGTAAACAACAGTTATTTGCGCAAAAAAGTTTTTTGGAAGAAATCGCGCCTGTTGTACCTTCTATATATATTTTTTTCATTTTAATGTGTATTGGTGTACAATACAAATTAAAATAATATATTGATTGATTGATATTAAATAGGCTCTAGCGCGCTCACCTGAAACTAATGACATATCTAGTTACTCAATGGATTTGATTCTCCCGTAATAAATGTTCGGTGACTAAAAAGGTGTCGCCCTGTATCCACACCATCGTCTGCAGGCAGCTGATAAATGTACCCTTAAGTCATTTGTCCCAGGTCAATTTATATTAATAAGCTTCGCTTGCCAAGCACTTCTAAACCTCTGAGCAGTAATCTGTAATATTACAATGGATGCATTAATATTGATTGACTTGATGACTCAAAAAGTCACTTATCCCTTTTTCGTTAGTATTATTATTATTATTTATTTTTATTATATTGAAAGAAGATAAAATGTAAAGTTAAATCCTATAAGCGTCCCTTTGCTGTGTACACGCGATGGTTATTTTTAAGGAATAAGGGTGACAAACGAGCACACAGTCCACCTTGCGATACAAATACTTGGTTTTCACTTGGCTTGGCTTGGCTCTCATTTAACCGATGTTTTGCGTTTTTGGCGTAAGCGAGTTTATAACTATAATCTATAAAAACTGCTTAGAATGAAAAATTGGTTGCCTGTAAAGTCGGTATACGGGCGAAAGTTTTACGTGACAACGACTTTGAGTGGTAAAATAATTTTATTATGTCTGTCTCTCTCGCTCTTAGGCGGGCTAACCATGCCCGAGTGGAAGGGACGCGTGCCTCTCACTCGCTCTCATTGTGAGCGCATAACGTGAGCGGAGCGTAACGCAGTTTCTTGAAGTGTCACCCGGCAAACCAATTTATAAGACGTTGTCACGTCAAAAAGTAACATAAATAATAAATTTCAATAGTAAGGCTGACTAAAACTACTAGAAAGCTGATAAAATCGTTTGGAAAATCCAAAAGTGCACGCCTCAGGAACGTTTCATTTAATTTTGATGAAAAAAATAAATTACCAAAATAAATCGATTATACAAAGTATAAAATCGATATGCGCTGTATGGTACATTTGTCCTTTGTCTATCAAGGGCTAAAGAAGAAAATGAAAGGGCCTTTAAATTTTAATAGCAATAAAATTTATGAAATTTGAAAATCATTTTATTAAGAAACGACGAGTACTATGCTATTGATATGAAATAGGGAACTAGTTGACGTAATTCTGAAGCTAATAAAAAAACACGGTTTCGATACGTCAATTTCTTTGGGAGTTATCGTGACTACATACAAAATCAACATCCGGACGTCCATGTAAAATTTTTTTGAAACCGTTTTTTATAAAGTAGCAATAAAAAATGATGATTTAGAAAATATAAAATGGATTAATCAGAGTGTTTTCTTGATATAAGGCTACTCATATTATCGTATAAGTGCAATATTGTCATGATAGAAGCATTTTAAGACCACAAAATTGAAAAATAACGCTTCGCGTTATGAGGCGTGCCATATTACATTACACAGTTTTACACGTAAGTTTTAATCTGAATTTGATATAATTTGAGTTCGTCACGATGTAAAAGAATCAACTACCATATACGTGGGTGGTCTGAAAAGTTTCCGACCTAACAAAGATACAAGACATTTTTTCGTAAAATTTATTTTTATTTTTCTACATAGTGTCCTTGTAACTCTACACACTCGAACTTCCAGCAAAGCTCCCATTTCTCTAACTTGTCCAAATAGTACTCGGTGTTTTTCTCTTGTTCACGAAGGTAAGCCTTCTCATTTGACGAAAATCTCTGTCCTTCGAGCGCAATTTTTAGATGAGGGAACAAAAAGAAGTCGCTTGGGGCTAGATATGGTGAGTAAGGTCAATTCAAACCGTAATTCGTGGATTTTGCCATGGCAACCGCTGAGGTGTGAGACGGTGCGTTGTCATGGTGAAACAGAATTTTCTTTTTCTGCAAATGTGGCCGTTTTTCCGCAATTTATGCCTTCAGTTTGGCAAGTAATGATGCGTAGTATGCTCCTGTAATATTTTTTCTTTTTTAAGATAATCGATTAAGATAACTCCATAATTATCCCAAAAAACAGTATTTTTTTTGGAGCCGGTTCCCCCTTTGCAGTCCACCTTTACTGTATTTTTGTTTCAGGCGTATAATGGTGTACCCAAGTTTCATCTACAGTAAATAATCGGCGCACAAACTCGGACTTTTTGCGCCTAAACTGCGTCAACAAAGCGTTGGAAATGTTCATTTTTTACAGCACGTATTTGGTCTAACGTGAGCAAACGCGGCACGCAACGTGCTGACAGCGTTCTCATGCCTAAATCTTGATTTAATATGTGACAAACACGTTCTTTGGACATTTTTATAGTCTCTACTATCTCTCTCACTTTAATTCGGCGGTTGTCTAGTACCATTTGGTAAACTTTAGCGATGTTATCGTCAGTAGTTGCAGTTTTTTGACGACCCGAACGTTCAATTCTCCCAAGCTCTCACGGCCATGATTAAATTCAGCTATCTAAAATTTCACTGTAGTAAATTATGATGCAGAGTCCCCATACACAGAGTCCAACTCATCTTTGATTTGCATAGGCGTATTGCCTTCCAAAAACAAAAATTTTATGACAGCTCAATACTCATTTTTTTCCATTTTCACAAAAACACTCACATTGATTCACTCAATCGACTGTCAAATAACAACTACGCGTCCAAAATGGCTGAAAGTTTGGCGCGTAACTGTCAAAAAATGCACAACTACATTTACTAGCTTTTATTGACGAGTGCTGCCATGTTCACGATGAGGTCGGAAACTTTTCAGACCACCCTAGTATTATTCTATTTGTATTGTAAGTTGCAACAGAGAGAAAAAAAGGGATAGCAGCAACTACCTGACAATAGTTCAAAATAATAAAAACTGTGATTGCCAACTCTCCTGCTAAGCGTGTCAACTATGGCGAATAACTCCCCTATGAGGCAATATATGGGGAGGCCTTTGTTCAGCAGTGGAATTCTGACCAGCTGTAATGAATGAATGAATGAATGAATAGAGACGAAACGGTAGCGCTTTCAATTCCCGCATCCTCAGACTAACAAACAAAGAAAAACGGAGCGCTTCGTACATTTTAAGTAATGCAACAACCAAGCCAAATCATTCTCATATTATTCCAAGAACACACACTCACGTAGACATTATACGTCTAAAATAATTTGCAATCAACAACATAGTTTAATGTGTATAGGTATGTGTGCGTCCAGTATTGCAATTTTACGAGAAAAATATATTTTTAATTAAAAAAAATAAAGTACGAAAATGCTGAAACCATGTTCCACCACCACGTAGCACTCCATCTATATTTCTTTGTTGAATATTTACTCTTATTCGTATGTTAAACAAAATAAGTGTTTTGGTTCAGCAATGCATTTGTGTAACTCTGGTGGGAATAGTTGTTCGTTTCGTTTTCAAGTTTGTAATTTTATTCGTTGCAATGTAGAAATGTGTGAGTATCGGTTATGAGCCAATGTATTTTTTATATTACTATTTTATTTGAGGTTTAAAAATATTTTCATAAAGACAGAATATTACCCAGTTTCTCACTAGAGTTTGAGTTTCACTAGAGTTATGTAATCGCACTACTGGATGTTTGTCCATGTGCAATTAATGCAAATGGCTATGGTAATGTTGTTATGTATGAGAAAGTTCGAGATTGTTCTGAGTTAGACTCGTTTTGACTTCTTCATCTGCAGTAGAACCAGAGTAAATTACATAGCGCAATGGATCAGTTAGCTGAAGTGGCAATGCGCCAGCCTTATAGCTAGAAACACCGACAGCTGATGAAAAAGAAAAGTTCTCGAGTTGCAGACTTGTACGAGTAAGCGAAGTGTTAGGCGTTAGGCTGGAGTGACGACCTGAGCTAGTAAGAGGTGCAAGAAATACTTTCCATTAATTCTCCTATTTCTTTACTTTCCTATTCCTTCCTTCAAGATATAATGCTCCATACTTTAAGCATACGCTTTATGTCATTACTTGGAGGAGGCCTCAGCAGTGCACTTGTGATAGGCTGTAATGATGATGATCATGACGATAATGTTTTATTTTTAAATTGTATATTCAAAGTCATTTTCTACTCTCTCTACAGCTCAAAATCTAATGAAAATATTTCAAAGACTGAAATGAGTAATAAAGACCCGGGACTCTCACAAACAACTTACATGCATACGTTTTAGCCGTCCCGAAACTAAAGGAACTTGAAATGCAAATTGCATGCAAACATGCATGCATAGATAGAGCAGTGGAGTCTGCTTCGCAGCTTGTAAATTGCTTTGGCTCCGGTTGATCCAAATATTGACGTGACGTTCCCAAGAGGTTCCGGTAAAGCAGCGACCGTATTAATAAACTGTGTGTAAACTATCCCACAATTTCTGATGTAAATTATACAACAAATTGTAATAGTGGGCCATGAAATTATTTTAATATGTTAATTTGTATATTTTAATAAATGTTTGTACAAAAACACATTTAATTTTTTTAAATTTTCGGTATAGATGATGAGATGACTTAATTTACCTATAGACTTTTTTGTCCAAGTTTATTTTTTTTAATTTCGATAAGTTGCCATTGTTATAAGTAAGTATAGTGTTAGTGTTTTATTCAATGATTTAAAAAGGAAGGATACGCCCATCTAAACATTTTACTTATACCTTCTTCATAGAAGCAAAAGTAGCACCATCTGCCATAACTCATAACACATATGAACTACATGAGTGCGGCGTTGCATTGGTCGACGACGCAACCAGGGCTGAATTTTGAAGTATAATAATTATTCATAGGGTGTAGTATGTAGTATCGTAATAAATAAAATAAATAATAGATAAAAATAAAAATACATTTATTTCTCAATAGTACTATTTCATTAATTAATGTTGAAACAACCCCAGAGAGTAATTTAGTTCCTCTTGTTGGGGTGTTTCACTCTTAGCTTGGTGCTTAATTTTTTTACTGTACTATGCCACTATACTACGCGAAAATACCATAATTGTATCTTCAGGTTGACCGACTCGTATTATTGGTGGTCCTTTTACTTTTTAATATTTACCCTAAAATATCTAGAATTTCTATATGTTCGGCAACACCAAATCAGGTAACGACAGGGTAGGCGGGAATTCTTCATGTGATGTTTTATTATCCCGGTCATTCTGACAGAGACGATATCATGTTCATAGTAATATTTTTGAATTTACTATGAACATGATCGTAATGCAATTATATTTAAATTCAAAACAAAAACGCCGAAAAATGAAACGCAAAAACCCCGGCGCATGGGGAAAAAACATGAAACGTCGAACGTGGTATAATTTTGGAAAAATTGTAAGTATAATTTTATTTTCGATGTACAATATTTTTGAGGGCTTGAATCCAACCCTGGCGTAAATTACAGTCGCGTTGGCCCTAAACTGTCATATTTTGGGGCCAACGGATTTGTGCTATTTTTTATTTATTTTTATTTATTATTTTTTTTATTAGTTGCTTGGTTGGCCCGGTCCTTACGCTAGTGATATATAAGTCAATGGTTTTATCAGATCTGAGTTGATTATGACGGACATTTGCGGACATTTTGTAATTCCTATACATTTGACTTCAGATAATATTCGCATGTTGTCGCTATGCTTAAAACCATCCAGAACAGCATTATCACTATAATTTTCATTTATTTATTCGTGAATTTACTAAAATCCATCTATGCCAGCAGTGGACTTGCGCTGAACATAGGCCTCCCCCGTAGATTGCCTTATAGGGAGAATATTTGATATAGTTGGCACGCTCGGCAAACGCTGTAGAATTTTGATAGGCTGACTAGACTTGACTTTTAATGAATTAAACAGTAAGTAATGCCTATGATCAGCAGTGGCGTGACGAGATGAAAAATGCGAAATTTAAATTAGAAATTTATTATCTTTCTCCCTAAATTATGTAAATAGACGTACGCGATTCCTAACAACGCTATATCCGACGGCGAAGTGTTCTGAAATTGCTGTAGTTTTTGTTGTTCTTTGTTTATAAATGCAAAGTTATTGACTTTATACGCTCCTATTCTTAGCTTTCTTTCATTTCTAAGATGGTTATGGAGCTATTTGACCGGCCCCAATGCATGTTGCCGGACTTCATAAGTCCTCGAAATATTTCTATCTCAGACATGCAGATTTGATCACAACGTTTTTCTTTACCGCCAAGCACGTAGTAAATCAGCACTTAAAGTTGTAATTATCAATTTTGTTGGTACCGCCTGGTCATTTATTTATTTATTTATTTATAGTAGAGACAACATTTATTTTTATAATTTAGCAAGCACGAGCACGATTGAAACAAACTATGTGAAGCGATTACGTTATATTATAAATTTCCAATTTTCAACGACGTAAGTCTTTAGAATTGTTCGTGATACGAGTGAGGACTTAAAGTCTCAACATTAATTTGTATTTTTTAAGATCTATTTAATACATAATATAAAATTTAATGAAACAAAAGATGCAACTAAAAATAATAAAACCTGCTGTTGCCAACCTTCCTGTCAAGCGTGGTAACTATGAAACATTTCAAGGCGGATCACTCCTGTATCAGTTTGTTCCAGTTGACCATGTCCAGAAAAGATCAGCTTGAATCGTCAACAACAGACTTCATTCTGATAGACTTGATCCACTGGCCTTAATAAGGCATTAAGTGTATTTTTTTTTTGCAATATCTATTGTATTCTAAATAGGTGTGTTCTGAGGTGTAGGTAAAGTTCCACAGTAGTACATTCCGAAATAACTTTAAATTCAATCCACAACACTTTGATGTTTGATAATCTACAACTGTTTTGTGGAATTATTTTTTTTCATTAGAAAGTCTAATTTGTGGAATCAGTTATATATAGCCAGTTGTTTTCCGGACCATTATGATAACACGTGCAAAAACAAACCTATTTCTTTTTGGCAGACTCCAATAATCGGTGGAAATCACATTTACTATACCAAAAAAAAAATTTCAATTTTAAATTTTTTAGTTTTGGTGGTTTTTCGATAGTTGAACTACTTGCCCAAAGACAACCAAAAAAACTTGCCCAATATAAATATTTGGGCAAGTTTTTTTTTGTATAAGTTCCACGCTGACGAATCGCGCGTAAAACCTAATTTGATAAATAAAAATACAACATTTTTAACTTCATTTTTAATAACATTGCAAAACAATTTAAGCAATATACACTGGCTTAACTAAATCCTAATAACGAAAATTGTAAATTTATAACTAAACAACGAGTATTTAATTCGAGTGTATATATTAGTGTAAATGTCGTAGGAATTCCACAGCAATTTACTTTATATTTTTGCTAAAAAACATGACTAATTAAAAACATTTATAAGAATTTCAATAAGGTAAAAGGTCTTTAAAACAAACTAACGAGCTGTTCTAAAATTGATTGCTAATTTATAGAACACTTTAAACGAAGTATTATTTTTAGGTTTTGAAAAAATTTGTGCATCAGGGACTCATAAACTTAGATAAATAAGAAAACATTTCTATAATAACGATTGAACAACATGTAAAATATTTCATTTAATTTAGCACGCAAGATTCGTATGTTGGTATCATGTATTTAATGTTAATAAACGCATCTGGACCACCGTACCGCTCTAGGATCTGTAAAGTATCTTCTATTAGGTCAGCAACATTTTCTCCGCGTGTAGTGGTGTGATCTATTCCAGCACCAATGTTACCTGAAGATAAAAATATGTTATTATTTATTTTGTCAGATGAGTATATCATCAATTCATTTATTTATTCATTCCTTCATTCATTACAGCCTTATAAACTGTTCACTGCTGAATATAGGCCACCAAATATATATGGCGCCATAATGAGTATATTTGCCATAGCTACCACGGTTAGATAGCGGGTTGGCAACCGCAGTTTTTTCTTTTCAAGTTATTATTAGGAAGAGGCTGCTGGTTTGTTTCCCTCTGTCACCTCTTACGATACCTACGGGACAGTAGACACGGTAGCGTAGTGACGATATAAAAGGTGCTAAAAAACACATGTTTGAATTTATGATACCGTGTAGTGACGCGGTATCATAAATTCAATCATGTTTTTTTTTAAGTAGCATTGGTAAAAAACGAGCACACAATCCACCAGATGGTAAGTGAATGATGTAGCCCATAGACACCTAATATCACCTACGATCCCACGTATCAAAGTCTTCTGCCGAACATAGATCTCCTTTGGATAGGATAGGATTATTTCATAAGAAGAGATACATGCCATAGTTGCCACGGTCGGCAACTATTTGGTTTATTTCCCTTCTGTCGCTTGTTACGACATCCATGGGACGATATGGGGTAGTGGGATATTCTTACATCGCCACTACGAGGAACATTTCATTGGTTATCATAATATGAAATAATATACCTAAATAGCGGACTTAGTAGAAGCGAAGGGGACTTATCGCCTCATTACTAGCTATATTATCATTTATAAGTCGGTTTAATGTAAGTCTAGTAGAGAAATTCTGAACTTGCTAGACGACGACGTTATATATCTACAAAAAAACATTATGTGGAACAGCGCAACCCCAGTGCTGTGAAGCATTCGCCAGACGAGAATTAAAAAAAGGTTAAAAATAAAAGCTATTAAATCGTTAACTTAGATCTTTCCATGTGTATTTTTCACGTAAAAATTATCTTAAATATTATGCTAATAAAATTTTCTTTTCAATAGTTTTATACTAAGGCACTGACCTCTACATTAGAGGTCAGTGTACTAAAGTTGTTGATTATTATATCAATAATGGTACCGAAAATATCACGCGTCTCAATAACATCGAAGCACCGCATTGTTTTCGTTATAATAGACTTGTCGTTGCGTTCGAGAAGATTAATTACACGGCGTCGTCGGCAGCAAAGGCGTTAGAACGTATTTCGGGCGTTACGTGGCACCACCGCGTCCTGACGCCCGGACACATTGTTACGGGAATTCTGAGCGTGCCAGTCCTGCCATACAGACTAACGACTAGTCGCAGCAAACTACGCATTAAACTGTCATTGTTATTGTTTACATCCATTTTGTGAGCAAAATAAAAATGAAAATCATTTTATATAGATTTAAAAGATTTTATTCAACTAAAGTTAAAGCCTTTGAATATTTTATTTCGTGTAAGTTAATTTAGCTGACTTTTAAAAAAGGAGGAGCATCTCAATTCGAGTGTATAAATAATACGTTTTATGTATGTATGTTACTTGATATCTTGATCAATAGGGAACGGATTTTTTTTATTAAATAATTCTTTTTTTTATTAAATAGGTTATACTTCACGGGTGGTCCCACATAAATTTGTACTCAAAATTGCCTTAACTCAGTGAGGAAACTAAGGAGATAAAAATTTTCAAGTAACTTTTGAGACGAAATTCGAGTTTTTGATTCCTTAGTCCACTCAAAAGCGTTGAAAACTTAGACTTTCTCTTACAAAGTCTTAGATTTTAATTAAAAGTGAAATCCGACTTCAAAGAATTGAAAATAATAAAATAATTTACGCAAAATAACTTCAAAAGTCGAGGCTAGAAGTATTAATTCTACACATTATGTCTTGGGTCCGATTTCTGAAGCTATTATGAGGAAATATATTTTATAATTTATAGTTCTTTGAATTCGCCGTTTACTTTTTACGAAAATTCTTTTTTTAAATATATTATAGTTGTTACCGCCACTTCTCAAATTGAAATATTCCGCGTTTTTTTGGTCAACCTTATTGACGAATCAGATTTCCTCTATAATACCTTTCATTCATTCCATTCATTCCTTCTTGCGACCGACGACCGGGTAAAAGATGAGTCTAAGTAAAAACACGCCCGCCCGCGGAAGCATATTGTGTCACGCTCGCTATATCTATTTATATTTATATTATCATATATAATCATGCTGCAGCTATATTAATAGTATAGTTGTAGCACGAATGGGTCGGCTCGACCGGGGAAGGACCACGCTCTCACAGAATACCAGCGTAAAATAGCAGCTTAATGCTGCTGTGTTTTGTGTGGTGAGTGTAGAGAACCGGAGACCCTTTTTACTGGAAAAGAGGCATTCTATCTTAATCCTCACGGCTGACAACGCATCTGCATTTAAATTCGCAAACGAAGATAGATGTAGATGTCTATGGGCCACAGCAACCACTTACCATCAGGTGGACTGTGTGCTCGTTTGTCACCTTTATTCTATAAAAAAAAACACGGCCGTGGATTGTATCAAATAAGTGTAAATCGCGCAAGATAATGCAATCGCGGAGTATACAACGCGAGTGTCAACCTCAAGTACGAAGAGAAGCTGCTGGCGTTCTCCAAGTGCGTACCTTCAGTTTTATGTGTCGGTTGCAAATTTCAACGAAATCCAATTCCAACTACCTATTACAGTCCACTTTATACCAATTTTAAACCACGCATCACCGATAGTGCTCAAATCAAGACATTAACAGAGACAGTCTATTCAAACAGCATTGTAGTACTTAATTTAAATAAGTGAAAAAGTCTATCTTATATCACGTAACCTTTATTACTTTACATGCTTTTGATTAAAATGTGTTGAAACAAAAACTATTTTAGAGACCTTGAAATGCTTGTAATAACAAAATAAATTTTTCTCTGTGACCAAAAATGTATAACTCGCCGTGTATTGACAGCGTAAGAGAATCGATTACCCCATATTATCCCGTGAGTGTCGCAGGAGGCAACAGCGAGAAATAAAACAGCTTCAGTTCAGCAACATTTTTCTGATAACCGTTACCGTTACAGCATACCAAAAGTCCACTCCTAAATATAGGCCTCCCTCATCGACTGCATCATAAGGGGCTATTTACCATAGTAGTCACGCTTGGCAGGCGGGCCAGTAACCGCATTTTTTTTAAATCGTAATTATTACGTGGTACGTTTAGACTACGACAGAAATTCCGACAATGTCTGACATTAATTTCTATACTGTTTATACTTGTACGGAATTTTTGTGTCCGAGTAGTGTCTTTTTGTAAGTGTACGGAAATTGTGTCCGAGCTGTTCATACGTAAACTAGTTAGTGATACTCGGTCAGCATGGTAGTATTTGGGTACATCAGTGGATTAAAAAAAGGTAAGAATTAGGAGCTTACCATAGATTGCTGAATGAGTTACGCACAGAAAATCATCAAGGTTATGAAAAGTTCTGTCGAATGAAATATGAAGATTTCGAATATTTATTAGAAAAAGTTACTCCTACTCGTATAATACAATAGTCTCCTTGCTCCACGTAAAACTCATTTTGTGCATTCTAAACGCGGTGCGTGGTATTAAAAATGTCAAACATGTTCGAAAACTTTTCAACTACACTAGACACTTGGACACAACGTATTCACACAGCGGCTGATGCGACACTAATTATCGTGTCACAATAAATTTTGCAATTACTCGTAGAGACACTACGTTTATACAGAGACACTCGATGTATACACGAATGTACCGTGTCTAATGTAGTAGTCTAAACGTACCAACGACACCCGTCGGAAAATATTATGGGGTAATGATTATTTTTACACCTAATATAGTATATATATTAATGTAATAGTAATATATATTACACACATATAATTGTAATGTTGGTGAAATCGAATAATTGCGACTTATTTGTCGCGCGTGTGTTTCATTCGCTTCGTCTCATTTCTCGTGTTGTGAAATAGTTGCGGCCGAGGTTGGGAGCATTTGGGGAGAATCGGTTTCGTCACTGTTCCTCGCAGTCAGCTTCGTCAAGCTAATGTTGCAAATTACGTGTTATTTGTAACATCCCACACTTTAGCTGAAGTTTGTTATGAATTTGTAATAAGTAAATAAATAGAAAACCCTTGATATTATTTCTGTCTTTTAATATGAATACTTGTTACGTTATTAATATCACTAATATTCTTTATAAACACTATGTACGCTTAAAATGCATGTAGAAGTTCACGACAACAGTCGAATGGCGGATCCAACCCACCAATTGCTAGGCTTGCGGTCCGTATCTTTAATCACAAGACTACTGTCACTTCTGTCTGCTCAAATATAACATAACATAAACACTCACGCCTGTCACCCAGAAGGGTAGGCAGAGACAATTTACTTCCATTTGGCACGATCCTGACACACCTCTATCGCCTCCTCCACATCCATATACCTAGGCATAGACGCTTGTCGGTTAAGGGTACTCTTAATTTGGCCCATTTTCAATATATCGCCAATTTGGTCGATAAATTTTCGCCTAGGGCGTCCTTTCTCGACTCTGCCGTTCACCTCTGCCACATAAATTTGCATTGTCACTCTTTCCTCATTCATTCTTTCTACATGACTAAACCACCGAAGCATTCCTTTCTTAATCCTGATCACAACATCATCTTGTAAACCACACTCTTCTCTTATCACACAATTTCTCACTCTGTCATTCAGATTCAGCCCTAACATACTCCTTAATGACCGCATTTCTACAGCATTTATTCTATTTTTTTGCCACACCTAACTTTCACTATGAAAGTTAGTGGCAGAAGTCTTTGAATGTGCCTTTTGACACATTCTGACTTTCCACAACAGAGTGTAGAGCCCCATTTACTTTATTTCCTGCGTTCACTCGTCGTTCTATATCCTTATCATATCTACCATCCCTACACATCCCAAATACACAAACTCATCTACTTGCTCGACCAATTCCCCTTCTATTCTTATTTCACATATCGTTTTACATTCTTCTCTTTCAAAAACCATAACTTTCGTCTTACTTGCGTTCACTTTCATTCCCCTTTCTTTTAATGACCTGTTCATTAATGTAACCATCATTTGCAACTCGGCCGCCGACGACGCGAGTATGACTTGATCATCGGCGTACAAAAGGCATTTGACTTTTAACTCACCCATTCTTAACCCGCATTCTTCAACTTTCAAATTTTCCAAACAACTGTCCATAAATAGGTTGAACAGCCACGGGGGAAACCACACAGCCCTGTCTGACCCCTTTATGGATGCCAAACCAGTCCAAGTAGGCCCCGTTGATCCTGACACAAGCACTGGATTCCCTATACAGAGAATTCAAATATCTGACTACTTAATTAAATAAATACTGAAAAATATTTCATAGCTGTTCTTTAAACCAAAATTCTAAAGGTATTTAACCAAAAGATACTTTCTTTAATTTTATCGCTATCTCATTAGCTTAAACATATTATTTGTCCGTGTACGAAATTCGGTCTGAACCGAATTTTGGTCACGGCGTAGCGGGCAGTCTCAACGGAGATTACAATATGCACAGGACAAAATTTTTGTGCACTAGTGTATATGCAAGCACAGGTGCATTTTCTATTCCCTCACTCTCATATCATATCGCACGGGTGTGAAACACCGCCCATTTACTGACTCCGGGCTGCCAATGAGAATTTCATGACAAAAACAACCAGTAACAGACTTTGGCCTGATAATTCGAACCCGGGACCTTATGATCAACAATCGCGTTCACGACCACTAGACCAATGATGCAGTCAAAGAAGGGTAGCTTAAACGTATTTCTATTCCATAGCCTTTATGATCCTTAAAACGATATTCTCTTAAAAATACATGTTAACAAGTTAGGATTTTATTAGTCATATAATTTGAAACTCAATATTACATATTAACAACAAACTAAAATATTATCAACAAACATACACAAAGGAAGAGCAGAAACGGGAGCAAACTTCATATGATAACCTTATAACAAATATATACCATTGATACTGAGCTTAATCGGATACAGATGTACAACACATGTTACTTTGAGGCACCGACAGTGCAACTATCGAGATAAATGATGCCCCTTGCATCGTACTGTTACAATTGTAATCAATAACCTTGTAGAACAGATTTTACCTGTCAAATCCATAATAGTGATTTAATTATTTATTTCGACACCAACATAATAAACATTACATTGCTGCAAATAGGACAATATATTGGGTTTGTAAAGCTTAATGCTATTATAATTATAGGTGAAGACTACATGCAATAAAAATAAGATAAGAAGCAACAGGAGAGGATTTAAAAGTTTCAAAAAATTAAGTTATGCAAAAATCAACAACACTATTGTACAGTCAATGACTTTTTAAAGCTGCGAATGCCACCCGCGATTAGGTCTAAGTCTATTGTTTTGGCCATGTTTCTGTACTCTCTCACAAAACGGTATAAAGGGGCATTTTGACCAAGTTTAGATTTACTAGATTGATTCACGAGTATATTAAATCTTGATGGCCGACGTAGTTTGAGTGACGCTGAGAAAGTAAGTAGGTGTAAAAGATCCGGAACATCGAGAATGCCAATATAACAATTTACACAAGTGTAGTTTTTACGTTGTAGAACCACGCTGCAGCTATATTATGGTTGTAGTACGAATGCGTCAGCTCGACCGGGGAAGGACTATGCCCTCACAGAATAACAGCATAAAATAGTAGCTTAATGCTGATTTGTTTCGTATGGTGAGTGTAGTAAATCGGAGTACATTTTTATTGAAAAAGAGGCATTCTATGTGAGTCTTTTAGAGGATAGGAGGATCTTGTAGATGTCTATGGGCTATAGCATCCACTTTCCATGTGGACTGCGTGGTTTTTTGTCACCGTTATTCTATAAAGAAACCAGTACAATGATATGGTTTAGCCACGTGATGGCAGCGATATTATGCTAACATACAGCAGTATAATAATATATGTACAACGTCTAACAAATTTTATCAAATGTAACATAATAAATTCTCTAACATATTTTGTTTTATTTTGCTAAAATTTGTTAGATGTATAGTACAGTACCATTATAAACTGCCAGCTCATGAGGTACCTTGAGGATCACCAGATGATTAGTGATCGCCAGTACGGTTTTCATTGGGGTCGATCAGCTGGTGATCTTCTGGTCTACCTGACTCATAGATGGGCGGAGGCAGTAGAGTCCAAAGGGGAGGCATTGGCCGTTAGTTTAGACATAGCGAAGGCCTTCGATCGGGTCTGGCACAAAGCGCTTCCTTCGAAGCTCCCTTCCTATGGGCTTCCCGAGAAATTGTGCAAATGGATCACCAGTTTCCTTGCTGATTGGAGCATCAAGGTCGTAGTTGACGGTGCATGCTCTTATTACAAGCCTATCAGCGCTGGTGTTCCACAAGGCTGCGTGCTATCACCACCGAATTCTTTCTGATCGGCTCGATTCACTGGCGCTGCGTAGAGATGTTGCCCCTCTTTGCATTTTCTATCGAATCTATCACGGGGAGTGCTCTGAGAAATTGTTTGGATTAATTCCAGCCGCCAAATTTCACGAACGCACATCGCGTCAAAATTCATGATACCATCCTCATCATCTGGATGCTTGGCGGCCCACCACTGTGCGTTTTACTAGGAGTTTTCTTCCTCGTACAAATTCTTTGTGGAATTGTTTACCACCGGAGATTTTTCCGGACCGATACGACTTAGGGTCCTTCAAGAAAAGAGCTTACTCCTTTCTAAAAGGCTGGCAACGCACCTGCAATTCCCCTGGTGTTGCGGTTGTTCATGGGCGGCGGTAGTCACTTACCATCAGGTGAGCCGTATGCTCGTTTGCCCCCTCTTCTATAAAAAAAAAGATGTTATATATACACCCACACCATTTATAAGTTTCTAACATGTTGTATAACTTTGTTTGACATTTTGTAATCAATAATTCGATCTGAATATTAAAAAAAACTTGGTTTAAAATTGTTATTTCACACAATATAACTGCTGTGCGGAAACACCATTAGAGAATTATTGATTACCTTATAATATCGTGTTTTAAGACTAAGCAAAAAGGCTACTAGACTTCCATAGTAAGCGATTTAGCACGATTCCGTTTTATATTATAAGTTTACAAGTGAACATAGGTTTTTCCAATAATGCAAACTCCATAAATGCAAAAAAAAAAACAGGTTACGCATTAATTGAAATATTTGCTCATACTCTAAGTTCCCAAGGGATCGGTGGTGGTCCACTTTGTGTCCAGCGCACCTTGCTTAAAGGGAAAGAGGAATAAATGGAGGAGTTATCCCTTCCTGAAAAGAACTGCCGAAAGCCGACGTGGCCGACCTGGCGTGGCTGCGGTTGTGTTCGAAAGTGTTTTCGTGGGTTTGCTGATATGCGGCGAAGGTGGAACATTATGGAGTATTAACTGGTGCGAGTCCGACAATCTTTGCACCTGTAAAAATTATATATTTTTCCATGAAGAAGAGAACGGGGGTTATTTAGACCGAACATATACCCTCGCACTGGTTAATGTTCCATGTCTCCAGGTTATAACATTTAAGGATTTTTTCAATTCAAATGATTTTCCCCTATAAATCGATCACCGGGGCGTTATTTGTCAATCAACAGATTTCACCGCCTGCAGTTGAGGTTTGCATTTGCAGAATTCCGGCATCCATTTTATTTATTTATAGCCCTCACATAAAATAACCGTAAATATATAGATTATACCTAACGGAGAAATAAAGCATATAATAAATCGACCGTAACACATCAGTGCACGTATACTCACGATTCCTGTCCTTGAACAAATTGAGCGTGGGTAATATCTGCCTGTAATACGGCACGAGGGCCTCGCCGACTCGGTCGCAGCCGGTCACGAGCATCTGGATGCATTTGAGAGCGTGGCATAGCACAGTCGGGCGCTTTGTCGCGAGTGCATCTGCAAATAGGGTGAATTGCTTTTAGTGTTTGGAAACTCTGAGCGCGTTCGTGAAATTTTTTAAATATTGTTGCATTTTACTAATTTTTGGAATTATCTCACATGTCTCACATGTATTTGACATTTTCTAACGATTAAAAACAAATTGTCATAAAAAAATAAAATACTAGTAGCAGAATTAATTTGTCGTGAAACGGCGTCATCGCATTTTGTCAAGAAGGAGTCGTAAAAGTTGACTAGTGTACGCTATAGCCCATAGACAACTTAACATGTATCATTGACTATACTAAAATTGTAAAATGGTTTTCATCTCTGATGACTTAGTTCGGATGCCTCGTTATCTATCTATCTATATATATTTAAATAAGTGAAATACCACTGACTCACACACATCACGAGATGTCCAAAACTTTTGTATTGTTAAATCTAATATATAAAAATTAATTTTTGTTTATTCGTATTTTATGCGCTGCCATACCGTTCATCAGATTGCGCTAAAACTTTGTCAACGGAGATGGGGCAAACGATGTTATACGGCTCACCTGATGGTAAGTGACTACCGCCACCCATGAATAACTGCAACACCAGGGGAATTGCAGGTGCGTTGCCGGCCTTTTAAAAAGGAGTAAGCCATTTTCTTGAAGGTTATAGGCATAGTACAATAAACTTAGAATAGGTGGCGCGTGTATCGTACCAACAAAATTATTTGAAATTTATACATCACTCAACTTCAATTGATGTATTATCATTTCCAATTAAACAATATAACTCTTCCAAGTTTAAAACGATATTTCGACAATTATTTTTTCTGTGGCAGCAACGCGCCGGGTACCAGCTAGTCTAATATAAAAATTTGGTATATCCTTTCTCAAAGTAGACACCCACTAAGAAAGGATTTCGGAAAATTCAACCCCTAAGGTGGTGGAATAGGATTTTACAACTTGTTGTTAATAAGGGCATTAGTTCTAGTAACAATAATATATTATTATTTAATAGAATAAGGGTGACAAATAAGCACACAGTTCACATGATAGTAAGTTAATCCTATGACATGCTCATAGACAATTAAGAAGCAAAACACAGATACGTTATCACCCCTGAGAACTTAGATGGAATGCTTTGTTTCCAGTAAAAGGAAACCCTTTCTATCTACACTCTACACTCACCATTCGAAACACAGAAGTATTAAGCTGCAATTTAACACTGGTGTTGTATGAGAGCGTGGTCCTTCTCCGGTCAGCCGACTTATTCGTGCTACATCTATAATATAGCAGCTACCGCGTTTAAAAATTTATTTTGATGATGAAGTGATATTGATAGCTTTTTACTAATGGGCTTTCAGTAAAAATCAACTGCCTACATATTGTACCACTGCTGGAAGCAGACATTTCCTCATCCCAGAGAGAGCTTTAGAGTAGAGTAGCTTCCATCATGTCACAGCAGAGCAACAATGAGAGATAGACAAAACGTTACATACTCGTACATTTCAAGTGACTCCGACACCTAACCGAAACCATGCACAACTTATTCTAACAACATGCACTCACGCACTCATATGCATCTAAAATCATTTGCAAACAACAACATGGTTTTGGGTGCATATTTGTGCGTCGAGCGTTTGATGGTCTATCGGTATGGAATGCCGCCCCGTTACGCATTAGCGAACATGTATTTGCGAACATGTATTAGCGATCATGTATTTGAAATACAATATTTAGTTTATCAGACGTGCGGGTTTCCTCGCTTATGCTCAGCAGTGGACATTAATCTCTGATAGGCTGGCGGAATACCTTTAAGTAAGAAACTTACCACTAGATGCTATCAAATCAGATGCTGATTTAATGAGTCAGTAAACGAAATCTTTACCGCTGAGGACGTGGTAACTATTCGTCTTTGTTAATGTACTTTAATGATAAGAAAAACAAATATATTTCTTACTTTTAATCGGAATAATTAGCTGAGGTACCACTGGCAACACTTTATATGAACCTTTGGTAACCAAGTCGTGGATTCCTTGCTCCACGATGAAATTGAAGGGATAAGTACCCTCCGAAAGTCCATCGAAGAATATGGGGAGATAGTGATGGAAGTCCAATTTTTCTATTGGCACCTAAAACAGTTTTATCTCAAATTAATAGCAAATAACAAATAACTTTCGCATATGTATTAGGAATAGTACCTGGGCGATCGAGGTTAGCTCGGCATTGGAAAAGAAATTAAGGAATAAAAACTATCTCGGTAAATTTGAATATTAAAACATTATATTAATACAAAATTTAATCGAAACGTTAAAATCGCTTTCGAGAAACCAATTTCAAACTATATTCTACAAGAAATGCTTATTAAAAAAAAACGATATTCATTATTATCATTAGATCTTATTGAAATAATATATATGGGACCATCACAAATACTCTTTCGGTAAATCATGTCACCGCCACTGGAGTAATGCGAACTTATTGCTTTGTAATTATAACCCTTCAGAAGTGAGAAGAGGTGTGTGCTCACCTGTGCGACGTATTTTAGCTGTATCTTTATCTACTTTTATCTACTCAAATCAAACTAAGATTTATCGATTAACTAACCGAGGAGGAAAGGTATTAAATTTTGATGTCAATGCCTTTTGAAGTTGTTTATATTTTAAAATTATCCAATTTAATTAAAATAATACTTGAATAGAGTTATGTACAGAAATGTTTCTAATTTATCTTTGGAATTATTGAGTGCGTTTGTTTCTTTTATTATAAACTGGCGCCTGGGTGGGATTTATTAATGTGCCATTATTTATATTTAAGATAATTATCAAATACCATTTAATTTATCAATTCTTAAATTTCTCAAAAAACCGCCAAGTTAGCATAAAATATAGCCTAGATCACTAGTTTTACCATAATCGGTTCAACCATCTGAAGATCATTGAAGAGAGACAGACAAACATTAATAGCATGAAAATAACCCACTAAGCTCATCAAAAGCCACGGCTCCGTGGCGCAGTGGCTTAGCAATGAGTTAGGTCCGCGGGTTCGAATCTCGCATGGAACAAGTATTTGTATGTAAGTAAGTATTTGTCTACAAATAATTGTTCCGGGTCTGGATGTTTGTCCTTGTGAAATTTATGTGTAAACTGCCCCACGATACAGGAGAAAATCCTAGTGTGGAGGTAACGTTTTATAAAAATAAAAATAAATCGATATTACAGACAGACACATGTATTTATGTATAGATAAATTAGAACATACATCAATTAAAGCGGAAAGTGGAATATTTGAATATATACATCAGCATAAAGTACTATACCCAATTACATACTACATATTATTATAATAATTTGCACTATCTTACCATCCAATAAATATACCATTTTTAAATTAACTGGGTATTTGAAATGGACAGTTTAGTCTTTAGTAAATGGATTGCAAAAGACAAATGTTATGTGGCAGAGACAAAAACTCTTTAAAAATAAATTTATTTAATACTTTTAAACTAACTTAAAATATAGTAGTTGATACAGAGAACTTGGGAATGGAATTATGTTGAGGGATCGAAAGATTTGGTTTAAATAGTGTAGGAAGCTAGGACGTGGGGGTAAACATAAGGGAACAACATTGTTCTTTGTGTTATGGTTAACTTATGGTAAACTATAAACATTAGTATATAATGTTACAATCGAATTAGTGTGGCTTCTAAGGAAGTAAACAATATGATTTATAAAGTGTACAGGTCTTATAACATAAAGTAAATAGTATCCTATGACATAACATTAGTTTGGCTTCTAAGTAAGTAATTTAGTAAATAAACAATATAAAGTATACAGGACTTATAATATAAAGTAAATAGTATCTATGACATAGCACAAAGACACTTTGAAGTCTAACATACTACACAGAACGTTTGAGAGAAATTTTAGTTTAATGTTACGTTTGATATGTAATGAATTTAAAATTGTTATTTGAAATTCGTTACCTATCAAATTTTCATTTTTAAATTCAGATACAAATTATTTGTTGAAAACTGTAACAGGAGGTTGGCAGCAGCATCTTCCTGACAACAACTCAATAATGATAAAATAGCTGTGTAAAATAGTGTAGGGCGGGACCCCCTCTAGATGGAGTAATGACCTGTAAACACATGCAGCAAGTTGACAGATGCAGGTGGCTTAGGGCCGTGCTTTGTGGCATTTTTTGTTGGAGGCATAATATGTTCAGCAGTGGACTTGATAATGCCAATATCGATAGTATAATGATATACTGTAATTATAATAATGATGATGACTTCATGGATATCGAGAATGGACGTTCATCTTTTATTATTTATTATAAAAGTAGGGAAATGAAACTTATATCATGCGAAAGGTACTGTGCCATAAATGCGTTGAAAAAGTATTGTGTGTATGTTGCCCTTAAAGCAGGTAAAATAAAGTGAATATACGCACATGATTTTTTCATAATCAATATTAATACAAAAAAGCCCATCACGAGTCTGACAGATTACCTCACAGGAAGTATTTACATTGTTGCCACGCTTGTTAGGCGGATTGGCAATCAAAGTATCAGACATCGTGCACTTTCGACGCTGATCACTGTTTTCGGTGTGGTTGTGATCTGACGTTAACGAAATGTTTATACCGCCATATAACAAAAGATATGACATCATACTATCTGTTCCTAAAGCCGCATTTTAAGAGGCGAAATGTTGCGAAATGTTGTAACATATAAGCGTAACCCTGGCTTCTAAGCTACCTGTAAATAGTGTATGTTTGAAATCGAAAATATATCTCACATTTTATTTTATAACACAAATTGCTATGTACTATAAATAATTTTATATAACAAAATATCTGAAATATGTTTGCAACAATATGAAGATATAATCTGACTAAAATTTACTCAATGCTAACGCAACGAAAAGGAACTCTCGGTCTCCGAGCACGACACAAAACGGACACCGGATAACACGTGAACAGTTGTTACCTTCCAAGATAGCTTTTTTCCGCTCGTAGTGAACTCAATAGAGACGGGAAATTCGCCTCTTTGATAGCATTTTCTGAACATCGTCGGCTTTGGCGGCAAAGGGTCACAAACGCCACATTTCGGAGGCGGCAACACCTTTGTATTCCTCTGCATTGCTTGTATCGTAAACGCGGGCACGATACGCGGCTTTCTCTTCTTGTATCCATATGGATAATTTGGACTTGGCTTCTTCAGTGATTGACGAAATTCCTTTCCGCATGTTTCGGGCAAACAGGGCGGTAATAACACCATGTTTTATATTAAAGATTCAAAATATCATGATACAACGTAAGAGAGTAAATAATCCGATAATATCGATCTAAAATGTTGACACAAGTAATAAAATAAGAAAGCAAATTTGCTCACGGCCAGGCCCCGATTCTGATTGTTTATTTTGCAACATGATCGTTGCTTGGCAACCGGTCGCCTATCGATTGATTGCCGACAGCGCCGCCGCGCGGCTGCCGTTTAAATTAGGGCAGTTACATACGATAATTTATTTATATCAATTAAAAATATAAAAAAGTGTAAACAATTATTTTTGCATAATGTTGTCTGCGTTATTAACATGAACGCAAACTCGGATCGTACATAATTTGAAATAAAAATCAGAATTAAATCGCTAAAAAAGCGAAAGGTCAGGCACCTTTTAATTTTTTTTAATTTAAGAATAGACCGATTGAACTGTTTTAAATTTATTTATCAATTCATGTTCTTTATAACTGTTTTTTGTTTATTTAGTAATGATAATGAAAATTGACAATAGTGAAAGATAAGTATGGCATGAGAGTAAAATTAATGATGAATGAAGTCATTAAAAATTATGTTCGGTGTGACTTTGAATAATAGAATAAAAAGTCATGTGATAAGTGAAAAGTGGTCAGGCCCATGCCAAATGGAAGTCTATAGTCTCTGCCTACCCCTGGTAACAGGCGTGATATTTTATGAATATTCAGTAAATTTAGTCAATTATGGACTACCTTAAAACGTATGTTTAATTTACTACACACTTAAAATTTTGTAGGAAATTTAGAAGTATTTTTAAAATTTTAGGATTAATGAATACACGAATGATATAAAACTAATTTAGAAATCAGCACAGAAGAGGACCTATTTACATGTACGGATGACCTTATGAAACTGCTGTCACAGTCAGAGTGTCACAGAATAATGCAGTCGTGTGACACCCGCCTTATATTTGGTCCAGGACGCGAAATTATATTAGAGTTGGGGAGTTTTATTAGAGTTTAATATAAGGTATCTCACAATATCGTCGGTTGAGGAAAACTGGCTTGAATTTTGATGGCTTCTACACTCCGCGCGGAACACGGGGAAATGTTCTTTGATAACTTTTTTCGTATCGGAAACTTTAGGGTTTCAAGAATAAATTGGAACGGTTTTTAATAGATTTCATTTTGATGGCAAAACAAAAATATTTGTGTTTATATATTGGTAATTAGCGTTCCAGTTTGTTTGAAAAAAGGTAAATAAACATTAAACATTGGAAGCTAAAGCAAATAAGATTCCATATTAAGGAGTGAATAATTCGACGTTGAAATTCTTTTGTTTACAAACGTCTGATGTTTTACTTTTCTATAAAAAAAATTATGGTATTTTCAATGGCTCAATTAGCATTGAAAGTTAAAGCAAGTTAATAAGAAAGAAGAGTTAGTTTTTAATGTTTTCTTTAACTTTGATCATTTGTAAAAATTCCATTTTTAACATTTCAATTAATTTAATCCATTCTAGGTAGTAAGAAACATTTTCAGCCTGGGCGTCCGTCTAGGTAGGCTACCACCCTCTTGCTTATTTCTGTTGCTAAATTTTAGTGCTTGCACTGGTGTGAACACAGAACTGGTATGAAGGGTATAGAGAGTTAGAATAATAATTACAGGCTATTAACCATTCCATCTTAGTCCCCTGAGCTGACAACGCATCTGTAATCATCTATGTTTGAAGTGGGCTGCAGTTGTCCATGGACTGTAGCCACTTACCATCAGATGGAATGTTAGTTTGTCACTTCAATTTGTAATGAAAATACGTAAAATTTTAATTTAGCTTAGTTTTTGATAAACATCATAAACTTGTTTATGTATTATCTAATAACAAAGATGTCTGTGTACGCTCTTTCGCGGATAAAAAGAAGGCTATGATCGACGATAAAGCAGTGAAATAACAATAAACGGCGCGAAACGAGATGGAATCATTCGCTCGGATCTTTATATCGTTCGAATGGCTGCCGACGGGGCGATTATTTTATCACCATGTATATACGTGCCCTAAAGCTGTCGCGATAGAGATTTCGCGGCAAATTGAACGCCGGCCGATGGGATGGTTCGATATTTAAAATTTAATATAACATCTGCGGTCCGTATTATGGAAAATTTTATGACATCACGTGAAAGTTACGGGCGAAACTCATTGAATCTTTACGGTATTTTAATATTGAGAACATAAATCTATATTTACATACTGGTCTATAGATACGCTCCGTCGATGATTTACCTCCGTTTTATGTTTTATTAGAAAAGTAATTCATGTTTTACAATCAAATGGTTAAGTAGCCGTTATGTTCATAACATTTTAATATGTTTATATATATTTATTAATTGGTAAAACTATAGACATCCGGTACTCGCGTACGAGGATGGGAGGGGGAGGGGGGAGGGGGGGAGAATTCAGGGGAAGCCCTGGGTACCCTCGGAAATCTATAGGTTATGAGTAATAATTTTTTTGTAAAATCATAACCTTACTTTTTTTACACAGGAATATTGACTCACAGTTACTTCTGCAACGTCTTCGGCGCTGTGGGAAGTGCAACCCCTTCGCCCTTGCATAGCAAATCACAGGCATCACAGCTCACCTCCGCAGCTACGGCTTATTGGTCCAGCCTCAGCCGCTATGGCTCACACAGGTGCCTGCGATTTGCTACAGCGGGCGGGGACTGCTCTCCCTCCGCGCCTACGGCTTTACAAAAACACACTCTAGGGGTAGGGCAGACAAGACTACGTTGAGTCGGGGCATTCTGATTCGGTTTTAGTACAGATTCGACCTCTCTTATCTATAAAGTCAGTTTGCCCTAAACTCTACTATGATAGTGGTAAATGAAACTTTGTTTCAAATTTGTTGTGTTTGTTGTAATTAATTTTGTTTTCTGAAAAACCTCTTTGACTGCTCTCCACTGCGACTTAATTCGTTGTGTATGAGTCCCACCTTCAGCCACAAATGGATTGTCTGGGTCCGAGTGATTAACTTTTTTATGGGTGACCCGTTTCGTTATATGCAATGTTTAGTTAGTGAAATTTATTATCGTAATTAATTCAAAACACATTTCTGATATCTAAATACAGAGTAAAAGATTCAAATTTAACCCTAACAAGCCTCCTAAACTGAAAACATAATTAAAATCAAGTACCGGACGTCTATAGCCAACCCTATTAATTTCTTATTATTCTTTATTAGCCCTTAAATGTCCACAGTTGGACGTGCACCTCTCTCGTACAAGGGAGGATTCCCCTTAATAGTCACCCTTGGCAGACGGATTGACAACCTCAGTTCCAGATTTCTAGCAATTTTGACGCTGCTTGAACCTGCTAAGTTGTTGGTCCTAGATTCGATTCTCAACCAGTTAAGATTTATGATATACATAAATAATATATTTTTACGCTCTAAATATGCAGGTGTCTCAAATAGGATCACAGGATGAAGGTGACGATGATGACAATTATGATGATATTCATTTGTTCGAGGTTGACAACTTTACAATATGAACATATCACAGTAAGCTCGCAGACGTAGTGGTACACCTTTTTCTTTTAATAAACACCAATACTAGGACTCTTTTCCGTGAGGGTTCGTTGAGTCGTTTGATATACATAAATTGCACAAAGACAAATATTCATATCGGGAAACACCTATTTGTAGGCCAAGCTAATACTCGTTCTGTGCGGGATTCGATGCCGCGCCCATGCAGAGCCGCAACCATAATCTTAGCCACTGCGCTAATAAGCCGTCTTATCTACATCCACATAATCTGCCCAAGCCCGACCGTATATATAGGACTAGGATATAATATCAATGAGAAGTGAACGTGAAGTCTTACTAGCCGACTACAAAAATGACGAGGTTACAATTTGTAAGTACCTATTTATTTATAATACGCAACGTCTTCACCGATTGTAAACCTATTTTAATGATTATTATTTTATTACATAAGCTATACCTCAAGGGTGGTATATTTATTCTAAAGTATATGTTGCATTACGCTTACTTTATTATCGATTACGTGCAATTTGCTACCTTAGTGTGAGTGCGATTTGGTCTATCGTCAATATCAACTTCCCATTTGATGGCTAATTCAGCTGTATGTTCATATATATAAATTTCACGTGATATTAACGCTTAGTGTAAAAGGATTTTAATAATGCATTTATTTTAAATAGGCTTCAAGGGTGATTTCATTTAAATACGATGAAAAAATTCCATCTCCACGGGTCCAAATATGTGGTGATATTTTTAATGTAACAATTTACACGACATTTTCATTTGTTACATTGAGCTTTTGATATTGCTAAGTAAAAAAAAACTTAAAAAACTAAAATAAACAAAATAATTTCTGTATACATTAATAGCTTCTAAAGGCGGTGCTAAGACATTGTGCATCGATTAATTAAACAATTACTAACGACTTTACGAGCAATAAATAATGTGGAAAATTCTAGTATTCTATTCTTCTTACATTTTTTTTGTGTGACAAACGAGCACACAGTCCACCTTATATTTGCTGTGGCTTATATATACAAATATACATCCTTAATTTGATCTAACTAAGATCTCTTGACTTAGACGAAATATATCGTCACCAACAAGTTCTTTCGCTTCGGTTCGCTACACGATATACGGAACACAGCAGAATTAAGTTGCTATTTTTCCCTTGCATTCTGTGAAAGCGTAGTCCTTCCCGCTCGCCAATTCATTATTGATGCAACTACAATATGATAGCTTCAGCGTAACGCTACTAAGTTAACGTGGTAGAGCCATGCTGCAGCTATATTAGTAGTATAGTTGTAGCACGAATGGGTCGGCTCGACCGGGGAAGGACCACGCTCTCACAGAATACCAGCGTAAAATAGCAGCTTAACACTGCTGTGTTTCGTATGGTGAGTGTAGAGAACCGGAGAGCATTTTTACTGGAAAAGAGGCATTCCATCTTAGTCCTCACGGGTGACAACGCATCTGCATTTTGATTCTTTATTGAAGATAGATGTAGATGTCTATGGGTCACAGCAACCACTTACCATCAGGTGGACTGTGTGCTCGTTTGTCACCCTATCCTATATAAAAAAAAAACATAAAGTTAAATTACCAAATCTTATAGATGATTCTAGGCTGGAACGAATTCTGAAGGGTATAGCCAGCCAGTATAAATCACAGGCTGTGAGGTGTTTCATGTTATTCCTCAGAAATGACAACGCATCTGTGGCCTTTTATTGTTTGAAGTTGGCTGCAAGTGTCCATGGACTGCAGTAGCCATAACCATCAGATGGACTGTAAGTTCGTTTGTCACTTGAGTTTTATTTTAAAAAATATATCGAAATTTCAGAGCGGCGTCTGAAATACAAATCGGTAAAGTAAACAATAACAACGTCGAACAGACACATGTATCAGTGCAGACCAGTTAATGGTTTGAGCTCGAAACGCAAATAGAATAAAGGGAGACGGATACGGAAAAAAGTAGAGAGTTGTCGGCTTTCATTCGACGTGCGCTTTTTTGGTCCTCCCAAAATTCCGACGTGCGACCCGAATCACCGCTCTGGCTGAATACGGAAATTCCGTAGTCATTTTTACTTTTTGTCTGGTACTATTCTAATTATGTTGAAAATTAAAAATATAACGATAATTAATGGAATCAGGTGTTGTTTTGCAAAAATCAATTTTTTTTTATTTACATGTACATAAAACAGTTTACAATCACTAAAACTAAAAAAGATGTGAGTATAAATGCATAAGAACTAGGTCATAAACCCAACTTTATGGACAAAGCTTGGCAGGAAGAAGCTATGGCGCGACAAACGATCATATATTATTTGAAATTAATAAAATAAAATAATAAAATATATGAATAATTACTTCACAACTCTAATAGATAATAGGAAATAGTGCAGATGTTTTTTTTAAAGTATTAAGCAGGAATGGTTTAGGCGAACGCATTTAATATCTTGTATTTTAAATCCAACGGTGCAAGAATAATAGGTGTGGCAATGTTGGGATAAATCGTTTTCAAACTTCTATAAACTTATAATTGTACTTAGGTCGTATTTATAAGAACAACGTACAATTTATAATCACTATACAATAAATATGTCCTTTACGAGACTGGAGGCTACCGACGCGTTCGGTAGTTGAAGCGAAAGTGTTTCTCATAGATTATTGTAGATATATAGAGAGTGTTTCTACTGGTTTATTTCTTTCTTCCCCAGAGTCAGCAACTTCACCCTGTAATGTTGAAGGTTTTAATAAATAGGAGACGTGTTGCTTGTACAAGAACTTTAATTATACTCCTCTTTATTCTTAACTTAACTCTAATATATATAGTCGTGAGGGCTATATATATACTACACACACCTCCCACCGACAAAAAATAAATAAAAAGAAATGATTACATTTGTTTTTTTTTTTAACTATAAAATCAAAATTAAACTTAAATGTAATAAGAATATAAATTACAAAAGTCAAAACAGGTATATTCTATGGGTACGTCGGTGGCCAGATCCCCTGTCCCATAGTAATTTCAAGGTCACAATAGATTTGGTATGATGTATCATGCACACATACAACATACATATTTGACATTATTAGGCAATATAGTAAATATTTGAGAAATTCGTGACATCTGGTATAATTTTACAGGCATTACAAATTTATATCACATAGTCTCATATAATATTTAGGTAGGTATATCGTTGTCAGTCAGGGATTGAGGCTCACAATATTATGGGCACAACAAAATTTAAATTAATTAGTTGTAAACATAGTATAATGAGTTTCTAAATCATATTAAATGAAGTAATTATTTTCATAATCCACACAAGTAAGTTGGCATTACTGTACTATTTTCCCAGAAAATAATAAATTGTAATGGATAAAAGTTTATGATTTGATAGTTCAATCAATATTATACCGAAAATAGTTTGTTACATTTCATATTAAGATATCCAGAACAAAGAAGTCAATGCAAAGCAATGTACCTAATCATTTTCGTTAACATAACAATAGACAGATCAAAATACATGTTATGATCCCAGCCGCGTAAGCGATTTGTGACACCTTTGTTTTAAATTCCGAAGTACACGTATATGGAAACGTTTGAGATTATATCGTATGATGGTACCTACTTTCAACAATACAATAAAATGATATCGTAAATAAAATAATTTTCCTTTCCTAATAGTTTTCCGTTAAATATTTGTTTTAAACATTTCTTCTTAATTTACACAGTTTAGATAGTTAGATTTCATTGTGATAATACGATTACATACATTATCGAATATTCATTACAGAAATTTAAAATATAGACTATTACACACCTAAAGTTTGTTTAAAAAATATTTATTAAGATTAGAAGAGATTTTTTTAAAGCAGATAACATAATTTTATGTTTCGGTGTCTATAATATAAAAAATACTATTACATTATGAAACTTATAATAGTAGAGTACACTTTGGACTTGATTTTAGTAACCAATATACAAAATTTTGTGTACCTTTAAAAATTGTACAAATTTTAGATAAACAAAAAAAACATAAAAGAGAAATTTAGGGTAGTTATTGTAAATATGAAAAATCTTGTAAATTCATATAAAATATGGTAAAATAACTAAATACGCGAAAATGTGTTTATTATTTTTGATTAATATTTTTTTTGTTTACGTGGTTATGTGGATAGATAATATAGTTACTAGGTACATGTGTAACGTTAGTAGCATTTTGACAGCATTAATAGCCCTAATACAGAAATGCAAATAATTGCCTATCTAACTTTATAGATTTGGTCAGATCACCTTATTCTTATTTTCGTTTGTTAGGCCTTTATATTATAATTTTTTTCCATAATTTTGTACGTAATTTTTTGTGATATATTTGACCTTACTGAGCTTTATTTCTCTCTATTCACTTATATATTTATTTATTATTTAGATACCGGAATCGGAGTTTTAATTCACTTCATTTATATTTTACTCATGATGTTTATCATGCGGGTACTTTATACATATGGGCCCCCATTTACTTGGTACTATATTACATTTTCATTACATTTATTTTATTTTATTGGTACATAAACTTTTAAATCATACTATATCAAGGTAAAACTGTACCTTGGGTTGTGCACAACCTTGAGGTCTACGTTTAAGTAATTTTAAAAGGACTCAACAATTGTCTCAGAGGAAAACTAAGTTCACACTATGATCCAATGAAGGACGTGACTCTATGTACCATTATCAAGGGTAACAAATTTAAGACTTCTCTGGTCCCCAACAGTACTAATATGAGTAAACTCTTTCACATCACTTGTACTGAAGGTATTGTTCCCTAGTACCCGTTATCTCCGATTTTATCATCCAATCATGGAAACATACCCTGCTCGAGGACTATATGCTATACCAGTGATGGACGTTGTTCCTGTATCTCCATTAATATCATATCAAGATAAACTTTTGTTTTAATTTTATTTTCTTCATAACTCTTATTTCATTCTTTATTTATACATTACCGTGTTCCTTATTAACATGTTATTATCTATTTGACTCTATCGATTACTTTTATACACTTGCATGCTCCACTTACTATACTAACTTGCATTATTCTCGTTCATAATGAATTCCATACCAGGAGTTTAAGCATTCATCAATATTTGGGTGATCAGTCCAATATTGACGAAACTTAGCAACCCAATCATTCATATTCACACTTTTGAACATTCTTTCTTTTCATTCTTCACACCTTTAAATACATCCTTGTTAATTTTTGTACAAAATGGGATAATATTTTGTCAGTCAAAGTTTAACTCTGTTAAGAAATATTACTATTAAAACTCACTTAGGTCGGCGACATATAAACTTTATAATAGGATAGCATTTTTTAATCAATTTCCTTTCCGTTTTATTACGAAGTGTACCCTATCTAAGGATATGCTGGTGTTATGTACCTGTGTATATTATTGTTATTCTTAATTAGGAGAACTCTTATACGGTAACGACCTACTTAAATTTTGTTTTAGTAATAAATTATTTTTATTGAATATTACTTTATATAAAACTTGTCATAATTAATAAATTGGACATAAATACAGAAATAAATTAATGATAATTGATGTAACATTTATAATTTATAATATATAATGATTGACAAATTAATGGTCATATCAACATATAATTATAGTATAATATATGTATATAGTATAACAGAATATAGTATATGACATTGAGCCATAATAACAATCTTACGTTGGTATTTCCTGACGCTGTTACATAACTAATTAGTTACCATATAAATTGAATAATATTGAATAATTTATGTTGTTAAAATTTCGATAAATATTGTTATAGTTACTTGACCATTAATATTTGCACACTACTATAATATAATATGTAAAACTAAATTATACTTAAACACCATTGTACAACCATATTGTTGCAAAAAGAATATTATTATTATTAACAAGTGGTTATTTACCGATTAATTGTTGCGGTTTAATACATCATTTTGAATTTTTCTATTAAGTACTAATGTTTTTCCTACTTGTTAATTAATGATTTAAAAGTTTTTCTTTCCAGAACTGTGTATAACCATTTAAGTATAATATAGTAATAATATTAAAATGGGCCAAATTAAGAGTACCTTTAACCGACGAGCGTGTATGCGTAGGTATATAGATGTGAAGGAGGCGAGAGAGATGTGTCAGGATCGTGCCAAATGGAAGTCCGTAGTATCTGCCTACCTCTGGGTGACAGGCGTGAGTGTTTATGTATATATAATTTGACACACATATATGTATATATTATATCGCTTTGAGATAAGTATGTCTTGTACCCATGGAACTGGCTGGTCGCTGGTTGTACTCCTGATTTCTTCTGCTGCTCTGGCACCAAAGATGTTGTTAGCTCACCGATGTGGTTGGGCACGTTTTTTCTTCTTTCGTTTTTATTTTGATAAAATTGGTACTCTTATCTTGAAGGAATATTGATTAAGATGTTTTCTGGATCTTGAAATCTTCTTTCTGAAACTTGTCAATCTTGATTTAATAGCAATGTTACTAGAGCTTCTTCATAATTTCTTCGGGTCTTTTCATTTCTTTGTTTGTCATTTCTGGTTGTCTTACTAAATTGGTCTTCAAAAATCTCTTTAAATATAAGTAAATTGTTGTCTCTTCTTATATTCATAATTTAAATTTTATCACATCCGGTATTATGTTCTCATTTTTTTTATTGTCAATCTTCTTAACAAGCCCTTCATAATTTAATTTAGATTTTATAATATTTTTTTTTCTTCTTTATGTAGTTCGGCGGTGCGCGTGCATTGTCGCAGCACCGCCTGGCAGGGTCGCCATGTAATGTTGAAGGTTTTAATAAATAGGAGACGTGTTGCTTGTACAAGAACTTTAATTATACTCCTCTTTATTCTTAACTTAACTCTAATATATATAGTCGTGAGGGCTATATATATACTACACTACAACCCGCCTTCCGTGTTATTGTCAACATATTTAATCTTACGCACCAACTTCACACTGTTGCCGCGATGTTGTCAACACTTCTAAAGGAGTTACACTAAAATGTCTTGATTCATACGAAGTCGAGGTGCGCATGTATATAAAAAAAAGATGTTAAAATTAATTACCTAAGTCCACGAGAAAATAAATGGTGTCATACCTAGTTTGAAAAGCACTCTCCTTCCGAAATTACGAGCTATCCACTAAACCAAACATCACACTAGTAAAGACACACTACTTTTATACTACACGCGTTTGCTTCTAAATAAGGCATAATTAATAGAATCAGGTGTTGTTTTGCAAAAATCAATTTTTTTATTTTTATTTACATGTACATAAAACAGTTTACAATCACTAAAAGAAAAAAAAAAGTGAGTATAAATGCATAAAAACTAGGTCATAAACCCAACTTTATGGACAAAACTTGGCAGGAAGAAGCTATAGCGCGACAAACGATCATATATTATTTGAAATTAATAAAATAAAATAATTAAATATATGAATAATTACTTCACAACTCTAATAGATAATAGGAAATAGTGCAGATGTTTTTTTTAAAGTATTAAGCAGGAATGGTTTAGGCGAACGCATTTAATATCTTGTAATTTAAATCCAACGGTGCAAGAAGAATAGGTGTGGTAATGTTGGGATAAATCGTTTTCAAACTTCTATAAACTTATAATTGTACTTAGGTCGTATTTATAAGAACAACGTACAATTTATAATCACTATACAATAAATATGTCCTTTGTGTTTCTACTCGGTTTATTTCTTTCTTCCCCAGAGTCAGCAACTTCACCCGCCTTCCGTGTTATTGTCAACATATTTAATCTTACGCACCAACTTCACACTGTTGTCGCGATGTTGTCAACACTTCTAAAGTAGTTACACTAAAATGTCTTGATTCGTACGAAGTCGAGGTGCGAGCATGTATATAAAAATTAAAAGATGTTAAAATTAATTACCTAAGTCCACGAGAAAAATAAAATGGTGTCAAACCTAGTTTGAAAAGCACCTCCCTTCCGAAATTACGAGCTATCCACCAAACCAAACATCACACTAGTAAAGACACACCACTTTTATACTACACGCGTTTCGCTTCTAAATAAGGCATGATCAACAGAAATAGGCTTAGTGATGGCTGACCGCTAGCATACATATGCCATGTCATAAATACACATTGAATAAACCTATTTGTACGGTTTTATCGCGTTTAATTTTAAGCATCTGCATAACCGAGCTTCGCCCGATATTGGAATAAGTTTATTTTTCTATGTGATGAAACTTATCTATATATAATATATTAAAACGTTAAGAAAAACCGTTGTACCCCTTTTAAAGCATATTGCGCGCACATAGGAGTGTGAGATTTGGTATGACATTTTTAAGTAGGAGTGCAGAAATCTAAAATGTATGTATACTATGTGTTAGAAATATGGACATAAAGTAATAAAATAAAATAAAACACGCATTATTTACGTTCATACATACTGACAATGTCAACAAATTATGTTTGTTGACGTTCACCACCACCGTACCAAGTAGTATCACTACTATCCTTACTATGAGTAACCGACGTAGCCCAAAGGATTAGTAAGCTGAAGTAGCAATAGGCCGGCCATATAGCTCGAAGAATCGACAACCGATGGAGAAGAAAGTTTCTCGAGTGGTAGCCTCGTACCGGTAGACGAAGTGTAGGGTGCCACCATGGAGTGATGACCTGGTGAGACATACAGGAAGTCGATGGATGCAGGTGGCTCAGGACCGTGCTTTGTGGTATTCCTTGAGGGAGGCTGTTCAGCAGTCGACTTGTGAACGGCTGTAATGAATGAATGAATATAATCACTACGTTTTTGTTATTACTCCAAGGCCAATGTCCAAACCGCAGACTATGGATATGGAGTGTTTGTCAAGTCCAAACACTTCATAGTCTGCGGTCAAACAGTCGCACAGAATAAAGATAATCGCCAAAGAATTTTAAAATGTTGCCAACAAATAATTACCGACAGATTTATATAGAAAAAGGGTGACAAACGAGCATACAGTTCACCTGGTGGAAAGTGGATGCTGTGGCCCATAGAAAATGGAGATGCGTTGTCACCCTTAAGGACTACAATGGGATGTCTCGTTTCCAGTAAAAAGGGTATCCGGTTCTCTACACACAGCATACGAATAGCTGATATTCTGTGAGAGCGTGTTCCTTCCCCGGTCGAGCCGACCCATTCGTGCTACAACCATAATATAGCTGCAGCGTAGCTCTGTCACGTAATATACGCCCAAATTAGCAGAGAAGGTTCAGAATAAGTAATATAGGCAAATGGTGTAGAAAAATTAATTAAAAAATCTCAAACATTCTATTTGAAATATTTTAATTTTAAATATTTTAATTTTAAATATCAAACATTTTATGTTTTGCGAGGGCGATTTGAAAAGTTCTCGGTGCAACTACGAAAACGAAGAATATACAATTAAAAAGTGTTTTATTTTTCTACATTTTCTGCCCTTGTGTCTCAACTTATTCAATCTCGCTCTTATAGGCCGATTCCTCCAACTCTTAAAAAAACCGCTCCACCTCAGCTATCATCTCTTCGTTTGTGGAAAACTTTCTTCCAGAAAGGTGTTCTTTTCAATTAAGGGAACAGGAGATAGTCCGATGGTGCTAAATTAGGCGAATATTGAGGATGGTTTAATACTTCGAAACGGAGTTCATGGAGCTTAGCTAATGCAACCGACTTATGAGTTGTGAGTATACATTTATTTACATCCTACCCTCAAATCTCGTTTAATCCGAGAACTTTTCAAACCGCCCTCGTTAATGCAGAATCGGTAATGCATTATTTTAACTGATTGTCATTCATAAAATATCTAACGCCAATTATTTTAATACGCACGCACACATTGGTAAAGGTCGCTCGGTCGGCAAAAACGTTGTGAATTGAATCAGACACAGAGGAGCGCGCGTACGCGTAGTTGTTGTCCATAAATCACATTCAATTTGAGATAATTCCAAATAAAATTAGAAGCCTAATTTACTTGTACTTTCAAAAACTGCAATAATGGTATATCATTATTTATATATTTGAACTTAAATATAAAATTTGGAAATTCTTTGAGCAATAACCCTCTATGTCAAGGCAAATAAGTGTTTATTTTATATGTTGTATATATTAATGTGCAGTGAAAAGCAAAATACAGCCTACTTAATAATTTACCAACCTAAATATTTAATAAATAACGGTCGAATTTCGACCACTAGGCGACCACTAGCCTAGATAAATTTTAAATGCCAATAATTATCTAAATACAAATTTTATCCAAATTTTTGGCGCTATGTCTGAGAAACCAATCACATATATTCATACATATATTATACAAAAATTTCTCCCTTAAAGTAGTGAATGTATTTTTAAAACCTCTCGTGATCTTATCAATTGCGACCTGAAATTTGACCTCACTGCAATATCTCAATAGCATGTTTACTGTGTAATTTTTTTATAAAATAAAACATCGATACTTTTTTAGATGTATGAAGTATTCACAAATATAAACATATCGACGGAGAAGACACTGCACGCTAAATTAAATGCGTGTGAAAGGAAGAAAGGAACAAGGGAATGACGGACGCTATCAGTTGCGTGTGTACTTAATACGGCACTGTAAATGTTACAGTAAAATATTAAGTACAGTAGTATAAATAAGTAGGTGTAATAAATGAAATAATTATCCTAAGAGTCTAAAAGATTTGTTTGAAAGAGAAGTTGAGAAGAAAGTCTGTAAAGAAACCTTAGAGTATGGTTTATGAAATGAATAGTTTGCCTTAACGAATGTACTGCGACACATCTTACTTATTATAACAAAAAAATAAATTGCTCCTATATTTAAGAAAGTAATGTTTGTGAATACAGACTTAAGCCTATGAGCTACGGCTATTTACGCTGCTGTAACTTTAGTATGTTTGCTTCATAATGTTTGTTTTACTTCTATAGGTTTTAAATAGTTATTTTTAACTTAAATTGCAGTTTATCTTTCCGTCACTAAATTTTATGACAGTCATACCTCGTAAAAAGCAATAAATAGAAGCCTTTATAGCTGTTTTAGGAAAATCATAAAGAATAATGTTTGTTTAAAGTCGAACTAAAAGTACACAAAGTTATTTTAAAAATAAAACTTTTAATTCAAAATTTTCGATAAAATATAGTGTAATGGATGTTTGTATGTGATCCGAATGGTAAGAGATAGTTTAGTAGACATTCAAGCTGTAAAATAGGTAAGACGTACGGACAGATTTACGAGCGGCTAAGTACGTAGTGTACAGTCTCACGTTTCCTCCATAAAACTGATTCAAGCTTGAACAGCGCTAAGAATAAAGGACATCGGTACACTATCATACATTACATCAAGTATATATACCTCTTTAGAGCGAACTCTTAAAATCCACACCACTTTAAAAATATCCATAACTTTTATGCGATGTTTCGATGTAACGAGCTCGTAAAGCTAGGTATTGTTGAGTTTTTCAGCTCAACATTAGTAATCGATATATAATATACGAATAATATTATGTTACTAAAACCCTAGTAATGAAATGAGTAGTGGTAGTGTCACGTTGCAGTTATAATATGGTTGTAATAGGAATTTGTTGGCTCAAACTATCATTGTTGTCACTAGAAAAGCACCACGCTTTAACAGAATATCAGCGTAAAAGAGCAGCTTAATGCTGCTGTGTTTCGTATGGTGAGTGTAGAGAACCGGAGACCCTTTTTTTACTGGAAATGAGGCATTCCATCTTAGCCCTCAGAGGTGACAACGCATTTGCATTTTAATTCTTAATCGTAGACAGATGTAAATTGTCTATCGGGTGGATTGTGTGTTCGTTTATACCTTATTTTATAAAATTGAAGTGACAAACGAAGTTACTGTCAACCTGATGGTAAGTGGTTACTGCAGCCCATGGACACCTGTAGTCAACTTCAAACAAAAAATGCTACGCTTGCGATGTCACTTCTAAGAACTTAAATAGCATGCCTCATAGCCTGTAATTATACTAGCTTTCTACTTTCTAGGAAATATAGCATGTTCAGCTATACATAATTTCATATATTGTCCATGTTTACGCAAAATTTTTGTCTAATAGATAGGTATTTTGAAACGTTCTAATCATATCGATCTATGAAAGTAAGTTATGTAACCAAGTCGCTAGAAACAAATACAGAGCAATACCAAGAAATACATACAGACATGGTTACCAAGTGACCTGCGGAGATGCTGACAGAGCGGTACAACAAGTCTTAATGAACCTCTTTAGTTGTGCTTAGAGTCGTAAGTAAAATCAAGTCAACAAATTACCGTTGGCAGTAAAATATTTGCACCCACTTTAAAGTGCACTATTTAAGATAAAATTATAGAATATTTGACTACGATTTGTGTGATATGTTTTATACTGTAGCTTTGAGCAATGTTTGTATCGTCATTCTTCTTAGTTCTAGTAATAACCTGAATAATTTCATGTCAGACGTTAAACTCTTCTATTTTGAGCAGCACTGGTTGCAGCTTTTTTATTTTTTAATATAAAACAGAACAAAACTGACGGAACAGGATGGAACGGAGTAGCTTGGTAGTGATCAACTCATCTTCATTCCTACGAGTCATGATCATTTAGAAGTATGCAAAATTTGACACTGCTTTTTGTCTTCTCGTAGTCGAATTTCATTACATGAAACGAGATTAAATGAGAAAAAGCAAAGAGCAAGAAAAAATATTTCCCAATTACGCCACAGAGTAAACAATATCATGACACACTCAGTACGTGACATAACAATTCAAGCACAAAATTATTTTGAAATCACAACAAACATAAACATAGAACGTCTGTTTACAAAATTATCTAATCTCATCACACATGAATCTGTACTGTAACTCGTATTTAACAACGTAGTCTGTTACAACGTTACTGTAAAAGACGCTTGAAAAAGGACATTGTTTCTTAACCTTCCTAAAACACTATTATTGGCCAAACATAACAGTACTACATATCTTGCCTATTTCTGCCGCCTAAAATCAGCGTCTGTACTGCTGTGTTCCAGTCTGAAGAGTATAGAGTTATAGAGTATAGAGATATGCCTTATAGTCTGTTATATAATGCATGTTGTTGTCTATGGATATCAATAGCCACTTACCATCAGGTGGATCGAAAGTTCTTTTTTCACTTAAGTTTTTAAAAAAAAGGAATTATACTACTCAGATAACCACTTCTTATGCTGAAAAAATATTTTATTAGCTCATCTACAAGAAAACCATTATCATGGATTGTTATTAAAAATGCTATACTTGCATTATTAAATCACCTCGATGTACACCTCTCCTGTCACAGACGATTTATAAACTATTACTAATTATAATATTAAAAGTGAGAGAGTATAATGGCGGTGTTGTAGACGTAGGTAAAGTAATTTGAATTTTAATTCTGTGGATTATTTTCAGAGGGCATTTTGTGGTATAAAAATAAATTTTCTAAGGCAACGTGTGATCAAAATATTATTTAAACATTTCATAAAGGAATTTAGTAATAAATGTTTTAAAGAGAATCATTCAAAACATCTGAAAAAAAGATCAGTAAGGGGAATAGGCGTAGATTGAGCCCTAAAATTATTTTTCTTACACCGGGTAACGTGTACATGTGCAACCACACTGTCATTGTCATCATTGGAAACTAATACGCTTGTATATCAATGAAATGTTACATCCTAATTCTCTAGTATATATACAGTAATCTATGCTCCTAATATTATAAGGGCTTACGTAAAACATTTCATTGTTTATGGGTTGGTGTGAAGTTAATGAGAACAAAGTGAAAATTATGTTAAAATTTGTTAACGTAATATCTAAAACATTTCAATCGACGGTTCTGGAGCGCAGTTACTTGAAAGGGATTTGCGAATTGGGAAGTTGACATAATTATTAAAAAATTATTACATCGTAATATAATTTGAAATTGCTACTTTTAGTAGTGTCTCATAAGTTGGTCAAATTTCCATTTTAATTGAAGCAAAATTTTTATAGCTCGAAGAACCGACAACCGATGAGGAAAAAAGGTTTTCGAGTAGCAGCCTGGTACTAGTAGGCGAAGTCTAGGGCGTTCCCCCAACTAGATGGAGTGATGACCTGGTAAGACATGCAGGAGGTCGATGGATGCAGGTGGATCAGGAAGATCAGGAGGTGGATCAGGAGGAAGATTTGTGGCATTCCTTGTGGGGCCTATGTTCAGCAGTGGACTTGTGAAGGACTGTAATAATGATGATGAATATATTATGCACAAAACACTTACACGACTCTGGGGAAATTATATAAGCATGTAATAAGAATGTAAAACCTAAAAAAATACAAGTACTCTAATTATGATTTAACAACGTGCATGTATTTAATACATTATAAAAAGTTGAAGGTTTATTAATCATATTATATTATGAGAAACTGAAAATCGTTGAAATTCAGTAACTTTATTATGAATTGTAACTTACAACCACAACCCTATGTTACGTGAGATTACACAAAGCATGTTTCTTGGACATAAATTCAACGTAACTCGAGTATATTTTATCAGAACGAGTTCGCAACAAATTTTATACACCCTACAAATTTTCTATGGGAGAATGTTATCGCTTTCGCTCGAAGCTCTTTATAAGAACTATGACACACTATACAGTATAGACGCGATAAAATATCCACTTAAAATCTCTGAACACGTATTAGGTTCGAATGAATTGAATTCGGGAAAGCAGTTAGAAGATGAATCACTAGCTGTCACAGTACACATACGTGAAATCTCGTCTATCATTATGTCAAGTTATAGAAACAGAAGCGGTGTTCTATGTTCCGATTTTAGAAAAACAAAAAGCTACATGCGATGTTGTTGCTACTTGTATATATTAGTGTAAATATTATCAGTCATTTAAAATGACATTGAAGCACAAGATGAAATTTAGAAGCGACAGCAACCTAAATAGTAGAGTGCGGACTGTGAGTTCAAATGTCATGGGTTCGAAGCCGCCACTCGACTATTGTAGTGAATGACTCCTAAAAAACATTTTAATATTACCTGAAGTGGTGAAGGGAAATTTTAGTAATGTAAATATATAAACAAATAAATTGGTATAATTTTTTTAAATATTCATATTGTTGTCTTTAATGAACTAGGTGTTGGCAGGCAAATCATCCATCTTAATAATTTGTAACACCTAGGTGACCTTTTACACAGTCTTAGTGCTATTATTTTGGAGTCCATGTCCCATCTTCGACCTTTTGGTTTTTTCTTATAGTTTTGCAATTCTCCTTGCAAAAATAATGCATAAGAGGAGGATATTTTACATTTCAACATTTCATTTACTGAATAATTTTTGCTCAATACTTTGAGAAATGCTTCATTCTTCAGATGCTTTACAGCTTTTTTGAAGCCTGTTTATTTTTCTCAGATGATATTTCATTTTTATCAACATATCTTTATCTTTTTAGTTTTTCATGGATGGATTTGCAGCAGCAACAAGGTTGATATTCTCAGTTACTTCAGGAATAGCACTAGCTTTGTGAGGAATGGTGTTATAATGCATATTCTCACACAAGGGTTGTATAAATTTTTATGGACCTGCAACAGGCTCAAATACATTCGGAATAGTTATAGTGTTCTGAATATTTTCAGACAGTGGTTGTTTAGTTATTGATGGAGCTGCAATATGCTGAATCACATTCATTTGTTCAGATAATGTGATCTGAAAATTAGAGATTATCAAATCATTATTTATATCATTTATCCCAGCATTGGTCACCTAATCTCTAAATTTCAAACAGCCTTATAAATTTATAAACATTAAATATAACTATTTTTTATTAATGAATGTTGCTTTAACCCATTACTCCCACCATCCTATTTTTAGGACACTATATTAACAATTTCTTTTCTTTGTAAATATATTCTGTAAGTAACTAAATTATAATCATGTCATTCTTAAAATGTTTAGTGCACAACATTATATGCCTAGAATGAAGCTTGCTTTGAAATTCTGGTGACCACCAAGAGTCATGAGGAAAACAGTACTTCGCCCATAATTCACATCTGAAAAAATACAATTAGATAATAATATACTACGGAGGTGCTAAAAACATGCTTGGAAGAAGAGTGCAAAACAAGAGATTGTTCCTTTCAAACAATGTGATTGTATTGTATACATATATAAATATTATTCCACAAGTTATTTCTATGTGTACCAATACATCTCTAACAACTTTATTTTGTTATGATTTCTATGTGATATACATCATGCTGTTCTGCAAAATTTCTTTTTAATATTCAGATTTATTTGCACACGTTTTTAAATCGCTTAATGTGTATCTTAGATTTTATTAGCCGATGCGGCCCATAATAATTTTTATTTCTGTTACTTTATTAATTCAGTGGTTCAAACTTAAACATTTTGAAACTGTTTTAATCAGTAATCAAAAAGCTATTTAGCATACGTACCGTAAGCTATTTGTTCTCCCAGGCTTAGGAAAACGATGCAAGGTGATGTTACGATAATGAGCAGGAGAACATCCACACTTGTAACATTTCCTTTCGTTTTCTTTCACGGTGAAAGATAAAATTGAGTCTCTGTCTCTTTAGCACAACGCACAGCACTTGTTTTTGAGTCTCTGTCTCACTGTAAACACTAAAACGGAGGAACGGGATGTTCAACTCAACGTTAATAATGTAAGAAATAAGTTTATATCAAAATATAAACTTAATTTACAACACAAATTAACAGGAACACAACCGCAAGCGTAAGGGCAGATCCCCATTTGTAATTTTGTTTATTTGCTGTTGCCATAACTTGCCTTATATTTTATTTGCTGTTGCCATAACTTGCCTTGCCTTTTTATTATAGTATGCATTTTCATATTCATACATTTTGTTACTTCAGTCAAAACGTAATAAATATATGTTTAACGAAATATTTATTATATAATAAAATATTATAATTATTAAATAAAAAATTATTAAAATGAGGTGTCACTTAATTTCTTTCATGGCAAGATAACAAAAAGTGCGAGGGAGATGGATACTATTCCATCTCGCTTCCTTAAAGCCCCCAAGGTCATCCCCCGGTACCAATCTGCTAGTAAGAAGTTGACACGGCCTGTTACAAACTGATCTTCTTAGTGGCCTGCACGATACTTTATACTGCTAAAACAAGTGAGAGATTAACATTCTACCTTCATTTGTTCGTATTTCCTTTTATTTTTTACCCTCATTCCCGACAATATTATAATTGGATTTTATTAATTTGTTAAAAAATGCCATATTTAAGTAATTTCGGTAATATACTTAACATACAATATTTTTTGCAGTCAATAATGCAAATGTTAAAAGAATCAATTAGAATTTTCACTTTACTTTCGTTTTCTAAACTGCAGATACGCTTAATCCTTAGTTGTTTTATGAAATTTATAATGTTAATATAGTTTGTTTATAGCAGCTTATTATCAGGTATAGCGACTTATTGTTCTTTATTTAAAAATGTAAAAGGTATCAATTATAATCTTCCATTTTAATTTTCAATTACTTGAATGCTTACTTGAACTACAAAACTTTTAGTCTCAATTTACTGTTAAAGTGTTAATTATCTGACGGCATTTGAATATGTAAATTGTTTTAACTAGCTTGCTGAAAAGTTTATCAGACCTTAAACTATTTATTGTGAAGAGAAAAACGTGTTAATGAATTTCAACGGTAGCGGTCTAGTTAGCGTAATATTTTTTTCAATTAGTTTTTGTTAATAATTCAAAATTTTTACTGCAAAAAAATATGTATACTAGGTATCCAATAAAATTTTAAGAAATTTGTTTTTTTCTAATTTTTTTGGGTACCTAGTATACTCGTAATAAGAAGTACGAAAAACTAATTTCTTTTTTAACAGCAATTTCTGTACTGATTACATACAGCCAGTATTCACTGCGCCAAAAGCAATCAGTGCAAGCGCTTTTTAGTATTACTCCATAACGTGAACCAGTGGTCTATTGCATATCGTATATCGTTTGTCACTCAAAACTCGTCTACGAAAATGTAATTTTCTATTCCAGTGCCCTTTAATATAACCCAGTGAGGCAAAACTGTACTAGATTAGTCAATTGACAGTCTGTTCAAAGGGATAGCAGCGCAGGCAGACATACTCCATGCGATAGTTCAATTTTACTGGGCATTGCAACTAAATTTAAAATATCAATATATTCAAGGTTTGTTGCACAGATACCATAATTTTCCAATTATACACGCTGCTTACAATAACGAGGACTTAACTCAAAATCTTGATTGATATAAAGGTACTAGAAGTGACAAACTTTTTACGATACAAATTATTTGGTCATAATTCTACCTGTTAAACCATATTACAATTTTACACCCCAAAATGCTTATGACTAGTATTTAAGGATAGTAAAATAAAAAAGGATTATATTTAAAGGTCCAAAGTGGACTTTTAAATGTTCTGCTCCTAGGCATCGATTTCTTGAAAGTATAACGAAGCGAGGAAAGTCCGCCACATATTTTGAGCTCCTAATAGGGGGTTGTTTTGCAATAACCGGCCAAATCTGCAGAGATGGTTTAGAAAAAGTAATATAGGCAAATGGTGTAGAAAAATTTATAAAAAAAATCTCAAACATTCTATAATTTTTATCTTTTAAATTCAAAATACGTGGTAATGCATTATTTTAACTGATTTTACTGCGCACGCACACATTTGTAAGGATCGATCGGTAGGCAAAAACGTTGTTACCCATAAATCACATTAAATTTGGGATAATTTCAAATAAAAGTAGAAGCCTTATTTACTCGTATTTTCATAAACTACAATAACGGCATACCATTATTTATATATTTGAACTTAAGTTTAAAATTTGGCTACTCTTTGAAAAATAACCCTGTATAATTTTTTTAATTCCGATACGTGAACTTTTCCTTAAGATTTTTCAAAAAGTTTCGGAATAATGCGTTTATCAATTCCTCAAATCTATAATTTTAGATAAGTGTAAATGGTTTCTTCACTACTTGCCGAATGAGGTAATTTAAAATGACTCAGCGAGCGATAGAGAGTGCTATACTCGGAATGTCAATGCGTATAAAAATCCTTAACGACAATATCCGCAAAAAAAGAAGATTGACTGACATAAATTAGCAGATCAATAATCTGAAGTGGCAATGGGCTGGCCAAGTAGTTTGAAGAAACTATTGGGCAGAAAGGAATGGAGAGAAAAGGAAAGGAGTTAAGAAAGGAAAGGCAAGCGCAGTGTTGGACGACCCCACACTAGATGAAGTAACTTCCTCATGAAACATGCAGGTAGCCAATGAATGCAGGTGGCTTAAGACCATACTTTGTGCTAATCTACGGAAGATACCTATGTTCAGCAGAGGATTTATGAAGAGCTGTAATGATAGTGTGTGCAGGTATAACGGCTCCGGGGATTTTATTTCAGTTGCTCAAATGCTATAAACTTTATGACGAGCATCTGATATTTGGGTTGGAATACAACTTATGATTTATAATTCATTGCGTTTTAATTAGGGATGTAACGATACATGAATTTGCCGATACGATACCGATACCGATTATCGAGAAAAATAATCGGCGATACCGATACCGATACCGATATCGATGGCTTAGTAGTAAATACACCCAGTAAATAAAGAATGATGTACTTTATGTGCATAAAAATTACTTATGTTACATGGAATAAATAGACACTCCGTTCTGTAAAGTGTGGCAAAAATGGAAATTAAAAATAATGAAAAAAAAAGGTAAAATATCATATCAACATTTATTTGGGTAACATTTATCAAGGCATCAAATCAAAAGTAAATCAATATTAATAATCAAAGTTCACTTTAGGAAGATTTTTGTTTAGGAAACAAAGTTTATTCAAATTACTAGCAGATAATCTGTTGCGCAAATCATTTTGTATGAGGCCTGCAGTTGAAAAAAGACGTTCTGAGGCAACTGAGCTCATTGGGTAAGATAAATATTTTTGTGCAAGCATTTTCAATTTTGGGTATTTATCTTCATTGCTCCAATAGTTCTTTGGATCTTGTTTCATTGGAATATTTGGACATCTCGTATAAGATTCCACCTCTTCTTGCTCAGGATGACTAGACATGTTTGATAAAGGTTCCTCCTCTTCTGCTTCTTTAATCAAACTGTCACAAGCACTCCAGATACCTGAGAAAGTCTCATCTTGCTTTTTTTGTGACTCTACACGCTCTACAGGAACATGTGTATCCCCGTTTGTAATTTAGGAGATAAGTATTCTTTTCGCCTCAATGCTTGTGGATTGTAGAAAGAACGTACGCAATTTATAGCGCGGATCTAGTGTTGTTGATAAAATAAAGGTTTCCTCACTCTCTAGATAATCAAATTTGTCATTTATTCCAGCTAACAAAATCTCTACAAAATTATAATATTCTGGGCTGCTGTAACTGTCGTCCGCGGTCTCTTGATTATTTTTGATCTGTTTTAAAACTTTTCGCAAACTGTTAATAAGAGGTAGAGGTAGAGCGTCAGATAAGCAAGCAGATTCTTCACTTATAGATTTTGTAGCTTCTTCAAAATAATTCAAAGTCGAAACAACTTGTTCCATCAATAGCCATTCTTCTGTAGACAATTCAGTTCTACATTTCACATGAGACAAAGAAGCTTGAATTGCAACTCGTTGCTCTAAAAGTCTTCTAAGTGCATGAAGGGTTGAATCCCAGCGAGTAACGACATCCTGAATGAGAACGTGACAGGGAACGTTATGAGATTTTTGCATTTCTGTTAGGATTTTGCGACCTGACGTTGAATGACTGAAGTGGCCAATAATAGATCTCGCCTTTGTAATCATGGCATTTATTTTCTTCAAAAACGCATCCTTCAGCACTAATTGTAAAGAGTGCGCCATACATCTGATACGTTGAACTCCCACTAGTGTTACAGCAAGCCCCATATTCGGTGCATTATCTGTCACTACAGCACGTACCCGTTCGCTGATGTGCCAATCTTGAAATAATTGACGTAAGTTTTGAGCTATGTTTTCAGCGCTATGATTTTCGCCTTCAAAAGGAAATACTTCTAGGCAGTAGTTCTTCAACTCAAAATTTTTATCAAGTCCGTGAGCAGTCACACTTATAAAGTCGTTAACGGACGAAGAAGCATCGCTTGTCCATAAGTCAGTCGTGATAGTGATGTGCGGAAGTTCATGCAAAAGTTCCATTATTTTGGTTCTTACACGGCAGTACATGTCTGGTATTACATTTTCCGAAATATGGGGACGGGAAACCATTTTGTATTTCGGGCAAAACTGCTTAATAGTGCGTTGAAACCCCAGTTTATTTACTAAGTCAAACGGCTCCATGTCTACATACATTTGTTCAGCTATTGTTTGCGTGATCGCTTTTGCCCTAGGGTCATCGGTATCATACATGACACTTTTTTCCAAAATGTGCTCCAAAGTAGCTTGTTTTTTAGGCGGCGGGCCACCGTCGGCGCTTGAGGTACCTGGGGTGTCTTTTTCCAACTCCTTTTCGTGATAGCGCTTCACGTGTGTCCACATGTTAGATGTCGTGAAGCCCTTCGATGAAACTGCTTTGCTACCACGAGAAACGCTGACATTGCAATACAAACAAGTCGCTTTTGTGTCATCATCCCGTTTTATTTGAAAATGATTCCAGATGCTACTTCTATGTTTTAAAGGAGTCGCCATTTTATTTATCGTACGTAACTGTATTACAGTCCTCACTTCACTCAAAAACAGACAAAATCATGAATAGCGGCGACGAGACGTAAATTCGCCGAAAAACATTACAACGCTGTGCCAAAACTAAGCAAACACTGACGAGTGACGACCGTTAACTGCATTGCCGTTTCGCTGGCGGGCGCGTCCTTCGCCCCTCCCGCCCTCTGAGACGGAGTGGCAACGTGGCCGCGCGCGAGCGCGTCGTTCTTTTCGCGCGCTTTTCAAACTGTGTATCGGCTGTATTTAAATCGGCGATGCCGATATATCGGCCTGCCGATTATATCGGCCGATATATCGGTATCGGTATCGGTATCGTTACATCGCTAGTTTTAATTATGTTATGCAAAATATTTAATGATTTTTATATAATAAGGACGACAAGCGAGCACACAGTCTATCTGATAGTAAGTGGATGCGGTGGCCCATAGACATCTACATCTATTCTCGATTGGAATTCAAAATGCTGATGCGTTGTTATCCTTAAGTATGAAGATGGAATGCTCGATTCCACTAAAAATAGTCACCGTTTCTTTACACTCACCATAAGAAAAACAGAAGCATTAACCTGCTATTTTACGATGGTATTCTGTGAGGGCGTGGTCATTCTCCGGTGGAGTCGACCCAACAACATATCTAATTATAAATTTTACTATCTCTCAGTCTGAGCTTGAATGCACATTTTAACCAAGATTAGATAGGAAAGTTAGTAGCATACTAAATAAAAAAACAACTTTACTAGGAAATAATAAAAGTCCAAGTAATGGAATTATACTATTGTTTAAATTTAAAAAAAAAAAACAGTATCTCTTATATTGTGTTCTTTTCATAAAAACACTATATAAATATTAATTCAAATCACATCTAGGATTTTAATTCAATGCCAGACAGTAGACAAGCCTTCTTGAGTGTGCTTCCAAGGGATGGAGGTAATAAGTCCATAATAAATGAGTCGTTCGCGTATGCACCGTATGTTTGATAATATGTAACGAGCTTCATAAGTAATTAGTATTCATTTAAGCGATAAAAACAGTGTTTAGATAAATTAGATTTTATAAGAAAAATATTAGCAATTTAAAAGCTATTAACCTTACTAATGTCAACCATTTCAGGTAACCTTAAATGCTTGTGTTAGGAGCAGTTCACGACAGTAGTCGAATGGTGGATTCGAACTCACGACTTGGTGAATGAATGAAATATTTTTTTAAATTAAAACTGTTCAATCAGTGTCAATCAGTGATGGCTACCGCATATTCCATACATGTGAACTGATGTTTCTTGCGTAACACAGACAGACAAACTTTTGTTAGGCTGTAATGGTACCAGGACTGATGTATTGTTCAAGGTATTGGTAAATTAGAAAGATGATTTTTAATATCATGTATAAGTGAAGAATATGTTTCATGTGTAAGCCTTTATTAATAAAAAATATTTTGTTCTTTAGGTTTTTTATTGTACCGTGTAGAGGCGGTGTAGGAATATCAACTACCCTATATCATCCCGTGGGTGTCGTAAGAGGCGATAGAGGGAAACAAATCAGGAGACGGGAGGCAGCGTCTTCCTAATAACGGCTAATTATAAAAACTGCGGTTGCTAACGCGCTTGCCAAGCGTGACAAATACGGCAAATATCCCGTAGAGGCAATTTATGGGGGAGGTCTATGTTCAGCAGTGAACTTTAATAGGCTATAACGGTTAGGTTTTTTATTGAAATAATATTTCACAATGTTATCTTTTTCTGTAATACAAACTGTAACCCACGTAATTTTTTTATAAAATACTCTGTTATTATTATTATTACATTTTCACTTTTTTTCTTTCCAGGTATGTACATAATAATTGCCATTAGGGGATCAATATGTGTTCGGTGAGGAATTAAGAGAAGTATTTTTTTCAACATAATTCAGAAATTAGGAAAATTATACATAGAATAAATTCCTTTAGTTTTCAAATTAATTGTCGTACACTGGTGTCATCCAGCGAGCACCCTGACGAACATTCTCCAGTGATCCCGTGGCCTACGGAATAAGGCGTGTAGCATAGCGGCGCGTTTGCCATGATGTTATGTCGCACGCCCCGCCAAACGCTCTTCAGCAAGGTCTAATACTAAGAAGACATGAAGACTTGTACCTACGACCGGAGCGGTTATTTTTGTCCAGACCTAAATTCGGTCACAGGAGCCTCTCTCAACGGAGACTAGCCATTTGCAGGACGGAATTAAAGTGCTCGAGTGTATGCTCAAGCACAGATGCATTCTCCATTTCCTCACTCTTATAGTCCAATGGGAAGGTAATCAAATACTACCGGAGAGAGCTTAGGCGCATGAGCAACGGCTTTACGTGCTTTCCGAGGCACGGGGCTGAGAAACACCGCCAGTTTCCTATCTTCGGGCTGCTACTGAGAATTCCTAGACAGAAAAGCTCAAAAACTGATTTTTGAGCCGACCCGTGGTTCGAAACTAGGACCACACGATCAGCAATCGCTTTTACGACCACTAAACCAACGAGGCAGTTAAATATAAGAAATGTAGGTCTAAGAATATAATTAATCTCATGTCACGATTTTTGCTCTTGGGACGTGCTGTTGTTTGTGATTGCCGCTACACAGGTGGGTATCTAGTAGAACCGCGCAGGCCACGTACGTCAACGTGTTCACGCCGAGTGTGCGGGTGTTACCGCCGCCGCGTGAGGCATGAATCCACACAAAACTGCGGTCTTGTGAGGTTTGAAATAATTTAGCAGTTCCTCTACCGCTGCGAGCATGAGTAAATATCGTTCCATGAGTTCCTACATTAAGCCTTATGTTAACTTATTTGGAATCATTATAGATATAGAAATCTATGTTCATCCTCGATTACGAATCTAAATGCAGATGCTTTTTTCACTCCTGGTGATTAAGACGGAATACCTTGTCTCCAGTAAAAAGAGCCTCCGGTTCTCTACACTCACCATACGAAACAGTAGCATTAAGCTGCTATTTGACGCTGGTATTCTGTAGGAACATTGTCCTTCCCCGGTCAAGCTGATCCATTAATGGTAAAACCATAACTTAGGTATAGCACGGCTTTACTACGTACAAATAATATGAGCTAAATATGAACGCTTATTTTTATAAGACAGACAATAATATTTTGTGAGGGATTCTTGGCGGATCACATATTTTCCGAGTATAGATATCAGATCACTGCAAGCATTGATAACAAAGGGACAACGGTTCATAAAAACGTAGATCATGATACTCGTAATTTGATATAAAGTTTGACGTTTATAAACAACGTCTTGTATCTCAAAGCAGCTAAGTACCCATCCCTATCTGCATATTATATGTCTGCCCTACGTAAGAGTAGCTGTAGATAGTTACGTGTAAGGATGCATTCGCCTAAATGTTAGTTGTGACACGCAGATCCCGAGTATATCCAGTAAGATGGATGGCTTTGAACGCGTTAGTGAGAAATTTGGACGTTATACAGTTCTGCTAGGTTGAGCTCTCCGATACAAATGTATGTTGAATGATGAACATTACTCAGGTGCTTCGCTCAGGTAATTTTGTTTGAGATAAAATACAATAATTAAGAATAAAATATAGGTAATGATTTCTTATGTTCTTTTGTAAATTATGAGTGACAAACGAGAACACAGTCCACCTAATGGTAAGCGGATGCTGTGGTCCATATGCGTCTAGATTTACCCTCAATTAAGAATCAAAATACAGATGCGTTGTCACCCCTTAGATCTAAGATGGAATGCCTCGTTTCCGGTAAAATGGTCTCCGTTTCTCTACACTCACCATACGAAACACAGCAGCATTAAGCTACCATTTTACGCTGGTATTCTGTAAGAATGTGGTCCTACCCCGGTCGAGCCGACCCATTCGTGCTACAACCATAATATAGCTGCAGCGTGACTTTACCACGTATACGCGATGTATATTTACGCGAACCACTTTTATTTAATATTCCTGAAGTTTTCAGAGGTTCGGTCACAATCGCAGTATACTAATATATCAATAACCAAAAATCGACCCAGTGCTTTTTTCACGTACACAATAACTGCCTAGAGTGTCTAGTTGGTCTAGAGTGCGCAATATTGGGTTTTTCGGTCAGGAGATTCTCAGAAGCAGCCCGGAGACAGAAAGTTGGCAGTGTTGCTACCCTTTACCTCGGAAAGTACGTAAAGGCGTTGGTCTTATAAATAAGAATCTGTACTCTATCCGGTTGTGTCCAATTGCTATCCCTTTGCCCCCCGACCTTGAAAATCCTCACTCGTATTGCGCAGGTACACGTGCACTCTCTATTCGCAGGAATAGAGAGTTCATCTGTACTTGCCTACATCTTCGTGCACTACTACTTTGTATAAGTCAGGGCGTGTGAGTGCCAAAGAATCAGGAGTGCGTGTACATTACATCAGTGTTCTAAAAAAAGTTAAACAATATGCATTGTTCATGAACTGTAATGATCCTAGTGGGAATAATTATACATAGGTCATAAAATTATTTTATTGTCGACATTTTTTAATAAGTTTGCAATTTTTTACGATTGTTCAGACGCCAGGTGGGTGAAAATTTCATTATAAAACAGCATTAAATTCATACATACAGGTCAAGTTCATAAAAGTATATTAAATATTACCAAGAACTATTGTACACATATTACCTACACATTAATATGATATTAATATTTAACAAACTGAGCGTACATAACCAAAACAAAGACTCATGTTCTTTTTTATCAAATTGTAATATTTTCGATTTTTTTAAACCACTTTTTATTTAACTTTACACATAATGTAAGTAGCGACACGAAAGTCTAGCGATGACCGTTATTGCGCATAAGTCGCACTGATTGGCTTATTGCGCATAAGTCGCGCTGATTGGCTCGTGCATATGGTTCGCACGCGCTGATTGGCTCTCCAGTCGCATTCGTGTAATTCAATTCGTGCTCGTCCTCTTCACGTTTCGTTCAGCGCTAGACTTTCGTGCGACTTGCATTAGGTGATAGGAATCCCTTTCCGTATTCGAGGCTGTATGGGTATTTACCCACCTATTTCTACCGCCAAGCAGTGTACTGCACTGGGCACTGTTTTGTTCCGGTCTGAAGAGAATAGAGAGCCAGTTTAATTACAGGCTGTGAGGCATTCCATTTTATTCCTCGGAGATGACAACGTATCTGTATCCTTCTTTATTTGAAGTTGGTAGCAGGTGTGCTACAGTAATCATTTACAACCAGGTGAACTGTAAGTTCGTGTGTCTATGTATGTATGTGTATTTTTTATATAAAAGACGGCAAACTTTTATGATGGTCTACTTTCAATATATCGCCAATTTGGTCGATAAACTTTCGTCTAGGGCGTCCCGTCTCGACTCTGCCGTTCACATCTGCAACATAGATTTGCTTTGTCACTCTTTCCTCGTTCATTCTTTCTACATGACCAAACCACTGAAGCATTCCTATCTTAATCCTGGTCACAAAAGCCATTTTACAAAACACACGTTTCTCAAAACAATAAAATTATTAAAAATTATTACTTACTTATATGAAATACTGAATATTATGCTTCTCTAAGCGAAACTGCAGTAGATAAAACTATTTTTTTTTCAGTAAAGCACTTATAAAGCGCAGTAAAACCTTCGAAGCGACACACCAGAACTCACTAATCTCACTTCAATAGAGTGCACATAAAAACATCTGAAAGCAATAAATGGTTTTCGCTGCATCCATTACGGAGATGAAAGTATGAACTGCAGGATTATCCACTTAATGCAGCCGAACTGTCACGGGCCTCAATTGAAAAGTTTATAGCGGGCCTGAAAATTTTAACTGATGAGATGAGAGCATCATATCGAATTTATTTATTTTTATTTTTCATCATCATCATTAGAGTCCTTCACAAGTCCACTGTTGAACAAAGGCCCCTCCCAAGAAATGCCACAGCACGGTCAAGTCTTTACTCCGTCACCCTACACTTCCCTTACCGACACAAGGATGCCACTCGTGAACGTCTTCCCCATTGGTTGTCGGGCCTTCGATCTATATGACATAATTTTATTTTACTTAAGTAAAAACGCCGCTTGTGATAATAGGGTTTGTTCTTTTTTCGCATAAAGGATAAGTATAGCCATTGAGCGAGTAAATAAACTAATAATAAAGTTTATTTAGTAATACTAAATACTAAAATTATAGAATAATAATCCTTGGTTTTCATAAATATAAAGATCATAAAAAATACAAAATTACAAATAATTACAGTTAAAAGCATTTTGAATGCCTAGCTAATAGTCCAACTGACGATTAAAAATGTCTGCTTCAGCCTACTGACACCAGCAAAAACTTAAATAAACAGCGGTAACTGCTATTTAGACAAAAGAAGTTTGTGCTATTAGAAATTTGAATAGCTAACGCTCTCCGCTTATATCAGATGCCGTAGTCCCAAAGTTTTGTCGTATGTTCTCAAAAGCTGTAAAAGTGACTTGGTAATTTATTGGCCATGAACGAACTTGGCCCGACAGGTTGAATGTTAGCACGATCTTACGTGGTTCCACATTAAAAAAGAAGCCGAACTTGTTTCCAATACAGATTAATAACACTTAAAAACGGTTTAGTGAACTACTAAGCTCAACCTTTCGACTTTTGTTCCAAGAAATCGAAGCTAGATATTATTTTTTGACAAACAAAACTTTTGAAAAATTGATAAAAGTTGAAACTATTTTACATAAAATATTTAATTTTCTGTTATAAAATTTCTTTTATATTTTTCGTAATTCACCCCATAAATCTCCGCACTTAAAAATGGATACACCTGAATTTAAGATAAGAAATTATTACATATAAATATATAAAAAGGATCCTTATAAATGTGTTGCGACTTTCATATCGAGTGAGTTATTTAATGAGATTACATAGAAAATCATTATAATGCCCTTTAGTAATTAAAGGTTAAGCTTCATTGTATCAAGTTTAAAATAGCTTCTGCTATATATAGTCTGTAAAAATAGGAACCACCCTACACTTCGCTTACTGGTAAAGTAAGCGAAGTGTAGGGTGGTTCCTCACAAGACGAAGTGAAGCAGGAAGTCGATTGATGCAAGTGGCTCAGGACCATGTTTTGTGGTGTTCCTATGGCCTATGTTCAGAAGTGGACTTGTAAAGGTTATGATGAAAAAATTATGCGTGAGTCGATTGATGCAAGTGGCTCAAGACCATGTTTTGTGGTGTTCCTATGGCCTATGTTCAGAAGTGGACTTGTAAAGGTTATGATGAAAAAATTATGCGTGAGTGTCGTGGAACACTCAGTTGGAACGAAGTTCCTTTCGTAGTATATTATTATTGATAAACGTATTATATTATTGATTAACAAATATATTTATTTACATAATATAATATACAATATTTTATTATATACGATATTAAAAACTGTAATAAAAAAAACTAGTAATTTAATTATCAAACAGTCCTACTCCAACAAAAAATTATAAATGACAAATACAAATATTATAAATGAATTACTAGCATCTATTAAAATGAAGCGTCATTTAAAATAATATTTCTTTCATGGCAAGATAAGAAAAAGTGCGAGGAAGATGGATATTATTCCATCTCGCTCGCACTATAGAAAGGGTTGTGACGGAAAAATGTTACACTTTTTCTCGCCTAGCCCCCCATCCGCCAAATTAGTACAGTGCGATAAGGAACTTCGTTCCAAAAATTAATGAAATAAAAATTTAGATAAAAATGAAAATATCTCTTACGGAAGAGAAATGAAACTTACATTTATTAATGAAGTTTTCATCATATTCATTCTGTATATATAATCGTACTCTGTGTATGTAATGGACGAGGCATAATTTTACTAAAATATTCTTTTTAATATCGTAAATACTTTAATAGTAGATCAAATTTAAAACTACTGTATCAAGTTGCTTAACGATACAAGTTAAATTATAAGCTCTTTTATTAGTATAACTCCAGTGATATAGCCCGCAGTGACGTGTAGTGTGGTCCTGAATGAATCGTTAAAAGGCTTCATGTGCCAAGTTTTGATTGCAATCTATGTTTCGTGAGTTTTAAGGGCGACAAAGATTCTTCATGCACATGCATTTTAAGAGCGCTCTCAAAATTTTAATCTAAGCTACCACAAGTAGTTATTAAAGCGCTTGTTGTTTCCTGAAGTTACAGCTTCAGTTTGACGGTTTATATCGCTTTGCAGGCGGGTTTACAACTGTAGCCGTTGCTGATTTCTTGTTGGTTTATTTTTGCTTTCTTTTTCAAAACATCGCCGAACTGAACGAGTGTTATCTACGTGGTAAATATTAATAATGTGATATAAAATTACTTTTAATAGAAAGGTAATGCCAACTTTTTTTTAAATATGACGTGGCAGATCTCTTTTTGCAGCAAATAACTGAACAATTCGGCATTTTTATGTCACATCGATTCAGCCGCGCAACTAGATTTAGTCTAGAGAGCAGTGCGGCTGCAACTAGTTTTATTGTGCGCATGACCACGTGGACTTATACTTTTGATTCGCCGGTGGTCCGTGTTACTCTATGGTTAGATCTTATTATTATAAATACGTGTCCAACAATGGATTAAGGCAGAAATTTCATTATATGAGAAGGTTCTTGTTAATATTCTTCGCTAGAAATTTATAGTAAAAATAAAGTCTATAACATATATTCCACTCCTGCACATAGGCCTTATCTTATTTCTACGAGGGTATAGGTACACCAATTAGTCCACCGCGCTGCTCCAAGGTGTATTAGCTGACTTCACATGTCTTCGAAATATTTTTATTCCTCAGACGTGCATATGTCCTCACGATATTTCGCTCCACTGCTGAGCACGTGGTAAATCAGCACTTAATTTAATAACTTAGTTTTTAAATATAAACAATATTAAAAAACCATTAGAAACTAAAACTAAAAACTTAAATTATCATACAGTCCTACTCCCCTAGTATTGGGTCAAGAACGCTGGCTAACCTCGCTAAATGGTTATACTTGGCCTTTGAGCGAGAAAAGAAACAACCTCCATTTATCACTAGCAGCGAAGACAAGTCACGGATACAGTTCCTTTAGGAACTTCAACGCACGTTGACCCCATGGACCGATAGTATTTACAGCAAATGGCACAAATATGTAGTCATCTCTCAGGGACTCATATTTGCACCACATACTTAGTTCAGCTGCCTCTGATGCCGCCCGGCTCTAAACGAGATACCCCTGAGATGAGAGGCTGCCAAAGTGTCTACGCAAGTAGCATCCTACACTAGTACTTTACCTCACTAAATAACCTAGTTAAATTGCAGATAACAATGTCATTGATGCCAACGAGATTCAACCAGGTTTATTTGCGTACTGTAAAATTTACTCTTAGCGCTTTGACCTTGAGTTATTACGACTCTTTTCTTAGTTTTGCCTGCTATGAACTTTGGCTTAAAGCTTTAATTTAATTTAAGTTTAGAGGGAAACACGCGTCTTCGCATTTATTTCATTTGTAGATGGTGCATAAACTAGAGAGATATTTAGTAGGTGATTGCGAGGAACTGATTCCCGTGGCCATGCAGTGGCGGCGTAAGAGAATGGACTATCCCTAGAGGCGGCAGTGGGAAATGAAACAGAAGATAGGTAGCAGTATCTTTCTAACAAAAACTCAAAATAATAAAAAAAACTGCGGTTGCTCAGCCAAGCGTGGTAACTATGGCAAATATCCCTGTGAATATGGGTGAATCCTTAAACACAGCCTTCATTGGACGAAGGTAATATTATGGTTTTAGAATAGGAGGATAACCACTTAATAGAGCAATTTTCCTTCTAGCATTCTGGTCCTTTCTTTCTCAGACACCGGTTCCACGTGGCAAATCAAAAACTAAGTTAAAATTAAGCTCTATAAAATCCCACAAATTTTAAAATTTTTGGTTACAAGCGTATCGATTTGTATTTTTTTTTTGAAGACCGTTATGGTAGCTGATAAGCGTTCGCCTTAATATGTTACAATATGCGAGCTCATCGAGCTCGTTCCTCCTCAGCACCTCTGATATCGTTAATTAAAATTTTAAGTGCCGATTTATAATGTCGACGTGAAGGGAAAAATCCTGTGGCAGCATGCATGTCTTATAATAAAAAAAAAAGTGGACACGTAGTCACTCAAGTCAAAAGTCAACATGCTATAGAACATGCATAGTATCGCGGCGGACACTTCTCTGCACCAAAACCGACTCAACCTAAAAGATGTTAGGCCTGTTTCTAGCTGTAGCACATCTATTGATGTTTATTTTAACTTACTATAGAATAATGTTAATTGAGTCGCTGATAAATGCTTGGCGGCCCCCCACTAGTTAGAGTGACGACCTGGTAAGATATGCAGGAAGCTTTGTGGCATTCCTTGGGGGAGGCCTATATTCAGCAGTGGACTTATAAGGGCTGTAATGATGATGATGATGATGACTAGCTGATTATCAAAATATTGGAGTTAGTCTTCCCCTTGTTAAGCTTCTGAAATAGCCATTTCAAAAATGTTTACTGATGCATACAAAGAAAATTAGCATCTCATTACTGTTGCTCGCACATAGCACATTTTAATACATTTAATATATAGTCCAAGCATCCATTTTATAATTTCATCAATTTCTCAAAACTTTAAAAAGCCCAGCCGACACTCAAACATAATTATCGAGTATAACGTCAATCATGAAAGTTCCTTCCAACCTCTCTATGGATGTTGAACGTAATCACAAACATTTGGAGGAGGCGTTGCTATGGCAACCGAAGGCTTCTGCGCAGACTCGACCACGCGAAGCTCCGCCTTCACGACCGCCTGTTGCTGCCGCATCTGCCGCGCGCCAGTCAACTCCTGGCCCTCATGGACCTACATCTGGAATATTTGAATCAATAATCACCAATATTCCTGTCAATAAGGCCTATTATTAAATGATACTGTTTTGAACTTATGTGCTGATTAGACTTGGATGAACTTGAAGCGTGCACTGTTTTACCGCTATCCTGCTCCGGCACACGGTGACGTGGTAGCTTCTCGCTCGCGCAAGTTCATGAAGGTCTGCAGAATCAGGTACCAACAAATGAATAATTATTATAATATCTTCATTTGAAGAACGCTTTATACAACTTGCAATACAATTTCCCAATTTTTAAATATTTTCAGACAAAAAAAAAACTAAAATCACACTAAATACGTAGAATTTTTTTTTCAAAACTGACCTTTCTAATTTTAAAAGAAAAAAATGCAAAATAATCTTCAAATTAAGTAGTTTTACTATCGTTAGTTTATACGAAAACATATTAGGTTACATTCATGCACCACCACGTGGCGCTATTGTCACTATGAGAACCCCATAAAAAAATAGATGATAATATAAACATCACTGTTGAGAACATGAATATATATGTTTCTCAAGCGTTTGTTAATTATGGATGAAAATAATAAAATGTTTATAAAAAAATATACAAGAAAAAAATTTTAAATGCAAATAAATGATTTATGTTTAGGATTTTGTTACTAACAAGTGGTAAAATTAAAAATTTGTATAACCGACTTCAATATAAATTTTTAAGGATAGCTTAAAAACTACTGGTTAGACCTTGATCAAATTTATATGGTACCATGAGAAGCACCAGCTTTCAAATAAAAAAAATCATCAAAATCGGTTCACCTGATGAGAAATCAACAAGAAAATAATAACGACGCAATGCAAAAACAGGGAAACGAGTGACGTAATCAAAGTTTTCTAAAGCGTTTCCGATACAAAACACGACCGTTCGCAATCAGTATAGGTAGACGCAAAGCCTGTCCAAACAATATCTAACAAGTTCCAGAAGTGTTTCAATCAAACAGGCCTGACAATTAATTAAAACCTGAATGGAACTGTAATAAAGTAGGTACAATGAGGCCGTATTGACTTACCGCAATACAGATTTCGAACGAATGGAAACTTCCCTAACCCGATTCATTGAATCGAATTTTATCGATGTATCTATACATAAAGATGTATAGGAGTAGAATCCTTAAATTTAAAAATAACATCCGATTTTTATTAAATTGTTAAAATTATTTACATTTATTATCTCATTTTTTTATACAACACAATATTTATTACCATAATTCAATTTTTTATATTTTTTTTGTAGATGAAGTAACATTCTGCATAAGTCCTTTTACTTGAACTTAGGTTGTGATTGTGCTACCCCAATGCCTAATGGCAGATTTAGGACATCTTAAAAATATTTATACATAATTACGGAAATATTCCGGTTAACAAATTAAAAATCAAATGTTTCACTGACATTAATTTGGAATTTTAGCACTTAAAATTTGCTGATAACAATTTAAATAGTGCCGGTGGGAATCAATCTCAACGCCACTATTGGGGGCGTATTATGATGTATCTGAATATTAACTTCAGTCATAAAAATCGTTTAATTCCCATCACAATGGCTCAAACGACTGCGTATGAATTAAACTAAACACTTACTTAATGAGTGATTGGCCAATGTGAGAGAGCGTAACCTGTGAGGAAATTCATCGACCGACACGAGCTAAGCAGTCAGAGGAGGGGGTTCGCATACCCCCACTCGGACAGCGGTTAGATAGCTCAAAAACCTCTACAGAGTGGACATGATGATTGGTAAAAATACCAAATCATAAACCAACATCATCCTCATCTCCATCATTGCCTTTCCCATTTTTAAGTAGCTCGCGGCCTTGGTGTCAGATTAAGCTGTAAGAGCCGCATAGGCTAACAGCACCTACACCACAGAAAATAGATGATGTACTAGGATACCCTGTGTTACATTGTTCCGATCCCACACACTCGAACTATGGTTATGTCACAATTTAACTTAACATACAAAGATACAAAGAATAGTACTACCATATGGTACTACTGTATAGATATTCACGTAACAGTGTCAATAATAAGTTGTGAATGTTTCCCCGCTTCTAGTTAAATTGCATTTTTGCCGCCATTAGCGACCAACGAGATTCATATTACGAGAGGCGAATACTCTGAAATATTTTTGCAGTTAAATCATACCAAGTTGCTATAACAAGCGTACACCGTAGCACCGCTTTACAGCAATAAGTCAGACGGTATTTCACACCTCCCATTTGCGTGCCTTCGCACCTCTAAAGTGGATATAAACAAGCTAACTTTTGCCATTCCGCATTGTGCGGATGGGAAGCGCTTTTATGTTGTGTCGCACTCAAATTAAAGTTGCCGTATTAAACGTGATACTGAGTTGCTGTCAACGATAATTGTACCACAAAGAATTTGACAACGTCGGATTTATTTAATCTTTGCCGGCCTCGATCTGTTTTTTTTTATATAGAATAAGGGTGACAAACGCGCACACAATCCACCTAATGTTAAGTGGATGTTGTGGCTCACAGACATCGACATCTATCCTCGATTAAGGATCAATAATTCTGCTAATGTCCGGTCTTTGGTCTGTCACATCTTGTCTTGAGGCTTCTCGGTGGGTAAGGAGTTGGCGGTTATTAGGTGACAAACGATTAAAAGTCGTAAAAACAAAACAACTAAATACACGAGTTATGGACAAAACAATACAGAAACACAAATAATTCATAAATTCAATGCAACCAGCTTTTTACGGATTAGAACGCGTCTAAATAACTTAAAAAAAGTTAATTATAGGCGATAAGATATAATGTGAGATGATATGGAGCCTTGCTGCAGTGTATTACGACTGCAACGCGAATAGGTCAGCTCAACCGAGGAAGCACCATTTTCGTACGGAATACCAGTTTAAAGTAGCAGCATAAAGCTGCCGTGTTTCGTATGATGAGTGACAAGAACCGAAGACCCTTTTTACCGGTAACGAGTTATTCCAAATTCGTCCTCAGGGCTAGTAACGCTAAAAACTATCAAATTGCAGATCATCGAGGATAGATGTGTGTGGTCCATAACATGCACTTACCATGACGGTACTATATATCCGTTGTACCCTTACTTCTATAAAAAAAGTCAGCTATAGATTTACTTCTATAAAAAATCATAAAATGATTTTTGAACACGTTTGACTTTCTACATTTGGAGTTCGTTGTAGACACATTTAATTCAAATTTTAACTTTGCATCCGAGTATGGGATAAGATTTCCTCAATCAAAGTAATGAGATGAGTTGACGGCAAATCCCTGTTACTATCCCCATTGACCGACCGGCGGCGCCGGAAACTTTCCCGGTTTAAGGGATTTGAGCGAATCGCTCCAGAGAATATAGCCCCGCTTAATCCCCGCTAAAGATTGTACGCTTTTAGTAATGCCACATGGGTTATTAAAACATACTGATATTAATTAAAACTATTAAATACTTGTAATATGAGGGTGGAATAATAGACATTTATAGTAGGCAATATGTTACGTATGAATAATTCAAATGGAACATTCCTTTTTGCAACCCACTTCAAAAAAATGAGTTCTCAATTCAACTGTATTTTTTATGTGTTAACTCAGAATTTTTTTCTAGGTGACCCGATTTTGATGATTCTTTTTTTAATTGAAAGCTGGTGCTTCTCATGTGGTCCCATATAAATCATCAAGACCTGACCAGTAAATTTTGAGTTATCCTTAATAATGTGCGTATTTAATAGACTTCGACTACATTGATGATGTTCTCATTATTTATATATATCATATTCTATTGAAGTCGGTTGTACAAAATTTTTAATTTTACCACTTGTTTTCTACAATATACGTATCGTTTTTAAAAATATATAATATTAAAATATAATTATTACAGTAATTAAGGCTCCTTTTCTGCATTGTAGTCCATCTTAATTGACACCCCCGTCTTAACCAATTTTATTTCCGCCAAGCAACAGAACACCACCTACGTTTCGATTTGAAAAGTAAGAACGTCAGTAAAATTACAGATAATGAGACATTACTAAATAAATAAATTACTGTCTAGTCCTTAGGGGCAACAATGCATCTGTCGTCTTATTTTAATCTGACGGAAATTGTGCTTGGACTGCAGTACCATAAGGTAAACTATAAGTTCCTTTGCCTATCAAATAGGTATTACGTATACTATATCATAGCTAGAAGTGCCGACAGTCGATGGTGTACTTTTCTAGCTGACCTATTTGTGATATAACTATAATGTAGCTACAGCAAAGCATGGCTCATTAACATGTTCACAAACTGAAGACTGCTGATGGCCATAATCACATAATTAAAATATTAAAGTTAATAAAATTAATTTGCCTACATCAAAAAAAATGATGTGTCTTGCCTAGTTTGAAGAGCACCTCTCGCCTCCCTCAATTGCGTGTACTATCCCCATCACCACTAATCCCAGCACCACTACTCCTAACACCACTACACTACCGACGATAATAGGACACGTATTTTGCCTCTACACAAGGCATCCTCAGGTGAAGTAGACTTTGCGGTGGCTAACCGATAAGTGAGCGACGATCTATTTTCGTGATGTTTGCGCTGTTAGCCTATGCGGCTCTTGCAGCTTCATCTGACACAGGGCTCGCGGCCTTTCAAGCCGTTTGAAAAGTGGAAAGGCGGCAATGAGGATGGGGATGAGGATGATGATGGTTTATGAATTGGTATTGTTACCAATTATCATGTCCCCTCTTTGAAGTTATTTTTGAGCTATCTTACCGCTGTCCGAGGGGGGGGTGTGCGAACCCCCGCCTTTGGCTGCTTAGTTCGTATCGGTCGATGTTCTGGGCGGTGATAACCGCCCAGGTACGCGGGTGTACGGTTTGTACGCGATGTGTGCTGGAACGCGTCGTGCCTGCCTACGTGTGCGACGCGCCCCATCCGTTATCCTATTTGTGTTTGTCCCATTTGGTGTGGGTGTAGTGTCAGTGTATGATGAGCCTGCGATGTTTGGATCGACGGGATCGAGCGAGCGTGGTTGTTCTATTAGTACGTTACGTGGTCTAAGGAGAGTCGGCGCGACGTTCGGTATCGGGACTTAGTTGGCTGCGTTTGCCACTAGCGGGTTCGGATGGGTTTCTGCGCTATTAAAGTAGCGCTGAGACATCTCCTTGAAGTATTCGGAGATAGTGGGAAGTTGACAATCGCTGTGTAAATCTGAATTCCGTTGATTCCACCGTGCTCCGGTGGCTCTACGGATGAAAAAGTTTTCAACTTTCTGTACTTCATTTAGGTGGGACTTATACGTGTGGGCGAAGGCTATACTTGCGTAAGATATGATAGGTCTAACGTAGGTTTTGTACAGGTGAAGTTTGGGTCTTAGAGACAACTTACTCTTCCTGTTAACAAGAGGGTGGAGACGGCCAATGACTGACCTGGCTTTGTTGCGTGTTCGTCACTTATGTGATTCGCGAAACTCATGCGGATGTCGAACGTGACGCCCAGATATTTGGCCGAATCTTCCCAAGGGATGGGGCGGCCATATAAAGTAATTACGCTAATTCTGGTTCTTGGTCCATAATTCTTTGGGTGTGGTTTTGGACTCCGTTGAAAGTATATTGCTACACTTTTTTCGGGATTCATTTTAATTCTCCATTGGCGGAACCATTCGCTTAAGCCATTGGTAGCTTTTTGAAGTTTTAAATTTAGACTACTCCTATTGTAATCTGATACAAAGAGAGCAGTATCGTCGGCGAAGAGAGCAGTGTTTACCACTGGATTTTTAGGGATATCACACGTGAAAGTGTAAAGAGGATTGAAGACAGAACGGAGCCTTGTGCGACCCCAGCCTTTAAAAAACGTTTCGAAGAACGGGTTCCCTTTACTCGATAGCGAAAAGAGCTATTTGTAAGGAAGGCTCGGATAATGTGTACGAGCCTGTTGGGCACGTTTAGTTTATACAGCTTGTAGAGCAAGCCGTCGTGCCAGACCTTATCAAATGCCTTTGCGACATCAAAGAAGAGGGCTCCCGTGTTTCGAGATTTTTTCTTTGTCGGGTGGTGATTAAAGCCAGATAGAATATATTCTGTTAGGCGATGGATTTGGTTAGTGCACGAGTGTTTGGCTCTAAATCCAAACTGTTCGTCAGAGGAGTCTGATTATTTCAGTGAAGTGACGGAGGCACTTTAGAATAATGCGCTCGTATAATTTACCCAATGTGTTGAGTAGACTGATGGGCCTGTAGCTGGTGGATCGATAGCACGGTTTCCGCAGTTTTGGGATCCCTATTACGTCTGTTTATTTCCAGATATCCGGGAAAAAGCAGCTTGAGAGAAGCGCGTTGAAAATCCTACGAGGAGGTAAATTAGTGGTGCCGGAAGAGATTTGATCACCTTGTTGTTGATGCCATCTGGCCCAGAGGCTGATCTATTCTTAAGGCTTTTTATGGTTTCAGTGACTTCATCGAAAGTCACAGGATCGAGTGGATCACCCGCTGGCGTTAACGCAGACCTACCTTCGACTTCCGCTTCTACCTCTAGTAGGTGAGCGGGATCTGTTGATACGCTGGATGGGGCACACTGGCTCTCTAGACTGTCGGCTAGGCAGTCGGCTTTTTCGAGATCGTCTAAGGCGAAATCGGGGTGGTCTAGCCTCACGAGAGGCGGCATGGGAGCAGTTTGCTTGCTTTCTGAGCTCTAGTCAGCCTTCAAAAGGCGTCTTGGGATGGTTCTAATCCTTGTAAGAGGTTATGCAATTTATCGTTTTTAAATTCGGCTATGCTTTGTTTAACCTCGTTTTACAGAGAACGTAGCCAAATATTGTTTGTTATCTTCCGTGCGATAACGGTCATAAGATTTTAACGCGGTGTTTTTCGCTCTAATCAGTTGTCGAAGGTCTGCCGGAATCTTCGTGTACCGATCACTCGACACTTGAACCTTACGTGAGCAATCTCGATCGCTGAAGTGAGGTGAGTCGATAGGGCGCTAATCGCCCTATTGGTTTCCTCCAGCGAGTCAATCTTGTCCGGTATGGAGTCTAAATGCTGGGAGTTCGTAGACTTTTGATCTCTGATGCCGTTTGTGTTAAAGAACGCGACAGTCATAGAGCTAGGTTTGGTTCTTCCGGGAGGTTGTACTGCCATTATGGTTTAAAAAGGGGATTGCTTAGGCCCATTGGAATGAACCAATCGCATCGATAAGATTAATATGCTCAATGGTTGTCAATTTTTGGCTTCGCGAAGTTTGCGGGCCAGAGAAGTGACTTCAGCAACATTAATGTTGCTGATGAAGCTGCAGACTAACGAGAAGTCAGCAGCGAAGGAAGTAGATGCCTGAGGACCGGCTTTGGCCGTGGGGCGGCCACGCTTACAATCACCGAGGGCTTAACCCATGCGTTTGTTTTGGGTGTTTAAGGCACCGAAGGGCTTACGCCTTGCCCGGAAGCCCCTTTAGCGGGGGCAGGTTTGGTGATAGCCTGAGGGGGCGCGGGTTGTGACACCGAGATCGGTGCGACTGAAGGGGCAGGTTGCCGAAAACGGGATCTGCTAGCGCTAGCCGCTCGTCCGCGCCGGTCTACTCCCTCGCGCCTTTTCCTGCGCGGCGCTTTGATCTACCCACGTTAATTCGCTGAGTGTCCCGCTTCACTGCAGAGAACGCAGCTCAGAGGGCCATCCGACTCCGGCGTTTGGGTGCACTCGGGTGTACCGTGGTCCCCTAGACACTTAACGCATCTAGGCCGGGCAAAACAGTTTTTGGCCGAGTGAACATAAAGTTGACATCGGTGGCATTGACCAACGATGCCCCTGTTTCGGGGGGCTTCTACTACAATGCCCGTGAGATTGCAGATTCGGCGGACATTGAAAATTTCTTTGCCTTCTGGAGACAGGTCCAGGATGACTAGGCACAGGTCTAGGTATCTTTTTTATCGGTGGGGTGGTGCATTCCCTATGCGGGAGGTTCTGCGATTTAAGATCGCTAAGCACGTGTTCGGTTTCAAGTTCCCCGCGAACGACAACGTGGAGGTTTCGTTCCTCCGCAAGGGCGTAGGTGTGAAAGCTCTGTTTTTGAGCTTTCAGATGCGCAGTTAAAGCGCGGAAGTCATTCGTTGTCGAGACGTGGATGCGAATGCCCTGGCCACCGTTGTGGACCTTAGGGCAGAAGATTTTTTTGGAGTCTATCCATTTGGATAGGTTGCTCCATCGGGATTTGTCCTGAAGTATAATTGGGGCAGCGGCTTTTCCTTGCGCTCAGAGGCCACTTTAGGGTTCGCGGTTTTAATCGCGACCTTGGGAGATTTGGGGCGCGCTGAAAGCGCGGTCTTTTTAGCCACAGTGGCGTTAGGGACGAAGGGGCCGAGTGAGGCTCGTCGTCCTTTTTCCCGGCGGGTGCTTACGTTTTTCCCCGAGACTAAAGTGAAGCCGTCGTCTTCGGGCTTGGCGGATTTTGCTACATCTAACTCCATCTCGGAGCCCGTCTCGGCGTCCGAGAACGCCGGGGATGGCCCACGGGTGGAGAACGCAGAAATCGCGGGGTACGCTTCGTCATATAAAGTGTCTACGGACACGGAGGTCGCAGATCCGGTGCTCGGCGACATGGGGTCGTCAACAAGCATAGTCGGACGTTCAGCAGCGGGCAAGTCACGCTGCGCTAAGAAGGTCGCCCAAACGTCGGGGCAGACGCGACTTAAAAAGTCGGTAAGTTCGGCTATAGTAACAGCCGCCATCTTGTTAAAGGCCTAAAAAACACGTGTGTACCAAGCCCCCCACCTCACGGCGGGGGAGGTGTGTGCTTATGACGAACACCTATACACTTAGCGCGTTGATACGTTAGGGTGTGTACCAAAGCTGTCGCCTAAAGCGACAAGCGAACACAAAAATTTAAAACAATAGAATAGTCGCCTCTGAGGCGGCGCGGCGCTGTAATAAACTACTTACAATTTACTGTAAATCGGTAGAGCGTGAGGCACTACACTAGCACTAACACAAAGGGAATAATGGGCTGGCGGGCCGGTGCAACCTGACGGCAGCGATGTCCGGTTATTGTTCTTCGCACAAAAGCACTTTATTACTCGGGAGCGAATGGGCTCGACCGAAGAAATACGTCCGCTCAGCTTAAGCGCAGACAATGGAATCCAAGTGAGTGGCGAGCCAAAACAACTGCTATTTATACAACTCGCGGATGCAACCGCTCCCCACTTAAGTAGCGAGCGATCGCGTCAAGCGATAAAACACGTGACCAACCACCACCTGACGTACGCCGTCGCTTGCTATTAAATTAATAACAAACCGCAGCAAAACGTTAAACGCGATAAAATTAAAGAAGTTATTATTTAAGAAATATATTTTAATATAGTGCTATTAATGTTACTATTGTTCTTAATCACTCAGAGTAAGCTTAAAATTTTTGTGTTAGGAGTTGTTCACGAGCATGAGTATGAGAATCGTGGTTCGTACCCTTAACCCTTAGGCTACTATCGTTTTGTTTAATTAACTGAAGAAAGTTAATTTGAAACTTGCCAATGAAAAACAATGTGTATATCCTTTTATAAATTTCCAGACCCCATAACTAATTTATAAGCATTAATTTCCTATGATTGAACACTAAAGAATTTAAAATCACTGTCGCAGTTAAGTATATAATGATCAAACTTTCTTTGAGAAGCATTAAATAAAATTTGATGAAAAAATTAACTTTCTTTATACTCCACTTCTTAACTTTGTTGAGAATTTAATTATTGAAAAAGAATATAAAACATTAATATTTTAAAAAGTCTCGAGGTAAGAAGTAATACTTTAATGTACTTTTCTTTTTTTAAGTAATTTTCTAATATTTTGAACTAAGCTGCGGTAAAAATATTTATCTTTACACAGAAAACTTAATATAATATTTTTTATATATATATTATAATATATTTTCTCTAAAATCTAAAAATTGTTGAAAATGGTCACTTGCGTTATCCATAGCTATTACAGTAAAAGTGACCTTTTTATGGTGAACTGCCTAACGTATCCCGCCTCGCAGGGGAAACGACGTACATACACATAAGAAAATTCCCGATTTTGTAAATCGAAATATGAAAACATTAAATTTTTGTCTGATCTATGAATTAATTTTTTAAAGTTCCACTTCTGTCTAAATCAGCTTTTAAAAATATGTTACGTATATTTCACTGAGTGTTTTCGTTCATGTAATGTCCACTACAACTTGTCCAGTTTGTTACGAAGACAAATTTCTCCTCAATCTTGTGAAAGGAGTTTCCTGGTTAGTCTTATCTCAGACTTTGTTCAGAGAGACCAGATGTTCTTTACTTAAACTTGATTTCCTAGAAAGGATATTAGGATTAAAAGTTGGTCTAATGTTAATGCCCATAGACGGCCAGTCTACTTTGTGACGATACTTTTTAGTATATCATACCGTGCATATCAACACCAAGGTAATGATTACTGGCAATACACATTTGTAACAGCTTAAAAATATAATATAGCATATTATATATAGTCGCTGTTAAAACGTAGTATATAGAAGTATTAAAACTCCGAAATTAAGCGCTATTATGCGGAAACTATTTTATTCTTTCGTTTTCGTTTGAAGTTGGCTTTTACTTTTAATATAAAGTTTAATTATTTAAACCTTTTGAGTGGACTCAGAAATATAATAAGGTAACAAATAGAGTGTTGTCTAAATAGTTACTTGAAAAGCTTCGTCCCCTATTTTCCAAATCTAAGGATGAATTCTTTCCCCAAATTTATGTGGCAGTAAAATCTAAAAATAATCATTAAATCAGTTTTTGAAAATGTTGCGTTATATACATTAAAAAAACACGAATTGAGAAACTCCTGCCTTTTTGAAGTCGCCAAAAAGAACTTATTTTGGAAGTAGCTTAAATAAGCTTTAACTGGAAGTAAGCTGATACTACTTTATTAGTATTATTAGAAGCTTTTATTTATCTTGTTTTCTTCGTATATATTGCCGATTCAAAATTTGTAATAAATATTTTAAGCACTTGTTGATATCTAATTGAGCAAAAAGTTTTAGTTTATAAAATATAAATAACAACGCAATAATATGTTACAATGAAGCTGACCTGATGATGGACTCGGATGGTCCTAACAACGCCTTTAAAAGTATGTTTTAATATAATTTTTTGGGTTGCAAATTTCTAGAATAAGAAATCACATTTTTAATAAATAGTTCCAACAGTCTCTTCAACCATATTAAATTTGGCTGCTACTAAAGTTCTACACTTTATAAATACCATAGCAAAAATCATCTTATAAAATAACTCTTGTGCTTACAGAATATAGTCAAACGACCATCGACCATATCATCTGACAGTAATTGGATGCAAATAGATACAAACTTTTCCTCGATTAGTAATCAAAATACAGATGTGTTGCCACCCATGTGGACTAAAACGGAATGCCTCGTTACCATTTATAATGGATGTTCTTGACTTCATTCTAAAATAGTATCATGAGAAGAATTAGTATGTTCTCCACAAATTATATTATGTAGTCAAAAATGTAAGTTCATTGTTACGGCAAAGAGAAAAATATAAAAAGATTCGTTCCGCTCCGTCCATTAACAATTTCACACAATATAGCTTCAAATCGTCACGATGAAGGGACGAAATTAAAAAAAAAAGAAACGGGGGACAGGTAGCCGATTACGCAATAACAAAAGGCGAAATTAATTCCGCTCAACGAGATAAATCCAAGTTTTATTTTAAAACAAAACTCAAGAACAAATTTGGAAATTGACGCAACGATTAAGATTCATTATGCTTGTAAAGTTTTATCTTCAGCAACGGGAGCCGACTTGGAAAGTTGTTCGCTAGAGCAATAAAGCATTTTGGCAGATTTTGAAGTGGTTCGGAGATTAAATGTACATTACGCGTCGCCTGCAACAGATGTAACGAATCTCGGAGACTGTAAACGCGAATTCGTAATCATTTATTCAGTTTAAGCTCATGAAAAGATCCCGCGAACATCAAACACTATTACCAATATAAAAGGAATAAATCCTTTTCGGTACGATTTCTTTGCTATCCTCTACAAGGACTGACGGGAGCTTTACTTTAATGTATTTTCAAACAGATTTAACGCTTTATCTATTCAATATTCAATATTTTTATGAACAAACAAAAATTCATATAATCCGGAACTAGGATTTATGGACTGTACTAATAATCGATATCTAATAAATAAAACATAATATTCAATATTTTATTATATACAATATTAAAAACTATAATTAAAAAAAAACTAAAACTAGTAATTTAATTATCATACAATCCTACTCCCCGCGGTATCGTGCCAAGAACGCTGGCTGCGTTTCCCCGCTGAATGGCTATACTTAGCCTTTGAGCGAGAAAAGAGCCAGCCCTCTTATCACCAGCAGCAACGACCAGCCGTGGATGGAGTTCCTTTAAGAACTTCACCGCACGTGGACCCCACGGACCGATAGTCTCTACAGCAAATGTCACAAATATGTAGTCATCTCTCAGAGACTCATATTTGCGCCACTTACTCAGTTCATCTGCCTCTGATGCCGCCCCGGCTCTAAACGAGGTACCCCTGAGATGAGAGGCCGCCAAAGTGTCTACGCAAGTAGCATCCTATACTAGGGCTTTACCTCTCTCCCAAGGGACCAATATCATACCGTCGGGTCTCCTGCCATCGTCTCTAAATATTCCACAAGGCTCTAAAACCGAGGGAATATTTATAGAGACAAGAGCCCTTCGGATGACATCGTTCAAAGAACCGTGCCGTGAAAACCTACCAGCACTTTTCCTACAAGAAAGTCCGTGGAGCCCAAACTTGTCGACGCTGCTGCCACAGGGGCACTGATGGGGTTGCCAAATCGCCGCTCCTAGTCGGATTCCTACAGCGATGCGCAAGCTTTCCCCATCAACTAATGTGCCGAGATTACTTGATGGTAAACCGTGTAACCAGTGACTAGATTCCTTAGTTGAAACAGCTAGAAGGCGTGCCTTATCTTGGTCACTATGGAAATTATGAAACAAATCTTTCTGCACCCTCTGTACCAACGGAATATCCCACTGTTTTTGTTGGTTAACTTCCAGTGGAACATTTTCGCTGGGACAGAGCGTTTGCCATGTCTGCCCTGACTCCGTAGCAAAGCACAGGTCTACTTTATTATTTAAAATTATGTTACATAAATGACTGACACTATGCACGGAAGCAAGGAAAGCAGGCAATGCAACTCTAGAAAGATTTCTCACACCAATACCACCAAATTTTATAGATAAAGTAGCTTGAGTCCAGGCTGTTGTATTTAAAGTTAAATTTAGAGTTTTTTCTATAGCTATTTTAAGATTATTATCAATATCTTTTAAAATATCCGAACATGTCCAGACTGGACTCGAGCGGAGTAAGTATGTAAATCTAAATAATAAATAAATAACCTCTCTTAAGCATTTTAGCATACTATGAAGATGATAAAAAAACACCTATAACTTAGGAAAGAATATCATATCATATTTGGTAATAATTATTACATTAATAGTATTGATTGACATGTAATCTCATTATAACATTCTTAAATTCAATGTATTATATTATTTGCATGCTATTTTCATTATGGCGTATATAGATATTTCATATATACATACGCGCTCTGTCAAACTTGTACCAGCCTATAATACTGTGTTTCTAAGCAAATAAAGAAATTATTATTATTATTATCATATAAATTGAAAATGTTTGAATACTTATAAAATATAACAATCTTTGTAGTGTAGGGATTTAAAGGTTAAATAAACATAAAAATAAAATAAAATTTTGTTATATTTTATGAATACGAAGCTCGGCCTTTGAACTGGTGAAAGTGACACGGGGTATTATCTTTTTACAACGAAATCGAAATACTTCACCTACCGCAGTATTTCTTTGTAAACAATATTTTTTGTTTTTCCTACGGGTGCTAGAATCACCAGGCTACTCTGGAGCATGCCAGATACAACTGACCGTGGGAGAAGCAGCTTCCTCTCAAGTCTACTCCCGCTACCTTAAGAGTTTGACCCACATAGATTTTGACACACACAGATTGGACGTACACAACAGAATACATGAATTGAATAGTTTGACTTTTTAACTCTTATAGAATGACAAAAAAGGTGTGATTTTCAAAGGATATAATTGCAGTTTTTCTTCTTCTTCTTCATCGGGCTGTAAAAGTCCACAGCTAAATCTATCCATATAAAACACAAAAAATGTTTCCACCTATGTCCGTTATAGACTTTGAAACCATTCAACCAATGTGCCCCAAACCGGTTTCGTTAGAAAGGCGAAATATTTCAAATAATGCGAAGATGGTTTTAGACCACTAAACAATACATAAGGCACTATATAAAAAAGTTAATAAATAAACAAAAATTTCCCTTTTTCCCAACAAATGAACAAAATGTATTTCCTTTTTTAGCGTAGTAGCACACACCGAGTATCCACTAGTAGAAAATATAATAAATTGAACTAGATTGACGATTGCAATGGTAGCATCCAGCCCTTTTCATATTTCATGTTGTTTAGTTTCACATGTTTTTAGATAAGAAGTGTGGATATAAGAAGTGACTTGTTTTTGTCTTCATGATTCGCGGTCGCGACAAATATTTTGTTGTGTATTAAATACTTTATTTATATTTGCATACAAACAGACTGCGTACAAACGATGATCGTACATTGAATTCTAAGCCCAATAATTGTAATTCAGTAAACAGGTCTAATGACCACTATTAACATGATAGCGTAATGTGATAATTTACCCTACTTAAGTAAAGTAAATAAATATTGTAGAATTCGTCTAAATCTCACGTTCCTTGCTGATTTCTTATTTTGGTATTAGTTACCCCAACATGCATAATATAACATTTTTTGACACAAGGATAATAACAAAATATCAAAAGTTGAGAACATTTACTTCATCGCATTGCCATTTTGGGGTTAACATCGCAAGCACCGTAGCACATGACATTTACAAAGCTTTAATAAGCGTAGCCCTATACTTTCATCGAAAAGGGGTCCGAAAACGATCAAGCGGCTCGAAGCAAGAACGTAGATTTTTGTTTGAATCAAGCTTGTTTGATCGTTTAGAAAAGTTAACTTTTCCATAAACTTTACTTTTACTTTAAAAAATGTATACTAGTAACACAACTGTCATCATCATCATCATTACAGCCCTTCACAAGTCCACTGCTGAACAAAGGCCTCCCCAAGGAATGCCACAAAGCACAGTCCACCTGCATCCATCGACTTCCTGCATGTCTTACTAGGTCCTCAACACTTCGCCTGTCGGTACGAGGCTCCCATTCGAGAACCTTTCTTCCGCAATAAATGTTACTAATACTTCCATTAACCACTCCAATTTAGCTAAAAATACTTGTATTCGGTGTGGTTCACGAAAGTAGTAGAATGGCAGATTCGAATCCATGACTTTCCTAATTTACAGACCGCATAATTTGCCACTGGGCTATTGTCGCTCCGTAGTGGATTTTTTATGATTGGTTTTAAATGAAGGATATTTATTATTTTACATAAAATCTTTTGTAGCAAAGTTTATTTATATCATAATTTTCAATTCTCGCCCTAATTACTACAACAAGATAAAATACAGTATGAAGTAACGGCAATTAGTCGTATTATATTACAAAAATATCTCGAGCTCTTTCCCTAACAAGGCAATAAAATACAATATAATCGAATAAATAAATTGTTATCTGTTCTATCCTTTCAGGTGGATAACATTACACTTTAGACTTTAATTAACGTAACAGATCGTATTTGAAAACTCTTCTTAATTACATTTAGAAGCTGTCAGTCTTTACTGCAGGTGGCTCAGTATCGTGTTTTGTGGGAGGCCTATGTTGAGCAATGGACTCGGAAGGGCTGCAATGAAAGAATGGATGATCCCTCATCCATTCAACCATTACAGCATTTCATTTCATGGCAGCTTTTTTTTAGACTAAGGGTGAGAAACGAGCACATAGTCCACCTAATAGTAAGTGAATGCTGTGACCCATAGACATCTACATCTATCCTCGGTTAAGAATAAAAATGCAGATGCGTTGTCACCCCTGAGGACTAAGATAGGATGCTTCGTTTCCAGTGAAAAGAGTATACGATTGTCTACACTCACCATCCGAAGCACAGCACCATTAAGCTGCTATTTTACGCTGGCATTCTGCGTGTTGACATGTGGATCTGAGACGTGGTCCTTCTATGTTGTCTGTATAAAGAAGATCAAAGTCGCTCAGCGAGCTATGGAGAGGGGTATGTTCGAGGTTGGAGTTGCTGTGAAAGAGTTTTATATCCAGCAATGAACTTTCACGGTCTAATAAAGAGCAAAATGTTATTATATTAGCTATAAAAATCTTTGAGAGCAAATTGATCTGCGACATAATTTTAGCGGAAGTTTATCTTAATAATTTAAGACCCTTAACGGACAAGCATGCATGCAATGACATTTGGACGTCAAAGAAGTAGGAGAGTTGTGTCAGGATCGTGAAGACGAAATTTGAAGTTATTTTTTAATTAACAGATATTTCAACGTTAATTTGAGAATTTGCTGATATACTTACCATGCCATTACCACTATATTTTTTATAAAAGTAAGAGTGACAAAAGAGCACAAAGTTCATCTAACGTTGAGCGAACTTACATATATTCTCGATTAAAAAACAAAATGCAGATGCTATGTCATGCCCGAGCAGTAAGATTGAATACTTCTTTACCTGAAAGAGGGTCTCCGGTTCTTTACACTCACCATTCGAAACACAACAGTGTTATGCTAATATCTTACGTAGGTATTCCGTGAGAGTGTGTTCCTTCCCCATTTGAGTCGACCCATTCTTACTGCAGCCAGAAAATACCTTCCTATATTACAGATCGCATCAGCGTGGATCAGGTGAATCTACCATATATGTGAAGTTTAGATTCATATTTATTGGATAATTTTCTGGTCGTTAGGGCCTCGGTCTTCTATTAGCATGACAAACCTATGCATGCAGGTGAGTTCACCATGACCTACCACGGACTTACATCATACTGTAGCTAAATTAATAATTAACAATTAAACATATCCCTATAAATATAGCCATCCATTTCTAGCAAAAACCGTTTAAAACTAAAGTTATACTCTACATACATTCCACTACTGGGACAGGCCTTCTCTCATTTCTAAAAGGGTTATGATGCACTTAGTTCGCCCCGCTGCTGTTAGCGGAATTTTTAGGTCATTTAATCTTCGAAATATTCTCAAGATGTTTTCCTTCACCGCCGAACACGTGGTAAATTGTTAAAATAATAAACCGCTAAATAACAATATTTTTCGTCCACACTAAAAAAAAACCTCCGTACAAATATGACAAATGCACTGCAACCGACCCTTTCTCATTTACACGATATACGCGATACAAAATGGGAAACTGAACCAAATAAACTCACTGGAATACTCTATACCAAGTCAACTTCAGTTTTTACACAAACAAGGAAACAGCGTTTTCCGTTCCGAGGGAAACTCGAGCTACAGTGGATCGAGAAAAAATGGGACTGGGAACAACGTTCAATCTTAAAAGATTGAGATCCGTATACAAAAAATAAGAAGTTTAGAGTGCTAAGTTTCGAAAGTTCATTCCGATTTCTGGTTCAAAGCAAAAGTAGTTTTTATAGTAACTTTCAACTATTCAGTATTCAAAGATACTTTACTCATATATTTATCTTTCATTATTGGCACTTATCGATTCACTACCGGAAATGGGTTTCACCAAAGTCTTATCCTCCCTGGATTACAAATAGCTTCCTTCGTTCTTTTCTACTTATTTACCTCGTAATAGTTCCCTGTTTGATAAAGATGTCTCTCTTTTAGGGAGAATTTGCTTAATCGCCACTCTTGGTAGACGGGTTGGTGATTACAGTACAAGACGTCTCACGCCGTTGATATACAAATAATTTTACTTTTAAGTATTTAGAAAGAGATTTACAGTGTAATAGTGGCACAAGAGAATCAATGATTCCGTCGCATTTCGTGAGAGTCCTAAGGTACTTAGGGAAATTTCAGAAAGATACAATAGAAAACAGTCTCACTGTCTCATATTCAGACCGGCTTCGGGGAGCAGCTTCTTAGTAGCAGGCTTCTGGTACTGTGATTGCCAATCTACCGGAAAAGTACGCCCAATCCTGCCTAAGACGGGAATAGCCTAATGGGTGGTGGATTCTCTTACTATGCCCTTGAGGTCTGCATGATCATTAAGCTGAAGTAGCAATGGGTCGACCATATAGAGCAAAAGAGCAAAAACCGATAGGAGAGAAAGGTTTTCGAGCGGCAGCCTCGTACTGGCAAACACAACATTGGAGTGCAGTGCAAATTGATGCTTTAGATAATGGCTCGGGACCGTACTTTGTGGAAATCTATAGGGGAGGCCTATATTCAGCAGAGGACTTGTAATGGGCTGCAGTAGTAGCAGGGATAGTAGTTATACTCTTCTATTATATATAAGTAAAAAAATAAAGTTGTTAATGTTGTAACTCAAAACTCTTGTGTAATTAAGATAAATTTAAACATATTCACAAGATATAAAGGATATAAGATCAAAATTGAAGTGAATCTTTTATATAACAAATGTTAGCTCGATTTTAAAGGTGTACAAATAAACCATGAACATTTCAAAAGCGGTACCCTAAAATGAGACGTCACAGCGAAGAGGTTTCATTATTAAGTTACACCGGTCAAAACGACTCCACTCCAGACATACGTTGTGCATTGCACTGCTACCAAGCTAGGGTAAGACGTAAAATGGTATAGAGGGAGCGTTGTACTGCCCTCAAAGTGCCGTACCATGCTCTCAGCTAGGCGTAATAACGTTACGTACCTTTACTGAATTTCCGTACAGCGCAGTTGAAAAATTGTAAAAGAACTTCTTTTGTTGGGCGGTACACGCTCACGTATTTTAAAAGGTAGAATTGTCGATTTATTATAAAATCTTCAAAGAAAGCGGTATGACTAAATTTTGTTTTTATTCTGTTTAGTCTTTTCTTAGATTTTCGCTCGCTAAGCTTAATTTGTTTAGCAAATTTGAAAATTGTATGCTCATTTAAAGATTTTTATTTTGGTTAATTTAATTTTTTACTACATAATGTTTTTCATTCCAACTCATTAATATGGTTGTGAACTGTTCATTAAATTAGAAAATAAAATCGTGAAAACAAGTATGCACCTACTACGGGTTGCTTTTCAATTCTGAGAAGGCGTACCGCAGTGTATACAACTACATTGGCATAAAGTTTCTCACAATGCTTCAGTGTCAGAGAATCTGTGACACCATTTCGTACCGTGATTATCGTAAAAGGTGACGACATGAGTTATGCCAAAGGGATCTTATGGCTTTTGATGGTGGTACCACCAACTCGTTTATTCCAGACATAAAATACTTAGACTATTTGGTATTGCAATTGTTAATCCTGCTACCAAATTTAGCTATCAATAATAATAATAAAAATGTCCTGTAAACCGAATTTCGAGCACGGCAGCGCATATAACGGACATTAGACATGTGCCCAGGACAGGATTATAGTACAGGAGTGTGTTCGCAAACACAGAAGTACTCTCTATTCGCTCACCCCATAGTTTAATGGGACTGCAAGCTAATACGACCGGAGATGGACCATACGTAGGACCAACTGCTTTTCGAAGTACAGGGATGAAATACCGCCACCTTGCTGACTCCGGCATACTGACAATTGATGTGATGAATAAGGCAAATTCTCTCTACAATTATATGGGTTTCCGCTAACCCATATCAAGCAGGAGTTTTAGGTGCTGATAAATAAAAAGTGTGAACGTATGTAAAGATGCTTGGCAATTACCCCCACATATACTGAATATTGTTCATGTTTAATTTAAAATGAATAATTTTTACGTGGTAGAGCCACGCGGCAAATATATTATAGTTGTAGCACGAATGGTTCGGCTTGACCGGAGTAGGACCACGCTCTCACAGAATACCAGCGTAAAATAGCAGCTCAATGCTGCTGTGTTTCGTATGGTGAGTGTAGAGAACCGTAGACCCTTCTTACTGGAAAAGAGGCATTCCATCTTAGTCCTCAGGGGTGACAACGCATCTGCATTTTGATTCTTAATTGAGGATAAATGTAGATGTCTATGGGCCACAGTACCCACTTACCATCAGGTGGAATGTGTGCTCGTTTGTCACCCTATGCTATAAAAAAAATGAAATAGAAGATGGGCAGCAGCATCTTCCTGATAACAAAAAACTGTGGTTGCTAACCCGCTTACCAAGCGTGGCTAGTAGGCCTTTGTACAGCAGTGGACTTTTATAGGCTGTAATGGATGGATACTGTTTAACGGTTTTGGAAAAAATTTGGCTCATAAATGTACCATATCTTGAATCATACGTGGTTAAGTCATGATATGTTATGGTTGTAGCATGAATGGTTTGGCTCGACTGAGAAAGGACCACGCTCTCACAGAATTCCAGCGTATAACTTACTTACAGCTTTTTGCTACTTATTATGTTTTGTAGGTTGAGTTTACAGAAACGGATTTTTTTTAATTGGAAAATGAGACATTCGGTCTTAGTTTTCAGGGTGACAACGAATTTGCATTTTGGTATTTAACTAAAGATGACGTTATATGTACATGTCTACAAGCCATATCATCCCCATTTTATTAGGTGGACTGAAGGCTAGTTCTTCATCCTTATTCCATGAAAAAAATAATAACATTGGATAATTTTCTTTAAGCGGAATGTTAACATGCAGGTTTCTCTGTTTCCATGCAGGTGGAGTCGCAGTTACAATTAAGTTTTTTTTTTTATTTTGATAGAAATCACTGTGGGTTGAAAACAAATTAGCTGATAAGACTCTTTTTCTGCCACCCCTAACTTTAATATCTGAATTTAAAAAGTAGTACGTGCACTCCTGCGTTACGGTCTGCAGGGTATAAACAGCCAGTATAATTACAGGTATTCCATCTTAGTCCTCAGAGATGACAACGCATCTGTAGCATTCTTTAGAAGTCTTGAGGTGTTCGCTGCCAAGCTATTTCTGATTTGTTTTGTGTGATTAATTATGTAACATACATGATTGTAAGCTGTTATTTTAAAAAAAAGTCCCGCTGGCGTTCTTGCTGGTTCTTCCCAGGACAGAGGTTTTTTTTTCCAACCAGTGGTAATTAAACAAAAGAGTGACTTTCAATAGGTATTATTTATAATCTATATTGAATAAAAAAAGTTTCTGTTTCTGTTTCTGTTTCTGTTTAGGCCACTGAGATGGTGTAAATGAAACATATTAGGTGAATTAAATATTGTTCATATAGCTTTTGGCTATCGTAAAATAATTATATTAAATTATAATGTATTGCAGATTAAAGTTCAGGATGAGAAATATTTTCATTATCTCTTGTTTTCCTTTGTGAACACAAACATAAGTTAGAGAAGTAATGTATATTATATGTTGTTTCAAGAACTTTATTAACATAAAGGGTTATTTACCCTGAGTTTTGATAAAACATGAAACAGAAATGTCTAATGACTTCTGGTAGTTTTAGATTATTGAAATGAAGTGTTAGTATATTATTCATGACTGCCTCGTTGATCTAGTAGTCTTAACGTGGTTGCTGATCATGAGGTCCTGGGTTCGAATCCCGGTCGGGCCAAAATCAATTATTGGGTTTATCTGTCAACAAGTTCTCAGTAGCAGCCCGACATCAGGAAGTTGGCGGTGTTCCACTCCTGTGTCTCGGAAAGCACGTAAAGCCGTTAGTCCTGCGCCTGATCTCTCAGGTCGTGTTGGATTTCCGTCCCATTTGACTATGAGAGTGAGGGAATAGAGAGTGCACCTGTGCTTGTGAATACTCTCGGGCACTATAATCTTGACCTACGCAGATGGCTAGACTTAATTGAGGCTGGCCGCCGTGACCAAAATTCGGTCTGGAGGACATTATTTTTGTATGATTCATATCAAAGAGACAAAACGAATTATTACTCCAGCAGATTAAGTCTGTTAGTTGCTATTGAAACACAACATGAGCACCTGCAACCGAAAAAAAGAAGGCTCGAGATTCACTGTAATCTCTGAGGCTTAATATAAAATATCCTACAGCCTGCAGTTACTCTGGTTCTTGTAACTTTCAAACTGGAACTTAGCTGCCAAGTAGCTATGCACCAAGCAGTGCAGCTAATGTATAGATAAGGGATAGAACAACAATGAATGAAGGGGTGTAAGGTAACAATGATATTAGTTCAGAATAATATTTGTGCTTTAATCACATTTTTCAATACCGGCACTATTACCCTTAGAACCGTCGGTGCTCAGGGGCTAAACGCTCGCTGTAAATTTTACAGTACGCGAGCTACTCGATTTTGATCCCTGCTGGCTTCAATGCTGATTTACCACGTGCTCGACGCTGAAAGAAAACCTCGTGGGGAAACATATATTATGTTTGATAAACAAAAAAATATTTAATCTGTAATATATAGTTAATATAATATATTTATAAAAAATATTTAAATAGAACTAAAAATAGGATAGGAAACTAGCCCCTGAAATACAAGTATGATATCCTAGTTTAGGGGCTGTTGACCACTGTTAATTTCTGTGCATGTAATATTTTTATCAATATAGATTATTATTTTATATGGATTATAATAAAAAAAAAATGTTTTCGATTCGCCAAACCTTACATGTTTTGTGTTCTATTGCAATCCTGTCCACCCAAAAGTTGTCTGGAAGAAATCATTTATAGCGATGAGACATTGTACCACACTTCTTTTCGCTCCTTTTTTGTTCATATTTAAATATTTTGGCATACAATGAAGTGTTATCTACCTATCTATCAATCATCATCATCATTATTTCAGCCATTCACAAGTCCACTGCTGAACATAGGCCTCTCCCATGGAATGCCACAAAGCACGGTCCTGAGCCACCTGCATCCATCGACTTCCTGCATGTCTTACCAGGTCGTAACTCTATCTAGTGAGGGGACGTCCTACACTTCGTCCGCCGGTACGAGGCCGTCACTCGAGAACCTTTTTTCCCCCTCGGTTGTCGGTTCTTCGAGCTATATGACCGGCCCATCTATCAATATTTACACAAAATGACTCTTATGTAAAAACTGAAACTACCCAGTAAATACTTCCATAATTCTTTCTTTTAATTTTACTAGTAACAAAAATAACATTTCTTTCTTATATAAGTTGTAGTAAATTTTATTTCATTTAACGTTATCCACAATATACGAAAGAAGTAATTGAAAGATAAAGAACGTGTTTTTCTCGTTTAAGTAACGATTCCTAAAAAGATAAGCTCGGGGATAAAAGAAATATTTTGCTCAAATTCGAGGACACATCACGACTCTCCATTAAATTAAAAAGCATCTACTCATATACTGTCAACAAAACAGCCATTATTCAAACAACATAAAGGTAAAATATACGAAAGTAGTCATAAGAAATGTTTCAAAGACAAAACCCTTACTGTAAAGGGTTAATAATAATCATAAAAGTAAAAATGTGACGGTTTATACATACCCCAGTATTTGGCATAGACTTCTGCTCGTCTTTGAGGCAAGCAAACAAAACTGTACATAGCTTTTTTATGTCACAAACCTTCGCAGGCGCGCAATAAAACTCACCTAGGTTTCAACGTAATCGTATGAAAGTTATAAAAACGCATATGGGTTGAGGAAACATTAATTGTGTATATAATTAGGCGGTATAAGAATATCTACTACCCATATCATCATAATAATAAAAAGAATATCATCCCGTGGGTGTCGTAAGAGGTGAGTGAGGGAAACAAATCAGGAAATGGGCAGCAGCTTCTCCCTAATAACGACTAAAAATAAAAGAAGTACGGTTGCCAACCCGCTTGCCAAGTGTGGCAACTATGACAAATATCCCCTATGAAACAATCTAAGGGATAGGCTTATGTTCAGCAGTGGACTTGATTTTTGCCTTAAGTTATTTAGCCGACTTCAGAAAAAGAAGGAGGTTAACAATGCGACTATATATTTTCTTGTTTTCTGTATCTATGTTATGTGATATCTTCGTCATTTGTGAACCGATTTTCATGATCCTTGTTTTTATCAAATATGTTTTACTTCAGGGGTGGTCTCATTTAAATTTAACCCATCCCCTATTTAATATTGTTGCGAGGATATATTATATTAGTGAAATATTTATACAGATGAAGATTTTAATGTAACTATTTAGACGTGCTGTAGTATTTCTTGGTTCACTTAAAAGGGTAAAGAAATAATTTTGGGCATTAACGGGGCGTTAATTTTTCTATACAATATGTCTTAGCACGGAGTTCAAAATGTGATATTATATTATTCTTTTTAGTAGATTGAAGGTAACATTTACTTTTTATTAAAAGTTGTTTTTCATATAGCTATTAACAAAGGCAAAGTTGTTCTAAATGACAAGTGCTTAAATGTTATTAATTATCATCGTCATCATTACAGCCTTTCAAAGTCCACTGCTGAGCATAGTTCTACCTCATAGATTGCCTAATAGGGGGAGTGTTTGCTATAGTCGCCACACTTGGCAATCGGATTGGCAATCGCAATTTTTTCAAGTTGTTTTCAGGAAGATTATGGTGCGCATCCCCTGATACAATTTCCCTCTGTCGCCACTTTCGACACCCACGGGATGATATGAAAGTCAACGCAATATTTTATAAATTTGAGCTTTGTTGCCTTATAGCACAATAATTTTTTCCCGAACAGATATGTTGATTTAATATTTACTTTTAACATAGTGGCATTAATTTTTATTCTATGCTTGTACTTAATCGATAAACAAGACGTATAATCACATTAAGCACCGTGGAGTCGCGAGACACCCAACAAAATGCTGTAACTCATCGGCAGACACCTGCTATACTTGGAACCAATTACACTAACACGGCTTTACTAACGTCGATACATACGAACATATAGTTCGGTATAAAAGTTGAACTATTTTATTTATTAAAAGTCTGGTGTTTTTATACAGTATATAGCAAACAACCCGGTGATTCTTTTAGGGACGTACAGATGTACATATAAATTAGATAGATTAGATTAGATTTAGTATTTATGACATTGAAAAGTTTTGGTTTTAAAGGGATGTTGGTGTTCACAATAGTTAACGTACTGAATTCAATCTTGTGAAAAAATGTTATGTACCTCTGAACTAACTGACAAAGCGGGTTCCAAGGCAATATTCTTACTCCCCGACCAATGCAGAGGTAACCCTACATACAATTTTCAAATAAAATTTTATTTATATTTTTTTTTATTTTTATGGTCTAGCTTTCTGAAGTGAAGTTATTCGTTTGATTACTGATTCTGATAACGCACTTAACGGGTATCACAGGGCTTGTGTTACATGTTGTATAGAATAAGGGTGACAAATGAACACACATTCTTCCTAATGGTAAGTGGATGCTGTGGCCATCCTTGATTAGGAGTCAAAATGTAAATGCGTTGTCACCTCTGAGGACTAAAATAATGTATCGTTAGCACTAAAACGGGTCTCCGGTTCTCTACCCCCTCTATAAGAAACAAAGCAGCATTAACCTGCTATTTTTTTTAAAAGCTTTATTGTTCTAACCATAAAGGTTACAAAGGGCGGACTTAATACCAGTTAGCATTCTCTGCCAGTGAACCCATAGCGTGGTGAGAAATTAGTGTCAGGTGACTTAAATAACTAAATATAATAAATTTATATAGATATAATAATAAAATATTCAATATCCATTCTCCCTTTTTTATCTAAAGTTCTTGAAGCTATTGTCCACAAACAAATTTCTAGTTACATTTTCAAAAATAACTTTATTAGCATATACCAATCTGGATTTAGGCCTGGGCACAGTACAACCACAGCTCTTTTGAAAGTTACGGAAGATTTGCGTACTGGAATGGAGAACTCAAAATTGACTGTGTTAGTCCTAATAGATTTCTCTAACGCTTTTAATGCTGTCGATCATGATATTCTCCTAGCTATACTTTGTCACCTGGCTTTCTCTTCGTTAGCGTGGGACTGGTTCTCCTCATATCTTCGGGGTCGTCAGCAGGCAATGTGGTTAGGTCAGATTATCTCTGAATGGTGCTCATTGTCTGCTGGCGTTCCTTAAGGCGGAATTCTCTCTCCTCTCCTGTTCTCAGTCTTTATAAATCTCATTACATCCCACATTCGCTGTTCGTACCATCTGTATGCTGATGACTTACAAATTTATGCTCAAGCTGAGGTGGCGTGTATCGATGATGTGATTGAGAAGCTCAACTGTGATCTCAATTGTATTTTTCATTGATCAAACAGATTTGGTATTAGGGTTAATCCATCAAAATGTCAGGCTATTGTGGTTGGTAGTTCTCGTAGACTGACTAAAATTGATATGGAGGCGCTACCTCCCATAATATTTAATAATGTTATTGTTCCTTACTCAACAACTGTTAAAGATCTTGGCTTAATTATAGGCAACACCCTTAGTTGGCGACCGCATATATATGAAGTGAGCAAAACTTGACATGATAAGATAACACTCTGCGTTATCTTATCATTTCAAGAATTTTTTACCGTTAGGGACTAAGGCAATGCTAATACAGACTTTAGTATTGCCTATTTTAGATTATGCAGATGTTTGCTATGGTGATGCCTCGCTAGAACTTCTAAACAAACTGGATCGACTTCTCAATAATTGCATACGCTTCATTTTCGGTTTACGTAAATACGACCACATTTCCTCTTATCGTTCTCAGCTTGAATGGCTACCTCTCCGCTATCACAGATATTTCAGAATACTGTGCACATTATATTCAGTTTTACACGATCCGTTTGTCCCTGAATATCTGAAATGCAAATTTCAGTATCAGGGTGATTCCCATGACACAAGGAAGTGGAACATGGAGGTTAGACAGGAAAAATCTAACCTCCATGTTCCCCTCTGTCACACTAGCTTTTTACAAAAATCTTTTACTCCCCATGCAGTAGATATGACAGATTATGGAACGAGTTACGAGGTTAGTATTATAGTTAGTTCAAACGCTTGCTCTGGAATCACTATCTAACGTTGCAGGAGTAGTTTGTGGATTTCCATTTCATTTTGATATCCTTAAATTCCAACCTTTCCCTTTTCCTGTTTTTATTTTACATTTTTTTACTGGAGTTTGAATCAGAAACTGCTATATAAATATATATATATATATATATATACACATATATATATATATATATATATATATATATATACATATGTATATATATATATATATATATACTGTATGTATATCTATATAATATATTTGTGTAATTATGTTTATATTATATATCTTAGTATGTATTAGTAGTTATGATAATATTATGTAGACATAGATATTATTTACTTAGCTGTTTTGCACTTTGCACCCACTATATTTTCTCTGCTTAGCTTGAAGGTAGACTGGTAGAGAATGCCATGTTGCATTTAGTCCGCTTTTTTGTACTTGGTGTGCAAATAAAGCATAAATAAATAAATAAATATAACACATATAAAAATAAGCCTTATAAATTACAGTAATGCATAGGAATACAAACAAATACATAATAATCCAAATATAACAATTATTCTTAATACATGTATACACACATATAAATACACATACACACACATAAATACATACATACATAATATGTCTGGATAAAGGTAGCAGTATTGAAATTATGCTGACGACATTGTTTTCTTATTTGGTGCTTTCCTAATGTCTTCAGGTAAAGAGATCCATAGTAGTGTAGCCTGAACAGTAAAAGAATTGCCGATAAAGCCAGTAAAATGGAGTGAAACTGAAATCTTCAGATTAGTTGAAGAGCGAAGTACCTTGTCGTAGTTGGAGGAAAGGTATTGAAATTTTTCTTTGAGGTAGAAAGGGGAGGACAAATCCTTTAAAATGTAGTAGAGAACTGGAAATATTCTGGAAGTGCGCTTTCTCGGATGGTTAGTCAATTAAGGTGAATACGAAATTAAGTAAGTTTTATTTAATATTAAATTAATTTATTATTTTACGCTGGTATATTAAGAGAGCGTGGTCATCCTCTGATTGAGCCGACCCATTCATGCTGGAGCGATAATATAGCTCCAGCGTGGCTCTACCGGAGCTAAGCTCTAACGGAAGCTAGAAGATTCCTCAGATATTTTCCATAGTCGCCTTTTAAGACACCCGATGTACGATTTGGTGATGGATTTTTAATAAAATGAAACTAATTTGAAACAAATATTTCTTTCGCCGCTCGCAAAAGCCGTGTGTCCCTGCCATAATCCAGCTCACGTAAATCATAGCACAACTTAAAACACACAAATAACAAGTTTGATACAGCGCTCCCACTCGTGCCGCCAAGTTAACGGTAATTTGCATACATTATCATCTCAGGTGCTCCGTCTGTGATATTCGCTTCTCGTGTCGCACATGTGTGTGTACGTACATTAACTTAGTTATATTCCGAAGTGATTTCGCGTTTAGCAAGTGTTTGCGATTTCAGTTCAAATTAATGAGTTTTGATGATTGGCATATTCATATTGTTTTTAAGTTATTCTTTTTTAGAAAAATCGTACGTTTTAATACTTTTTGCAGTGGCGGTTTAAATATGTCCCTTACCCAGCATCGTCCCGTTGGTGACGTAAGAGGCAACAGAGGGAAACAAACCAGGAGTTTGGCAATAGCGTCTTTCTAATGACAATCAAAAAATGAGAAACTGAGATTGCCAATTCGTCTACCAAACGGGGTAAATATGGCAAATATTCCGTCCATAAGGTAACCTACACAGATGGGAAGGGACAGAGATTTAGAGTATATAGCATATATGATACCAAAGCTTAAATTTATGATTTGTCCTAAGTTAAAAGTTTTTCATCCAAAACCGATATGGAACAATTTAATCATATCAATTTTGACCGTACCTGACCTGAATTTTGTAGCAGATCGAGTTGCCTCTTAACCCATTAATACCGCCGTTGATGTCATATGACTTTGACCTAGATCCTAGAGTAATGATAAATGATGACACTCAATGTCATTGCTCATCTTTATCTTGGTTAGCCTCGGCGCTTTCCATACTGCACACATGTTCGGCTCAGTTTCAGCTTATCCACTTTACGTCATTACCTACCGCATTTTATTTGCTATTAAAAAAGGTGGATAATATGTGAAACAATATGTATCTAGGTGAATTAGGATTAAGGCTAATCATTTTATTAGGAATGAAGATATCAATTACAATTTAAAAAAATGTACGATGTTTGTTTCAACAAAACACCGTGCCCTTTTTCCATAAAGCAAATTGAGCCAACGCCACGGAAGGGTAAAGCAACGGAATATTCGAAATCAAACAATTATTTTACGTAAATTGCATTCCCTCTGCGCTAACAATCCTAAATTAAAGCCAAAGATACACCGAGGGTGTGCGGGTGGACGCTGGAGAAGGAGAAGGGGGGAGATCTCGCAATTTCCGCGAATCTTCAGATCAATTAATTAGGACTCCCTTTAAATTCTACCGGGCCCATTTTTAAATAAATGCGGACAACTTTAAGACGTCGTAGTGAACCGTCTTTAAAGATTCCTGCTTTGAAAGCAAATTGTGTATTGTACTAGTAGAAAATCGATTAAAAATGATATGGAAAATAATTATATGTTTTCAATTTGTGGAATTAGTATACAATTTATTTATTTATATAATTTAATATTATACAACTACTATAAAAATGAGAAAACTAAAAATTTATGGTAACACTGGCCTTACGCTAATACTTAGCTAAGTATAGCTATAAGTAATTTGGGCGAGAAAAGAGAGAAAAGCATTTTGGCAAGAAAAGCCTTCTTACCAGCCGTCTTATCACCAGCGGGAACGACCTGATCTGTTGCGGACACAGTCCCGGCAAAGAGCCCAAATACATTATAGTTACATTCTTTTTTCTGAACTGAAAAATGTCAGTTCATAAAAAAGATTATGAAGAAAGAAAGAAGCCTGTCGTAGCTAGCTCGAGATTAAAGGCTGCAAAAACGTTTACACAATCAGTATCACACATGGGATTTTCCTCTTCTTTCCTAAGAGATCAGAGAGGTATAATATAATATTTTCAATATTTAAATCTGTTCTGTTTTATTATAAGTCCTCCCATAAAAGGATCTCTTTTTCTATGACACAGAATTCTTATTTACAGGCTAATTTATTAGGTACTTACATATGAAAAATATATTGTTAAAAATAGAGAACTATCAAAATAGCAACGCTTATATCTAACAACCAATTAGCAAAGGCTTACTAAAAGATTAAATTTGGTAAGAAGATTTTGAAATTCGTTTGAACGATTAATATTTTGCAGCAAAATTTTACTTGGATTAGATAGAAAAGAAAAAAATGAAACCTTTAAAGTATTCGGTAAGTCAATTTAAAAATACGGGTAAGTGATCGTGGGCTACAGCGAATTTCAGCGGCGTTTACGTGCCATCGGTGATCCATCTTCTCTAGATTTAGATAGATCTCTTTTGTTCTGAATAAGTTCATTTTGTAGATGAAAACCATTATCGTTGGAATCATTATTATTGCAAAAACAATATAAAGCAATGTGTGTAAGTTTTTTATATAGAATAAGGTGACAAATGAGCACACAGTCTGCCTGATGGTAAGTGAACATTGTGGCCCTACATCTACATCTATCCTCGATTAAGAATCAAATTGTGGACGCGCCTCAACCCTGAGGTCAAAGGTGTAATGCCTCGTTTTCAGTGAAAAGGGTCTCCGGTTCCCTACTCTCAAATGTGAATCTACCATCAAATGATCTGTGTGCCTGTTTGTCAACCATATTCTATCGAAGAATATTAATATTAAGAAGACATGTGAAGTGCCTCACCACGCACTCAAGCAACGCGATAGAATAATTGCACCATAACTCTCATAATGAGCGGAGGCCTGTGTCTAGCTGCGGGACGCATTTGTGTTGTAACTTGAGAATAACAAAATATTACGCCCTAATTTGGATTGAATTTTTCGAACGTAATGAAAATGCCTAGTCTCGGGTTTCAACGCCGTTCTCAGCGTAGCGTCTTACTGAAGTTAGGCTACGTCTCATCGGCTCGGAAAATACCGCTGCTAGGCTATTAGCCGCGAGCGCTCCGTATATAATTGCGTTTCGTAACAAATTACAAGTTAGAATGAGGTAGAAACATGGGCCGTGTAGTTGGCCTGACTTTGAATGGAAACCATGCAAGTTGAATTTCACGTTTTTAGGTTCGCCTCCGTGTAATCGATCGATTGTGACATTTTTGTGAATACACTAAACGTCAATGCGGCTTTATTTATTTTTGATATGAGATCATATGAGATAAATATTTATGAGTTAAATAACTTTAAATCTGTTAATGTAACGGCATTTGATAGGTGTAAAAGTGATAGTAGATCGCTATCATTAAATAGTAGATCCCCGCTTCCGTTGTATTATAGCCGCATCACGAACGACATTATGACTCCACAGAGAAGCACCAAGCTTGCAAAGAGTACCAGCATAAAACAGCACACGGTTCACTAGATGGTTAGTGGATGCTGTGGCTCACAGACATCCTCAAATAATAATCATGTTACATGTTGTCGAAGACGCGTTGTCTGAGGTCAAATGTGGAATGCCTTCATGCCATTAAAAAGAGTCTCCAGTTCTCTACACTCTCCACACGAAACACAGCTTAAGCTTCTATTTCACGCTGTTATTCTGTAAGAACGTGGTCTTTCCCCGGTCGACCTGACCCATTCGTGCTACCACCATAATATAGCTGCAGCGTGGCACTACCACGTAAAGAAATTATTTTCCTTAGAATCCATTTGTGTAAAACCTATGCATAGTTAATTAAATAAATATATAAAAATTAATTCCTTAGAAATTAAATCCTTTTATTTTTAATATAAAATTTAATTCGTTTTTCCGATCTCATTTTGTTGCGATAATAGTCTCTGTCATTTTTAATGTTCAAAACTCTTAACGAATTTCAAAACAAAAATTACATGGAATAGATTCATAACAAAAGTGTTTAATATAATTAAAAAAAAAGATATAAAATTAAAAGCCAACCAGTGCATAACAAATCTTAGCAGAGTCCTCATAAGCAGTTCACAAGTGAGATGCTTGCCATCACCTTTCTCGAACCTGCGAGTATTAAAGAAAATAGACCACCCCGTCCAATGACTCTGCCGCAATCATTTAAGCGAGCATAACTAAATTTGTATTTCGACATTGTATTCGACACAGACCGAATTTCAGTCACGGCGGCTAATGTTGATGGCGCAAGACACGTTTATAGTGCCCGAGTGTATGCGCAAGCACAGGTGCACTCTCTATTCTACACTCTCATAGACCGATTGGACGGTAACCCGACATGACTGGAGAGATATCAGGCGCAGGATTTACGGCTTTACGTGATTTTCGAGGCATAGGGTGAAACACCGTCATTTTCCTGATTCCGGGCTGCTACTGAGAATTTCTTGACACATGACCCAGGACCTCATGATCAAACCGTATACGACCACTAGATCAACGAGACAGTGAGGTAAAGGTATAATATAAATGCCTTCTCAAAACCCGTCGTTCTCCATAGATTTCATTAGAATACATAACGTAGATGTTCTTTGTGAGTGTGCTGCTATAAGTTTCAGCCTGCTCATGTACGATAAAAAGACGCTATAAAGTTAACAAAACGCTCACGAGTTCAGCATTGTGTTTTGTAAGCATTAATAAACCGACTGTCAGAATGGTGGGCTCTTTAGAGCGGTAAATAGCAACTATATTACGGCCCGAGACGCCCTTAATTTTGTTATGTGACGTCATTGTTCACGACGTCACCCACGGGATCGTTTGTGGAAACGTGATGGATTGAGGAGATTTTCTGTTTAAAACACTCTTGCTTAATATCCTCATTAAGAAACCATTCATGTGGGCTGTATTGAAGAAAGTAAATCACAATTATAATATAACCTTCTGAACTATGAGCATGTTCACATGTTGGATGAATACTCATTAGCCTTCATTGAAATGAAAATGTATCAGTTATAATATATATTCTAGGTCAATTAATATTTGTATTTTTTTTATTGGTACAGCCTATTACGGTAAGCGTGTTTGTGTCAACACTCTTGCAAATATCCCCCATTTGAGACAATCTAAGAGGAGGCCTATGTATGTTTAGCAGTGGACTTTAATAGACTTTAATGGTAAAGGGACCTTACAAATGAAGTACATGATCAAAAGGCGAACTTAATGTAAAAGACATTCTCAGTCAACCTTAGGCAGTGATAACACTACGAGTGCGGTTACAGACAACAACAAAAAAAATGTTAACAGATTTGTTAAATTACCCATCAGTCACATATCCAACGTTTCCTCTTATCTTCTGATGCTACAACCACTTGACGTCATAAAAACAGATTTGGCTCTAATCGCCATTGAGCAATATTTTTTAAATGGTGTCCATCATTTTTGTACGTGACTTACAATCAGGTATTTAAAATTCCAAGGCGTGTCCGATGTCGCGATTCAGATGAAAATTTTGCACGTTAAAAGAGATGCATTTCGTCCACATTAAATGGACCGTACCGACGTAAAACCAAACGGTCCGTTTGCTCCACAAACCTTTACGTAGCGAGGTACGTCAGCGCTAATTAAAATAGAACAGGGCACAATGTTTGTTCACTACGTTTATTAACGGGCGCGATTGTGTCGCCTCCATGGGTTTTTAGTTTTAAAAAAAAACTTTAAAACTTTTAAAATAGTGCTTGTAACTTTATTGAATTTAAACCCGTCACATGAAACAACGAAATATGCTACAATTTGCAAATTACAAATATTATTTTTGATTTTTTTTTTGATAAAATGAATAAAAATATACGTTCAATTAGTAAACTATATAAATGGCTTTAAAATTAGGCGTATGGGACGTTTTCTTTAACTATCAAAAAGTGTCAGTGCTTGACAAAATATTCTACTTGATGTTGCCGAAGATGGTGAAGCGCTCTGGCTCTGGCACATTACTTAGCAAAAAAAACTGTTCCATCCTCTTATCATAATTTCGATAGTACAGAACTAAAAATGTGAACATATGTAATAGTGCTTCTAATGCAACATTAGTTTGTACCGTGTTGAAATCCTTTGATCCGTGATATCCTTTTATGGATACATCCTTATGCCTATTCATACTTTACTTTACTAGAGATAATCGGCATATTCTTTGTTCATATTGTGACTTACAATGTCCTCTCGGATATTTTAAGTCACAATATGAACATTTCGCTCACACTGCTTGTCTCGATGGAGACTAGCGATCTGAGCAAGTCACGATTACAATGCGCGAGTGAGTGCTCAAGCATAGATGCACTCTCTATTCCCTCACTCTGGTCCTCACCATCCATCATATTACGAAAATCCAACATGACCAGAGAGAGATCAGTCATAAAAACAACAAGGAGTGGTGTAACGCCGAAAATTTCGTAAGTGATTCTGACCTGACCCAGGATTTGAACCACACATACGACCACATGAACAACAGTCGACCTTACGACCACTAAACAAACAAGGAAGTCAAGGAGATGAAATGTGATTTATAATTGTAAAATTTACTGGAAAAATATTACATCAATATGTAAATTCATTATCTGCTTCACTATTTTCTTAACTTATCAGATACTAGCTGGTACCTGGCGCGTTGCTGCCACAGAAAAAATAATTGTCGAAACATCTTTTTAAATTTGGAAGGGTTATATTGTTTAATTAGAAATGATGATAAATTAATTGAAGTTGGGTGATGTATAACTTTCAAATAAATTTGTGATGTAAGTTAATTGTACTATGCCTATAACCTTCACAAAAGAACAAGCAATAAGTTGACAAAGTTTTAGCGCAATCTGATGAATGTATCTGATGAATTTGATGAAATACGAACAAGCAAAAATTTATTTTTATATATTAGATTGGATTACCTTTAATTTTTATCAAGGAGCAAAAATATTTAATCAGTATTATAGAATATAAAACGTTTAAAAATAAGTTTTTTTAGAAATTAATGTCTATAAAAACATTCGAGGAATATTTATGGAATCATTTTAGTTTCTTATGAAACCAATGTATATTGTAAAAGTTAACGACGTACCCAGAACTTAACAGTAATTAAAATATATATGTAATTATATACCTCCACAAATATGTATTCCTAGTCCTACACCGTAACATTATTATTTTGTTTATATCTGAATCCGGGTTAAGTTATGCTGCAGCTGTCATATCCGGCTACGAAAATTCAAATCTGCCAACGTAATCCTAGAGTCGAAGGTGCCAACCGCAAGTGCAAACGGCGCTGATTGTGCCTCAACCTCTTGTCATCCCCAGAGCAGCCGCAAGCAATCGCTCACAAACCGCGAACCGTCGGCCGCAAACTGCTTTTCGTCTTTAATAACATTCCGCGTAATATCAAATGGATGTTGTAATGATGCGGTTGTGATGTTAATGTCTGTGTAATTGTATCTTATGATTGCTTGAAAGATTTGTTCACGGTTACATAAAATCGACAACAGATGTCGCTACTAGTTTTAAAATTACGTTATGCTGTTATCGTACTGTATAATTCATATTTAGATAAATATATTTTATACCGACTTCAAAAAGGAGGAAGTACTCAATTCGACTGTATGTTTTTTTTATATGTGTTACCTCACAACTTTGTTCTACGTAAACCGATTTCGATGATTTTGCTTGGTGCTTCTCATGTGGTTCCATATAAATTTGATCAAGGTTTGACCAATAGTTTTTGAGTTATCCTTAATAATATATATTGAAGTCGGTTGTACAAAATTTTTAATTTTTATTTATCTAACATAAGCATCATAGTGGTCTGTGTTTTCTTCACGAAAGCATCGAAACAGTCGTTTTATTCTAGTGTAGTTAACCTGTGCTCAAGGCTTGTTGAATTTGAAATTAAACAGCGTTAAATATCAAATTATTGTAGATTAAAGTGACAGCCTTCATATGTCAATAATTTATTTTGCCGCGCTTCATTACTAAAAGGATTATTGGATAAAAAAGAGTCCTCGTCTGCTATAATGCGTGTTTGCGGATTATCATGATCATCACAGCACTTCAAAAGTCTACTACTGAACATAAGCCACCCCTAAGAATGTCACAAGGCACGGTCCTAAGCCACCTGCTTCCATCGACTTCCTGTCGTCACTTAATCTAATGGCGGATAATGTCCCTGATATAATTTTAGACAACTCTGAGCATGAGCTAGATCAGCATTTTAAATTGCAATTAATAATTTTATTAATACCGGTTACCTACAAGCTTCAAGGGTGATATATAAATAACCTGAACTAAAACTGCTCTAGTTTCAGCATAAAAAATAATCTACAGATCTGAATGAACGTTGACATTCAGCCATTAAATCGACAAAATATTTTGTTAATTTTTACAAAGATATTCAAACAATGAGATCTTGTCTAAACCACAACCATAACGTGCACTGTCTTTTATTTTTTTTAACATAGAAAATTGTATGGACTATATTCTAAATTGATTTACCGGGTATTCTGCGTGGATGAATATAATGCTCGCACATTTACAATTTATTTATTTCTGGAATTGGCTACAAGTGAACAGTTAGCACCTTTTCATTCATACTAATGTAATTTTTTATAGAATAAGGGTGAAAAAGGAGCACAAAGTCCACCCGATGGTAAATGGATGCTGTGGTCAATAGACATCTACATCTATCCTCGATCACGAATCAAAATACAGATTCATAGTTACCCCGAGAACTAAGATGGAATGTCTTGTTGCCAGTGAAAAATCTCCGGTTATCCAACCTCACCGCACGAAACATAACAGCATTAAGCTGCTATTTTACGCTAGTATTCTGTGAGAGCGTGGTCCTTCCTCAGTCTAGCCATCCCATTTTTTCTACAACCGTAATATAGCTGCAGCTTGGCTCTACCACATACTTGAATAAAATAATTTTACTCTTAGCGTCCGTATTTCACGGATTATCTATCTTAGAAACAATAAATCTATAACTTATTATATTATATAAATTGTTAATATCTCTATTTCGATTATGCTGACCTATCCGACACCATCCGACGCGATCCAACGCGACCTATCAATATCCGAGACTCCCACCGTTGCCTCATATTTCGTGCTTGACATTGTGGCCCACGTTATAAGTTCCAACGATTTTTATGACGAGTTATGAAAACTTTAAGATTATTGTATCACATTAAAATTGTGTCTTATGAAAATGCGTTACCAACACGATGCTTATGTACCTACATATCGTGTAATGATGGTGTAAGAATATCCATTACCCTATAACCCTATATCGCCCCCTGGGTATCGTAATAGGCAACAACAAATAACTGAAACAGGGGATGGGAAGCAGCATCTTCCTGATAACTACTGAAAACTATAAACAACCCGCCTATCAAGCGAATACGGCAAAATCAATCTATGGGGGAAGCCCACGTTCAGCAGTAGACTTTTATAGGCTATAATGGGTGGATAGATGAATATTCATGAATAAAATATATTATTATTTTTATTATAGTCTAAATTATATATTAAGTATATTTTATCTGTACATAAAAATAAAAATGAGGTGTCTGTCTGTAATATTAAAATAACTGAGTTATTTGAATGCTATTGATATATAAATAACCATTTTTTAAATTTTAGTCTGTCTGTCCTGGCTAATCTTTGGAATAGTTAAACCAGTTTTGATGAAATTACGAGCGGGTAGAGGGCAATGCGAGAAGGGATCTAGGCTATATTTTATCCAAAAAACTTGAAGAAAAGTTTTGAAAAAAAAAATGATAATATTAATCATTGATTATTATCATTAATAGAATTTTTTTTCAATTATCAGGCGAAGCCGGGGTTTATCATAAAACTCAATATATTTCTAAAACCCTATGCTCGTAAATTGACCGCCTATCAAATAATCGCATATCAATGCTATCTTTTTTATAATACAAGTGACAAACGATCTTACAGTCCACCTGATGGTAAGTGGCTGCGGCAGTCCATAGACACCTGCATCCAATTTCATACAAAGAAGCGTTGTCACCCCTTTGGACTAAGGTGAAATACCTCACAGCCGGTAAACACACTGGCTCTCTACACCCGCAGAACGGAATAAAGCAAAGCTAGCACTGCTATTTGGCGGCAAAGAAACGTGATACCTACCGAGATGGACAGCGGCAGAAAAGGAGCCCTACCACCTAGTGACGTATTAACTTAAATTAATGTATTCCAACTCATTGTCGTTTGTTTTACTCTTTTGTAGAGAAGGCTATATAAGAGTTTAAGAACAATAATCATATCAGAAAGTGGCTTGTTTAAAAAACACAGACTACATGAACAATAAACTAAGTTCGTAATAATTCGCTACGTGCTTCTGACTTTATGATCGTTCCTACAGGACACGTTCTGACGCGATACATCAGTGTACTATTGGCACGGTCTCACTCACTCTTTCCCCCATACCCACCCATCCCAGCTCCCCCCATTTGCATGTAAATTGAATAACGACGTGGCAGAGCTTTGGCCGGCGAGTTCCCTTCGTAACGCTGTTTGTCCTCGGAAGATGTGCACATGTATTTTATTTTATTCTGTTCTCATTTTCTTCAGTATAAGGTCTTTAATAAATTAATTTGTGTGTAATGAATAAGTGATTACTTAAGATTATATATAAGATTTTAATATAATATAAGGAGTGTACAATTAAATAGTAAATGCCCTTTCTTTTGAGTCGTGCCGTGATGTGACACAAATCAGAGCACTATTTTAATTAACTGGTGGTCACCCAGTGGTCGAAATTCGACCGTAATTCATTAATTATTTTATTTTGTATGTAAAGCAAGCTGTATTTCACTTACAACTGCACATAATTTTTAAAACACATAATATATCTCATATACAAAATCTATTAATAAAAATAAATTGCCGTGCGTCTCGCAAAAACTAGAAAACGGCTCGACCCATTTTGATGATTTTTTTTTGTGTGTTTGAGACTTGGATGATCCAGATTCACATTTGGACCCGGTAGGTGGAGCTGTTTTCGTAATCCAGAAATCACCTGTGTGAAACCGGAGCGAATTGCTAGTATTATTATAAAAATCGGATCGCTAGTATAAAATTAAAGTTTTTTTTTGCCTTGACACTCCACAGACTATTGAAAAAGATATAATTGAAATCACACAAAATTCACAGCTCATTCTATAGATAGTACTCTGAGATATTGACAGTATGAACTTCAATAAACCATAGATAAATAAATATGAGCAATAAACGACATAGTTTGTCTAAGCGACAATTATATTATGTTTCTGAAATATTTGACGCTGCCAGAATCTTTATTGTATTTGTAATACATATTATTGTACAAATTTTAGCTCTCTGCACTCCTTCTCCATATTATAATCTTTAACTATGCCAAATCTCACACTCCTCTGTGCAACATACTTTTAAAAAGGGGTACAGAGTTCACTCTTAACGTATTAATATATAGAAGATTATTTTCCGTGATTTAACACTAATATGTTTATTCATTTCATTCATACATTTGCAGAACAATGTTGAGATCTTCTAGTAAGTAAATTAGTACTTGTAGCAGAAGAGTATTGTATGAGGCAACTATAGAAATGCCAATAATATTTTATGACTTCCGAGAGATATTCAGACCGAGGACGGGCAGTAGCGTCCAAGATGAAAGGCGTCTCCAAATAACAAGACAATTAGGCGTATATTTCCTTAAACTAGAGAGTTTCATGTCCAGCTGTGAAGCTGCTAAAAAGAAGATGTAAAATGGTAGGGAGACATTATTATTATTAGATTTTTTTAAGTTTAAAGTTTTATTTTACCTAAGGTCTAACAAGGTCTTTTTTAAAGTCAAGTATCGTATGAATAACATAAAAAAAAACATAAACACTCACGCCTGTCACCCAGAGGGGTAGGCAGAGACTACGGACTTTCATTTGGCACGATCCTGGCACACCTCTCTCGCCTCCTTTACATCCATATATCTACGCATAAACGCTCGTCGGTTAAGGGTACGTATGAACAAATCCCAATTATCACTTACTAAAATAATATTCAGTTATACAATTCTCATCCGAATGCGGTGACTTTCTGAAAGTAACGGGCTTCAAAATTTCTAGTAAATTATTCCAAAGAAATGTTATCATAAAGTAAGGTTTGTCAAGTTTGGTCAAACATTCACAGCGGAGCTTGTCTAGTTTTTCTTTTGAATTTAAAACTAGACAAGCTCCGCTGTGGATGCTATCTTCACTTGAAAACATTGTTTTTATAATACTGCGACGAGCAATTCGAGGAAAGGCATTTGAATATGAAATAGAGTATTTGTAATAATGAGAATGATTGATTCAAAAATAGAAGTCATTTTAACACGCTTTTTAGCCGACTCCAAAAAAAGAGGAGGTTATCAATTCGACCGTATGTTATTTTTTGTATGTAGGTATGTACCGCAATATCTTCGTCGATAATATTGTGAACCGATTTTAATGATTTTTTTTAATTAATAGATAATAGTCCCATATAAATTTGTACAAAATATGCACCCCTAAGGGTGTGAAAGTAGGGCACGAAGCCTCTAACTACTTAGATGACACTCTTGTTTTTACCTTGAGTGATATTATATGCTTCAGTTAAAAGCGCAAAAAATTGGAACTTCTAAAATAAAAGTAAAATCCGACGCCAAAGAAATAAAGCTTATAATCCACTTAAATCAATTTCGACCTAAAAGCTTCCAAAATCGGGGCCTAAATTATTCTATACATAATATATAGCACCGTCTCCTGAAGCTGTTAGGTGAAAATTATTTTAATATTTTTAATTCTTTGAAATCGGATTTTACTTATTATTAAAAAAAAATCTAGGCACAAATTATTTTACTGCTCTGCTGTACGCATAACGTAAGACAATGCAAACCAATTGGTTCGATAGTATAGAATTCAGAAGGGGGGAAAGTGAAATGAAATCATGTCTTCCCTGCGGGCACTTGTATTAGTTTTTTTTTTTATTTATTAGAGTTATATGAAAATTAAAACAAAGTTTTAGAACCGTAACAAAGACACAAAGGTAGGCTCTCGAGCTAATTTACGGTTAAGGGTGTTTGGGTGTTACCACACCAATTGATCGATCGTCGATCGATGCCATTGACCGACGTCGATCGATGTCGATCGATTGGTGTGGTAGCTTTAACTGATCGACGGATACTGGTCGAGAAAACGTTGTTCAATCATCGATCGATCGACAATTAATCGATGTAGTTGTGGGCCCGTAATCAATATTTTTTTTAATGTATTCAGAAGAGGACGCGTTATTGTTGGCCAGTACACTCTTGCTTGTATTATTATTACGGAGATGCAAACGCAGAATACTCTGTAGGCAACCATTTTTTAAGGTCAGAGATCGCTTATTTAATCGAGACGACATTTTAAATAGCGGTCGGTGAAGCGGGGCGGGTTCTCGAACAATCAAGCAGCTCAATCGACGTCGACTAACCCATTCTACCATCGATCTGTGCCATCGATCGATCGGTGTGGTAGAAACTATCGATCGACGTCGACTAATTCATTCCAACATCGCTGGATCGATTGGTGCGGGAACACCCTGTAATATCATATATTTTAACACCAGCCAACTTTTATTTATCTGTTTTTTGTAGGACCAAGCGGTAGAGAATGCATTTAAGACATTAAGTCCACCCATTGTACATTGTAAGCTGAGTTTAATGTTTCTTACAATAAAGGTTAAAATAATTGTTAGGCTAAGTAAGAACAAGTGAGACTACTACAAGTAGGTTACGTCGAATCGTTTATGCACATTATCACTGAATGCGGATCCCTAATTTACAAACGTAGCATTGATCTGCGGATTAACTAAATTATAGGTAAAGAGTTTCCGCAGGATTTCTTGCTAGCTCCTCCAAAAATATAAGGTTGTGCGAACCAGTGGTAAAAGCATAAATCACTTTCAATATGTTTTCTTGTAATCTATAGGTAATAAATAAAAAAAATCTATCTCACTTAACCCTTAATATTAATTAGCTTAGCCTAGGTAAGAAAATGACTCACAGTTAAGCAACTGAAATTCATTGAACGAGAATAAGGGTGACAGACGAGCACACAGTCCTAGAGACGGAGCATTCTGTGTTAATCCTCAGGGTAGAAAAAGCATCTGCATTTTTTGATTCTTAATAGAGAATAGACGTCTGTGGGTCACAGCTTTCACTTACCGTCAGGTGGACTATGTGCTCGTTTGTCACCCTTATTCTATTTTAAAAAATAAATTAAAAAATACTGGTCTCAGTGATACTGGTCTTGCAAGTCCAGCATACCCACTTGCATACAACAAAAAAAATGAAAAAATAGAGTGTATATAGAAAGTGGGTATTTAATGTTAGGCGTGTAACATGTCCTACGTAATTTTGAATGTTTTAACTGCCTCTTTGGTCTAGTTGTCGCAAAAGCAATTGCTGATCGTGGGTTCGAATCTCGGGTCGGGCAAAAAATCAGTAATTGAGTAGCAGCTCGTAGTGAGGAAGTTGGCGATATTTTAACCCCCGTGTCTTGGAAAGCACATGAAGTCGTTGGTCCTGCCCCTGATATCTCTAAAGTCGTGTCAGACTGTCTTCTTATTGGACTATGATAATGTAGGAATAGAGAGTCTAACTGCGCTGATCTAACGTTGAGACTGGTCGTCTTGAGGTCTTTATTAATATAATAATTAATTGTGGATAAAATGAATTAAATTAATGTTAAAAGATTTTAGGGTATGTAAGTGAAGTCCTTTAAAACTAATGTTACGTTTAAAATAATTGTTACGTTGCAGCTACGTACGAACGTGATATGAATTAATCTGTTACTAGACGGAACGACTTTATTTTAATGCATATGTGTCACAAACGTGCATCTACTCGTACCTTATATCAGATATCTACATCTATTTTCGATTAGGAATCAAAAGGGAGCTTAATACCTGCAGGTGATTCAAAACAATATATTACGGTCGTAAGTTAATTTTGTCTCTCTGTTCAGAAGTGGCCTTATGATTGATTGACTTTTGAACTTAGAAATGATAATCATTGAGATTGCTTGATAACAATATATTTGTTAGTTTTGTTCTAAAATTTTCTGCACCACAATACGTTGACTATCTAAATTCATACACAAAATAAATAAGGCTAGGAACTTATGCCTATATGATTAAGATTAACATTTTTAACTGAAATAAGCCAGGGCTTGACTGCTATCTCACCTGATGGTAAGTGGTAATGTAGCCAAATATGGTTATGTACACTGACTTAGCATAGCAAAAGCTAATCACTCTTGCCTTGAAGATACCCACATCGTAATCAGAGTATGATTGTCCATTTAATACAGTAAAATATTTTAGAGAATAGTAAATTAATTATGTAATTCATTTTATATATCGATCACGAGTACAAAAATTAAATGGTGTGCTCGCCAGTACTGTCAATGTCACTACGAAATTTAACTCCACTGCACCTCATGTAGAGGCAAAACACGGCGTCCTTCAAGCTGGAACCCTTCCCAACGATATCCTAAATTTTATTATGTAAAATTATAAAAAAGTTAGGCTATCGTTGGGTAGGATTCCAGCTTGAAACGCAAAACACGTGTCGTATTGACAATGTTATGTATGCTCTATAGTTTAGAGTGATGTTGCGTGTAGTGGTGTTGAGGGTAGTGGTGTTTGATTAAGAAATTGCAGTTATAGAGTGATCGTGTGATTCCGTAAGAGGGAGATGTGCTCTGAAGACTAGATAACTTTTGACGTTTACTTATTATAAGCTCGACTACATTCCCAATAGATGGTAAGTGGTGATGAAGCCCTATTTGTTAAATCGCACCATCATTTTAGTGTAGCGTTTGTAAACGGACGGAAAGACAGACGCCGGCGACTTAGTTTAGTTAGTGTAGTTTACGACGTGCTATTTACTGCAACTCCACGTCTAAGCGCGTATTTTGCGTGTGGGATATTCCTGTATCACGATAATGAGGGTTAATAATCTTCCGCTCACTAGATGTCGCTATTTGACATTGAAGTGAAGTTTTTTGTTACACAATGACATTTAATTGAGAAGTTAGTTTTAAATAAAAGTTTATCAGTTTCTAGATATTAATACATAAAACAATGCCCCAGTGGTTTGCTTTTTAATTTATTGCACATTTTCAAACTATTTTTTAATTTTCTACTTTTATGAATATCTGTGGTTTAGTTTATTTATTTTTAATCCAATTAATATAAAATATAATTAATAGTACAGAAATAAACATTAAACTTTATATTTTTCGAACAAATTAACTTCCCCTCTATGAAATCTGTCAAGTATTACACCTCATTTTTAAGTGACGCCGCCCTGGTGGCAGAAAAAGTCGTGGATGCCCTCATTCGAGCCACGAAATCTCATCGAAGAAGCTCAGCAGTCCCTTGATATTACGAGCAACTTCGGGAAGTGATCTCGGCGTGCCGAGATGTTTAGCCCTGTATGCAGTGACCTCTGGACATGCAACCAACACGTGGGCCGCCGTTTCCTTTACCCTCTTACATGTTCTGCACAGGGGACTGTCTGAAACACCTATAGTAAATAAATGTTCGTTAAAGGAGCCGTCTCCTGTAACAGCACTTGTTGCTATCCTGATCTGTGGTTTGTTTAATCTCATTTAGACCTTGGTTAAACGACTGTTTATTGCTGACAGGACCTCCCTAACTTGCCTACAGTATTTTAGATTTTTCCAAAACAGATCCTGTTGATTAGTTAAGTGCTTACGTAGGAACGTTACCAAAAGGAATCGGTATGATCGGTTCCAGCCTTATGGCGACCAGAGTCGATTCTCCCCTGGTCAGTTCGTTAGCTTCGTTGTTGCCCCTGGATCCACTATGTTCCTAGATCCATTGTAGAGTCACATTGTTGTATTTACATTCCTCATTTAGTTGTTGATGGCGTTCATATATTAGCCCCGAGTTCACTACATTACTACATTGCCTGTAGTACCGCCATGCTGTCGGTCAGTATTCTGATGGAGAAGTCCTATACCTTCCTATCATCTATAACTATGGTCGCTTGAATAATACGCCCGCGACTTATTCCACTTCTTCCCTGTATGCATTACTAAAGATGAAGAATACCGTTTGAATCCGCTGATCTCAGCTAATTAAGTTTTCCTTCTTTAATTTTTTCAGCTCATCACAACCTAACACCGACTAGTTGTAATATCTGCGCGAAATCTTTTAAAACATTTAGTTTCGAGTAAATGTGCTAAAAGGACTTTATTGAAGCACATTGAGGGAAATAAAGAGAAATAATAAAACGCTTTTTATTAAAAATAATAAAATCATGAGAGAAAATCATAAAGAAGTTGAATGCCACGATATTTATTTCGGACATTAGTTTAACCTAAGACATAAGCTGTGTTAAGTAAGAGAGGATATGTCGTATTCGGAACATTTGAATGAAATTCACATTTAATTTAATCGATTCTTACCTGCTGCCAGCACTGAGGGAGTGAGGAGCATAAGGTGGTTTTAATTCCTTATCGCATTCTACACCAGTCAATCCTAGATGATTTGCGAAACTGTAGCAGGTGCTAACAATTAACTAAATTAAATGAGTAAGAAATATCATTCAATATTTACAAAACAGGAAATTGTAGAATATACGATGTATAAAAAACAACAGAATAAGATATAATTATGTATCTGGATAATAATGTTATATAATATAAAATATTTTTTAAACTAAAGACTATGGTCAAGTGGGAGATGACAATAAGGAGAGATATGCCAGGATATATATTCTAAACATGGAAATATAAAGCAAAAAAGATCGAGAGAGAAAAAAGTCAGAGCTATCAGATATAATCATTTATTCGGTAATGTTTTAATGTTTTCATAATAGTTTTTTAAAAGAGTTCTTTTAACTAGTTTTCTTTATACCAACGCGAAGAGCATTGCAGAACGATTTTAACGAACGTGAGAACATAACGTGAGAACCACTCTTAGGAATAAAATTATTTGTAAAACTAGCTGTTCCCCGCGACTTCGCTCGCGTGCAATTTAAGGTTTTAATTTTTTATGCGCGGATCCCTATATTTTTTCTAAAATTAAAGTAGCCTAAGTTACTCCTTATAATATCAGCTATCTGTCAGTGAAAGTCCCGTCAAAATCGGTCTAGCCGTTTCGGAGATTAGCCGGAACAAACAGACAGACAAAAATTTTAAAAATTGTATTTTTGTTATAAGTACCGTATATACTTTCATATGCATTTAGTAAAAGACTGTAATTTTGACATTACAAACAGACACTTCAATTTTATTTATTTGTATAGGTTATTTATTTCGATGGTAAAATAATAAAAATAATAAAAAGATTTTTAATTCATCATCGATCACGTGATAAAACAAATTTAAAATTTTATGCAATCAACAATTTCATTGGTGCTATCGGGGATCAATCTTGCATTGCTCGAATACCTTGGCTTATATCCCTCCCCCTGAGTTGATAACTCTATATTACTACCATTTCTTAATAGAGCTTATTATAGAGTACTTATTAATAAGACTCTACTACTTTAACTTACATGTTAACATTTAGTAGAGCACATAAATTTAACTCAGTTTTATAAACATAAATGTATTAAAAATATGTTTGTTTTCTGTTACAGGTAAGCAATTTATTGAAAATATGATAACGCCTTCATTTAAAGGAGTGGGTGAGTAAAGTACCTATCAAAAGGCCGGGTACACTAAGTACTAAGTAGTAATTAAAGTTCACTTGCGAACATACCGTTATATTCAAAATTTATTCAATTAGAATTCGTTGTAAGTAGTTTTTTTTTATTTGAAACAAAAACACTTTCCGATATTTCTTATGAAAGATGAATGTAACAAAACATAATATTTGGTCGGCGCGTAGCGTAGCCCTAGTATCCATTACTTCGATGCAATTTTTTATTTCTGTCTCCACTGAAACTAAATGTGCGATTTCGATGAAACTTATCACAGATTATCTACGTAGTGTATAGTTTCATTTTCATATATCTAGGGTATTTGCGTTGATATAAAAATCTGTCATAATAAAATCCACTTTTGTCCGCGTCACAGATATTCTTTGTATACCGTGGCACATTGCATTACGCGCAATAACTTCCAAAAATTTCATCATCGTATCCGATCGCTGTATGTAATGGTAAAGGAACGCAAAGAAGACGTAGAAACAAATACTAACTGAATATATAAGATTTTACAATGCATTACGTTGTACTACCTATATCATTTTAAATATTACTTTAAAAAACTTTGCTCGCTAAGTTTCTTACTGGTTCTTTCCAAAACAGAGTTTCATTTCCAAACCAAAGGTAAAAGTAAGAAATGACTGAGTAAATAATATCTAAAATAAAACGAATAGAGTCAGTGTTGAAGAAACCTGATTTGACGAATTTCATCGTGTGTTTCATTTCATGTGTTAATTATTTTAATTCTTTAGTTTTATTCAATGCGTATTGTATTGCATAATTTAAGTACAGTGCCATCTATCGAGAAGTATTTATATCAAAAACAAATAGACTAAAGCTAAAATAAAAGTCCAACTTTATAACGTAAAATTGGCATAAATTTATCTTTTCATTGAGTGCTTTTTTTACATTCACTAACACTATCATGTTAAAACAATGATTTATATAATGAAAAGCTGATTTGGTATTGATTTGCATTAATGAATTATTTAAAAGACTTAGTGCCATCTAGTGTTTTTGCGGGGTTCAATATGCTGCAATTAGGAATCCAGAAACAATTTTTTATAAATATTCATGATGAAAAGTAGCAAATGTACTTCTTCAGACGCCAGGCTCAGTTCAGTGCTTTAGTCGTTATGAGGTAATAAACAGACAGAGTTACTTTCGTATTCATATTTATATATCGATATAAGTGTATTAAGCTGTGCCTTGTTGTGAAGAGTTTATTGTCCTTTATAGTCCCATGGGTGTCGTAGAAAAATATTATTACCATAATATTATAATAAATTAAATATCCAATTGCTTTCGATTGTTCGCCTAGAGTAGAGATTACGGCAAATCGTCACTAGAATGGGAGAAGGCCCTGTTCAGCAATTTACGGTTATGAGCTAAAACAGAAAAATTTATTACATATACATTTAAAATACAGAATATAGGTACAAAGTTGACGGTGGATTTAATTAAAATTATTTCACAGTAATACAAGGGAAACCTTATCTCTCATTCCACATCCTAAGAGGCGACTTAGAAAAGACAGGGAAGATATATATTACCTCAAATATCCTCAAGTATCATGTCGTGGAAGCGTAAGAAAATTCTTAACACAATATCATCCGGTGCGTGTCAGAATAGACGTCAAAGGAAGACTGAAACAGGAGACGGGCAGCAAAATCTTCCTGACGGCAAAATAAATTAATATAAAACGACGGTTCCCAACGTGCCTGCCCAGCGTGGCAACTATTGCAAATATCCCCCTTATGAGGAAGCCTATGGGGGGTCCTGTGTTCAGCAGTGGACATTTGATAGGCTGTAGTGAATGATGATCTTATAAGTAAAATAAAAAGTAGTTGTTTGATGTCAAAAATGATCCCGCCTAGTGATAATCCGATAAACCACAGATTCAAACAAAATTGTCGACAAAACTGATAAAATATAAAACGTTTGTGAACCGGTTTGAAGCACTGTTTTTAGAAATAACCAAATAATTGGTGTAGTATCTTAAATTATAATAAATAACTACAATAGTTTTATTCAAATCATTTGTTATGTAGTCAGGACAAAATCGCGGTACAAACTGTGAACATACCTAACAAATCTTACATTACCTTAACGATTGTAAATCTCACCCTTTAATTTAATGAGCTCTAAAAGTCAGGCTCACTTGAAAACAAAAGGGCATTAAGTACAGCCTTCGCATCTTCATTACGGGACCTTTCTTCAAACGCTCAGCGTTCCATCTCCGTAACGTCTTTACAAGGCCTCCGTCTAAGGTTTCCTTCATCTAAAAGACGTGAATGTCTTGTCAAGTACGCATTACTTTCGGAATGAGGCAAAATTGATATATCAGGACGTTTTGTTTATTTGTAAGCGTAATTCAAATTTCGTGAGTGTCCTGATTTTTGAATATAAACTGAAAATATTCACCGAGTAAATGTTTAAAACATAATAAAATCATCTATTAGAGTGAAGTCGAACAAAAGTTTTCATATTAATTAGCCAAAATGTATCAAATCAAATTCTGCCAATTTGTGAACAAGCAAATTAATGTTAAAATTTTATCTCTCTAAACAAAATTGTAGAGGGCTTGGAAATTAATTTGAAAATGTTTTTGATAATTTATTAGTTTATAGGACCTGTAATCTTTCGTGATTACTTCATTTTATATATTAGATAATCACGAAAGATTACAGGCTTAAATTATATTGTTGTAATATTTTATTTTTGTTTCTGTATTTATTTCTTAGACTGATATCATTATCAGTCTCTTTAAAAAACAATTATATTGTTTCTATTTAAATCTTACAAAATATAAAAATTTATAATGATATAACACCTTATAATGATACAACAGTATCTGAAGTACTATACTGTGTATGAGGCGTGTAAAGAAATGTCTTAGAATACTATCGAATATCTATCTTATTTTTCAGTTTATGTTTAAGTTGATTTTCCACCAGAGCTATTATTACCTTGTAGATACGAGGGCGACACTGAAAGTTTTTAGAACTGGCCACTTGTAAACGATATAATAAAAAAATAAGTTCAAATTTTGAAAATGGAACTCTTTGCCAATATTATTGTGTATGTATTTTATTAATTTGTCATTTGTTTACGATTTGGCAGCAAAAAGAAAATTTTCTGTGTCACGTCAGCATGATTTTAACGCGAGAAAATTTTCGTACAATGGTTTGTTATGACTTTCGATGTCATTTAAGTCAACAAGAAAGGTATGATATACTTCGATTGGCCTTTCACGATGAAGCCCCATCTCGTGCCACTGTTTACAACTGTTTTAATGAGTTTAAACATGGTCGCACTAATCTCATTGATGATCTGCGTGAGGGACGACCTTCTAGGGCGACGACTGAAGATAACATCAGTGTTGTGCGGCGTATGATAGAGACTGACAAAAAGTGACTTATCAGCAGATTCGGACAAGCTTAGGCATCGGTATGAGTCAAGTGCACAAAATCCTCCATGAACATTTAGCGGTCAGGAAGCTTTGTGCCCGTTGGATACCTCATAATTTGACAGAGGCCCAAAAACTCCGTCGTGTTGATTGGTGTCGTGAAATGGTTCAAAGATTTAACGGAGGTGACTCAAATGCTGTGTTCGACATACTTACAGGTGACGAAAGCTGGATTTATTGTTATGATCCTGAAACTAAGAGACAGTCTGCTGTCTGGGTGTTTCCTTCCGAGGAGTTGCCAACTAAAGTGAAGAGAGGTCGAAGCGTGGGAAAAAAGATAGTGGCCTCGTTCTTCGTAAGGACAGATCATTACGCAACAATTGTTTTAGAGAATCGAAAAACAGTTACTGCAGAGTGGTACACTAACAATTGTTTGCCACTTGTCTTGGAAAAAGTTCGGGAGAAACGAGCTCGCAGTAGGATCCCCCTTCATCACGACAACGCCTCGTCGCACACCGCCAAGCAAACAATCGACTACTTGGCGACGTCAGACGTGGAATTACTGAGTCACCCGCCCTATAGCCTTGACCTCGCACCTTGCGATTTTTATTTATTTCCGAAAATAAAAGGAAAAACTTCGAGGAAAACGTTTTATGGACGCCGAGGAAGCAGTGGCTGCGTTTCAATATGCCATCGAAGAGACCCCTAAGGACGAGTGGACAAAGTGCTTTTCTCAGTGGTGCTATCGGATGCAACGATGTATTGATGTAAATGGACACTATTTTGAAAAGATATAATAAAACTAATAACTTGCTAGTTTGTTCAGGTTTTGATTTTCTAGGAACTTTCAGTGTCACCCTCGTAATGGCGAAATTTACCTTCGTATTCTAATGATATTGTAGCAGTTTTTCATTGCCTGAAAAAACGGAGAAAACGAAATTTTCTAAAAATGAATCCTAGCTAGATCGATTTATCGCCCCCGAATCCAGGGGGATTTCATGAAAATCGTTGGAGCCGTTTCCGAGATTCCGATTTTATATATATATATATAAGTATTGCTCGTTTAAGGATATTACATGTGTTTAACGCTGATTCCTCGTTATCAAATCAAGATTCGTGGTAAATGTAAAACAAATACACATCGTTATTATTTATAAATAGTTATAAATTTTGATCTAATTCGTAACGTCAAACTAAGATTCTATAAACAAACGCAAATATATATAATATAATTTGTTCATGTGTATGTTTCAGTGTTTAATAAATAATAGTCTATCTATATATCCGAATGTGTAATACACATAGGAATGCCAGATCGTAAGACCAAAATATCTGGACAAAATTTTATAATTTCGGGATTTTGGAGTTGTTGTTGGGAGAAATAAATATATAAATAAAAATGTAAAATGAAAAGTTTAGTTTCTAAATTAATAGGCTACAAAAAGACTTATCATTGTTGACACAAAACTAATTTAAGTACACTAAACTTTTAGGTTGCCTCATGTATTTGGCATTGGAATTAACTGAGTTCACCAATTTGGATGCTCAGAAAAGATTTAAAATTCAAACAATTTACTTCAAAGTTCACTCTGATTACTAACTCAGTTTTTATTAAATCAAAGGCAACTGTGATGTGAAGAGAAGCTGTTTGTCTGGAGATTTTGAGTTTTGTCGGGAGTTTGGAGATCGTTTAAAATGTCGGGAGAATCCAGACGAATCTAGACCATCTCGCAACCCTTACGCAGTTGGTGACATTACGCATGTTGCCTAATGTACCTTATTAAAGGGAAATTGTGATTGCGGTTGAAATTACTTCAACAACATTATCGTAATCAAAAAGCGTGTATACGTATTATACAACATGTAACGAAAACCCTGTGGTGCCTGTTAAGCATGTTATTAGAATCAATATTCAAATCTATACAAATAACTTAACTTCAGAAAACTCGACCATAAAAAAATTAAATTTACTTAAATAAATTTTTATTTGCAAATTGTACGTAGTTTTATTAGTTCTGCATTGGTCGGGGAATAAGAGTATTATCAAGGACCCCGCTTCACTGATGCGTGTGTCAGTTAGATGTAAGAAATCCAGATACAATTTGCAAATAAAAATTTATTTATGTTTAATTTATTTTTTTATAGTCGAGTTTTCTGAAGTAAAGTTATTTCTATACGTTTGAATACTGATTCTGATAACGCACTTAACAGGAACCACCGGGTTTTTATTACATGTTGTATAAGAAATGAATACAGAGACAGAACAGAAACATGACACAAACAGAAACTTTTTTATTCAATATAGATTATAAATAATACTTATTGAAAGTCACTTTTCTTATTTAACTCTGGTTCGGAAAAAAACCTCTGTCCTGGGAAGAATCAGCAAGAAACTCAGCGGGACTTTTAAAAAAACACAGCTTACAATCATATAGGTTACAATTAACAACACAAAACAAATGAGAAATAGCTTGGTAGCGTTCACCTTTCCCAGGGGTTACTATCATCCATAAATTCCTTAATATTATAGTAACCCATTTTATACAAACTTAGTTTAATAAAGTTATTGAACTTTGTGCAGGTCAAATTTTGTATTTTTTCTGGGATTTTATTGTAGCTTGTGTCTGTTCCTAGTATTTACAGAACTTATTTTAGAAAAACTACTTTTACTACTATTTTTGGGTACATACGAGTACATTACATTTTCATAAATGTATTGAGAGGCCAAAGTTAATATATTAATTTCCTTAAATTTTTGTCGGAGCGACTCTTTTGGTTTTAAATAATAGATTGCTGTTAGGGCCTTCTTCTGTAAAACAAATATAATTTCAGTCTCAGTCGCGTGTCCCCATGGCAAAATACCATACGACATTATGCTATGGAAATAGCTAAATAAAACTAATCTAGCTGTATCAACACTGGTAAGACTTCTAATCATTTTTACAGCATATGCTGCAGGACTAAGTCTGCTTGCTAGTTTTGATATATTTGGGCCCCATTGAAGCTTTGCGTCTAGTGTGATTCTAAGAAAAATTGTGGTATCGACATGACTCAACTCCTCTCCAATTAAAATTACATTGGTATTTAGATATTTCACTTTTGGAGCTATGAATTCATACATTTAGTTTTAGTGCCATTTAAATGCAAATTTTTAACATTAAACCAATTTACTAATTTAAATATAGCATTATTTACATCGTCATATTTTAATAATTGTCATTTTAATATGAAAATTAATCAAGTATTATCAGCAAATAATACTATATCATGGTTATCTCCTACTATGTAAGGTAAGTCACTAATATATACAAGAAACAGAAAGGGACCGAGAATTGAGCCCTGAGGCACGCCCATTTGTACCATCGACCCGAAAGAACTCATACTATTAATGAGAACTTTTTGCGTTCTGTTACTTAAATATGAAATCATTAGTTTAAGAGCATTACTTCTTACACCGTAGTGTTGAAGTTTCCTAATTAATGTTTCATGGTGAACACAATCGAAGGCTTTGGATAGGTCACAGAATATACCCAAAGCATCCTGCGAATTCTCCCATGCATTGAAGATATATTTAATCAGCTCAACAATAGCATCAGTTGTCGAGCGACTCCTTGTGAAACCGAATTAATTTTTATGTAGTAAATTATTTACTTTAATTTTTTTTAACATTTGATCAAGAATATTTATTTCGAAAATTTTACTAAGTATTGACAGTACAGAAATAGGTCTTAAATTGGCGGGGTCCAGTGTAATACCAGATTTAAATAAAGGTTTACTTTACTATGCTTCATTAAATCAGGAAACACCAGATTCGATACTAGTATTTACAATTACTCAATTACGTGCACTATACAGTGCGGATATAAGCAAATTAATTTTTAAGATCTTTAATGTAATGGGTTTCCACAAAGTATCGCCCAATTCAATTAATTGTCTTAAATTAAAATAATCTATAACTCATATCACCTTCGGAATGAAAGAAGTCGATATCCAACGGTAGACTCCAACAGACTGGTAAGAAAGACAAAGAGTTAGTTCTATTAATATATTATAATCTTTAAAAAAGCTCGCATATTGGTAGATCAATATTTTCATACCAACGATCTTGTATCCAATTGAAAAATAGAAGAAATGTTCTCGAGTAGCAGACATGAAGTGACGTCTTGGTAATACATAGAGGAAATCGATGAAAGCAGATAATGATGATTATTTTTTATTAGTATACTAATGTAGTACATACTATAAACAGTTGAAAAAGGAAAGAAATAGCAACCATGAATCAAATCGTCCATTACAACAAAACAAATTAACTTCCCATTCTTCATTAGCAGTGAATAGAAGGCGCGCCTTTGCTAATTTATCGCATCAGCTACACACGACACTTCTATAAAATTAACTATGATGAATGGAAAAATTGGCTGCCAACGTCATCAATCATAAAAGTTAGTTGTGAACTATGAACAGAAGCGAACGTTTAGTGTTCACGATACGACATGGATACGATTTCTCTTTTATTTGTTTTAATGTTTTCGTATACAATGTAATAGAATTATTTTGTAGCGCTAACATCTAAAGTTTATAGCGACAGTGACCTAATATCACCAGCCAACCTAAAACCAGAAACTCTTAGGATCGAATCCACTATTCGATTATTGTCGTGACCACTCCTAACACAAATATTAAAAGCTTACTCGGAGTGGTTAATAGCGTTATGAATTTTTGTTTAACAAAGTAACGTATTTTCGGACTTTAATCTACAAACTTAATAACAATTTATATAGAAACTTCCAAAACTTATACTTCTACGTAATTTTCAATTTAATATAGCCTAGCTCCTTTAATCAACATTTTATTTTCAAATATACAAGATGTTCCGTCATATCATTAAAGTCTGTGATCACATATATGCCCTAAACTTTTAATGCCACTTACTTGATTCTACAGAGTTAATTATTCATCAGCCCGTATAAGTTCACTGCTGTACATAAGTTCCCCTTGTTGTGGAAGAAGATCTGCCACAATATTATATATAAATATTGGTTAGGCGAATGGACAATCGCAATACCAGACCATTAGGTAGCAGTTGCTTTTCCTCGAGCTTTCACGAGATGGTTATACCGCAATCTGTCGGAAGCCAATAAATCTTTTTGGCATTTTCTATATAGGTTATCAATTCTCTTATACCGCCATCTCAAGATAAACCTTTGTGGGATATTTAACGCCTCAAATATGATGTCCTTGTATAAAAATATGATGTACTTATATATATTAATTTAATTGTGAATCTAAACCATCCAGGGACCCACTCAAACACACACAAAAAATTTCATCAGAATCGGTTGAGCCAGTTTCGAGTTTTAGCGAAACTAACGGACAGCAATTGATTTTTATATATTTACTTGTTTCTAATTAAAGCAAAAATAATACACAATAAAGTCTATTAAAAAGGAATTACAAGCTTATTTTAACGATGACTTCTTTCTATAAATAGTGCATTTTTAATTATCACTGTTGACGTACGACAGGATTGAAAACCTTTCAGTTGTAAACTGCGTGGGTGTGTCCGGACTCAATTAATTTATCAAATTCTTTCCATGATTTTCAAGACATCAGTTAATAATGTTTTAATTTTTTTATGATAATGAATTTTTTATAGATAAGTTTTTCAGATATACTATATCGGATACAGTGAGGTGTATTTAAAGATGTGTATGTATTAAACATTTTGCAAAAAATGGAATTATATACATAATGTACTTACTATATAGTTTCACAGCAAACGCTTAAATCGAATTCAAATAAAAAGTCAGAACTACGTATGCTTCCGCCGTAGACACTTTTAGCGGTCTCTTTGCCTAACGTCCCATCCTACGGAAAACTGCTCATAAAAATGCAAAATTAATTTTATATTCTACAAAGTGGCGGCCATATTTGCAACTCCGATATAATTGAAGAGACTGCACATACGAGAAATATGTGAAGTTGCAACAGTTTTATTTCATTTCGCTTTGCTGTGAAATTATTTGGGCGGAATGTCCACTCTGGATGTTGCACAATCGCTTCAGTGAGTAGACGGACGAGATTGAAGTGGCCATTCTCAAGATGCACGAAACTGATTCCGTTATTTTAATGAAATGTTTCCTTTAGCTTGTTTTATTTAGTCTGCGAGTGTTTTGTATTGAAGCGCTTCGTAAGTGAAGTAAGAGTATTATAATAAGGCAGACTATTAAGGTTATTGCAATTTTCTTGTCCGTAAAAACAACATAACTCGTATTTTATTATTAATCAGTATCAAGCACGTTGGTAAATTCTCAAAAATATGTTCATGCAGAATATTGACTCTAATAATCAAATATTGGATGATGATTGACAAGATTGTATAATGGACTCACTCAAAGTAAAGGTCAGATTTTTACCGAGTAACAAATTGTACCTAGAAAGAAAAAAAATTCGGCTCGCGTCTGTATTGAACTCCTATGACCACCGGTTCTTATGCTTTTTTTTCTATCTACCGTCTACACCAATATTTGTTGAAAGGATAAATAAAATTGTCTGGAAGGAACTTGACTTCTTTAATTAATTTTCACATTAACGACACAGTCTTACAATTTGCACACGTCTTCCCATTTGTCTTTCCGCCAATTACCGTTTTCATCTTCCCTCTTGCTCACACGTCCATCCATCTCATTCACTCATCTTCGTTCAGAAACCGAATCCTGCATTTGTGTAAAAATACAAATTAGGTTTTGAATTCTAAAAATAATTTTATCTGGATGGAGATCATAATAATATTATCATCACATCACATCTCCATCACATCTCTGATCCATACATCCATGATTCGAATTTTAACACAATCGCTTCGTTGTTCTATCTGGTAATTCAGCAAGGATGAGTAGTTTTTTTCTTCAAAATACAGAGTCGAATATGGATGCATGTGGTTTAAGCTTTGTGGCATTCCTAGGGGAATGCTGCTATGCTCAGCTGTGAACTTGTGAAGGGTGGACTTGTAGGGATGGTGATGTTGATGTTGATTATGACAGTCTAGAATATGGATAGAACATTATATTTTCTTTGTAACTTCATTCAATATGGCATTATGTAATAACACATTTTAATTTAATTTATTATAGTAGTCATTATGATAAGGACTGTATTATTATAATATACTTCAATAATAAAATTCCAGTCATTAGTAAATTTAAAATAAATACTGATTTTATAATAATCTAGTACTAATACCTTTGTGTCTCTTTACACGTACTTCTGAAAACTGGACATCATAATGTGCGAACTCAGAGACGCAATAATAAACCCCGGTATTCCACAACGCCTTTGCAAGTGCTAATTATGCAGTATATTCGCCCCGATAATTTCCCATAGGAACAGTGTCCTATGCACTGTTTTAATCATATACGGAACTAGAAGAGATTGCAAACGAACAAATAACGCTCCGGTTTGAACGGGATCGCGGTGTAATTTACCGTCGGATTTATTGTTCGTGTTTGAATTTTGCAGTTTGTTTTTCAAAAGTTTGTATTTGAAGTTGATGGAGGAATCGCTTGGAGAAGTTGTCTGGCAGACTGTCTATTTGATTAGGTTTTATCTAATTTCTTTAGAATTAACTAATTTTTTTAATTATATGTACTATTAATTTTATCGTAAAATAATATTTTAATTGTAAATACTCATTTACTGGCAGGTATGAACTATGACACCAACACTAAAAAGTTTTATGTTTAAACCAATTTAAACAGATTTTTTTTATACCTATGCCAACATTTTAATTTTAATTAAATTAATGCCCTTCACTGCTAGCCATATGTGAAAGCTGAAGGTCGCTCAACGATCTATGGAGAAGGAGTTTTTTTTGTATGATATAATTCATAATGAGAAAATCCGCATTGAAATTAAACAATTTTTTACTGATTTTATAGCGTATATTAACTTACTATGGGTGCTGTAAAGTGCCCGATACGTCGAGGATAGAAAATTTGTTAATGTATGCGATAAAATCCGTAAAAACTATTATTATTAAAATGTGTAGTTCGCGTAAACATAAGAAATCATCATGATGTAATCCGCAGTAGACCGAGAGTAACAGTCAAAGCCCAGCAAGCTGAGGTAGCAATGGGCCGGCCATAGAACCGACAAACGAATGGGGAACAAAGCTGCGTAAGTGACAGCCTCGTACCAATAAGCTAAGCATAGGGTGGGCCCCCACTAGAAGGAGTTCCTGCTAAGACACTCAGGAAGTAGATGGATGCAAGTGGCTTAGGACCGTGTTTTGTGGCATTTCTCGGGGGAGGCCTATGTTCTATCGGAAGCTTATGACTTGTAAAAGCCTATAATGATGATGACGAAGATAAATTCAGTTACTGTGACCGGATAAGTAAAAAGTGAATTTTTAAATAACACCTTACTTAAATTTTATAAACAAAGCACTTGAGTTGAATCGTGATACAGAAATAACTGATGAAATAAATTGTTTAATTTCTCAGCACATGCTTGGCTCCATTTGTTCGAAAGATCGTTAACTACAATAATCTAACAAAATTCGGTTCTAATTAAAATACAAGTTATTAATTAAAATATTTTGTATGTGAAAGATCTAACAATTTAACATCAAAACATATGTATTTCAGCACCTAATTCACGTATTTCAGCAATGAATAGGAATATATTATGAACTGATATCAGCAACTTAGAAAATAGAAATATAATGCATTTTTAACATATAACTTACCGAGCAGCTTTGTATCTTCTTATTCCTCATCACACATTTATTGTCCACTATTGGACATTGGCCTCTCCTATTCTAAGAAGAACGTATTACCAGATGTCTAGCACTTCTAAAAGTGCTTGCCGTTGCTGGTTCGTGCATTTACACTTGTCGTATTTGAAATGGTATAACGCCATCTATTGGAGACCATGAGGTCTTTCTGTCCCTTTTATTTTTATTATTCTATATGATTTTCACTCGGTCACAGAAATTAGGTAATGGACTCTCTTTCTACCAGTGTACGGAAAATCTACGTATCTAATTGTATATAAAGAGAAATTTAAGTTAAACCAATAATCTAAGTACAGAAAAAAAATTGTGATGTTTGCGAATTTTCAATAATATAATTCACATTCTTACACCAGTGACTTAGAGTGAAAATGTATTAGAATAAATAACAATAAACGTGTGCGACATGATATTCCACGCAACACAGTTTCACACTGGAAGGGTAATGATGAGTCATCCATCTTCGTTATCCAATTCGCAGGGGCAAGGGTTAGAAAGCCTACCTTAAGATGGAGGGAGAGAAAAACAATTTGCCAGTGGATTTTCAAACCGACACGCGTAGTCTTATCATTGATATTAAGTCGAGTGTTTCAGGGAAACTACGAAAAATACAAACAGGGTCTAATATATTTCACTCCTTATCTAAACTCAAGCTAGCTGTGTGCGTAATGTAGAAACAATTATGTAGATTCTACGGCTTACTTTTATTTGTTTTTCTACGTACATGCTTGTGACATGGTTGAGCCACGCTGCTTCTATTATTGTTGCAGCACAAATGGTTCGGTACGACCGGGGAAGGACTACACTCTCACAGAATACCAGCGTAAAATAGTAGCAATGCTGCTATGTTTCGTATGTTTTTTTTTAGATAGAATAAGAGTGACAAACGAGTGTACAGTCCTTTTGATTATTTGAGTGTGCTGTGGACCAGAAAAACTTTTATTTATCTTCCATAAATAATCAAAACGACAAAAGGTAAAGAGCGTTGTCACCCCTGAGGACAAATATGGAATGCCTCGTTTTCAAGAAAAAGGGTATCTGGTTCTCACATAAATAAGATGTTTTATTTAAAAAAATATTAAGTGACCCTTGTGGTTAATTTAATTTCTTATATTTATATAGAATTTCTTATATGTCAAATCAGAAGTAAAGACACTTATTAAACAAACTGCTTGCATACAAAAAGTTTATTAACTGTCCGATGTCAAAAATGATCCCGCCTAAGATAATCTGTGGGATAGCAAGGTACGATAAATGTAAACAAAGAAAATTTTACAAATATGAACATATAAAAAGTGTAATACACCTGGCAGGGTCGCCATGTAATGTTAGAAAGGTGTCAATGAGAAGATGTGACGTGTTGATCTGTCTATAACTTTAATTAGACTACTTTGAGATGGATATTATTATATATTTCGTGTGGGTTGCTCTACATCACAGTACTTTATAATTAGAATTTCTCTTTTGAAGAACGTCTCTACATAGCATAAAACAAAGTCGCTTCTCGCTGTCTGTACGCTTAGGTCTTTTAAAATACACAACGGATTTTGATGCAGTTTCCATCAACAACGATTGAAGAGGATTATATATATATATATATATATATATATAATTCTTTTATTATATATATATATATATATATATATATATGTGACTGAACTCCTCCTAAACGGCTGGACTGTTTTCGATGAAATTTTGTGTGTGATTAAGTTGATCCGAGAATAGTTTAGATTCACAATTGGACCCGGTAGGTGGCGCTGTTCTCGAGATCCATATATCACCCGTGCGAAGACGGGGCGCATCGCTAATAATAAACAAACAACATTAATTTAATAAATACGGTGCCAGTAGACAAAGGAGCATCTATATATTTCCATAACTAATATAAAAAAATTGAAATTAAAGAAGTTTTGGGAATATAGGCGTCATTATTTTAATAACACATTCCCACATTAATGAAAGATTTGTAAAAGGATATTAAAAACTATTTGCATGATTAGTATTAAGTAAGGTAAATAAAATAGTACTTTGTTATCAGACCACTGTGTACTATCACCTTATAGCTATTTAATAATACTTTCTTCTTTTTCTTACACCTTTCCATTTCATTACATTAAAATTCACAAAATCGTGAATTTACTACGTTAAACTATTGTCATTTTAAACTCTGACAGTGAGCGAAACATGGGAGGCAAATAAACAAGTGTACTGTATTTTGTGACTCAACAAACAAACACTAACTACACTATTTAAGCCAGTAAAGAAGTCTCGTTGGATTCGCAGTGCCAAACCAATAGCAAAACTTTATTCGCAAATTGACTCCACGTATTCGCTTAAGGTGCAGTTTCTTTCATCCCAGCTCAGCTCTCCCCGGTTAAAGAAAAAGGATGAAGCGGATTATGAAATAAAAATATATAATACATAGGTATCACTTATTTGGATAGTCTAAAATTCTTAAGATTCCGTATTTAAAATAATATGCTCTGTGGAAGCAATTACGTGTGTCTATATGCTTAAATGTCCTCGAAATATTTTCCGGGGTTGCTTGTTTCTTTATCAGTATCCGTTAAAGTTCATTGCTGAACATGAGCCCCCCCCCCCGTTTCAAGAAAGATTTGTCCTAATCTCCACGCAGGCGAATTGACGATCGCAGTACCAGAGGTCTCCGCGGATATTTTACCTTACCCTGTTGATTGTTTATCCAAGTACAGTTTATTTTTCTGAAACAATCAAATGTAACGAATGGAATTACTAGTGTGTGGGTAAGATTAAGAAAGAGAAGTGAAAAAATAGAAGGAAATTCTTTACTTTTTTTTCGGGCAATCTTTTACCGTATCTGTTGCATTAGACTAATGTCGTAATAACTGTTTTCCCAAAAATGGCTGGCCTTAATATCATAACAAGTTATCAAACATTACATCGTCATCATTACAGACTATCAAAGCCCACTTCTTAACATACGCCGCGCCCATAGACTGCCTAATAGGGGGGGATATTTGCCGGGTTGGCTTCCACAGTTATTTATTATTTTGTGTTGTTACCAGAAAACTCTGTTGTCGATCATACTTAATTTCCCTCTGTCTCCTCTTAAGACATCCAAGGAATGATATGGGGTAGAGTACTATGAGCTACTACAAAACTGAAGGACGAACGCCTGGCAACTAAGCCATCAAGATTCAAAGATTTTTTTCAAGTTTTACAGACACAAAACCAAAATAATCAGCAAATTAATATAACATAGTAATAAACTGCACATGGATATATTCGTAAATTTTCAAAATATGTATTTGGTACACCATAGTCTACTACTTCTAATAATGTTTAAAAAATTAACAGATCATAATGACCATGGTCTACTGACCGAGTTTATCCATAGCGATAACTTCTTAATATTGTCGGAAGATATCGACTAAAGCGAGGATTAATTTAGTAAACCGCTAATGCGTGTATACTTTTCCACATAAATTCGTTCATTCTAACCAACCGTGTCCCATTAAATATTACTCATATATATATATTTTTGTCTTCAAATTAGCCAAGATACACCACTATTCAAACTACTCGAAAGGGATAGAATGGCTCTAAAACAGTTGGATTAGTTCGCCACGCCAAATGCTGAGTGAGTCCCATTTTCGTCACGTTCTGCAACGCCTAATATATAACTATTGTTATATATTATATTACTATTATATTTATATTATTAAGGTCTGAAACTTTTATGGCAATATGAGATCGTCATTATGTAGTGAAATATAATTTTCTTTCAATATCAGAAGGCAAGAGGGCAATCTCAACACAACCTCACATATTATTTGAAAAGAGGATACACCTAATATACATACATAACGTCACGCCTGTAATCATCGGGAGTTTAATAAAAATCCAAATAGCAGTGAGCTGCTCGGTCCACGATAAGCCATAAAATATGGGTTTAGATCGAAAATTGTGAAACAAGGTGATAGATATAGCTTAGGCAATCGCCTACATAATCACAAACCCAATATCACATTAGTTGCCTTTTACAACATGGCAAGTAATACAGTCGGCACATTCTTTATTTCATAAGTCCCACATAAACATGGGACTAATAAGTCCCAGACCAACATGGAAAAAAGGTAGGATCTGCGACGTTACCGTTTTACCGTTTTAACCTATCAAAAGTCCACTGCTGAAAATATACCTTATGTGTGCCTCATGTGTGTGATTACCACACTTGGCAGGCGGGTTGACATCCGCAGTTTTTTTTATTTTATACATTTTATAACCGCATTTTTGTTGTTATCAGGCAGATGTTACCTATTTTGATTCCCCTTGTCGCCTCTTACTACACGCACGGTACGATTTGAAGTACTGGATCAGCGACGTAATAACAAGCAATCTTACATAAAGCTAACATTTTCTTCAAAATCTATAAAAACTCCCCGTTCAATTTAAACGCAATCGCTTGTAAAATAGTCACACGCATTAGCTCGTATTAAGAAATGTGAAAAGTAAGCAGAAGGGCATTCTAAAGACTTTTGCTTCGAAACTTTGTTTTGCATGAGTTCCATGAGTTTGGAATTTTAAATTTAACCCCTGTGTCGGGGATAAATAGATTTAAACAATACCCTTGCTTGCTGTGTAAATTTTTAAGAAATTAATATGTACCTTATTAAAACAATATACGCTACTTCTATTAAGAACACTACACATATTCTCTTCTTCTTCTTTTTTTTTTTTTACAATTTATTAAGATGCATAAGTACAACGCAATATGTTTCATATAGGTCTTACATTTATACTTTCGTTTTAAATTGTGTTCTATTATTGTTATTGTATTATTTCTAATGTCTAGTTCGTCGGCATTAGCAGTCAGTGGTTTTTATAGAAGTTACAATAACGAACGTGCACATACAGATGCGTTTTCACCACTGAGGTTAGGTATCGTCTGCAATAAAAAGAGTTCCTTCGATCCTACAAAACTATAAAACACAGCATATTTGCAACACATATATTATATGCTCGGACTTTGCTTGTTCATTTTGTTGTGTAATTTTTTTATCCATGCTTCAATTATCTATGGATCTACACCTTCTCATTATTGATATAGAATATTGTATCAATGGCACCTGCGAAGTTTCTTTCGCCGTTTCTCCTCCGGACAGAAAATGTCTTTTGAAAACGGTAACAGATTAAAAACACGTTGATGTATGACGTATGACAAAAGAAATTTTAACTTCTTACTACGGAGAATAAATAGTTTTTATCCTTATTGCCTGTTTAAGTATGAAGAGAGCCAGTATAAATGCAGGTTATAACGCATTCTACCTTAGTCCTCAGAAGTGAAATTGCATCTGCAGATTTCTTTATTTAAAGCTGGCTGCTGTTAGTCACTTCATTTTCGTTAAAAATCATTTCATTAAGCGGCTATCTTACGCTAGAATTCTGTGAGAGCATGATCTTTCCCCAGTTAAGTCTACAAATGCTTGCTGCAGCTGTAGCAACTTCTACCACGATTAATAATGATAAACGTTTAATAATATTTCAATCAAATACTACTAGGTTTGAAAACATCGTGGGGAAACCTGCATGTCTGAAAAATCAAAAAAAATATTTCGAAGACATGTGAAGTTCGCCAACACGCATTGGGGCAGCGCGGCGGACATTTCCTTGCCCTAAAACCCTCTCAGAAATGAGAGGAGGCCTGTGCCCAGCAGTGGGACGTATATAGGCTGTAACTTTACTTTACAGTCCTGTATCGAAGCGACCACTAAAATGTATTATAAGTAAAAAATTCGCATTATTTTAATAATAATTTTTTTCCTTTTGCAAATACCTTTAATTAGGGGCTACAAAGGGTCAACCCCAGACTATACAAAAACTTTACCAATTATAATAATAATAATATTGAGTTTAGAGATGATACTAGTAGTATTTAAATGTTCTATTAAGTTATTTACTCACAGTTTGGAAAGTTTTTTTTATAAATTTGTGTTGTTATTAGGAAGATTCGTGTTGTCCTGTTTCAGTTTCTATCTGTAGCCTCTTACGATACCCTCGAAATGATAGTACCTCATATAATGGATTTTATTACACCGCCATTGCACGGTTGATTGATTCATTATATACAGCCTATTTAAATTAAACTGCCCGACTAGCATGGGCGGGGGACAAAAATTTTATCCCCCGATTATATCCACTGACAAGAGATAAAATTATCTTGTTATGTCAAACGGGGAGAAGTATATCCCCGTTTGACATAACGAGTAGACATATATCCCCCGTCCGTAGCAGGGAGCCAAATGAAAGATAAAAAATTATGCTTTTTTGACATTTGAAAGGGATGATTTTATCCTAGTACATTAGACGTGGGTTGAAGTTTATATTCATACAAAAAAATCTATCTAGGTCTAAGTCTATCTCCCATTTTATCTACTGTGGATATTATATCCACCGGTGTGCCCATGCTCTAAGGGTGGATAAAACTAAGCGAGGGGATAAATATTTTCTCCTTTCCCCGGGGATAAAATTGTCTCCTGCCCATGCTAGCCCTGCTGCTGAACATAAGCCTCCCCTATAAATTGCCTCATAAGTAGATATTTGCCATAGTTGCAACGCGTGGCTGGCGAACACAGTTTTCTATTGTTTTGAGTTGTTATAGTGAAGATGCTACTGCTCATCTCCTGTTTCAATTTCCCTGAGGTAGTGGATTCTCTTGCAATGCCATTACAGGGCGCTGTTAGTTGCTTTAAAAAAATAAAAGCCGTATCCTTCAAATAAAGTACCTAAGGGTACACGTCATTAATATTTTCACCTTATAATCATATCTTACAAAATAATTATATTTTAGATTCAAGAGCAAATCGAGGGTTATTTTTACAAGTCGTCTTAATGTAGTTTGACATTATAAAAGAAACACATTTAAAAAGAAACACGACGGTTGCTTTGTTTTAATAGAATTTGAATTCTAGCTGAAGTAAATTCTCTTGCAAAATTTGTTGTAAACAATTGCTTTCTATTTTAACACAATATCGAACTGTACCGCATATATAACACATAAATTATATGTTGTCATGTGTTAAACGTACACAATTTGCAAAAAAAATAAAAACGTCTAATAGGTCAAAATTAATCCAACGAAATATAGAAATTGTCTGTATTAAAACCACATTAATCGAATTAAATAAAGGCAGAAAATTACCTAGCCTTAAATAGGAAATACCAGCAGTCAAATTATCGTCACAAGTGTCAAAACAACTTCAAATTAACCATCACACTTTGCACGAGAGACCCAAATTCTTCGCTTCGCTCCGCGTTACGTGGGGCGAAAAACTTTTGCGGTACACGCACGCACGCACGAGGCATAAATTTGTTACAACTGATTAGGAAGTTTTCGTGAAGTTGTCATTGCAACTCTTCCACCTTATCTCGTGGACAGTTTTTGTTACTTTTGGAATTCTGGAATATTACAGACGTCTCCGAACGTGCGAATATTTGTTGTAAAATTTTTACTTCGAGCTATTTTGTTATAACATTTTTAAATAAGTCATAATATAGCGCTGCATTTATTAACTGCTTTATATGCTGCTATGTTTCGTATGGTGAGTGTAGAGAACCGGTGAACCTTTCTAATGGAAACGAGGCATTCCATCTTAGTCCTCAGGGGTAACAACGTATCTGCATTTTGATTCCTAATGGAGGATAAATGTAGATGTCTATGCTTCACAGCATCCACTTATCATCAGGTGGATTGCGTGCTCGTTTGTCACCCTTATTATAAAAAATATCATAATTTAAATTAAAATCCAGTATACAAGTCAACTTTTTTAATTATGTAACTCTACTTTTACAAATAATTATATTTTTGTCGTATCAATAGCAAATACAAGTATGTAGAAATCTAATCACTTTTTTAAATTGTCAAGCGCATAAAATTAACAATGAATCTTCAAAAGTAAATCAGTTCATGACACTTTATTTTGGCGAACGAATATTTGTTTGTTCGTCGATACAAAAATATGTTACGTCCTCTAGTTAGGGATCAGAGTTCATGAGCGTCCGCGTCCCGCTCTCGCGTACGTGCCCGGAATAACTCCCAGCATAATATTCATCGCTTCAAAGCAGCGGGATAAGTGAGAAAGGGACGAAACTTTACAAGAGAATGAGACAGATTTCAGTGAGATTTCGTGACCTCTCAGCGGCTTCAGTCCGTAGAAATATGGACGGTAATAACATAAATCCCTTTGGCATATAAAACACTAAACGCTCTCAAAATTGTCCCAGTAGTCGCCAGCGTTTTATTGTCGAAACGCTTTAAAATCCTAAGCTCTTTAACGTAATGCGACCATATAATAATAAAAAAAAACAATAAGCACCCAATGATACGCTGTTTTTCTTACGGCTACTGACTACCATGCCTACCCACAGTAATTATGAGACATGCTTCTAATTCGAATTCAATATTTATGCAACTATGGTAATGTTATACCTTGTCTCACACACTGCATGGAACTGATCTTCGATCTTATTGCGTACGTTTCACATTGAATACGTATGCCTCTGTTCGAATTGCTCAAAACCTACAATATTCATATATGTAGGATGTGTTAAGTGTGAAAAATGTCATTTGCCTTCATCTTTTGTGTTTGATGGTAAAACTTAACAAAGAGATATAGAAAGTTTCAATGGAGTGATGAATTCTCTTACACCGCTACTATACGGCAGTATAAGGGGAAGTAAAACTGTGTTTCAAGGGGTATTTACTAACTTTTTCTCCAAATGCCAACTTCACTTTCACGTTGTTCACCCCGCTGACTTACTAAAGAGGCTGTGACGAATGATAATTTGTGACCTATTTATTCAAAAAAAACACCAACTGGTAATAGTAAACATCATTTTAATCAAGGAATGAATGAATGAATGAAAAGTTGACATTATTATGCCATGGTTGCGTTCCCCAGTTTACCCGTGTAAGGATGCATAGAGTTGTGTACCAGATTTTGGGTTCTTGGGAATGTCTATATCCAAAAGTGCAATCAAAGCATGTTCAAGAAGAAGGCAGGATAGGCCCATAATAACTCGTAATGGGCTGTATTAATAATGTTGACGTTATAATATTAATACATCTTTTAATATACGATATTTTATAATTAATCCATATTAAACATTCTGACAAAAGTCTTGTTAAATCGTATTACTTAGAATGCTATTAGATAAACTACGTTTTTCATACTCTTTTCATTTAGTAACTTTATCATATTAGATATAATTTAGACATATCTACATTTATATGTATTTACATTTTTTTTTTGTACACACTCCTCTATTTTAACCATTGTTTGCATCAGTCCTCTACGCAAAGGTTGTCTGGAAGAGATCATATTTAGAGTGATAAGACCGCCTGTTGTATATATACTTACAATAAAGAATAAATAAATAAATAGACATGTCAGCGCATTAATACATTTTATACACTTGACACATTGGGTTGTGATATCACTAATTCACCAAACGCTGAAACAGTTATGTTCGAAAAACAAAGCACATATAATACATAAGAAATATGTCTATATTCATATTGATGTGATGAACACATTAATTGGAGTTTGTCAATAATTCCGTGTATTGGCACCTAAATCGAGTGCCGAAGCTCTTTTGTCCGCGAAATTGCTTCGAAACTATCGAATCGTGAATTTTAGCTATCGTGGGCGTAACATACGTAAAATGGATTTCGGATCCTCTGAACAACATTGGCGTGTAAATACCCTTATTTTTATACAAAAAATATTAACTGCTTTGTTTTGTTTCACAAGATTGTACACTAATACAGGAACTTTTTATAGTCTTTTTTATTAACTTCATGAGTTTATATGTTAATATGTTATGTTGTTTATAGATTTGCAATTACCTTTAATTATGATCAGAAGTGTTTATTTTATAGTGTGGGGACAGTCAACCGTGTAGTGGTGATGTAAGAATATCCTCGTTCCGTGGTTGTCGTAAGAGACGACAGAGGGAAACAAACCAGGAGATGGGAAGCAACGTCTTCTTAATATCATCATAAAATAAAATCTGCAAGCCACGCGTGGCAACTATGGCAAATATCCCCTATGAAGTAGTCTATGGGGGAGGCTTATGTTCAGCAGTGGACTTTTAATTGGCTGTAACGGTAACGTTACAGTCTATCAAAAGATATGTTCTACTTGCTATAGTTACTTAACCATTAATTCAATCTTCTAATATAAATAACAACTAATATTTATATGTTCGTATTTTATGCGCTGCCATACCGTTCATCAGATTACAGTAAAATTTTGTCAACTTATTGCTTGCACTTGCGAGAAAGTTATAGGCATAGTACAATTAACATACAGTAGGTGGCGCGTATCGTACCGACAAATTTATTTGAAAGTTATATATCATTCAACTTCAATGAATGTATTATCATTTCTGATTAAACATTATAACTCTTTCAAATTTGAAACGATATTTCTACAATTATTTCTTCTGCGGCAGCTTCGCGCCGGGTACCAGCTATTCTTTTATAAAATTTACCACTCTAATCTGTGAGTTGATCTGAATTGTTAATCTTGTTGAATGACAAAAAGTTCTTTCTTTGTTTGTTCATTATTTCTTTTAAGGTCAGAGAAATCATGTTTGGCTGATAATAATACTATACACAAATATGTCACGTTTAATATAATCACCTTCCGGCTCATTTTCCATGACAACCGATGAGACAGTGCCATTTCCACGCGAAATGCTCAGGCAAATGTGGACATAATGAAACTTATTTATATGCTACATGCGAACAGTCTGCCAAATCATAAATCTCTAACCCGCTTTCTATAGGCAGTGATGGGAGTTTTATGACGTGTTGGTTTACTACGAGGTAGTTATTTATAGCTCTTCGGATCAATTTATTTCATTTCTGGTTTGCTTTTTCACTTTATACTATAAAAAATTTATTTTAAATAGGTATTGCATAAAATTATCTTTTCCTTTTTTTTTCGCGTTCAATTTCAAATCCCTCAAGATTCGAGTAATTTGCAGCACTCTCATGAGGCGACTGGGGTTCTTATTAATGTCCTGATATCATAGTGAACCTGGGCTGGATCTAGGACGAGTGAGCTCAACTCAATAATATTTTCATATCTTGCAGTAATATGACTGGACTTTATTTATTGATTACATAATCCAAATTAATAGGTAGCGTCCAGCCAAAGTTGCATTGAAATTAGGACATTTATAATGACAGTATATTTTTAAAAATGCATTATTTCTTGAAAATATGTTTATATTTTTGGCTGCCAAAAACATGCAGCTGGTTAGATGAATTCCGTGTCGCGAGATTCTTTATCATCAATCCAGTATAAATAAAGCCTTAAAATTGCAGTATTTAATAATTCCACTAAACTCACTCCCGACGATTGAGGTATGGTATTATATTAATGAATACTTGTATCAAATTTTGACATTAAAAATAATTTTTTGATAGAGTAAAAACACTATTTTAATATATAATTTACATAATATTCTAGACATTATAAATCAAATCATGCCTTCGTCGTCCGATATACCTGTAATCCATCATTCTGTACTTCAATTTGAAATACCACATTCACTTAACAATGACCCCGTCCCTTTATTTATTTATAGATAACCCAGAGAACGTGTACTCGGAAACGTTCACAGTATTTGCTCGTAAAATTCAACGTGAGACGGGGGCTGCATAAAATCAGAGTACGGAAATGACTGAGAAAACGGAGGCACAGTGATTGATTCTCTCTTAGATGCGGGGAAGAAAAAGAAATTTATTTCCCTTCATCCTGATTATTTACAATTACATTATAGATATTTTTTATTAATTTAATAACAGTATCAAACAACAAATAGTCCAATTTTAATATAATTTTTGTAGGAAAAGAAAAATATTTAGAGTTTTTATGGAACTCACAAGGAAAATAAAAAAGCCCGTTAAGTGTAGAATGGAAAGAAATAAATTTAATGGAATTAGTGACCTTATGGCAACTGTGAAGTCGTTAGAACGACCCTTGAGTAATAAACACTTGAACAGATAAATCACTCAATAAACTGAAGGTGCCTTGTGTAGTGCCATCGTAAAACCTGGGCGAAATTTTCATTACACAACGAAACTGGCATAATGATCGGAGCGCCATTAAACGGCATTATCTAGCACTGAAAAAGCATAATCTGGCTCCATGAATGCATAAAGAACTATAAACGTCAGATATCATCTAATTGAAGTTCAAGTAATGGGCGAGAGGTAGCGTTAGGACATTAAAACGCCTAAGGTAACGATCGAAAAGGCTCCTTTCAAGTGTAAAATATTTAAATTTCGCTCCCAACAAATGGGGCCAGAAACGTAAAACGATATATAAAGTTGAGAATGACGCAGATACCGCGTTCTCTTTAATTAAAATTGCCCACCGCCTTGCCTTGTAAGTGATGTGCTTGGTTTGATTTGGGTGCAGCACATTGGTAGGCTTAAAAAGTAATATTACTGGTGTAATATGTCTTAATTTATTTCAAATTAAAGTCAGGTACTACCTACCTTATAAATTTGAAAAGGTTTTAAAGAATTAACTTACGGGAGGCAAGGAGGCTTCATTAAACGCGAAATATTATGTACCATATTTTTTTCACTTTACAGTATGAGATTACAGATAGTGAGAGAAACCTAATTGTTAAAACTCGGAAAGTTGTGGGATCGAATATACCATTCGACTGCTGTCGTGAACCGCTCCTAACACAAGCATTTTAAGCTTATTTGGCTCGAAGAACCGACAACCGATGGGGAAGAAAGGTTCTCGAGTGGCAGCCTCGTACCGGCAGGTGAAGTGTAGGGCGTCCCCCCACTAGATGGAGTGACGACCTGGTAAGACATGCAGGAAGTCAATGGATGCAGGTGGCTCGGGACCGTGCTTTGTGGCATTCCTATAGGGGAGGCCTATGTTCAGCAGTGGACTTGTGAAGGGCTGTAATGATGATGATGATGAGCTAAAATAATATTCAATTTTACTGAAATTGACTGATTTTGAGTTAACACTGAACATATACAACAATAATATTCGATGTCAGAAGCATCGAATATTATTGTAGTATCTGTTATGTCAGCGCAAGCAGACGGACGAAAAAGTTGAGAATAAAAACGTTATTGAAATTATTTTACAATTATTTTAGAGTTCTTATTATTACGTGCTATTTGATTACGAATGCTCTATTTTTAAAGTTGCTCTATTTTTAAAGTATTAAGATACTATTATTATTGCTATCAAAATGGATGTTAATTTATAAATTATTTTCGTTCACCCCTATCTCAAAATTCCAGTATCAAATAATTTCACTAAAATATTCATAAAATTTATAAACTGCTCAAAATAATCGAACAAAAACTGGTCACTTCGGCATAACCTAAATTGTTTGAAAACGCTCGAGCGTCTTAGGAATTTCATATCCCAAACAAATTTCCACTGTAATGAATTCCGGCGGGATGATAGAAATGACCCGACATCCTTTAGAATGGTGAACGCATTAAAAATATTTACATTCTTTATTCCGGGAGTAAATCACTCAAGAAATTTTATTATTACGAAAATTTAATTAGTATAGTATGTCGTCCCAGGTGTACCTCGCTTAGAGCCGGGGCGGAATCAGAGGCGGCTGAACTTAGTAAGTAGCGCAAGTGTGAGTCTCTACTGAGAGATGACTAAACATTTTTGCTATAGAAACTGTACAGCAACAATATGTGGTGAAGTTCCTGGAGGAACTGAATCCACAATTTTTCGTCGCCGCTGATGGTGATAAGCGGCTGGATCTTTTCTAGCCCTAATAGCCAATCAGCGTCGTCCCATACCGCGGAGAGTAGGACTGTATGATAATTTATGTTTTTAGTTTAAGTTTATTTTTATTATAGTAATAAATATAGTGTATTTAAATGTTATGTAAATAAGTGGAATTACAAATAAAAAAGTTATTTAGTATTAAAAGTTATACGTAGTAGAGTCATGCTGCAGCTATAGTAGTAGTATAGTTGTAGCACGAATGGGTCGGCTCGACCGGGGAAGGACCACGCTCTCACAGAACACCAGCGTAAAATAGCAGCTTAACACTGCTGTGTTTCGTATGGTGAGTGTAGAGAAACGGAGACCCTTTTTACTGGAAAAGAGGCATTCCATCTTAGTCCTCACGGGTGACAACGCATCTGCATTTTATTCGTAATCAAGGATAGATGTAGATGTCTATGGGTCACAGCAACCACTTACCATCAGGTGGACTGTGTGCTCGTTTATCACTCTATACTATCAAAAAAAAGTAAAATATGTGTAAAATATGTGCCTACCTTACCAATAATTACACATGTGTGTTTGTTATCTTAATTTCTTTATTATACACCAAATTAACTACAGAATGCGAGTAGAAGTCATTTACATTGTGATAGGACTAATTTCTGCCTAGGAGCCTATTTCCGCCCTTTTACCTATTTCCACTTTTACCTATTTCCGCCGCCATAATATAGCAGTACCTGCTCTGCTGTTTTTCAGGGCAAGTAAAGCCAGTATTACAGATTGTGAGAAATTGCATCTTAGTCCACATAGGTGAATACGCATCTGTAGCCATCTTTGTTTGAAGTTGGTTGCAGGTCAGGTGCAGTAGCCACTTAAAATTTGGTGGACTGTAAGTTCGTTTGTTACTTCAGTTTTATGAAATAAAAAGTACAATGAAATCATATCTGCCGTGTGGTGACGGCGTAAAATAGTCCATAACCCAATTTCCTCCCATGGCCATCGTAAAAGGTAACTATGGGTGATGCCAGTAAGATCTCATGGTTACTAATGGATGACAGTATAACCGTCTCACTTACACCAGACGTACAATACTCAGATCGACGACGGGGAGCAGAATCATAGATGCGTAACTCTTCAACTGCAGTCATCCATCCGCTTGCCAAGCGTGACGATTATCCCTAAAACTGAGTACGTCTATGCGTAGTAGTATATAAGAATTGAAAAGGAAGAGGAAAGCAGATCTATTTTTTTCGTTTAAAATAATACCTTTGTTTTATCTGTTTTAACAACCCCCACACTAGGATTTTCTCCTGTATCGTGGAGGCAGTTTACAAACATAAATTGCACAGGACAAACATGCACACCCGGAGCAATAATTTGTTGGTCATATAATACTTGTTCCGTGCTGGATTCGAACTCGCGGCCAATGCAAAATAACTCCAGCTTCGTCAAGTATACATTTCATCTCTTTCACAGTTACACGTGGACTTGTATTAGAAAGCTAAAAGTAAACAAATTTCTAAAATACAATATGAAATTCTAATTTATATTCAGCCATAACAAATAAAATATAATCAAATCCTATATTAGTCCTCCAATATAGTTTGACTAGTGGTGTATCCAGCAAGTCAAATATTAAATAAGCGTTATTTACAACGGGACTCGGGGTACACAAATATCAAAGGGTACCAACCCTCGTACGGAATCAATGAGTTGCCTTTGACCGGACAGCAATAGGGTAAATAGAGGGTACTTCCTGTGACAAGTATTAAAGCTTTTCCCTACACCAACTTTAGTGATCGGTTCACCTATATAGTGCGACCTAAAACAATAAATATCAGATAAAACGTTTAACCCCATTTACATAAAAATATAAAACAGTAAGCACTTAGCACATTGCTCATAAAATGTTAAAAGAAATATAAACTATTACAAGAAATAATGCTTTATAATAAACTAGCGACCCGGCTTTACTTGGATAGGATCTATTAATTTTGCGTTATTTAGATTTAAGCCCCACTATTATTTTATCAATACTCCTCCCTCCACCCGCGATCGTCATTCTGATCTAGTTTTACGCGATCATAAATCCAATTTTACAAACTCAAATTGCTTATTGCATGTCACATTACAAATTTAACCCTTTCGCTGTCCCGTGCACTACATATAGGTCATTGCTATTGTTGTACTATTGTGTCTGAAAACCGGACAGTGAGTGTTAAGATGATACATTATTGATAGGTATACATATGACGCCCTGCAATAGAGAGAACTATTATTTGATTATCTAGTTTTTAAACAAATTATAAAATATCATATTGTAAAAATTCAATATTATTGTAGATAAATTCATTAAAATAATTAGAAATATGATGTAATCACAAAGAAGTATTTTTTCTTTGTCATTATTCATTGGCAAACTCTTTTTTGTTGAAATAAGGTAAGGTGTGGTAGTAGACTTAACTAAAATAAAAATAAGAGGAAAACGAAAAACGATCTTAATTTCATAAGTTTTATTCAGTTATTAAAGTTCTTTCTTTTGTTTTTAATGCTCAAAACGAAAAAAGTATTGTTTCTCGGTAACAATAAAATCTTTCTCTCGGTCACTACGCTAAAGCTGTGTTACGCATTTTAAAATTCCAACCGGTCAGTACAGTTACGAGCAGACGCTTTCTGTATAAAATGCAGGTCATGAATAATGTTCCACTGGCTCATGTCAGTCTCTGAATGTATTTCATTCAGATCCACCAGCACAGTTTGAGCCTACGCACTATGAGTTTTGTATAAAAATAAAATTAAAAGCTTTAATGTGTGTGTTGTTGTGAGGATCAAAGTTAATTGGAAATTTTTGACGTTTGCGCCTCGGGCCAGATACGTTACGGTGAGTGACGGGTTGGCACAAAACACTATTTTCCGAATTTTAATGAAATTTTTTTTCATGTTTTACATCTGAACACAAAATATTTTGAGGTATTATATTTTTATTATTGAGGTACGTTTTTTTATTAAATTGTGTAGTGGTGTAAGGATATCCGTTACCACATATCGTCCTGTGGGTGTCAGGGAGAAACTGAAACAGGAGATGCGCATCAGCATCAACCTGGTAACAAAGCAAAATTATAAAAATCTGAGGTCGCTAACCCACCTGCCATGCATGGCAACTATGACAAAATTTCCTATGAGGCAATCTTTGGGGAGGCTATGTAAAGCAGTGGACGTTTATAGGCTATAATGGATGGATTTATGGATGGATATTTTTATTGGCTAGTCTAATGACTACATGAAGAGTGTATTTCTTAAATGCGGGGAATGAATTTCTACCGAATTCATCATCACTATTACAGACCATCACAAATCCTTTGAACTTAGGTCTCCCCCAAGGACGGTCCTAAGTCACCAGCATCCATTTACTTTCTGCTGCTCTTACAGGGTCGTTACTCTGGGGGGGCATTATATATTTCACTTGCCGGTACAAGGTGGCCACTCGGGAACCGTAAGGTTTTGGTACGTGGTAGAGCCATGCTGCAGCTATATTAGTAGTATAGTTGTAGCACGAATGGGTCGGCTCGACCGGGGAAGGACCACGCTCTCACAGAATACCGGCGTAAAATAGCAGGTTAACACTGCTGCGTTTCGTATGGTGAGTGTAGAGAACCGGAGACCCTTTTTACTGGAAACGAGGCATTCCATCTTAGTCCTCACGGCTGCCAACGCATCTGCATTTTGATACGTAATCGAGGATAGATGTAGATGTCTATGGGCCACAGCAGCCACTTACCATCAGGTGGACTATGTGCTCGTTTTTCACCCTTATCTTATAAAAAAAAAACCTTTCTTCCCCATCGTTTGTCGGTTTTTCGATCTATATGGTGGGCCCATTGACCCTTTAGCTTACTGATTGGTTGGGCTATGTCGGTTATTCTAGTTCTTCTTTGGATATCCTCATTACGAAGTCTACCGTGCAAAATACCGTGCCGAAATACTCTGAGCATAGCCAGTGAGCTGCATCATACGGCCAACAGTGATTTTGTTTTCTAGTTTTGAGGTATACGTGACGATAAGGCGACGTCTCGTAATCTCCCAAAAGCTGCTCAGCAGAATTGGATCCGTCGATAAACTCTTGGTCAAAGTTGGACTTACTTACAAAACGTACTTACGGACGTTTGTTTTGTCCCAGGTACACATACTCGTCAATAACTTCGAGCGTAATGCTGCCAAAAACTATCGCCATAGGTGTTACAAATGGCTTTTGCCTTGTGCATGTTCATCTTAAGATTTATCTGTTGGGAGACACTAATGAGGCTATTGATCATGGTGTTATATAACAATATGGTAATGGATGTTGAGTTATGTACTTGCCATTAATGAGTTGTTTTTATTCTTGTTTTTTTTTATATATAGGATAAGGGTGACAAGCGATCACATAGTCCACTTGATGGTAAGTGGTTGCTGTGGCCCATAGACATCAACATCTATTCTCGTTTGCGAATAAAATGCAGATGCGTTGTCAGCCGTGAGGACTAAGATGGAATGCCTCTTTTCCAGTAAAAATAGTCTCCGGTTCTCTATACTCACCAAACGAAACACAGCAACATTAAGCTGCTATTTTACGCTTGTTTGTGCAATCAAAATCACTAATATTGATTTTCGGTCTAGATAAAGAAATAGGAATACCTTGATTCTACTATATTCTTATTCTAGTATAAGAACTCTTTTAAGAGACTATTTCGGGAGTACTATCCTAAGAATAATCCCATTTGATTTACCCGATCTTTTATCTCTCCCATTCGCTTTTATTCGATAAGTGATATTTGTATAAATATTATAAAAATATGTATCCCTTGTTATTTTATTCCCAGCCCAATAGTGTGTCTATTTTATTTAAACATTTTGTATTAAGGTGCCCGTTTACATATTTATTTATACCTCATTATATTGTATTATATATTTATATTATACTTTATTCTGTTTATCTACATTTTGTTGTATCCTATAACATATTTTATCTAGTAAACTTTTTGCACGTGCTATAATTTCTCAACTCATCCAGGGTTGTCTAGTAGAGTATGCCAAAATGCATTAGGTCCGCTCTCTACATCATCTCTTAATAATATAAGGTGTGAATAATAAACTGTGATGTATTCTGATTTGTTAACGAGTACTGTTTGTATAGTGATGGTTATATATTTATTTAGGTATTTTAATTAGGATCACTCTTTACACGTTTTAATAATGTAATGTATAATAAATATTAAATAAATATATAAAGTAAAGTGTCATTTTCGCCACGAAAGGTTCCTTACTTTTCTAATTTGAAATTCCCCCTGTACCTGTATCCAATGTGATAGGAACCAGCAAAAGTACCTCATCATGACTTCGATGTCTTCGTTGACAACTAGTGTTTGTACAATGTTGGTCATATATTTATTTGGGTCTTTTAATTAGGTCCACTGTTTACATCTCTTCATATAAGCTGTGTATAATAAAGATTAAATAAATAATAAATAAAACATAGTGTCAGTTTCGCCACGGAAGGCCCCTTAGATTTCTAAAGATGACAAGGGAGCAGATAGCTAACCTGATGGTAAGTGGATGCTGTAGCCCATGGACATCTAAATTTATTCTCGATTAAGAATAAAAATGCAGATGCTTTGTCACCCCTGAGGACTAACATAGGATGCCTCGTATCCAGGAAGAAGGGCCTCCGGTTCTCTTCACTCACCATACGAAACACAGCAGCATTAAGCTACTATTTTATTATTTATATTTTATTGCTATTTGCTTAATAATGATTATAATATATTTATTTAAACATTTTATTTGATTAAGCCGACATCACACATTTTTATACACTTGCAATGTAAGTTCAACCGACAGCTTCATTTCCGTGCGAACTGAAATATGAGTGAGAATGGAAAGTCTTACTGACAGATCTATATAACATTCTTGGAGCCACAGTCAAGTGTGAGTAACGAGTCAAGAGCGAGTCTTATCTGATACTGTTTCGGTTGTATCCCGGACATCAGTCTAAACAGAATTAGAATGGCCCTTTAGCAACTTAAAACGGCATGGCGCCAGGTGACGATGGAATTACAGCGGAGCTTCTGAAAGCGGATAGAGAATTAGTATTCAAAGTATTTTAGAAAAGTATAATATTACGGCCACATCTCCAGAGTATTATACTGGGGAGATGTGGCACATAAGTGTGGTGTTATATTCTTCTATAAAAGGGAACAACGCTCTATTGAAAAATTACAGAATGATGCTTCATGGGCGGCCCATTGCCACCTCAGCCTGATGATCCGGAACGCTTTGTTGGTTACTCTGGTTCTACTGCGGATATCTTTATTATGAAGTCCATGGCGCAAGTAAACTCTGAGCTTAGCCTATCGAAAGCTAGCTGAGCGACCTTGAGCTTCCCTTCGGCCAGCGGTGAAGGACCACGTCTCAGATTCATAAGTCATCACAACACGCACTGGTTGGACACTGGTTGTATACTCCCCATGATGACTCCTAAGAACAGTTAATCTTTTAAGAGTTTGTATAAAAGATTGTATACGATAAGCATCTGTTCAATAACACTATTATTTCATATTTGGTGTGAAAGCAACAACAAATTTAGCGTATTAATCATAATTACCACGTAATCAACAAAGGCTCAAGCCCCTGACAGCTAGTAACGCTACCGAATTATAGACGATAAATCAAAACAAACAATATCAATTATTAAAGGAGCTGTACTATAACAATTGTTTTTAGGTTTATTTATATTAAGTATTCCGTGCTAAAATTAGCAAAATAGGCCTTATGGAATCACCTTGGCAACTATCTGTCTTTTTTAGACTTTTTTTCAAAGAGACTACAACATTATTACCACCCACTATGAAAGTGTTATCTTAGAATATCTATAATATTTACCTATCCTAATACAGGCGTGTGCTTTGTAATTCAAACTATTGACTTATTTATTAAAAATCTGAAAAATAATTTCATGAATACGAATAGGTATAAAAATGAGGACTATTTTGTATGGATTGAAGGAAATTGTTATTTAGATTTACTGCTCTTATTTATTTATCTAATATATAAAAAATAATTTTTGCTTGTTCATACATTATGGTCTGCTATATCCTTCTAACTTTGTCAACTTATTGATTGCACTTCCGAGAAGATTGTAGGCATAGTACAATTTACTTACAGTATAAGTGGCGCGCGTATGGTACCGACAAATTTATTTAAATTAATATATCACTCTTCTTCAATAATTGTATTATCATTCCTAATTAAACAATATAAGTCTTCCAAATTCGAAATAATATTTCCACAATTTTTTTTTCTGCAACAGCAACGCGCCGGGTAACCAGCTAGTGTATAATAAAACTTTTTGTTTGGATTTTATCGCATTTAACTTTTTTAAATTCCTAACATTCCCGGCGCTTAACAGCCCACACGGTCACATGGATTGAGGTGTTTGACGAACAAATGTCATATTTAACACAGACAATTTTTTTTTAATTCTGCTTTTTATATTCCGATATGAATAAAATGTATATTCATATTCTGGACTATGCGCATTTTAATCTAAAATACACATTCAAATAAGCATCCTTAATCAAATTAGTTTTACTTATATTGCGATGTCTGTGATGGAGCTTCCTCGGAAGCAAACAAGCCGTTTCTGTTACTTTAAATATTTGCTCCTGTGCGCCGCTATTCAAACAAATGTGCAAGACTTTGCTTTGACTCCACGGGAAGACGTTCCGGGATCACATTAACTTATGATGTTAGTTCGTAGTACTATTTCATTGAAAATGATGAGTACTATTTTAAGACAAATAAATAAATTAACAAAAAAATATTTTCATTGACATTTTAAGTTCGCAAAACGCATTGGGCAACGCGGTGGACATTTTATTTCCCTTAAACCCTGAAAGAGGCATGTGCCCAACCCCGGGCGCATGTAGGTTATAAGCTTTCTTTACTTTTATTTTAAATTAATTAACATGATAATATAGAGAGTTACAGCTTACGAATTAAAGCCACACTGCAGCTCATTACGGGTGCAGCACGAATGAGTCTCTTCGACCAGGAAAGAAACACGCTTGCACATAACACCAGCGTAAAATAGCAGGATAATGTTTCTGTATTTTGTATAATCTGTAACGAGAACCAAGGACTGCTCCTACCGGTAACTAGGTCTTGGTGGCGGGGGGGCTTAAAAGCCGTGGCTTGGTCACCGGCGGTGAACAAAGAAGAACCCCTTGGCTGGCCCGTGGTGTAGGGCCGGCCCGAGGTGGCGACTCCGAGTGGACTTGGCGAGCCCACTTCGGATGTGTGTCGGTGGGCTGCGGCAAGAGGGTTGTTCTCTCCCCTACTGCTGCAGCCAAGGTGGAGTCGCGGAGGAAGAGGAGTGTTGGTATGGCGATGCGCCACTCGCCCTATCCTCCGCGACTCTGACGGGGCCGCACCGTTTATGCGGTGGTGGTGGGACCGCGGGGGGAGAGGAGTGTCGGTATTGCGAGGCGCCGCTCCCCCTACCCTCCGCGGCCGAAACTTGGTTGGCAGCGGAGCCAGAGAGCAGATCCGCCGCTGGGGTCGGGAAAGCGGGTGCTACTACGCAGGTGAAGTTAGAGGCCGTGGAGGGGGGCGTGCCTTGTGTTCCTGGTGCGCCTTGCCTGAGAAGGAAAATGGTGAGGAGAGGTCCTCCCCCGAGAAGGGGCTGTCAGCTTATGTGGGACTCACTTTGAAGAAGTGCCTACCCACTAAACACCACCTGAGAACGGCTCTAGCCCGAAGGCTGTCGTTGTAGGCAGTACAAGTAAATAGTAAATATACTAAAAATATAATAAATGATGGCTCCGTGGCGCAGTGACTTAGCAATTGAGTTGCAGCGCTTAAAGGCGCGGGTTTAAATCCCGTAAGGAACAAGTATTTACATGGCCTACAAATAATTGTTCCGGGTCTGGATTACCAGACGTTTTGCACTTTTGGCACTGCTGCTCGTCGCCGGTCTATTAAGGCGTAAAAGAGATAGAATTATACCGCCACCTATTATTATTTATTATTTTTAATATTAGCCATAAATTTTCCACTGCAGGGTAAAGGCCTCTTTACTCTAAAAGCGTCAAGATTTTTTTAGCACAGTCACACGGCACATGGTGTATAATTTACATTTTTTTTCAGATGGACTGTTAGTTCATTGGTCATTTTAGTTTTATAAACTAAATGACCAACAAACTAACAGTCCATCTGATGGTAAGTGGCTACTGCAGTCCATGGACACCTGCAGCCAACTTGGAACGAAGATGGCTACAGATGCGCTGTTACCTAGGAGGACTTAGATGGAATGCCTCCACATCCACCTGTACTAATGGGTGTCCCTCAGGGATCGATTCTCGGCCTATTCCTATTTCTGGTATATATTAATGACTTACCTTCCCTTGTAGGGGATAATCATGATATAGTATTATTTGCTGATGATACTTCCTTGATTTTTAAACTCAAACGTCAATCATTTAAATGTGACGAAGTGAATAATGCTATATCAAAATTAGTGCATTGGTTTAACGTTAATAATCTACATTTAAACGGAAATAAAACTAAATGTATTAAATTTACAACAAGGAATGATAAAAATCTGGGTATCAATGTGTTTTTAAATGGGGAAGAACTGAGCCCTGTTGAATCCACTGTTTTTCTTGGCATCACTCTCGACGCAAAGCTTCAGTGGGGCGCCCATATATCCAAACTAGCAAGCAGACTAAGTTCTGCAGCCTATGCTGTAAAAAAAATTAGAGGTCTCACTAGTGTCGAGACAGCTAGACTAGTTTATTTCAGTTATTCCCATAGTCTTATGGGATTTTGCTATGGGGAAATGCGGCTGATTCAGAAACTATTTTTGTTTTACAGAAGAGGGCCATTAGAGCTATTTACAACTTAAAACCGAGAGAGTCTCTTAGAGATAAATTTAAAGAAATAAATATATTAACTTACGAAAATTTTATGTATGTTCACAAAAACAAAGATAGTTTTAGTAAAAAAAGTGATATACATTCTGTAAACGCTAGGAACAAACACAAGCTAGTGATACCAGTTTCTCAACTCCACAGAGTCAGTAATTCATTCTTGGGGCAATTTATACACTATTACAACAAGGTCCCGGAAAGTGTACAGGCTCTCTCTATTACCAAGTTTAAATGTTTTGTTAAGCTGAAACTGTATAAAAAGGGTTATTATAGTATAAATGAATACATGATTGATAATAACCCCTGGGAATGAGGTGGTCGCTACCAAGCATTTTCTAAAATAAATTTTGTACTTAAATAGTTCGTACGACCATTAATGTAAAATTTACTTTAAAAAAAAGTCCCGCTGGGTTTCTTGCTGGTTCTTCCCAGGACAGAGGTTATTTTTTGGAACCAGTGGTAAAGTAAAAAATGACTTTCAATAAGAATTACACATGTAATCTATACTGAATAAAAAAATATTCTATTCTATTCTATTCTATTCTATTCTATTCATCATTTAATTTTACAGGTTTGGCCCATACCTTATATTCATATTTTCAACGTTTCGACTACTTTCCAGCACCTATAGTCATGGGAGGCGTCGGTAATATAAATATAGAAATGTTTTGTAAGTGTACATAAGAAATAATTTTGCATGACAGTTGACACATTCATCTAAATCTCAACGTGTTAGAGCCACGCACGAATGGGTCGGCTCAGCCGGGGAAGGACCACGCTCTCACAGAATATCAGCGAAAAATAGCAGCTTAATACTGCTGTGTTTCGTATGGTGAGTGTAGAGAACCGGAGACCCTTTTTACTGGAAACGAGGCATTCCATCTTAGTTATCAGGGGTGACAAAGCATTTAAATTTTGATTCTAAATTGAGGATTGTTGTAGATGTATATGGGCCGTAGCATCCACTTACCAACGGGTGGACTGTGTGCTCGTTTGTCACACTTATTCTATAAAAAAGTATAGTATTACATTATTATTACATTAGTAAGTCCAGTGATTGATGAAAGGTTCACACACAGTAAACTTACATTGCTAATTATTATAAAACTGTAAAAGCCCACGCTAGACTATCGAAAAATATTCCCTACTAGCAACCTGCCCCAGCTTCGCCTGTATAGGATCTATTAATGTGGCGATATTTAGGTTTAAGAAAATCAAAGACCGTATATTATATAACATTCTGGTTTTTAAAAAAAATTCAAGTTTTTCGGATCAAATAAATCCTTCCTGCCATCGCTCTCTATCTGTTCTTGAAATTTAATTAGAATCGGTTCAGCTATTCCGAAGATTAGCACAGACAGACAGACAGACAGGCAGGGACAATTTTTTTAAATAGTTATTTATGTCTTAGTATCATTCAAATAATATACGACAGACAGACACTTCAATTTTATTTATATGTATTGTTGTAAAGATGAAATTGTGAATTATTTGAATTGTGTACAGAAAGTACTACGAGTATATTATATTCCTATTTCGTAGTATATTCAAATATTTAAATTTTATTTTATGCTCCAACATTTTACTGAGAACGACTTAACACGTTTCAGCCTTAGGCCATGTCCTCCATAACAAAATTGAATGCATCGACCCACGAAAAATTTGTACGAAATTTCCATTCGATTTCAGGATCGACGCCATGATCAAACAGTCAAACAAAATTTATGCTTTCCCGCGCCGCGGATTAAAATATTAAAACTGCTGAGGTGTTTTGGCAACAATTTTTATTTATGGCCCGAACAATTGCAAGGCTTTTATATTTTTTAAAGCTTCGCCAGATGATTTGTTGCTTCGAGAAATATATTGTGAGGTAATTTGTTGGAAACGGTTGAACAGACGAAGAGGGATTTCTAGCTGTCTCCTTATTTTTTATTAAAAAGTGTGTTTTTATTCGCAACAGGCTTAGATGTTTGTAGTTTGACAACAGACGCAGAAAAGTTAGAGTCGAAAATTGAATAAATGCTTTAGTACTCGTATAATTATGGTATATTTCAGAATACAATTCGTTTTCTTTTCCCTCTGGATTACTGCATCTTCAAATGTGAATATTATGATTGTGAATATTATATATATTATTGTGAGGTAATTTGTAGGAAACGGTTGAACAGACGAAGAGCGATTTCTAGCTGTTCTTATTTTTTTAAATTAATTAAATTTTGTTTATATATTAATTAATGTTTTTATTCGCAACAGGCTTAGATGTTTGTAGTTTAACATCAGACGCAGAAAAATTAGAGTCGAAAATTGAATAAATATTTTAGTACTCCAATAATTATGATATGATTCAGAAAAAAATTCATTTTCTTTTCTCTCTGTATCACATCATCAATAACTGTGAAGATTATGATTGTTATAAAATAGCTATATATATTTATTTTTTAAACTTACTAAAGTTAAGTTGAACTGGTCACGTCTGGTGGATTAGTTGTTTTTTTTAATAAACTTATCTTTAATAGGTTAGGTGATTTTCATATCAATTTTTCGAGACGAAAGCTTGAAGAAGCTGCAAAACAAAGCTACTTCTATATGTGTAGATTATGTATTATTAAAAAACGTATTTCCTTGCAGTATAATCTACATAAATAAAATGATAGAGGTGCAGTTATGCGCGCATCACGGAAAAACTACTGGATAGATTTCAATAAGGTTTTCTAAGTTTTATTTCTTAGACACTTGACCCTTATCTAAAAAATATTTCGATATCTTCATTTAATATAAAGTTATTAAAGTTTTAAGAAACATCGATTTCTATAAGCATTACGTGTTCAGTGATGTGAGTAAGCAACGCGGACGAAGTCGCGGGTATCAGCTAGTATATCTTAAAATAACAATAAAAATTAAACCGAAGTTTGTATTTTATAGTCCTTAAGTTTACCACTTAGTATGGCCAAATGTATATTGATCTATATCATAATGATATAAAAGTAAAAAGGAAAGTTACAGCCTTTATACGTCCCATTGCTGGACACCGGTCTCCTCTAATTTCTAAGAGAAATTAAGGGCAAGGAAGTGTCCGCAGCGCCACGCCAATGCAGGTTGGCTGACTTCACATGTCATGTTCTGTACTGTACTGTGCGAAATGTTATGTTCCTCAGACATGCAGGTTTCCTCAGGATATTTTCTTTCACTGCCGAACATGTGATAATTCAGTAATTATATATAGATGTAAAAAGCAATAAAAACGCAACTATTTTATTGCTACCGTCGAAGATCAAACCCGATTTTCTTAAGTACTCTGAAATACAACACGAGCTTACACCCTGATTTACCACGGCTCTATTACGGAATTATTAATAATGACTCATGTACCATTTTAGCACTGGATGAGTACAGAGCTCCAACACTTTTGCATAAAAATAACTCTAAATAAAAAGTATAAACCGATTTTAAAAAGCTAAAAAGAATAAAAAAATATTTTCTGCTCTAACTTTAACACGTGAAATTACTTTATACTTTTTAATTCTTTGAAATCAGTACCGTTACTGTTAAAACCGATTAAATTCCACTGCTGAACATAGGCCTCCCCATAGATTGCCTCATAGAGGGGATATTTGCCATAGTTGTCAAGCTTGGCTAGCGGGTTGGCAACCGCAGTTTTTTTATTTTAAGTCGTTATTAGGAAGACGCTGCTGCCCATCTCCTGATTTGTTTCCGCCTGTTGCCTCTTACGACACCCACGAGATTATATGGATATTCTTACACCGCTTCTACACGGTATCGGTCTTTGCAGTAGGCTTTTACTTTTTATTAAAAGATAATTTTTTTAATCCTTTTGAGTAGATTATGGAATATCATAATTTCGATATCAAATTAATAATTAAATTAAAAATCATCTCCTATTTCGCCAATCTTAGGGGAAGAACTTATTTCCCAAATTTATATGGCACCACCTCTAAAGTATATTTCCAAATATATTATATAATCATCAAAGTTGGTTAAATATTGAGGAAGATATGGAGTGAGGTATATGATGTATATGTTACATACAAATACATACAGTTGAATTGAAGCTGAAAAGTAAAATTCAACAATATAAAAAAAAAAAAAGAATGACACACCTACTTTCAACATTTGTTATTTAATTATTTGTTATTATGTATACATTTAAAGTTACGCGATACAACCCGGGTTTGATCCCCGCCGGCACCAATGAAATTGTTAATTGCAATTTTAAGTGCTGATTTACCACGTGCTCGGCGGTGAAGGAAAACATCGTGAGGAAACCTGCATGTCTGAGTAATAGGAAAAAAATATTTCGAAGACATGTGAAGTTCGCCAACACGCATTGGGGCAGCGCGGCGGACATTTCCTTGCCCTAAAACCCTCTCAGAAATGGAGGAGGCCTGTGCCCAGCAGTGGAAGGTTATAATAGGCTGTAACTTTACTTAACTTTTTTTATGTATACATTTGATTCTTAATAATATAAGGGAGGGATAAAAAAAAAACAACTGACTCATTACCGTAATGAAGCTAAAGGTTGTTAAGAGATTTATAAACATTTTTACAAACATTTAAGAACTCCTTCGATTTTATGTTTTAGTACAGAAGTAACTGTATATCTTAAATAGATAAAATGTCTTCAATTAAGTGATTCCTTACAAATCTTAATCAACGACGGCTCTAGTTTCATTCGGGTATTAGTATTGATTTTCTTAAAATTAAATGCACTATTTAACTATCTTTTATATATTTTCTTCCATGTTGTAAAAGCGTAAGTGCGTAAACTTCTGTTTTCTGTAATTAATTTAAAGCGACTTTCTTAAATAAAGTATCTCATTGAGGCTCTAGAAGTATATTAGTCTCTATTAAAGAATTGTGTCAAAGATTCGACTTTAGACACAAGTATAATTTTGTTCTCTACCACAACATGTTCCTGCGAAATATTGATGCGGCCAGTGAATTAAAAATCACTTCTTTATAATGATCAGCAAGTGAAAGTTCACTGCTGGTTGCGGGCTTCTCATATTATAGGCAGGATTTTCCTTAATCATCATACTTGAAAGGTGATTCGCACCTTTGATGTTGATACTGTCATCGCTCTGGGAATCTCTCGGTGTAAGCGAGATGGATACATCGCCATCTGATGGAAACCATGAGATATTTCTAGTATTTTCACAAGTGTATACGAAACCCACGGGACGAAAAAAAGTCAACAAAAAAAGAAAAGTCAAAGAAAACAAAACGCAAATATAAATATGTATTTATAATAGAATAAGGGTGACAATCGAGCATGCAGTCCACCTAATAGTAAGTGGCCCAAAGAAATTTACATCTATCCTCAAGTAAAAATCAAAATAGAGATGCGTTGTCATCCTTGACGGCTAAGATAGAATACCTCATTGCCAGTAAAAAAGGTCTTCGGATCTTTACACTTACCAAAGGCAACACAGCAGCTATTTCACGCTTGTATTCAGTGAGAGTGTGGTCCTACCAAGCTGTCTCTGACACGTAAAAAAATTCATGCTTTACTTGAAGTTGACAAACAAGAATTTGCGTGGCTCAAATGTCGATAGAGTTGTTGTGAATTAATTCAAACTTTGACGTGAAAACAAATCACGCGATCTGCGTCTTGATTAGCCTTGGTGTTGAGATTTAACATCAATCCGCCATCTTGTTTTGATTTACTTCAATACCTGTCTGGTTGTTATTAAATAATGTTTTTTTTTTCAAGATACTTTTACAGTTTTCCTTGAGCTACGGTAACCACTTAAGATGGATATGATAGATCCATGCCGCAGCTATATTATGATTGTATTACAAACTGGTTTGCTCTATCGGGAAGGACGATGACGATACGGACGATTTTGCTGAATACCAGCGTAAAATAGCCGGCTAATTCTGCTATACTGGTGACTGGCATTTCATATTAATCCTCAGGGGTGACAAACATCTGCATTATGGATTTTAATTGAGAATAGTCTATGAGCCACAGCATCCACATAATACCAAAAACCGTGTGCTTATTTGTCCCTCAAATATGATACAAAAGATAAAAACACTGATCCCGCTTACGAAACTTACACGTCATCATTTTTTTATTAACAAAATTAAAATAAGTAATGTTTGCTCTGATTACAGACCAGAGAGAATAACACGCTTAGTTTTTAAGGTACCATAACTCTTAGTCCATTCAATATGCCAAACTATTTAACGGTAACATGATAGAACAAGTTATGTCTGCAACTTTTACGCCGACTGCATCCGACGTCTAAATAAATAAAGAAGGTTAGTTAAAGTTGAGCAGCAAGCAACTATTGCAGTCAACTACGCGCTTCCGCAACTTCCGGCTTAATTAATTTCAACATTCAACCCCGGACAACGTGACGGCGGTATGAATTTAAATCACCTGAACCATAACTTTCCAACTTTAGCGAGGCTTTGTGAAGCGATTGTTTTCGAACGTTTGCACAATTTTCTTGACAGGAGACAATGTTAAACGCTAGTATCTAATCGGGCCACGACTAAGCCCTACGATAAATTATACGTTTTATTTACTACATGTAAATAAAGTGCATATTTAAATTAAAATTGAAATAAAATTGAAGTGGGAATCGTTCAAACTTTTAAAAAAAAGTGTGTATGAGGTAAGAATTTGTCAAGTTTGCATGCGAGACGATTCGTAACACATGAGTAAAAATCGTAATAACTCTCGAAATCAGCAAATAGTCACGGATCAAAAGAGGTCTGTATTTTTCAGTAGGGCATAGTCACTTTCCTTGAAGAACAAAACCACCAAGACATAAAGATGGAATGTCACAGTTTCTAAAGGACTTTAAGAACCGATTTAACACCAGCTTTCAGAAGTTCTGTTGTAACTCCATCCTCGTCCGGGGCCATGCCGTTTATAGGACGTCCGGGATATCACCATAATAGTGGTGGTTGAAACTTCTTCTTGGGTTACTACTCACACTAGTGTTCGGCTCCGACGATTTGCACAGAAACGCAAAATCTCAGGTGTCCTGGAAATAACGCTAGGTGACTTTTCCCGGCAGAATAGATAAATCACTTTATTTATTATTTTCTAAGGATTTCTTTAATTCATTGAGGTAAGAATGAGCTCAAATTGGCAATTGAATGTTGATATAATATTATATTTTTAGTTCGAAATTTGAATTGTATATACCCTACTGAAATGTCAGAATAAAGAAAAGTATAAACCAAAATAAACAAATCATTATCGTAATGAAATTAAAAATAGGGGTGACGTTTACAAACATTGTTACGAAATACTTCGTTTCCAATGCAGTCTTTATCTCAAACAGATTAAACGTCTTTAATTAAAATATGATAGCATTTCATTTGTTTTAAAATGCAGCATAACAAAGCCCAACATTTTTATATAACTTAAAGTTTTTATTAATAAAATTAGAATTACTTTGCAAATACAGAATTTTAAATTTAAAATAAAATTAATTTAACCTTAAAACCTTGGACACCATTCAATCTAATTCTACCTTGCCGGAATCTTTGTAGTAAGTTCATAGGAAGTTGTTTAATTTTGAGTCATCTTAAGTTGCACAACGAATATTTTATTTAAAAAAAGAAACTAAAATTTAAGGAAAGTAACGCAGCGCGGAATGCACCGCGCTTAAATGAACCATACGTACAAAAGCACTAAATTAGTTGTTTAGCCGCGCTGAATTTAGCAACGTGCCCATAATATATCAAGAATTTCATAAAAACTAGCTGTTGCCCTCGGCTTTGCCCGTGTGGGGTTGGATAAGATATGATTTTTAAGAAAATCACGGCATTTCATGTGTTATTTCAAAATTACCTTAGGTTTATTTATTAAGATATATTTAATATGTAATTCCAAAATTACATTCCAGGTCTATTTAACATAAACCGTGCATTTTTTTCAGGATAAAAAGTAGTCTGTATTATTCTCCGGCACATAAACTATTTGTAAAAAATGAGAGAAAAACAAACACACTTTCGCAATTACAATATTAGTAGGGGTTGCCACGTCCCTACCGCTCAAGTGTCGCGCTGCCGATTCTTTTTTTATAGATTAAGGGTGACAAACGAGCAGACAGTCCACCTGATAGTAAGTGGATGCTCTGATCCATAGACATTGTGTCTCCGATAGTGAGTCAAAATGCAGACTTAGTCCTCAGGGGTGACGACGCGTCTGCATTTTGCCTCGTTTCCAGTAAAAAGGTCTCCAGTTCTCTACACTCACACTACAGCGTTACGCTGCTATTTTACGCTGGTATTCTGTGAGAGCGTGGTCCTTCCCCAGTCGAGCCAACCCATTCATGTCGAAACCATAAAATATCTAGAGCAGAGCGTGGTTCTATTAAATACATAATTCTACGCATCAAGTTATAGTCTGGCTCTCGTTCGACTCTTAGAACATTCACGAAATAGGCAGATAGATTCTCTTAAGCCTCTAACATACGGAATCGTAATATTTTTTTTTATTTAAACATTCGGACTCGTAATAAGCAACGTTACCAATCAGAATGGGATTGTTCTTACTTCTAATACAGTTTGCGCAGATCCCAGCAGGTCGTGAGGTTGGCCTCTTTACCGGATTAGATGAGTTTGCCCGGCAGCCGTCTTAATACAGTTCTGTATTTATGCAATAAAGTTTGTTCAACATTTCGTAAATATTTCTTTTTACTTCTCATTAATATCTTGTTATCAAGGTTGTTCGGAGAAAAAATTATAAACAAAAAACTCAATGATTTTGATTTCCATTGTTTGTTTTTGAGCAAATCACGGTCAAATAAGCCGTGGTAGCTCAGGGGTTAAGTTTCACAGAACGCGACCAACCCCGGTTCGATCCCCGCCGGCACCAATGAAATTGTTAAGTGCTGATTTACCGCGTGCTTGGCGATGAAGGAAAACATCGTGAGGAAACCTGCATATCTGAAAAATAAGAACACGCTTCGGGGCAGCGCGGCGGACATTTCCTTGACGTCCTGATGTAGCAGTTAGCCCGGCTACCTTCAGATTTAGTATACCAAAAAAAAATATATATTCAAAAACTGAGGTTAGCCGGGCTAACTGTGACATCGGGACGTCAAATATCTCAGTCCCCCCCGTGACCATGGGTTGCTGTAAAGCACCCGAAACGTCGGAAATTAAAATAAGTAAATTAAACGCGATAAAATCCGTAAAATATAGTTTTATTCAATGTGTAGTGTTTGCGTAAATATAAGAAATCATTATATAATTACTTTTATATTCATATTATGATAAAATTTAAAAAATTTATATATGATTCGTATATATAAAATTAATATAATTAATTGCAATAGTAACACGGCATATATGTGAATTTTTGTATAACCGTAAAGTAAAGTTACAGCATATATGTGTCCCACTGCTGGGCACAGGCCTCCTCTTATTTCTGAGGGGGTTTTAGGGCAAGGAAATGTCGACCGCGCTGCCCCGAAGCGTGTTGGCGAATTTCACATGTCTTCGAAATATATATTTTTATGGTATTCTAAAACTGAAGGTGACCGGGCTAACTGTGACATCGGGACGTCAAACATCTCAGTCCCCCCCCCCCGTGACGACCATGGGTTGCTGTAAAACATCCGAAACGTCGGGAATTAAAATAAGTAAATTAAACGCGATAAAATCCGTAAAAATAGTTTTATTCAGTAATTACAAAAGAAATATTTTTTAAAGTTTTTAAAATATTTAATTAAAAAATATATATGAATATGTGATTCGTTCCTATAACTAAAAATAATATAATTAATCCAATTATAATATGCAAAAAAAAGTAATTGCAAACTTTCATTCAATTAGGATAAGTATTTTATTTATAGAATAAGGGTGACAAAAGAAGCACACATTCATAGATATTGGCCCATAGACACCTATATATTATTATATTCTCGATAAAAAAAATATAATGCAAATGCGTGTTTACCACAAGTTCTTGTTACCATTAAAAGGGGTCATAATTCTTGTTACCCATCGAAAGAAAACCAACAGCATTATACCGGTCCTTCCACGGATTAGTAAGCTGAAATGATAATGGGTCGACCATCTAGCAAGAAGAGCCGACAACCGATGGGGAATAAAGTAGGGCGTCTCCCCACTAGATGGAGTTACGACCTGGTAAGAGATGCAGGAAGTTGATGGATGCAGGTGGCTGAGTACCGTGCTTTGTGGCATTCCTTGGGGGAGGCCTATATTCAGCAGTGGACTTATAAAGGGCTATAATGATGATGTAGTCCTTCCCCGATTGAGCCTACCAATTTCTGCTGCAGCTATAATTCAATCCTAAAGGCCTTACCACGTTCCAAGTCACACGCAGTCAGCACAGCAGGTCAGTTTTAATATAAATCGGTAGTGACAAACGAACTTGCACTCCATCTGATAAACCAATTTCTAACAGAAAAGCCTGTAGATGCGTTGTCACTTCAGAAATAATATAGAAAGATGTTACTGTCAATCTCCGGTTTCATTGTCTTCTGTCACATTTTATGACACCAACGGGATGATTTAAAGTAGTGGTTTGCCTTACGCCACCATTACACGGCGAAACCTATTACCTAGTAGAGTTTTATTTAAACTGTCCTTGTTTTTATGCCGCCATCTTGAGGTGAGAAAAGTCTGTAGCTAATTAAAGCATGATGAAAAAATTGGACCTTTTCGATATTTATAAAGTTGCGTTGTTTTATTTTTCGTTACGTCTTTAATTTTTCGCGTTTATTTCTTCTAAAATGTTTCACTTTTTTTTTTGTTTCCAGAGTGCTTTTATAATGAACCTAAAAAGACTTTACGTTTATTTTCATAGCTTTCAAACAATTACGAAATTTTCCTCTGAATATTTATTATAGTGGATTCAATGTTATTGTTATAATTTTCTGTTTTTCAATTAGTTTTCTTTTAGGTTTCACGATTTCATATATTTACGTAATGCTTCATATTATTATTACGTGTTAAGATTTATTCATCAGCTTTGTGCATAGAGAATATTTTCTTTTAATATTCTTTTACTGTCTGATGAATTATATAAATTGAATAGAAATGAAGTGACCCGCTGAAGAACGCGAAAAAATATTTGGATTTGTGTCTAGACTAGTAATAATAAGGCGCGACAACCTCCTCGTATATCTAGAGTGGTACAATTGCAATTGGTATCCATATTATGAATATGTATATATAATATATACTCGTATATATATGAAAAATTGACGAAATCTGTATTCTCCAGGTGTCTTTTCCAAAGAAATATTATATTTTAGCGTAATTATTCAGGGAAAAAGAAAACAGCATTAAGTTTGTGTGGAATAAACGCCGTATTATATCGGTCGTTATCGCCCTATTAAAGTCGGCAATAAATGAAGAATCTTTTTACTTCTATTCACAGCAATTAACAGCTGTATCAAACATAATATTCTGTTTTCTCATATCACATTTTCCAGTGTGTCCTAAATGAAAGATCCAAAAAATACAAAAAGGCGTATGTACAGCGTGCGTAAAAATCCAATACACTAAAAGGACCCCGACTCCATTTTAATATATGTCACTAAACGGCGCACCCGCGCGGCCGGCACCGGGTATACAATTGTTATTCAATACCACTTCATGAAATATGTATTTATTGTGCTCCCGACGAGGGTGCTGAAAATTCATACGTAATATTGGTATAACGACACCTTCTTGTTACGTTCCCTGAGGTTAGGGTATGATTTACGATGATAGCAAAAATTCTGAAAAGGAATTTTTAGGATATTGAAACAATTTAAAATTGCCTTCAATATTTTAAAATTAGATTTTAAATTAATCTTATATTTTTTTTGGATAAATATGACAAGTTTATGTTGTTAAGGCACATAGAGCCTTTCCTGTTTAGAAGTTCGTCTAGGTTGGTACCACCGTCTTAAATATTTCTGCCGCCAAGCAGTAGTGCACCCACAGCAGTGTTCAATTTTTTTTGCCACCTCATGGTAAGTGGATGCTGTGGTCCATTGACATTCACATCTATCAAGGATTAATTATCAACATACAGATGTGTTTTCTCCTATGAGGCTAATATAGGATGCCTCGTTACTCTGCGGTAACATCTACGTGTGCGGTTCTCGTCACTCTATATATCAACCCACACATACGCACGCACGCACGCACACGCACGCTCGCACGCACGCACGCACACCCACACACACACACGCACACACACACACACAGGCGCGCGCGCGCGAACGCGCACACACACACACAAACACACACACACACACACATATCATTTAAAAGAGTAAAAAGTAGAATATGACTATATTATGATATTAAAATATCTGTTACAAGATTTTTAAATGGGAAATTAAAAAAATGTGATTCTTACACCAAGAGAGAATTCAGAGATTTTTTTTTTATAAAAGAAAAGGTGAGAAACGAGTTCAGAGTTCGCCTGATGGTAAGTGAATGCTGCGACCACGTATATCAAAATTTATACTCGATTAAGAATCAACAAGCAGATGCGTTGTCACCCCTGAGGACTAAGATGGAATGCCTTGATATTAGTTAAAAGAGTACCCGGTTCTTGAAAGTTCTAAGTTATAAGTTTCTATACAAGTTTTCAAGCAGGAGAAGTGGAAGTTATTAATATAAGAAGTTAACTAAAGTTTTTTGTTACCTTATTATAGTAAAGGCGCTGATTCTCAAAGTAACAGTAACTGAAGCTGATAAATATTTACACATTTATTTAATGCCAACTTTAAATATATTTTCTTTCTTACTAGTTAATCATTTATTACTTTCTTTCAAAGGTCCACTGCTGGACATAGTTCTCCTCTATGGATTGCCTTATAGTAAGGATATTAACATTTTTTTTATAGTATAGAGTGACAAACGACCACACAGTCCACCTGATGGTAAGTGTGACTCATAGACATCTACATCTATCCTCAATATAGAATTAAAATGCAGATGCTTTGTCACCCGTGATGACTAAAATGGAATGCCTCTTTTCCAGTAAAATGGGTCTCCGGTTCTCTACACTCACCATACGAAACACAGTAGTGTTAAGCTGCTATTTTACGAAAATACGCTGGCATTTTTCTTCTGTGAAAGCGTGGTCCTTCCCCGGTCGAGCCGACCCATTTGTGCTACAACTATACTACTAATATAGCTGCATATGGCTTTACCATGTATAAAATAGTGCTATAGTTTTTTTTGCTGGTAATAGTGCTGTCCATGTCTTGTTTCATTTCTTTATGTCTTTCACGACACCGACTATTTTACCACTTTTTCATTAACTCGCTTTCTTGTATGTCTGTTCGGGTCAAATTTAGTAATTGATTTCAAACTAACTTCCCAATGAGCGAGAGAGCTGAAATTTTAAACTTAATATATAAATTAAAACGTGGTATGTTAATTTTTTCAATACATTTTTTTACGTAGTAGAGCCATGCTGCAGCTATATTGTGGTTGCAGCACGTATGGGTCGGCTCGTCCGGGGTAGGACCACGCTCTCACAGAATACCAGCGTAAAATAGCAGCTTAATGCTGCTGTGTTTCGTATGGTGAATGTAGAGAACCGGAGACCCTTTTTACTGGAAAGGAGGCATTCCATCTCAGTCCTCAGGGGTGACAACGCATCTGCATTTTGATTCTTAATTGAGGATAAATGTAGATGTCTATGGGCCACAGCATCCACTCACCATCAGGTGGACTGTGTGCTCGTTTGTCACTCTAATTCTATCAAAAAAAAAATTAAGTTTCATTTTTTATTTTAAAATAAGACTGTAAAACTTAATCAATGTATCAACCAATTAAATTTTTAATTGTGAATGCAGGTGTTAAAAAGGTAGTTTATGTTTGTATGTGGTGGTTGGTGGTGACGTGGTAGAGCCACGCTGCAGCTATATTATGGTTGTAGCACGAATGGGTCGGCTCGACCGGGGAAGCATTACGCTCTCACAGAATGCCAGATTAATGCTGCTGTATTTCGTGTGGTAAATGTAGAGAACCGGAGACCCTTTTTACTGGAAACGAGGCATTCCATCTCAGTCAGAGGTGACAACGCATCTGCATTTTGATTCTTAACCGAAGATAAATGTAAATGTATATATGCCACAGCATCCACTTACCAACAGGTGGACTGTGTGCTCTTTTGTCACCCCCATACTATAAAAAAGTGTTTTATAATATTATATATATTAAGCTTATATTTAGCTTATCTTATTAAGCTCTTACTCTTCTGTGCATAGCGATATGACATGCAAAATAATAAAACTTAGCAAACATTCCAGTAAAAACTAATAATAACAGTAACACTGTCGCAGAACGTTGTGAAATCGTCTACCATTAACCGAAAGAGACACAATTCGGAAAAGACGACCGGACGACAACTAAAGCTCGCCTCAGGTGCCACCAATAGTCTAATTAAACGTGGAAAGAACTCGAATTCTCTTTAAGTGGATTAAAACGGTTTTCATTGCGTCCTTCCGTAACTAAGATTTACGTTTTGTGTTTTACAGCTTTAATTATTTGTTCAGGGCTATCTAGATAGAAAAATAAATCTGTTCGGTCTTTATTGGATTTTTGACATTATCCACCTTATTTGGTACTTAAATATTATTCCTACTAAAATATAATTTTAATACTAACTAGTATAAATATAATTTCGTGTTCTTTTATGTATGAAGGTTCATAATAGATCCCTTGCGTACATATTCCTTTTACTGTGTTTATATACAAAGTCAAATTAATCTACCATATTTCAACAAAACTAAATTAGGCAACTAAAAATATGTATATACACATAAATACGAAAACTTATTGAAGTCATAAATGCAAGAATGCAAGGAATAAGTAATTTTAAACGTGGTAGAGCCATGCTGCAGCTATTTAATTGTATAGTTGTAGCACGAATGGGTCGGCTAGACCGGGAAGGACCACGCTTTCACAGAATACCAGCGTAACATTGCAGCTTAATTCTACTGTGTTTCGTATGGTGGGTGTAGAGAACGGGAAACCCTTTTTACTGGAAAAGAGTCCTCACGGCTGACAACGCATCTGCATTTTGATTCACAAACGAGGATAGATGTAGATGTCTATATGCCACAGCAGCCACTTACCATCAGGTGGACTGTGTGCTTGCTTGTCACCCTTATCTTATAAAAAAAAAACTAAAAAAACCGTATAATTTTTTCCTAATACCCATAACACAAGCACTACATTTGATAAAATAATTTCAAATATATAAAATACAGCACTGCATAACAAACCGAAAAAAAGTTGAAAGAATAAAAAGTAAATGCACAATTTAATATCTGCTGTCTGATTCCATAGACATGATTAATATTAGCTCTGAAATGTTATGAAAACAACCGCGGTTCAGTGGTTCGATCAGCATAAAATATCTACGTAAAGAGGGTCAATAGGTACGTCACTTATTTATATTTTCCAGTAAAGTTTATTGAGGTGGGCTTTACCAGAAATCACTAAAGGTCTTCTGGAGTGCTCAATTATGCTGAACGTCATAATAAAAAGGTTTTTATTCGGCCGTAACTATGTTGTTTTGAGACGTACAAAATATGAGAACCGGCTAACAGTACTTTGGTGAAAATGTCGGAGTCTGCTTATTATAAAATTTACGAGTTTGATTATTCGATTAGTGCAAAAATTTTGTAGCTTAAATTTAAAGTTATTTAATTTTTAACGGTCGTGTGAACGTATCTAACTTAAATCGTATATACAATATATATACAATATAATTCGACGTGATGTCTTAGGAATGCATGAGCAACGAACTCAGAGTTGTACACAAACCCGAAAGGGATTATGTAACTCTCTTTTTTTTAAATATGTAAAAAAATAAACAGTTAAAAAAGAAAGAAAGTTTCGGAGAGTGTGCACAGGAATATCATGCTTTAATTACACGCTCTCCTTTGCACCATCGGACATCCAGACGGTCGGCGAGTCTTCACCCCATTGTTGTAAATATTCCACGCATTGTAACATGCATTACAACCAAACGGTTTTTTTTTTCATCTTTTGTAATGTTTACAGCAAAGGAGTGGAATAATTTGCCGACGTCTAGGCAAGAGTAAATAAGCTTTTGATACGCTAAGATAGTGTGATTTACCATCTAGGGCTTCATCACTACTTATCACCAGGTGGGATTGTGGTCAAGCACTGGCTTATAGCAAGTGAAAAAAAAACTTAAACATGATCGTATAAACCACCTGATACTATCAAGTTAGTGAAATTCACATATAAGATACCCGTATATCCATACAATCATCATCCCTACGTTTGAAGACAGCGTAAGAAAATCCGTCACCCCATTCCGTCTCCCTGGATGTAGTAAGAGGCGACTATGGGAAGTATCAGAAAAATCTTATGGCTTTCAATCGATGGCAGTATTTAACTATTTCATTTACGACAGACGTGAGAATACTCAAATCCTCGACGAGTGGTTTTATACAAGGTGCAACATGTCTGCTACTATGGTCGTCATTTCACCAAGCGTGACGATGAAGACAAATCCTCCCTACAACGGGAGAGCAGTCTAGAGGCATTCTTTCACGAGATGATGAAAAATAAGAAGAATCATTTCTGAACTTAGGTATTTCCAAGGCTGCGCTATTTTGGCATATATTATACGTGGTACAGCCATGCTGCAGCTATATTAATAGTACAGTTGTAGCACGAATGGGTTGGCTTGACCGGGGAAGGACCACGGTCTCACAGATTACCAGCTTAAAATAGCAGTTTAACACTGCTATGTTTCCTATGGTGAGTATAGAGCACCGGAGACGCTTTTTACTGGAAAAGAGGTATTCCATCTTAGTCCTCACGGGTGACAACGCATCTGCAATTTGATTCTTTATTGAGGATAGATGTAGATGCCTATTGGTCACGGCAACCACACACCATCAGGTGGACTGTGTGCTCGTTTGTTCATTTGCACCCTATATAGTATATATATATATATATATATATATCTTCATAGAATTACCATACTCTCAATGCTGGGCGGGCGGACTGGTAAGCCACAGTGCCGATACATTCATAATGGTAAAGTTTCCATCAGTCTGTGGCTATTGGGTTCAGCATTGTTTTTTTGGATGGATTTTACACGCATGGATTTCTTCTAGATGATACTCCTTTTCGGGAGTCTGTCTGGGAGTTTTCTAACCTAAATTCTTTTAACTGTTTCTACCGTGAAGCAGCAGTGTCGGCAACGTGTGTTCAGTCTAAAGCGAATAGAGAGCTAGTATAATTTGAGGCTGTGAGGCAATCCATCTTGGTTCTCGGAGGTGACAACACATCTGTAACCATTTTCATTTCTAGTTGTTTTCAAGAGTGGGATGCAGGAACCGCTTGCCATCAGATTGACTATGAGTTGGTTAATGACTTCAATATTATCTCTCATCATTCGTGTCGCGTGTAGGTGAAGTTGATGTTGGATTGGAACAATTTATTACCTTTATTTTATTAAGAGCAGATTTTTCAAACGTCAATAAAAGTTATCCATCAACTAAATTATAACCTGACAGAACATAAAATTGAAACAACTAAATTATAACCTGACAGAACATAAAAATAAAAGGTAACAGTTGTGTTAATAATTTAGTTCAACTAATTTATTAACACAACTGTTACCTTTTAATTTGTTTTTGTTGTGGTTTTAATTTGTTTTTGTGTTTGTTATAAATAATGTATGTATATCTGATGATTAAGACATCAGACCAAAATATTTTTTTTTCGGGTTTGATTTTGGATAGGCTTAAAGATTAAATTTATAAGTACAGTACATCACGAAACATTTTAATATATTACCTTTTTATATTGTCTGTAACTAAAAGCGTTGTTTAATTATAAATTTTGTAGTTATTCATTCAGTTAAATATTGGACGATTTAATCCAACCCATCTTTATACAGATTACGGTCAACATTAATATTATCTTGCAGTTTTGTTTAATAATATTGCCCGGCAAGCAAAGGATTAACTCCACATAGATTTTGTTTACTTTGGTAATCCTTTGCACAACTCTTGTGGGTCTACTGAGGCCCGAGGCTAAGCCACGATGTAAGTTATAAGTGAATAACAATGTACTAGATGTTAAACAATGTTCCTTAAAGAAATTTCATGTGAAGTTTGTTGAATTTCTGATCAATTTTAAATCATAAATTTTACTTTAGTATGCCGTATAGCGTCCGCGTATGAGAATATACAACTTCATATCATTCCGTAATATCGTAAGAGACAACAGAGGGAAACAAAACAGGAGATGGGTAGCAACGTCTTCCTGATAACTATAATAATGATATTGCACTCAAAATAATAAAAAATGCGGTTGCAAACATGTTACATTTTAAGTTACATTATTTCTGAATGAGAAATGAGAATTTTTAATTATGGAACGTTGGACTTTCTTTTTATTAAAACGAGAATATACAAGCTGTTGGTTTTACAGTAACATATTATTTTTGTAACATGTTGGCAATGGTGACAAATATCCCCCCTATGAGGCAATCTATTGGGGAAGCCTATGTTCAGCAGTTAACTTTTAATAGGCAAAAATAATGAATGGAAAAAATACTTCTGTGTTTAATTTTTTTTTTTATTAAAACTATCTCCTAATGCCGCGGCATTAAGTCCGCCTTTTGTAATCCTATTTATTAAGGTGTTATACAACAAAGTAGAAATAAATAAATAAATATCTCCATACTCCAATAGGATAGCCCCGTGTCTAACAGCTATAAGCTAAATGAACTATTTACGGACTGCTGTAGTAGAAAAATAAAATTATCTAATAGCCATATAGTAGTTTTTTTTTTACGACAAAACTTAATTTAAACATAAAAATAATTAAATAAAAAAGACTGAAACATCCTCGATTAGTCTAACTGCTTATATAGGGACATATAGTGTCCAGCTACCCAACCTTCCTTCTAATTAGAAAACATCAGGTCTCCCTTTTGTAGCCGCAAGCCGTTCCCGAATGGATTTTTTTATTTGATTAAGTTTGATGCCCACAGATACTGAAGCGTAGTGCTGCAAAAGATTCACTCTTTTGAGTTACATTTTGACTGAATGAGAAATGGGAGATATTTAATTATGGAACATTGGATATTCTTTTTATTAAAACGAGAGTATACAAGCTGTTGATTTTACAGTAAAATATTATTTTCCGATAAAAAAATATGTAAAAAATTGGTAAAGATTATGTTGATAATAATAAAGAAATATTCATCTATGATATATTAATAATTAACACGGTAATTTTATTTTTTTTAGGTTCTAGAGCATATATTATAATCTTTCCTACCTGTTAATATATTTTCTTACAAATGGTTTAATATAGACACTTTTTTAAATAAAATCTTAATTAAGCTCAGGGGGTTATTTGCATGGTATTAAAACATAAATAACCATTTATAAAAAAAAATGTCTGTCTATTTGTCCGGGTTAATCTTCAAAGTAGCTGACGAATTGTGACTAAACTTATGAAAAACTTGAGATAAAAAGTGAAAATTGATAAAATCAATGGTGTTTGATAATTTCTTTAAAATATCTGATAACGCCACATTAAAGATCATATCCATGCGAAGCCGGGGTGGGTTGCTAGTTATAAATACTAATTTAACACAACTTAAGAATTCAAACATAATAATTTCCACTTCAAGCACACTACATATTTCTCTAATTAAGATTGAAAAAATGCAAAGGGTGCTTGGTGAAAAAAACATTAAAAAACTACTTCAATAGCAATTAGGTTTGAAATTCAATTGGACTTGTCCAAAGTGTTTTCTGGCACATCGTATTGTGGTAGGATTGGATTGGAATTATTTGGGTCCATTATCCAAATTAAACGAGGTAGTGTTGAAAAATTGAATCTGAACAGAGCCTATCAAAGTCTCGATCCGGATAATTGGTTTATCCTTTGGTGTAATGGCGGCCCTTCCATTTGATTCTGGGTAACAAATAATTAAATTTTTACTTATTTATGTCAATAATTTTATATTCTTTTATTATTTTTGTGTATTTATTATAATATAATTGGTATTAATTATTTCGTATATGTTTTAAACTGAAACGGAAGCTACATTAGCCTAAATTCTAAAGTTTCGAACTGCAAAAATATAAATTTGTAGTTTCGAATCGGCCAATCAAGTACTAGAACCACTCGCACAAAAATGATCATGAGGGAACATTGTCATGGAAGCTGCAAAGCACTCGAAACGATGGCAATAGTAAAAAAATTCTAAGAGTCGTGTAGCTCGGGATCAAAGCGCTCGCTGTAAATTTCACAGTACTTGAACAACCAGGGTTCGATCACCCCCGACACGAATGAAATTGTTAATTGCGATTGAAATTTGGTGCGATTATTCCACGTACTTGGTGGTGAGTGAAAACGTCGTAACCAAATCTGAATTTCTGAGTAATAAAAATATTTCGAAGACATCTGAAATCCGCTAGTACACACTAGAGCATCGCGGTGGATTAATGGTTCTTGAGACCTTCTTGTAGTACGATGTATAGGTATGAAAACGTGGCCGTCTTCTTCTTTTTTATCACCAGCCTGCAAATATCCACTGCTGGACATGGACCATTTCCGTTGATTTGCTATAATCGTCACGCTTGGCGATTGGGTTGGCGATTGCAGTACCAGATGTATCACATCTTTGACGCTGCTCCCCATCAATAGTTAAGATCAATGACCAAAGAATAACAGAGGATATGCCATAATGATCTATATAAATTAAACATTATAGGAATATCATATATACAGAAATAAAGATAGTGCTTATTTAAGTTTCTTTCTAATGTATGTGATTCATATGATTCATATTTATATATGAAAAAAAAGAAAACCTTATTTTGTCAGTTTTCTAAACCTGTAATACTGAAACAAAAAGTTTGACACATAATTCCAGCACATCGGCCGGTTCGCCATTTTAGTTTCTGGTTCTGAGTACTTCTGAGAGCGTACAAGAAGTTTCATTTGGCGTTATTGTCCGACTGATCCTCCATCTAATGGGGGGCCACCCTGCACGTCGTTTACTAGTACGAGGTTACCACTAAAGATCGTTTCTTCCCCATTGGTAGTCGGTTCTTCGAGCAATATGGCCGACCCATTGCCACTTCAGGCCACTGATCTTTTGACCTATATCAATTAAAGCGGCACTACTGCGGACATCGATATTACGAATCCCATCACGCAGAGTACTTCTCTAAAAACTCCGAGCATAGAAATTCGACTACGAAATAAGATAACAAGCAACAGGAAAGGGTTTTAAAGGTTTAAAAAATTAAGTGATGTAAAATTCAACAACACTATTACAGTCAATTACTTTATAAAGCTGCGAATGCCACCCGCGAATAGATCTAAGTTTATTGTTTTGGCCATGTTTCTGTACTCTCTCACAAAACGGTTTAAAGGGGCATTTTGACCAAGATTAGATAATTGATGTTAAGAGTGGTGACACATAAATCGGAGATGTCCTTCTCTGCCTACCGAGGATGTTTGATTTTACGTTAAATATGTCTAATTATTTAATTATACAACATTTTTTTTATATTATTATCAGTGACTACATCAAAGTCTAAATTTAAATATACTTTTATATTCAACAACAACTTATCTTTATAACATAAAATCCTTTTATTTTATTAAAACAAAGAAATCGACATACTTAGCGCCGTAACATAAAATAAAGAACACACTTAACCTTCCTCAAAACAAAAGTGTTCGGACATAAAATTACAGCATTCCCCATTGTACACCCTCTGTTATTTGACTAGATCGATAGGACAGGGCTCGGGGCCGCTCCATTGACCAGTTCCGAGATAATAAAAAAGTTGAATGATACCATGCCCGCCCTATCGGAAAATAGAAGTGGATCTTTAGTTTCTTCGAGTCTCCTGTAACAATGTCGCGTACCGTCGCCTGCAGTAGTGCTAACGGTGTTTTTCTCGTATTTTAGTGTCTGGACATTTTCTTTAAGCATTTAACTTTAAGGTTTAACTAAGAAGCCATGAAGTCTAGCTTAGTCTATAGGGTTCTTTTTGCTTTTTGATTGTATATTTTAAAAACAAAAACAAAAGTCGTTGTTGGTTATGTTTACGAAAGAAATAATTTTTATTTTCTTAGAATTTTCATTTTATATAAAGTTAGATCTTCTGGCAGGGTATTGAAACCATACAATTTGTAATAATATTATTTTATTAGCCTATTAATTAAATTTAATTCCACATTTAAAAAATAGATTTTTAATAGTGAGTAAAAGCCGACTCAAAATAATTCTTGAAGTCGGCTAGAAATCATGTTAATCGTCATAATTTTAGAAATTTCTTTGTAGAATGTAGAGTCGAAACAAGTTGAACGAAGAAAATTCAAACTTGGCCAAAACCCCACGAGTATTTGAGCAACTAGCGAACCTATCAAGGTTTTTCTTATTTACGCAACATAAAAGTTGTATAAACACGTCGGGTATTAAAAATAAGTTAACGCGATAAAACTGTAATATTGTTGTTATAATTTATACCTGCGATTATTGTTATCATTGGAGAAATTATTGTGATTTGGATAGAAACGTGTATTTTAGTGAAATAAGTGCACGTGTCTCTCTAAATCATAAAATTATTATTATTATTCAAAATGAACTAAGTGAATTAGAAGAGGCCACTACTAAAGCTAAATTTTTGAAAACAACTGCATTGTCAACCTTGAAGAAAACCATTTGAAGCCACAGAACCTTTTCGAAAAATAATTCCTTTTAGAAAAATTTTCAACCGACTTAAAAAAAGTCTCAATTCGACTGTATATTTTTATGTGTTGTTACCTCAGAGCTTTTTTCTAGATGAAGCGATTTTGATAATTCTTCTTTTATTTGTAATTGGTGCTTTTCATGTGGTCCCATATAAATTTGATCAAGATGTGATCGGTAGTTTTTGAGTTATCCTTAATAATTCGTATTTTATAGACTTCTCTGGAACATCAATGAGACTGTTACATCGAATTTATGCAACTCAACTAACGTTGTCTTTAGCATACAATAGATATGAAAACTTTAGTACTGACAAAATAAAGCTACATCCTAAATAACTCCCACTGCCGGGTCTTCTCTTATTAATATGAGGGTCTTGGAGCAAGTAAGTGTCCGCCTCGCTTTCCTAATTTGTGTTGGCAGTCATCGCGTGACATCGAAATACTTTTCCTTTTTATTTCTGAGACAAGCTCATGGTAAATTCACAACAATAATGTGATCATCAATTGCATTTTTAACCGACTTCAAAAAAAGAGAAGGTACTCAATTCGACGGCATTTTTTTATGTGTTACATCAGATTTTTTTCTAGGTGAACCGATTTTGATGATTTGTGTGCTGTGGTCCCATATAAATTTGATCAAGATCTGAACAGTAGTTTTGAGTTATCCTTAATAATGCGTATTTAATTGACTTCGACTACATTGATGATGTTCTCGTTTTATTTATATTGAAGTCGGTTGTAGAAAATTCTTAATTTTACCACTTGTCACAGAATGCAATTACTTTTTGATCACTGATCATTAATTAATCAAAATTATTAAAAGCTTGTTTTTTTTTTACGATTATTTTATAACGATCCTCCCTCTAAAGCAAAGTCATTTAAGATAAAACACTAAACTATATTCTACAGTGATAAAAAGTAAAGCAATATAGAAATATTTGCAAAATATGTTTTATTTACGTTTGCTTTGAAACCAATTGTGTTTACGTCATTTTAATGTGTAACCCACTGAACATTAGCAACTGTAATGAAATAAACATCAAAAGATCCAAATTTAGATTTATATATAATTTTAGATACGTTACAACGATACGCAATGTTCAGTTACCGGGATGAGCTAGAAATTAATTTTTACTTGAACTGGAAAATATTTCGTCTGAATTTTTCCGGGTGACTGAAGAACAAACCGATTCCGACGAATGTAACGCGCGGCCCTTCCAGCCGGATTATGTATTTTATTCGGAATCTCTTACCGATGTCGCTCCGTAATTGTGGATTACTCCTCGCTCGTGTTTTCATTTGTGCCGCTTTGTGTAAAGTGGGGAAGTTTTTACAGCTGTCTTTATTCTTTCGTGCGCCCGCTTTGCGGAATTAGTGTGAAATGTTTGAGTAACAAATGATAGATTCCGAAACATTCTCCTTTTTCGCTTAAACCAGACGAATGTCATTAAGCGATGTTAGTTTATCTTTTTATGGAGTTCCGTATCTCAAATAAAAAATAGAACCCACGTGGGTTACATTTGTCCGTCCGTCTGTAACCCCTTTTCAACACTTTTACCGAAAAGCCGATAGAGTTATCAAGTTGGAATTAATATCAAATAGTAAGGTCTAAAGTGCCTTGGAGGTATACAGCCTAGACCATCGAATTCAAAACGTACGGCAATATTTATGTCACATATTTTGATACTTGCAAACATATGCATCAAACATTTTTGGCATTTTTGAAATTTGGTAAGAAGCAAGGTACGAGTATCACAGCACACATTGCTTATTTGTAGTTATATCTAATTACAATTTTTTCTTGCAATTACAAACTAATATTTACATTAGGAGCATCGATCGTGAAGTAGATTATTTATTGTTTATTTTATTTTATTTGGATCACCAAAAACATTAATACACTTCACTTAATATAAAATTTAAAATTGACATAGCTGATAAAAGGTATTCGCACATGGAAATTGATATGTAAGTAGACCACACAAGCTTTTCAAAAAATATAAGGCACAACAAAAAAAAGACTTTAAAATTTTGTGGCATGCATAGAGTAGGGGTTGAAAAACTCTAAGGCAAGCAGCTTGTTGATATTTGAAGGTTTAGTCCGAAATAATTATAAACTGCTATTAACTAAGTAAAGTTACTTTGCGAGAAAAGAAAAACTCGCGACTATAATTAGCGTTAGCTATGAGTATTGTTAGATTTAGTGGAGAACATTTTTTTCTACTGCAAAGTTAAATTGGCTTTTAATGCGACATACCTTTTCGTTCTTACTTTAGCAATATTCAGTGTTTACCTTACCTATTGTTTCCAGAACGGATCTAAATACTTCAAAAATAGTTAATATTCCTCAAATAAAAATACAATATTTCTCAATAAGACTTTTTCATAAATTAGTGGTGAAAGAACCACAGAGAATAATTTAATATACTGGTGTTGGGTTTTTAGCAAAAAACAAAATTTTAAGCTATTCTTTTCAGCATCATTTCTGTTTCCTCATATGTTAAAATATCACTGAACGTACTCTAATACTCTACGATATAACTATACTCCCGATCAATTAATTAAATAATTAAATTGAATCCAAAGTAGAAGATAGTAACCACAAATGTATTTCAATTTAGTCTCAGTGGTGTAGCAAATATTTAAAGAGCTTACGGTAATGTGCGTGGTGGCAAAGTATCTTAGAGGTGACTTGCTTGTAAACTACCTTAACAGACTATAAAGGAATTATTAACTAACGCGTCTGCTGCAGAAAACATCTGTATCTACTTTGAACTGCACACGGGATCGTTAGGAGTATAAACAGTAGTTGAAAGAGAAATGAAGTCGAGACTTAGAAGTTAATTGGTGACATTAATTTTGTAATGTAGAAAACAAAAAACTCGTAGAAACAACGAAGAAGGTACGATAGAAATGAAATTTGATACTATTTGTTGACGCAAAACTTTTCTAGCCGTTACCAATCGTATATAAGAGCAATTTTTTATATGTAGGTTATTTTATTATAAGTAAAAACAAATTCACAGTTTTAATGCGTTAACAAAGAAACGCAATCCGTGTCGAAAATCTTATTGGGCCAAAAATATATCTATAAATCGTAATACGAAAACCGAAGCCTGATTACGTCCTTTGTGTCCAAAGCCCACTCAATCCAAAGTTATTGGATTAATTCTTTGTTCGACAAAGTTAATATGTACCGGTGGATGGTTATAAGTGAAATTGATTAATTCCGGCAACCTAAGCGACCGGGGCGGAGGCCCATAGACCTCTACACGCGACATTGGTCAAAGTCCGAATAATAAGAGGACTGTGGAACTTTTTGATACGTACGTAAATGCAGTGAGACAGATTGTTGTGCCTTTCACTCGCCATACGTGTGAGTAGTCAAAGGGATTCCTTTGATATTCTGAACGACTGTTACATCTTTTTATGCTTTATGTTTCTATCTTGAATAATAATTGAAATATTGCAGCAGGTTAATTGTCTGCATTAAAAATATAAGTTTTCCAATATCTGTAAAATTTTGATACGAAACGGTCAGATATCCAATTGATTTCAAATATTATTAGACTAACATTTCTAGAATTCTGTAGTAGCATAGGAACCGGGCAGAAGCGTTATGATATATAAGGACTGGTGTTTGATTGCCGGTGCCGGCACAAAAAAAATTGTTAAAATTTAACCAAAGAGCATCTGTGTATGCTAAAAAAATAAAAGAGAGCATGTTTAATAACATCACGCTCTGAGGTGAACAATAACCGTGTAGTGGCGGTGTAAGTCCACTACCCCATATCGTTCCGTGTCGACACACAATAATAAGAGGCACTAGAGGGAAGCTAAAACAGAAAATAAACAGCAGCATCTTACTTAGACAACTCAAAATTATGAAAATGAATGGATGAATTAATGAATGTGAGGTGATCATAGACATCTTAACAATATCACTATCCTGTGATTATATAAACATTACGATTGTTTAACTTTTCAGTTTCTATTTCAGTCAGTTTCTACTTCGCGGACAGGGAAACTGAAAAGAAACTCAAAATTAACAATGCACCTGTTGTATGCCTTTTAAAGTTTGAGCAGGTGTCAATAGGTTGCAGTGGCCGCTTACCGTTTTGTTGGTTCGCTTCTTCTTTATTTACTTTCTCTTCTCCTAATTCTGCTTTCTAAGCTATACTTAGCCTATAATTTACAATACAAATGTTTATCGATAGACCAGCCTTGTCTTTCTATCCGATTATAATGTGGGTATATTCAAGGTTAGAGTGTAAATAGACTTTTATTACATACATACATACATACATATAATCACGCCTCTTTCCCGTAGGGGTAGGTAGAGACCACTTCTTTCCACTTGCTACGATCCTTATATACTTTTATTAATCTAAGTGATTGCGCTTTACCATCTTCGGCTGGACCATCACTTGCCATAATGTGGGATAGTAGCCAATTACTGGCTTATAATAGTAAAAAAAGATATGTGTATTAATAGAAGTCTAAATTATTAATCGAAAGCTTTTAGCTACTGACGTTATAAATTCAGGCAAAAGTAATTTTACAAAATAACAATGGACCTCGCGCTCGTTAATAACAAGTTCGCTCTCAAAGTGAAATTAAGAGGAAATGAATCGCGCTGTGTTGTTGAACCAAAGTAGAAGCAGAACACTCGAGTCCGGCTATCAGTTGCAAAGGCCCGTTATTTGCTGTTTTTCACAAATAGTCAGTGCTCCCTTGAGGAGTGAAACGCAACGAACAAATGTAGGTAAGGCGTTTGCTATTGAAAGTACCGGGGAAGTTGAATCTTTGTAGATTCTTCTTTGGTAAATAAGGTTGTAGGCATACTTCTAGCGGGGGCTTTATTTGTTGCTGCGCTGTGTCAGTGACACAATAAGTGAATTCTTTACTTTTTCGTATGTTTTATTATAAACTAGCTGGTACGCGGCGCGTTGCAGCCGCAGAAGAAATAATTATGGAAATATCGCTTTAAATTTACAAGAGTTATATTTTTTTATTAGGAATAATAATACATTATATTAGGAATTACTAGGAATTCATTAGGAATAATGAAACGTGGTTGTAGCCGAATGCGTCGGCTCGACCGGGTAAGGACCACGCTCTCACAGAATACCAGCGTAAAATAGTAGCTTAATGCTGCTGTGTTTCGTATTTAACCGGAGATCCTTTTTACTGGAAAAAATACATTCCATCTTAGTCTTCACGGCTGACAACGCATCTGCATTTTGATTCGCAAACGAGGATAGATGTAGATGTCTATGGTCCACAGCAACCACTTACCATCAGGTGGACTGTGTGCTCGCTTGCCAACCTTATGAACAAAACGTTAATTGAAATTGAATGATATATTATATTTAAATAAATTTTTCGGTACGATACGCGTGTCACCTAGTGTAAGTTTATTGTACTATGCCTATAACCTTCGCGCAAGTGCAAGCAATAAGTTGACAAAGTTTTACCGCAATCTGATGAACGGTATGGCAACGCATAATTTAAGGTTTGTTTGTTCGTATATACAAATAAACAAACCTTAATTTTTATATATCAGATTAGATTATATTTTGTATTTCGAACTTAGAACCACACAGATTGGAAATTAGAAATAAGCTAGGACTCTTCTATACTTATGAATATTTCAACTTAATTCCAATAATATTTAAGCTCGCAACGTAATTTCTGTAAATCACAATAAACAAGGGCATATAATATGCATTAAGGGCAATGAAAAACTAACGCAACGAATATTTATTCACTTTGTATGTGAAAATTAGTTAAGGAAAAACCATACATTTATAAAAAGATACCTATATAAATAATATTTTAAAATTAACCTGAATTCACTTTACATCTGCCCATATTATGGACACAACTCATAATTGTGTAGGGTTGCCAACTCACCTGAAGTTTTAAAAGTTCTTACATAAACACTCACGCCTGTCAACCTACATACATAAACACTTACGTTAAAAGTTATTAATAAAATAATTCGGTTTTACGGATATACCTACCTAAGAACACTGTAAAATCTTTCGGATCTTTAATAGTCTGCGGTCCTAATAACTATAGAAGCTAATCGCGCTTTAAAATAATTACATTTATATAGAAAATTGTATCAATATATTTATAATCTTCGATTCACTTAACATCAAACAAATAATATTTATATGTAATGTTTTTACTTCCACCATCCGGATTTTGTTGAAGTTGGTAACCCTACTACCACTGGCACGGTCTAGAGCAGAGGGCTTGGTGAAAGCTTTCAAAAACTATTTAAAGAGGCTTTGTAGGCAATTGCTGCGGGACCAAGTCTTAGGCGGCAATGGCGGAAGAAAAGCTCCTCTTACAAAAGAATAAATTCTTGGTACTCTCACGTTGTTTGGAGTCGAGTTATAATAGAAGCATTATTGTTATGTCTTATGTTTAAGTTGTGTATTTTTTTACATATTACTATACACTAGGAACTACTTCACGTGTACTTCAGGGGCTGAGTGCATGTGTAAGTTTACAGTACGCGCCCAACCTGGGTTCGGTCCCCGCCGGCCAATTAAATGTCATTTTAAGTGCTGTTTTACCACTTGCTCTGCATTGCCCGAAAATCACCTCAAAATTATAAGATGTCTGTAACGTATATAGACTGAAACTTTACGTTACATTTCTCTTATATATCCTAGATTTTACTGATATAAAGGCGGCTTTTTACATTCACTAATTGCATGTGGACAATCAACCAGAAATATAATAATTATTTTGTAGTCCATACAAACCTTGTCTTACCTTAGTGGTTTATTAATGTACTATGTACGTGGTCGATACCGGTTGGAAAAAAAACAGCAACAACATCATCATCATCACCATTATCATCTTAAATTATTCGTTGATACTTTGTTAAGAGAAATATCTTTAAAACATTTCGAAATACATCACTTATAAAATACACTTTTATACTATGATATACTAAAGTATACTTTTGCACCATACAACTATATTTTTTTATACTGCAAATCCTACGAATATTAAATTAATCGCCATATTGGAAGTAATAACTCCATCAGATGGGCGTAATATTCAACGTCGGACGTAAACCGGTGGAACTTCCTGTTTGTTGCCGAGTGCGGAAATTCAATTACGAGACGATAAAAGTGCGCGGCGAGGGACGTAGTCCCACAGATTCAGTTTCAAGTGTTACAATTTTACAGAGAGATGATTTTGATACAGTTAGGCGTATTTACTGATCACAAGTCAAAATTTCTCATTAACCTGATCTTAATTAATTAAATAATACATATTTTGTACATACATACACGAATTGCTAGATTACTATGTAATCAGTTACTCAGAAAAGGCTTTAAAGAGTTTGATTAAATGTATTTACATAATGTTTTACTTTACAAGGTAACCTAGATAGGTGTTGCTCAGGCAAAGCTTGGTTGCTCAGATGTATTAAATTTGTTATTAATTAGACGTATTTTATTCTTTCATAACGATCTGATGTTATTTGTTCTAAAATAGTGTTCTAAAACATAAATATGTTATTAAAAATAGAATGTAAATTAACATCCTAAATACATTCGTCCCTCTGCTGGGCACAGGCTTTCTCTAATTATTGCGACTCCAGAGTTCTACAGAGACTACAGAGTTCATCGCGGTACCCCAATGCCTCTTGGAGGACTTCAGATTTCAAATGTCTTTAGTTTCGCAGGCATATCCTCACGATGTTGTTGATGTACCTTTAACACCGAGCACGTGGGTGAGCACTTATAATTGCAATTAACAATTCCATTGGTGCTGGTTCATACTATGGAATTCGAAGGCGAACGCCTTTGTCCCGACCTATCGTGGGACAACGTTCATTTAATAATAATATTGTTTTCGAAAAATTAAACTTTTAATAAAAAGTAAAAATGTGCTAAGTTTAAGAGTATCGAGGAAACAAAGACTTCAGAAGCTATTACGTGAAAATTATTTTATTCCTTTTTTTTGTTTTTGAAGTTTTTACTTCTTATTAAAAGTTTCTTTTGAATGGAATGAGGAATATTGTTATATTTCCCATTGAACATTAATTCCCCATTAACATTAAAAACTTCATCCCTAAGATACAAGACAATTTATACAAGACTTTTCTTTTTAATACAGAAGAATCATTGAAATCGGTTCACCGGTTTCCAAGAGATCGGTGAACATACATAAAAAATTATACGTCGTCGAATCTCTTCGTTTTTAGAACTGGGTTAGGCTTCCCCCAAGGAACGCTACAAAGCACGGTCCTGAGCCACCTGCGTCTATCGACTTCTTGCATATCTTACCAGGTCGTCACACTATCTAGTGTGGGGCCGCCCACTTTTAATTTTTGATTTAACTTATTTTTTAATTACCGACGTTTCGGATGCGAATGCCCCCATGGTTGCAAAAAGCGACTGAGGTGTGGTGAGGTGATGCTCTGATGTTATAGTTCACCAATTCCACCTTTAATTTTAGATTAATAATTTTTTTGTGTTTTTTTTACAATAAAATCCGTAAAGTTAGTTTTATTCAATGTGTGTTCGCGTAAAGTTAGTTTTATTCAATGTGTGTTCGCGTCAATATAGGATTTTTTTTATAAAACCTAGGTTATATAACTTTCATATATCTCTCTGTACAGTTGCTACCCACTTATTTCTGCTGCAAAACTATGTTCCGAAGAACATCAATATATTAGTAGGCAGTAAGCAGAATCATATGGAGCTAGAATTTGTATGAACTACTAATAATTTTCCGGATGTTTAGGATGTTTGTACATGCGCAATATATTTACGTAAAACGCCTTTACGGTAAAGAAGAATTGTAGTTTAGTGTTATCGTAATCGTAGTCTTGTATGACGTTGAATATGTGAATGAAATAAAGTTTATTGTACACTAAAAAAAGTAAAAGAAAAAAAAAACAACAAATTATTTAAAGGTACAATTGGTGGCCTTAACGCTTAGAAGGGATCTCTACCAGGCAACCACATTACAGAGGATATAATGACCTGTGACAAAGGGTAAAGGTGTACGCAAGATGTTAGACAATACACACGACATAAATAAAATTATATACTTAATAAATACATACTTAATATAATAAATGAAAACATTTCAATTACAAAAATATAAAAAAACATATACAAGAGCAGAAAGGAGTAAAAAAGAAAGTGAAATAAAAGCCTTAACGTAAGGAAAAATAAATAGTAATTTTTAATTGAACGATGTCAAGGAAATATAGAGGAATGACTTTTTAAGGAGGAAAAAAGTACGCTTTGACATCGACGTTATTTGCAAAACTCTATTTATTAACAACTAACACACTCATTGCCTTCCTTGTCAACACGCTTTATACCAGCTTGAGCTGTAATTACGTATATATATGAATGAAATTTTCATATTCAATTTCCATCCACTTCCTGAAGTTTGAATAACCAAAAATTTTGCAGACTCATTAAAAACTATGACATAGTACTCTCAGTAGGATCAGCACAGTTCACGATCTCGTTCGGTTCTAAGTTTTTTTTTTAAATCTCATATTATTTATGTAATTAATTACCTACAGTTATTCATAGACTGGAAGTGTAGTGGCGGCGCATGAATATCCACTACTCCATATCATCTTGCGGATGTCATAAGAGGCGACAGAGGAAAATGAGGCAGGAGAGAAAAACTGCGGTTGCTAACCCGCTTGTAAAGCGTAGCAATTATGGCAAATATCTCCCTATCAGGCAATTTAAGAGGGAGGCCTATGTTCAACAGTAAACCCTTAATGGGCTGTAATGATGAATGATAGTGATTCATGGACTCCGATAATCACTATTCATTAGATAAATTACCTCACTTGTTATTCTTACATATTAAAAGTGGTTTTATTCGAAATAATTTGAAATATATTTTTGTAGTCAACTTATATTTGCATAATCATAATTGTATATAGAAGGAAGGGAAGACGAATAATAAACGAGCAGATATTCCACATCACAGCTAGTAGATGCTATGGCCGATAGACGTCTAAATACTAATAATTTATTCTCGATCAAGAACCAATATGCAGATGCCTTGTTACCCCTTGAAGACTAATATGGAATGCCTCGTTAACGTAGTAATACGTAGTAGGTACCTAGTACTCTATCCTTTTCCTCTTTCACCATAGGAAAAAGAACGGCATTATGCTGCTATTATGTTGTTCCTTTATGTTATTCTGTACAAACGTAGCCATTAACCGGTCGTACCGATCCATTCGCGCTGACAACGTGGCTCCTAAAACCTACAAAACGTACTATAAACGTACTAAACTATTAATGATCTGGACGCTCTACTTTTGGTTTGTGTGATCGTAACAGAATTTATATTGGATGCAATATAAATAAAACGTATTTCTTGACTTGATGCAATAAACGATGATATGAAAACTTTCATAACTGAAGGCAATATTCACGGTATTATAGCAAAAGACGTATAAAATGGGCGTCTCATAACGGCAGACTAAACAACTCGATGAATCTTCGATATTTCATTTTTAACTCGACAGTTAACCCCAAAGCCTAGTGAATAACCAATCTAGTTTACTTTTCTTCCGAATCAGTCTCTTTATTATAGTAACCTTTATTGCATACCAAGTTAGTGTGGTCCCTGTAAATATATAGACGATATGTGCATTGTGTCTTATATTATTTTTAGCTGAACATATTTAGCAGCTTCTTCTGCACGCTCTGTAACTTGCACTTGGTTATTGCTTCTTTTTTGTTACTTATATCCAAGTGGTCTCATATAATTGTTTTGAGTTTGCTTTGGAGCTTCACTATTGTAGCTTTTTTATGTAGGTTCTCTTTTGTCAGGTGTATCCCCCCATTCTCGTGGATATTTTGACTATAAACACTCTCTTTCTCCTCAAGATTACCATGACATTTATCCTAGAGATATCCAAAAGACAGAAGAAGAGTTAACAATATTTTTGATAATCGTAGTTTAATAAAATTGTATTGAGGGCTCTGCTCCGAGTTTCCCTGTGTGATAGACTTCGTGACGATGATATCCGATTAGAACCAGAGTAACCGACATAGCATTCCGGCTATCGATATCTCCACGGATTGGTAAGCTGAAGTGGTAATAGACCGGCGATGTAGCTCAAAGAACTGAAAGTCGATAGGGAACGAAGGTTCTCGAGTGGCAGCCTCGTACCGGTAAGGGAAGTGTAGCGCGGCCTCCCCAATAGGTGGAGTGACGACCTGTAAGCAGTTAACTAGTGAAGTATAGTAATACTGGTGATGATAATGGTCAATAATTATAAAAATTAAAATGTATATTTTTGAGATCATTATCATTAGACACATTGAATGAAAATTTGTTATGTTATGTGTTGCGCACTATAGTGTTGCGTCAATAATTCGGTAGTAAGTTCAAAACATTACAAATTCAAAGAATGAAAATATAAAACGCACCACAAAACATTACATATTATATATATGAATACTGTCACTACATGCAGCATGCGGTCACAAATTCGAGATGTTTTCGAGGTAAGTAGACCTTATAGGCGTGCCAGTCCAATTTGGTGAAGAGGCACTTGACAGCGGCGAGGTAGTGGAAATGACGTCCACCTAAGTACTGCGAAATTTATCGACCGTACGTGCTCCCACAAATGGTAAAATAAAAACAAACTGGAAACGTGAAGTGTCAAAGTTCATTTTGGAAAACGTAGTGTTCACGCTCTCTTTAGATTGGAATATTCATTTTATTTATTTCGCGTCTCTTTATATCTAAAAGATTAAATATTACGATATATTATATATCTCTTTGATATTACGTAACTTCCCCTTCCCATTAAGCTATAACAGAAAAACTGTAAATGTAATCTAATATTATCACATAAATCGAAGGCCACAAGAATTGTAAAGCATTATTGTAATTAGGCATGTATTGTAAGTTGCGAAACGAGTTTTAAAGATACTATTACTATAATAGACAGTCTGTCTGGCCGTAACTCACATTGAGAGGAGTGACTATCACATAGTGATATACTTTGTAACGTTTACGTGGTAGAGCCATGCTGCAGCTATATTGTGGTTGCAGCAAGAATGGGTAGGCTCGACGGGGGTAGGACCACGCTTTCACAAAATACCATTGTAAAATAACAGCTTAATGGTGCTGTGTTTCGTATAGTGAGTGTAGAAAACCGGAGAACCTTTTTACTGGAAACGAGGCAATCCATCTCAGTCCTCAGGGGTGACAACGCATCTGCACTTTGATTCTTAATTGAGGATTAATATAGATGTCTATGGGCCACAGCATTCACTTACCATCAGGTGGACTGTGTGCTCGCTTGTCACCCTTATTCTATAAAAAAGATCACTTCTCTCAATGTCAAAAAATCTACTGCTATATTTAAATTATAAATATAAAATTTACTGTCACCAAGGGAACCGACTTGGGCCAAACCACACAGTGGCGAGCTCCGTTGATATAACTACCCGCCTAAACAACCTATACAAAGGCACAATGCCGTAAAATACAACTAGCATCAATACGACTATCGTCGGGCATACGTCATCCCGTGGCCTTTTATGATCCCAGCAGACATTTCCACCTGCATCGACCAGAACCACAAGATGCTTCAAATCAGGCGCAGTTCATCCAAAGATCCATCTCTAGACGCAATACCGTGAGTAGCAGTAAGCATCAATACATCTATTATACGGATGGCACCCCCTCACAATACAATCATTAATCCTATATCAATTTTGGCAACTAAGCTGTAGCACCAATATATCACTGTAGCACGCTACTAAAATGCCAGTAACCAAATATCTATGTATCGTGGGCCTTTTGCACTAAGACGTGTAGTTGAGTATGCTTGTACTAAAAAGTGCAACAACTATACTCATCAACTTTTATATCGGTTGTCGGTTTTTGGAGTTACATAGTTGACTTATTGCCGCTTCAACTTACTGATATGTAATTAAAATATTATTCTTTGGTATTTTTAGACGACTTTATACAAAATTTAATTATTTTAATTAACAATGATAATGCGTCGTCACAATTTTTTTTAATAGAATAAGGATGACAAACACCCTTAAACATCTACATCTCTCTTCAATTAAGAATCAAAAAGCAGATGCCTTGTCATCCCTGATGATTAAAATGGAATTCCTCGTTTCCAGTAAAAAAGGTCTCCGCTTCTCTACACTCATTATACAAAACACAACAGCATTAAGCTTGTATTTTACGCTGGTATTCTGTGAGAGGGATGGCATTTCCCGGTCGCGCCGATCCATCCTTGCTTCTACCATAATGTAGCTGCCACGTGGCTCTACCACGTGAAAACGTGATACGATAAACACACAAAAAATATACAAAGTAGTATTACAGGACTTTTCTCATGCCCTATCTGTTTTACTTATGAAACAAGTAATATAACTCGCTTCTCAAAATTGTCTCTCAAACGGTAACAGGCGACAGAAGCTGAACAATTCTCAGGAGGTACTTAGTAAATAGTTTCGTGAAACGAGTCAAAGGAGCTAGAAGCTAGATGGCGTCAAACGCTTTCCTAAAACGAGATCAAATAAAAGATATAAGCGTCAGGTTAAATTTGACCGGTGCTCTTCTGTGTACCGCCCGCCGTTAGTTTTATAAGATACTCGTAGTTTGAATTACTAGGAACGACAGTAATATTTTTAATTTCAAGAAGGTTTACAATAAAATTATAATTACCATTGTATTCTGATTTTGAATTAAAATATATCAAATTTATAAGTTAATTACCGTTTAGTCGCGATGTAATTATATCCACTACCAAATATCATTCAGTAGATGTCGTAAGAGGTGACAGAGGGAAACAAATCAGGAAATGGGCAGCAGCGTCGTCTTTATAACGACGTAAAATAAAAAAACTGCGGTTTCCAACCCGCTTGTCAAGCGTGGCAACTGTGGCAAATATCCCCCCTATTAGGCAATCTAACAGCAGTGGACTTTAATAGGCTGTAACGGTAACGGTAAATTTATAAGTAATATTTTCTCTTTTTTTTCTGGCCCGTAAAAATCCATTGCTCAACACTCAACATTCACCGTAAAGGCCGGTAGTATGGAGGATTTGCTTTATTTGTCACGCTGGGAAGTCACATTGACGTTCACAGTACCATATGTCTTGTACCTATGACATCGCTGTCCTAGCGTAAAGAGATATTTACCGTGACCTAACGGAAACCACATTATATTTATATTTCTTATAATTCCAATAGTTGACTCTTACGAAACCCGTAGGACGAAATGTAGTGTTAAATACTCTTACCCCACCATGAGGAAAATATCTTTATCCTATTTTGAATGAAAGGACCAAGTTTCAACTTATAGCTTGCACCCATGCCTTATGGCACTTAAAGTTTGAAGACTAACACCGAAGCAAAACTGGCTTGACAACGACGTACTAGATTTACTCGCATAGTCATTCCGCAGCACAATTTCATACCCACTAATTCTGTTTCCTTGTAAGAATATTATAAGGCTTGGTGTACATTATTTATCCTATTAAAATATACGTAAAATATCAAATCAATAATCAAATTCGACAGTAGCCTCAGTAGCCTAATGGTATATTGCGGACCGCAAACTTTAATGGTCGTGGGTTCGAATCCACCATTCCACTACTGCCGTGAACCACTCCTATATTACTCCTACATACACAAGCATTTTAAGCTTACTAGGAGCGGTTACTTGAAATATTAGTAATGCTAATTATAGCATTGCTAGTATTAAAAAAAACAATAAACAACAATAAATAAGAACTGTGGTAATGTATACGTTTGAGGCATTTTTCATACAATCATGTATCTAGTGTGAGCAGGAATTACATGATTTAATTCCTCCCTCTCTTTTCCACCATCGAACAATCAGGCCGTCGGCGGCTCTTCGCCTCTTTGTTGTCGATATTCCACGTATTAGAACCACGTGGTTTGCTTCGTCTTTCGTAATGTGTACAGCAAACGAGTGGAATAATTTGGCGTCTGTGTTTCCGCCCGAATACAATCTGGGCGTCTTCAAGGCAAGAATGAATAGGTTTTTGTTACGCTAAAATTGTACCATTTATCATCTAGAGCTTCATCAGCACCACCTGGTGGGATTGTGGTCAAACACTGGTTTATAATGAGTAAAAAAAATATATAAATTATTATTAGTGAAATATAGATCACTTTTAAATAAAACTAGTTTTACGGATTTTATCGCGTATATTAACTTATTTTATATTCCCGACGTTTCGAGCACTTTACAGCACCCATGGTCACGGGGGGCACTGAGGTGTTTGACGTCCCAATGTCATAGTTAACCACGGCTACCTCCAGATTAACATTATTAATTTTTGTTCCAATCTTTTATTTAAATGTGTAGTGTTCGCGTAAATATAAGAAATCTTTATGTAAACCGTTCGGTTCTAATGCGTAGTCTTATTAATAAAAGCGAATATTTAGCAAATATCAATCGTAAAACGAAAATCTAATTCACTGTATGGAGATTCTCCTTATAAGGTTTCTTCATTTTGATGACATATTGTAAGAAAATAAGTCGCCTGTAAAATACGACGTCCTTAACAAATTCGTAAAAGGAAATTCTAAAAATAAGCTTTTCCGGGTACCTACAATATGTAGCCAGGTGGAAGCGAAAATAAAAAAAATAAAATTGTTTATTACATACGCTATCCGTGATAAGTGTCCCAGAAATGTGCAATATCGGCAGTCGGATATAAAATTCGCAATTGGCTGTGCCGGTGTGGAGGATCATTTAAATAAAGGGAACTCCACACCTTCAATGCGACGTGACGATGTTTAACTCTGTGATATTGTACGGACAAGTTGCGAGTTTCTATTAGCAAGTTAATAAAGTAACTGGAAGTTCGTTCATAACAGTTTTAAAAAAAAATCTTTTCATACTTATTACTTTAAGCGGTTGATTAAATTATTAATAACTAGTATTCTACTGGTATTTCAACTCATACAAAGACTGAATATTTGGATCAGAAACAGTTTGTCGGCCACCACACAGCTATCTTTTTGTTTTTATTAATAACGCTCAAATGTCTTAAACAATTTTATAAAAGTGGACATTTAATCAAAGAAATGGACTTAGTATACCACATCGATACGTGTATTATCGGCCTAGCAAAGCGAAAGTTCGTCTGTTTATTTGCTTGTCACTCAACAACGCTCAAATGGCTAAAATGAATTTTATCAAATTTTACATAAAGTTGCAATTTATCGTGGAAAAGGAAATAGGATACTTTTTGGAACAATTATTGCCTGTGAATCTTATGGCAAAGAAAGCGTTGCAACGCATGTCGGGTACAGCTAGTCTATTATTTTTATAGAATAAGGGTGACAAACGAGCACACAGTCCACCAGTTGTATCTATTATCTACGTCGTATCCAGATTTAAAAAAAAAAACTACATCCTTAACTATTTTACCTTCACCGTACACTTGGATAGCTTTCTAAGGTTTCAGTGGTTTGGAAAGTGGAGCGTTTTCTCCATAGCAATAATCATTTATCGGGCCGACGTTATGCCGGGACGTGATGCGGTTTGCTATGGGGCGTTAGGGTAAGAATTGACATTTTCAGACCTTTGTTTGAAAGCGACTGTTTACAGTCACTTTTTCCACACAAATTCAATATTTCTTTCGGATGTAAAGATGTTTGGTTTTTAACTAATTTTCTGATCTCTTGTTACCAAATATTATTTTTATCGTGGATAGAAATTTGGCTTCACAATCTTATAGATTATCCAGCCTGCGCTAAGTGGAAGGCGACTTTGCATCTTAATTGAATAAATGAAACATATTATTTGATTTTAACTGGCAGAATTTAAGGGGGTAACCCTTAAATTCTGCCAGTTACGATTTCAAACATCTAAATTTAAACACATATTAAGTATGAATACGAACATGGTAAATGTTACGTAGGCTTAGTTTACATTTGCTTCTGTCTCTGTTATTGCCTTTTTAATATATGTATATTAATTTTAATATTTAATATGTTGGCCTTTTACTCGTACATAAATATTGGGTCTAGTATGTTTATTAATTTGTCACTTTCACACACATTGACATTACGAGTAAATTAAAAAATACAGCAAATTCACCACAAACTACTATTATATCCACATACTGACTGCCACGATGGTCTAGTAGTTGTAAGCGCTCCTGTTGATCGTGAGATCCCGGGTTCGAATCCTGCGTCAGGCTAGAATCAGTTATCGGATTTTTCTGTTAAGAAATTCTCAGTAGCAACCCGGAGTCGGGAAGTCTCTGCCGATGAACCACCAATGAAATTGTTAATTGCAATTTAAAGTGCTAATTTACCACGTGCTCGGCGGTGAAGGAAAACATCGTGAGGGAACCTGCTTGTCTGAAAAAAAGAAAAAAATATCTCGAAGACATGTGAAGTTTGCCAACATGCATTGGGGTAGAGCGGCGGACATTTCCTTGACCTTAAACCTTCTCAGAAATGAGAGGAGGCCTGTGCCCAGCAGCGGGACGTATAAGTCTGTTAACTGCGTAGATGGCTAGTGGCCCCTGTGGCAAAACTTCGATCTGAAGGACATTAGTATAATTACTGCATCAGAAACATTTCTGACGCCAACTAGCGTTCCTTAAAGTGTTCCCCTTTACAATGTTCTCAGTTCATAACCTTAATGATCTTCTGTCTTATATAACCTTAATGGTCTTTTCAAACAGCAGTGCAGCTAATGCTATATTCAATTTTCTGGCCGTGAGGCATTCTACTGTATCTTATTCTTCAAGGGTGACAACGCAAAATATGAAGTTGATTGCTTAGAAGTATTCATGGAGCCATGGACTGCAGTAACCAATCTACGTTAAATATAACTCTCTTGTCATTCAAATACTAATATATCAAAAATAGGCAACGATTTCTCGTAAAAAAACGATTAAATATAAAGCAAACTCTTATTAGAGTAAAGCTCACCTTTGTACATCTTATTTAAATATTTAAAATTTTAAAATATTAAAGTGTGTACAATACGTTTATGTGACAGAGCCATGCTGCAGCTATATTAATTGTATAGTTGTAGCACGAATGGGTCGGCTCGACCGGGGAAGGACCACGCTCTCACAGAATACCAGCGTAATAATAGCAGCTTAATGCTGCTGTGTGTTTCGTATGGTGAGTATAGAAAACCGGAAACTCTTTTTACTGGAAAAGAGGCATTTCATCTTAGTCCTCACGGGTGACAACGCATCTACATTTTGATTCGCAAACGAGGATAGATGTCACAGCAACCACTTAGCATCAGGTGGACTGTGTGCTTGCTTGTCACCCTTATCCTATAAAAATAAAAAAGAATAAAAAAAGCAAAATATGAACCAAAATACATAGAACTACGTTTACATCGATGAAGAAATAGATTACATCTATTGCTTAACAACTTCCGAAGATATAATAGTAAAACATAATGCCTACATCGGCATGGATCTGGAGCGAGAGAATATTTTTATTCGGCTTGTCAAACGCTTGTCGTTATAGCACACGTGTAGTTGACAGTGCCTCTGAACGTAGCGCCCTGTAGCGCCTGTCTGCTCCACACAGCCCCACTAACATTATTAAGTTGAACGATGCACATTATTAAGCACGGTGCTTCCGTTTTACCCGCTATTGAATCTGATTTACTCGTACTTCGATATGGGTATTTGTATTTGATGCAGTATGCATTAATATCTATAGTCTAATGGCCTTATTAATTGAATATCGCGTATAATATCTGTTAAATGAAGAATTTCTAAACCAGATGAGAAGATTATCCAGGCCTTGTTTAGTTGATACAAAAATGTGTTCTTCTGTTTTCGTAACATAACACCAGAGCAAATATTTTTAGGATACAATTTATATCGGCTAGTTCCACATTGATATGTTTCATTCTTTCTAAAATCACTAAAAATTTTCCAATAATATCGTTATCAGACATTCAGCAATCAAATTCAATCAACATGTGAAAAATAAAAATAAACATATTATAATCATTACCGCAATCCTTCTAATAATAACAAACTAAAGTATAAACAAATGAAAGTCGGTCGAGTTTGGTCGAGGATTCAGATTAATACGGGATGTTAATTTTGTTTATTTTTAATAGGTGTATATAATCAGTCCAAACTGCAGTTGTCTATCTCGGTTATCGTTTGGGTAAAGTGCGACTGCAATAGATCTATTAAATATATATTCTTCAAATGTCTCGCTACCCAAACCCAATTATCCTCTTTTAAACCAGAACAACAACGACCAAAGAAATGTCTGAAAAAGAATACTGCAGCTACTATCTGGAGACCATTCATTAAAACCTGTTTTTCTCCTAAAATATGACCGCAATAACGGTGAAAGTTGTAAGGCACACTAAAAAGTAATAAAGGGCAAAAATATATACACTGTAATATTAGCTTGGAGTATAGATAAGTTTGCAAGCGAAACCGTGTATCGAGTTGGCGCGAGTTCGCAAAATTCCAGGCGCGTAAAGCATGTCGCACGTAACTTAATTAAATTCTATTATACGCCGGCAAAGATAAATAACTCCCACCCGTTAGGCGTTCGCAGCGGCGGGGCAGAAACACAAATTTAGAAAGAATGAAGCAATTCTTTTGTGGAAGCCAGCTAAGTTTGAGAGCAGACAAAGACGGCGGGTTGGGGAGAGTTGAATTTACTAACGGGTTGACGAGTAAAAGACAAACCGGTTTTAACGAATTTATAATATGTATAGTGTAATTAACTACGATATAGTGTTCAAAATAGGTAGGTACAATCAGTATATGTAATTAATTAAATATAACTTAAAATCGCCACCTAACATCGGTGCCTGACCACTTATAAAACTCGTTGCTCTTGTGTCTGCAATTATTGTAGCTTATAATGTAAATGATAGACCAACAGGTACACAAATAATATGTTTATTATTTATAGAACAAAAAATAACTATCGGTATTTATTTATTTATTTAAATTTTACAGCATTTACATAAAAAAATGTGATGGGCGGACCCAACGCCTAGGCCACTAGGTATTCACTATTGGTTGACTCCAACCCATATAATGGTGAGAATTTGACATAGTTGATACAAGCCATATAGAAAATAAACAAAATTTTCGGTTTGGTATTCAGCAATTTTAAAGGAATGATCTGTCATGGCTTTAATATGTCACATCAAATCCCAGCTCCTGATCTAAGACGAGCTGAACGTATGCCATACTCCACAATCAACACGCTCACATTGTAAAGATCTATGATAATCGACCCACTTAGCAGATGTATATTTTAAATCTGGCTTCCATTATAATGTGTTATTATTAAAAGCATTGTCCGTATTTGCCTCTTACGCAACCCAATTTTTTGATTTGTCACGTGTTTGGTAGTAAAAAAAGATTTTGTGGATTTCAGCATATAAATAGATAAACATATAGGATAAAAAAAAGTTAAAGTTACAGCCTATATACGTCCCACTGCTGGGCACAGGACTCCTCTCATTTCTGAAAGGGTTTAGGGGTAGGATAGAGGAAATCTGTAAACTCCCACAAAAGGGATTGGTGGAGGAGGAAGCAAGGTTTATGCTCTTTGGAGTGTAAAATTGAGTAGATCAGGGATGTATATATAAAAAGTCACGTACTCGTAAATAATTTCAATACCAATGAACATTGAAATGTCTTTACATTTTCATATGGGAAACAAAATGTAAAATCCCCCTTTAAAGCGAAAAGTTAAAACGTTCAGTGAAACTGCGGAAACTTCTGTTCACACGCTTGTACATATTTATACTTTTAAATAGTGCTAAGTGAGTTACGAATGCAGGCGGCCCGCGCTCTCGTGTAGGCCACATTTTAAATGCAATTATCTGTAATGCAATGTCGTCTGTCTAGGTCGTGCCTTCAGCACAGCACTTTGCTTCCAATTGCAAAGGTTGAACGGCAAATAGGTTTAGCACAAAAAAGGTACCGCTTCACGTTCGATGTTCATTACTTCGAGTAAATACACGCCAGACTTTTAGTTTTTTTAAAAGTATGTTTTTTTACTAAGTAATATTTTAGATTTAGATTAAAATAGTTTAAAATTATTTAAAAGGAAAAAAAAGAAAGAACATATGTGTTCGAGAGAGATAGATAGAATAATTTGCCAGCTTCTGTCTTTACATCCGATTACAATGCCCTCTTTATATAGTATTATAATAAATAATATCATGAATATTATATTAAACATTGATCTTGCCCAATTGCTTGCGATCTTTGTAAAGTTTAGATAAAGGCCACTTATTACGCAATTATTTTGTGACGTGATCGTCTCAGTTTATTCAGACCTTTTTACGTTTTGTTTAGTTACGTCCTTTTAGGCGTCTTTTGGAACGATGAATATTCACCAGCAATCGAAAAAAAGCAATCGAAAGCCATTGGTAGTGATTTATAATGATTTTAAATTAAAAATACCCATTCATGAGAAAAGAGCCAAAAAAGGTAAAAGAACACTAATTCGTCCCTTCTACATTTGTATCTGGTTCACATTTGTCAATTCCTTATTAATTAATCCCTTCCCATTTGGAAAATGCTCACAACACTTAAATACAAGTGTACCCGATACAAGGGCTTCGCTTTCCCACATTTAAAAAAAATGGGATAGGGGCGTTTACCCAAATAATGTGCGCCCACGAAGAGGGATGAGAAGTTGGGGACTGGTACAAAGTCCACAGCAAAATAACAGGCGAACCAGTAACAGAGGGCTTGGCCCCTCGGTAGTGCGTATACATCGACCACAGTCAATCGAATTAATGTGTGTAAACGCAATATAGAATATGATGAAATCCACTAACAATGAATGTACGTCACATGGTTTGAGCACATATTAAATAACGGGCACACTGGCCATAGAAATCCCTCCGTGAGCACTACCACCTGCTAGACCACCGCGCTGCTCCTGCAGACGTGAAGTAAGTGTAAGGTTTGCACTTCCACTGATTGCAAGGTCAGCATGACTTCATACTAACTTTCCTTAATTCGAAAGATCGCACTAAGACGCTGTCCACAATCGTTAGAGATGATGTTCACAGGCAAGTCGTAATGCTACAACATCACCGCTCACCACCGGTACTGAGATGATATGCCTAAGGCATATCGATTATCAAGTCCACGTTTACCGCGGTCTCCATTCTGGTATGGCAGTCGCAGCGACTCTATTATTATAATTTTCAAGTTCCTTTTCTATCAATATAATGCTTTTACATATCTGATACCTTCTTATATTTGCATTATTTCATTGATCTTCCTTTCATGTGTCTTTTATTTAGGAGACTTCAAACCCTGACTCTGTTATGATAATGTTTTTGCAACTTAGAGACTTTCTAAGTTGTTGATTCTGTTTCATAGACCTTACTTCTATATGTCCATAGCATGGGACTTTTACATTGCTTAACAGTACTTTGGTAGGCTGTCGCAAACGAGCTAAATACGTCTGACTGCAGATGTGCTTCTCCTGCAGATCTCGAATAATGTATAAAAAAATCGACCCCCTTGGGTTTTTTAAAACTTTGTAAGAAGGTTCTATAAGTCAAATTATTGTACAAAAAAGATTATTTTAATTTGGGTCATAGATTGGGAGATATTAACGAAATAAGATTTATGCATTACAAGAACACATCCCACATATTCGACTCAATTCGTAATTATAATATAAGAATTAAATGTTATTGCACGCACTCTTGACACGTCAAGGTCAAGCAAGTTTGTGTTCTTTAAATGCTTCTATCATAACCATATTGCACTTATACGATAATATGAGTAGCCGTAAATCAAGAAAACACTCGAATTAATCAATTTTATATCTTCTAAAATATCATTTAATATTGCTACTTCGAAAAAAAAAACGGTTTGAAACAATTTTACGTGGACCTCCGGATGTTGATTTTGTATGTGGTCACGATAACTCCCGAAAAAATTGACGTATCGAGATCGTTTTTTTTTATTAGCCTCAGAATTACATATACTCAGAATTACTCAGAGTTCCCTATTTCATATCAATAGCCTAGTACGCGTCGTTTGTTAATAAAATGATTTTCAAGTTTTAATGCTATTAAAAATTTGCTTTCATATTTTTTTCAGCCCTCGAAAGACAAAGGACAAATGTACCATACAGCCTATATCGATTTTATACTTTCTGTAATCGATTTATTTTGGTGAACATTATTAATTTTTTCCCTGTAGGTGACACTACCTGTTAAAATAATAGAGCGCTAAATTGGAAAGAAGTACATAATGTATTTTAAAAGTCAGGAATACAATATATTTTACAATTCATCAAAATTAAATGAAACGCTCATGAGTCGTGCACTTTTATATTTTCGAAACTATTTTTAATATGTAATACCATATAAATATTTCAAGCAGGTTTTAAGTAAGGTTAATGAATTTTTAAATACAATATTAAGCCTTCACTGTACTATAACACAAAATGTTCGAAATAAATGTATTTAACCACAATATAAGCTTACCGTGTAGTTTTAGAATATCGTTTTATAGGATGTAATGGATGGATGAAACATAAGCTTAATGATGCATTTTCATTGTTTAAAATATTACTTATTTGATATTTTAAAAAGATTTTATATATTACAATTAAATTAAATTATTTTAATTATTAATAATAATGTGCCATCACAAAGGCAAGAGAGATGGTGAGTGGGTTTTTGTTAATATAGGTCAGTACGCTTTGCCATCTTCGGCTACATCACCACTTACCATCAGGCCGTACAGTAGTCAAGATTGTAATAGTTAAAAATAAGATTGGATGCACGCATTAATGTGTACTAGAAACGAATCCACACTTTTCTAAACAAATAAGAATGACAAACGTCCACACAGTCAACCTAAATGTATGTATGTGAATGTTATGTCGCATAGACACTACATCTATACTAAATTACGAATAAAAATGCAGTTGTGATTCCTGAGGACCAATATGATATGCCCCATTAGCATTAAAAAATAACGAATGACGTAAATATAATGTTAATATCTTATCTTACACGTAAGATACCTACTCTGGTCATATAACGACAAAGTTATTTCAGCATTTATTAAAAACTAGCTGGTGCTCGGCTCGTTGCTGTAAATTTATATAATATATTAATTATCGCTTTCAATTTGGTATAGTTATATTATTTAGTTAGGAATGATAAATACATTCATGGAAATTTAATGATATATAACTTTCAATACTTATGATATATTTGTCATTACGATATGCGTGCCACCTACTGTAAGTTAATTGTACTATGCCCATAACCTTCGCGCAAGTGAAAGGAATAAGTTGTCAAAGTTTTAAAGCAATCTGATGAATGGTACGGCAGCGCATACAATACGAACATAGAAACATAAATTTTTATATATTAGACAGTTACAATATAATGCGAATAAGAAGCAAGAAAATATGTTTTTTTTTAAATTAGTTTTTGTGTTCTCATAATATCACCCACGACACGAGGGCACGAAAAGAAGTTGTTATATGCACTCAAGTGCATCTTGACTATTGTCCATTTACTCTCGCAAATAAAGAAACTTCGAAACTCGGCGGATGTTATCTCAACGATATTGGCGTCTGTGACTCTGCTAAATGTTTGTGACGGAGTAAAAGAAAAGGCACATGTAGTCTAATAGCAGTACTTATCATTGAGTTCTTTTAAAACTTGAATTAAAAAGCAAATTTAAAGAGAATAGAAAAGAAATAAGCAGATTCAAGATTTCATTTATATAATGGAAATTTATAGAACTTTATTTTATTTACATTTAAAGTTACAAAAGAAGCTAATAGTACTTCTGATAGTAAGTGGTTACTGCAGCCCATAGATACTTGCAACCCATTTCATCTCTCTCTCTCTTTCTCTCTTTCTCTCCTAGCCTTAAAACTGAAATCCAACACAGATGGTGAACCGCAAAAACAGATAAGAGGGGTTGTATTTTACGCCTGACTTATGCGAGGTCGTTATACCACCAGCTTTTGAAAGCCATAAGATATTTCTGGCATTTTCCATAGTCGCTTGTCGCTTCTTACGGCACTTACAGGACAAAATGGCAAACACAATTATTATATGAAAAATATAAATATTTCATTCATTAAAGCCTGTCTAAAGTCCGCTACAGAACATGGACCCCCATAGATAGCCTTATAATAGAAACCAGCAGCGTCAAAGGTGCGAGACGTCTGATACTGTGAACGTCAATTAGCCTACCAAGCGTAACGATTAAGGCAAATGCTTCCCACAACAGGTAACAGTCTAGCAGTGGACTTTTTAAATTTTGAAAAAAAATCTAATAATTGCATCGGGGCGGTAACTCTACAAAGCAATGAAATCGCACGGGGGAATAGGTTGACGAGCGGAACTACACCTTACTCATTCATTTTCGTTTTGCAACAAATATCTTTGACAATTTATTCAATGACGTTTTGGTGGCGCTGCCGTCGCGCTACAAGCAAAAACGTACCGAAGCCTAAATCACGCTATCAAAGTTCCGAACTACTGCGCTACATATCAGCTCATGCGCAACAACTCTGTACTAACACAACACATGGAGAATTAGCTGCTCCCCGGATTGAACACATTGAATATAGATGGGATATTTGTCATAGCTGCCAGGCTTGGTAGGCGGGTTGTCAACCATAGTTTATAAATTATTTTGACTTTTTATCGAGAAGATGCTGCTGCCAATTCTTCATTTCTTTCCCTTTGTCACCCCTTACGACATCTGCGGGATGGTATGTGGTTAGGATTCTCTTACTCCACCACCAGACTGAAAAAAAAATCTAATGTTATGCAAATTTAACATTATCTTGTTTCCGAATTATATAAAGGTCATATTAATTAGAAACGTAAACAAACGTTTACGTATTTATTGTAATATTTATTTTTTTACACCTAAAAATAAATTAAATAATTCCCTAAAGATCTTGGGTATTGTAGACCAAAATGTAATTTCGTCGACAAGCGATTCCCGCGAGACCTCAAAGTACTTACAAATATCCCTAAGGATAACCGAGAGTATTCCTTCTTTCAATCTGCAGAAGGCAATGAAACATTAAAATAGATAAATCAGTAATCTACTCGCGCTTACTAAGGGGTGCCTGGAATCAAAAAATATAGTATTTCATTGGTTCTTACAAAATGGAGATCAGAAATGCTTTTATCATTCAAGTATTTGAATTTCCTACGAGCTTACGTTCCTGGATAAATTCCTTTTAAGACGCGGCACGAAACCGTCCGCGAGCGCCGAACCTAAGTATACTGACCCGTAGATTCTACGCGCATTACATTTTACATAATCTTGACTTGCTTATCGTATATACTAAGAGAATATTTGGCTTCTACCGAGCTTTTATTTGCTTTCTGCGTTTATTTATTTTAAAAAAAGTTTTTGTAATAATCACAGTAAGTGAGCAACCCGGGTTCAATCCCCGCCAGCACCAATGAAATTGTTACTAGAAATTTTAAGTGTTGATTTACCAGGTGGTCGGCGGTGAAGGAAAAACATCGTGGGGAAACCTGCATGTCTGAAAATAGGAAAATAAAATATATTTCGAGACATGTGAAGTTGGCCAACACGCATTGGGGCAGCGAGGCGGAAATTTCCTTGTCCTAAAACCCTCTCAGAAGTGAGAGGAGACCTGTGCCCAGCAGTGGGACGTATATAGGATGTAATTTTAACTTTTAATTAGAATGGGTAGATATATAATGTATTTGGAATACGAACCGAAAAGTAAAAATGAAAAAAAAAACTCTTTCTCGACGTAAGAAATTAAAAGTTCGTTTGTCAAATGCCTACAAGTTGTTTTAATCTACTAGCGGTTCAAAATGAGATTCCGCTGCCCGAAGAAGAAATGGCGAAAGAAAGTCCGCAGGTATTCACTTTTTTATTTTTTAAAGGCCATTGACACAGTATTATTTATCCAAATTATATAAAAATAAACCCATAGGTAATCAAATTATGTTCAATAGTAAAACTACCAGCAATATTTTACAAATTTAATTCTAATAAATACACTGCAAGCCCATGCAAACCTACAAGCCGCGCCTGTTCAGAAGTATGATGTGCGTGGCAACCATCGCCCTCCTCGACCATTTTGAATGGAAAAACCATTTTAAAATTATATAAAGAGACTTGTATAGACTACCTTAGTCTACCACACAAAAAACTGCGTTTGCCAACCCGCTTGCCTAGCGTAGCAACTATGGCAATTATCCTCTTATAAGGGAATCTATGGAGGAGGCCTATGTTCAATTGTTGATTTTAATATGCTGTAATGGTAACAGTAACGGTATGTTTTTTAGTCATAGAAGTAAATTTATAAAGCTACTAATTTTAAGATAAGAACCAATGTGGATTACAATAGTGAAAAGTAATTGTAAAAATTTACTATTTTAATATTACTCATTTTTAACTTCCGACGTTTCGAGTGATTTGCAGTACCATGGTCTCATCTCGGGATACCTTTAGTTTTTAAGTATTAATTTTGGTCCGATCTACGTTGAATGAGCTTACTGTATCTTAAAGTCTTGCATTGGTTTGCATTTAAATTCATTAATGACAGGGTTCCAAGCAGGTGGACAGATGGCTACAGATACCCGTATACAGCCGGGTTTTTTTTTTTAAATTAGGATATTTTATAATTTCAACAGCCTCCCGTATTACCCTTGGTAGGAATCGATGTTCTTTTGCGAAGATTTGTGGTCAATCAAATATTATGTTATAATAACGGGGGCCTTTTAAAATATGATCACATACTGCAGACTTCCCGGAGCGCAGAATGTAAATAAGCTAAATTAAACGCGATAAAATCCGTAAACGTAGATTTATTCAACATGTGAGTTTGCCTGAATATATGTTAGCTTGTATTAATATATTTTTTCTTTGCGTATTTTTCTGTAATTAATATCTTATTTGATTGTTTCAGGTAAGCATTTAATGTACATGACTACACAAAAGGATCAAACTTGTCAAACTACACGTAAGTAAACTAAGGTCAACAAAGACAGATAAACAAACTCTACGTACATTCCAAGTGACGCAGACTTCGTCTGCAAAATATAAGGAAAAGTTCTCAACAACATTAATTTAATCTTAAGTATTATGAAATTTACGAAATATTATATACCAATACATGAACATAAATAGATTTCAATATTCAATAAACCGAAAATACACCTAATGACTTGGTGCTTCGAAGATTCACTAGTTATGAAAACGTCAATATATTAGAGACGCCTAAATGCATGTGGACCTAGTTTTTGGAATAAGTATTAATGAATAGAATAAAATAAAAGCATTTTGATTCAATATAGATTACAAGAATACTTACTGAAAGTCATAAAGTATAGGTGTTTAACGACCCAATGTCATAGTTAACGGCTAAAGTAAAGTAAAGTAAAGTTACAGCCTATATATACGTTCCACTGCTGGGCACAGGCCTCCTCTCATTTCTGAGAGGGTTTTAGGGCAAGGAAATGTCCACCGCGCTGCCCCAATGCGTGTTGGCGAACTTCACATGTCTTCGAATTTTTTTTTTGATTTCTCAGACATTCAGGTTTCATCACGATGTTTTCCTTCACCGCCGAGCACGTGGTAAATCAGCACTTAAAATTGCAATTAACAATTTCATTGGTGCCGGCGGGGATCGAACCCGTATTGCTCGCGTACTGTGTAACTTACAGCGAGAGCTAACCATCTGAGCTACCACGGCTATCTTCAGATTAAAATTATGAATTTTTGGTCCGATCTACTCAGTTCATAAACTTACAGGATCCCAAGCAGATAGTAGCACCCTATATTTATACATCTTCTCTATTGAAATTAATATATTTTCAAATTTCTCATCCTTGGATGGAATTGGTGTTCTTTAGCGAGGATTTATGGTCTATCAAATCTGATGTAGTGACGCGGGCGATCTTGTAAGTGTTCACAGACTGCCAACTTCCCGGGGCGTCGATTCTTCACATCAGCTATGTGTTCTTTTACGCGGACGATAAAAGACCATTAAAAAACCCGCGTAAAATCGGTAAAAACTAGTTTAATTTAAATGTGTAGAGTTCGAGTAAACCTACAAAATCATTATGTAAAGCTTCGGTGCTCTTTTCTACCGACTTCAAAAAGGAGGATGCACTCAATTCGACTGTATGTTTTTTTTAATGTGTGTTACCTCATAACTTTTTTCTGGGTAAACCGATTTCGATGATTCTTTTTTTAATTGAAAGTTGGTGCTTCTCATGTGGTCTCATATAAATTATGATCAAGGTCTGACCAATAGTTTTTAAGTTATTCTTAATAATTAATATTGAAGTCGGTTGTACAAAATTTTTAATTTTAAATTATTTTCTAAATTACTCTCTCACTCTCGAAATGTTCTAAAAAGTTTATTACTTTATTGTTACACTAATCCACTTGCATTATGCTATACAGAATTATCACATTATGGAAGTACACTTAGCGAGCTTAGGTGCTACTGAATCACAGAACAGTACGTACAGTGTACACACGCGCTTTCGCGCCGCCCTTTCATTGACTTCCGCATGAAAAACCGCCAACTTGAAAAACCAGTAGCGCAAGCAACAACAGCGAGGAGCGGATAATCTAACCATTTCCATACTCGCACTGCCCTCTTTCATGCTCAATTACCTGCTCACTGTCACGGGAAAGGGCTGGATGTAAATGAGGCTTAAGACTCGGTATGAATTTCGTTTAGTACATCTCAACGATGTACGCCTTTGTTTTGATTCTCAATCGGAACAAGTATTTGTGTAGTCTGAATTTTTTTTTGGTTCTGGATAAAGTAAAGTAAAGTTACAGCCTATATACGTCCCACTGCTGGGCACAGGCCTCCTCTCATTTCTGAGAGAGTTTTAGGGCAAGGAAATGCCCGCCGCGCTGCCCGAATGCGTGTTGGCGAACTTCACATGTTTTCGAAATATTTTTTTTTTGATTTCTCAGAACATGCAAGTTTCCTCACGATGTTTGCCTTCACCGCCGAGCACGTGGTAAATCAGCACTTAAAATAGCAATTAACAATTTCATTGGTGCCGGCGGGGATTGAACCCGGGTTGCTCGCGTACTGTGTAACTTACAGCGAGCACTAACCATCTGAGTCACCGCGGGTCTGGATGTTTGTCTAAATATAATTTATAAATGTACAACATCTCCACAATACAGGAAACAATTATAGGTGAGGCGGGGTACCATTTTTTTAATGAAAATGAAGAAAACAAGAAAATAAGTTTGCCTAACGTCTATATTCAGGCCTATGTTCAGCAATGAATCTGTGATGGGCTGTAATGATAATGATTTAATAATAATTATTAATAACAATAATAATACTTTATTTCCACCACTTGTATAACTATTACATTTATAAATAAATACTATATAATCTATATTTAGATCATATAGTATTTATTTATAAATCTGTATTTCAGATCACAGTGCTCTTCCTTAATACATATTAACATACTAACATAAGTATAGCTCAAATAGAGGATACAACAAATAAAATTTTAAACATCATCATAACAAAATGTGTTTAGTGATAAAAAGGAAAATATTAAAATGTTTATTAAAATGTATCTCTTTGTGTATAATATAATATGTTAAATGCATGTGTGCGTGTAAGAGGGATTCTCATGGATTAATTCTGATGTGTTCTCAATATCCACTCTATGATCAATTTAGTAAATTTGTTAATGGCTTTAAATTTGGCTAGCCCCTTTCTTACAATTGCGCTTGCGTTCCATTCCTATGTTGCTCAATAGCATTCAACTTACCGTTAAATATGTACAATCTAAACATCGGAAACAAATATACAATTAAAACATTTTAATAAAGTTGATATAACTCAGAAATGACAAACAATTTCACAATACAATAGCAACTCCAACTTTAATTTTCAAAGCTTTGACACACTAATGAGATTAATTTCTGAAATTCAATCAGGTATGACAAATCAGATAAGTCCAATGTTTACATTAATTTTAAACATAAACAAGACGAAATTCGTATAAACATGAATTGAGCTTGAAGGAGAAAATTACAAATATTCGTACCTCACGCAATTACAGCCTTAATTACTTGCTGGTTATAAGTTTTGATGTGTACTGAGGTGAAAAATTAAGTAAGAGTCTCAGAGCGTCTGTCGATTCGTTGTGAGGGAATTAACACGTGTAACTTTAATAAAGATACGAGTACTATTTCGTTTTCTTCTGTTATTATTAGAGTAAATACGAACCTGCAATTTTCTTTAGCATTTTAATATATAAAACACTTTTGGAACTTCCCTACAATTTCTTATTTTTAAATATAAATAATTAAAATGTTTTTCTGTTTGCCTTTTTGAATTTGACTTTTCCGAATTTAGACGGCTTCCTATCGCGGAAGCTTAGTATTGAGTTGATGCGCTGAGGGCTGCAAGTTCGAATCCCGCACAGAACGAGTATTTTCCTGGCTTATAAAAATAATAGTTATGGTTCTGGATGTTTGTCTTTGTGAAATTTATGTATGTAAATTGCCTAAACGTTCAAAGAAGGGTTCATAATTTCCCACGAACTACATTGACATATTGCATTTATTTTCTTCTTTGGACAGAGAATGCTTTTGAAAATTACAGCCTATATGTGTCCCATTCCTGGGCACAGGCTTACTCTCAGTTCTGAGAGGACTTTAGGGAAAGGTGATTAAATGGCATGTTGGCGGGTGTAATAGAAACATTTTTTAATTTTTCGGATATAAATCAGTATTGCAATTAACAATTTCATTGGTGGTGGCGGAGTTGTGGCTCCTCTACTGTGTACTACTACTACTGTACTATTACACAGCAAGTGCTTAGCCTCTGAGTTATCACTGCTCTATGCTTTTGCAGAATAATTTTTACAACCTTTACTATAATCATTAGCACCTACGAACAAATCTAAAACTTTCCAATCAGGCTTCAATATTGTTTTGTAATATGGGAGCAACAATTAAACTAACAGTTCACCTAATTGTAAGGACGTATATGGATTAATTTAGCATACAGTCACCTGTAAGCTGTTTCAACAAACAGGTGGTAAAATTAAAAATTTTGTACAACCAACTTCAATATAAATTATTAAGGATAACTCAAAAAATAAAATTTTATTAACATCTGACCAGAGGTCAGATCTTAATAAAATTTATATGAAATTACATGAGAAGCACCAGCTTTAAAATAAAAAAAGAATCATCGAAGTCGGTTGACATAGAAAAAAGTTATGAGGTAACACACATTAAAAAAATACAGTCGAATTGAGAATCTCCTGTTTTTTTTTTTAAATTGGTTGAAAAGGCCGCAAAGCGTTGTTACCCAGAAGAACTAGAAAAATAATTTTCCTTATTATTCCATAACAAGAAGACAAATATTTTACTGCATTTAAAACTGTTTGTTACTATCAATTTGTATACAATTTTTACCTTTTTCTCATTCTTCTGATTTCTTAAATTTACGCAAACACTACACATGTTTTTTTATTAGTTTCCAAAATTTAACGCGATAAAATCCGTAAAAAATGTACGTGTCAGCTCCGACGCAAGACTGGAGTTTACTCCTGAAAAACGATTGTTAAAGTATATACAATAGGCAAAAGAAGTAAATGAACCCATAGGTTTATTTATATTGATTTGATAAAAAACACCCGATGGGAAAGAAAGGTTCTCGAGTGGCAGCTTTGTACCGGTAGGAGAAGTGTAGGACGGCTCCCCATTAGATGGATTGACGACCTGGTAAGACATGAAGGAAGTCGATGGGTGCAGGTTTATTGGTGACCCAAATTTGGTCAAAACCAATCTTACCAGCCTCGAACACAGGCGCAAAGTAGCCAGCCTTTCGGTTTTCTACAGAATGCATTTCGGAGAGTGTGCGCAGGAATTGCATAATTTAATTCCTCCCTCTCCCTTCCACCATCGGACAACCAGACGTTCGGCCAGTCTCCACCCTTTCGTTGTTGACCTACCACACGTTCGAACCAAACGGTTTGCTGCGTCGTTCATCATGCGTACACCAAAGGAGTGGAATAAGTTGCCAGCATCTGTGTTTCCATCCGGTTACAATGTGGGTGTCTTCAAGGCAAGAGTGAATAGGCTTTTGTTAAGTCAGTACGCTTCACCATCTTAGGCTACATCACCATTTACCATCAGGTGGGATTGTATTTAAGCGCTGGCTTAAAATAATATTTTAAAAAAGGTGGCTCAGGACCGGCATTCATTGAGACCTATGTTCAGCAGTGGACTTGTGAAGGACTGTAATGATGATGATGATAAAATATATTACATAAATTATATTATATAACAATATATGACTTATATTAATTTCGCGCATGTTGCGCAGAGGAAAACCATAACGGCTTCACTTTTTGTTAACGCTTGATTTTATTACCCATCTATTTTTCATACCGCGTGCTATATATGAAACGATTCTTAAGGAGTAAGCTCGAGTAAACTCCAATAAGCTCAAATTAGTTTTATTTGTCACATGTTTACCATAAATACACACTCTATTAAATACAAATATATCGGAGTACTAATATAAAATCTAATATAGAAATGAATATTTTAGGTGTATATTCAATCAATTGATAGGAATTTTTCTTCGTTATTACATAAAAAATTGTCTACGTGATTTCATTTTGCAAGTCGCTAAAAACATGATTAACGAATACAGCGAACTCGGTGGATATTCGTGTCAAATCCACGGCATGGGTCAATTAAAATCATAATTGAGTATTTCGGAGTCTACCGACGCGACGAAAGGATACGAAATTGATCGCTGTGTCGCTGTAACTGAGACTCAATTTCGATGAATTAAAACTATCCACTTACTACGTTTAGCACTAAACATTGCTAAAGGTTTTACGAGGGCTTGTAATAGTCAAGCCAAATAGAGGCTCTAAATTTATTTTAATAAGTTTGCATTTAATATCATCAAACGTTGTCTGCAAAATTAAATTGCTCTTTTAGCACGTATAGGAAGTGGGGATTTTCATACAATATTCCAATTTTACACTAAGATAGAATAATTTGTAAATAAATGAAAAATAATTATTTAGTCTAAATCACGCTGTTGAAGTTTCCTAACTACTTCGGTATATATAGATCAGCTCTGTACTTACCACATGAAGCATTAGCTGCTCCCCAAGCTTAATAACATATCCGGTGCGGGATTTTTCCTTTTCCTCCAATGATCTAAGCATAATATCAAAACCGTTATAGCCTATCAAAAATCAAAATATAAAAACATTCGCTGTCCCGTGTACTGCATATAGTTCAATTGTTATTGTTTTACTATTGTGTCTGAAAATCGGTCAGTGAAAGTGTTAAACCGCCAATCCACGGTAAGGCATAGGTAACCGTAATACATTACATGTTTATTCCTCTTCTTCTTTTTTTAAGTCTACTCGCGTTGCTGGAATTTCTCTTGTATCACGTAGATTATTTGCAGAGATATAAAACAATGTAGTGGCGGTATAAGAATATCCACTACCCCATATCATCCCGTGGGTGTCATAAGAGGCATCAGAGGGAAACAAATCAGGAGACGGGCAGCAGCGTCTTCCTAATAGGGACTAAAAATAAAAATAAGCTGCGGCTGTCAACTCGCTTGCCAAGCATGGCAATTATAGTAAATATCCCCCTATGGTGCAATCTATGGACACTCAGCAGTGGACTTTAGTAGGCTGTAACGCTATATAAAACAGATAGGCATGGCTATGTGTCAACTGCTTTAGTGTCTGTGTAGTGGCGATGTCGAAAAATTTACATTTACAAACTTATTCGAAATTACGGTTCTTCGAATGGCTTTTGTCTCTAATATTCCCTAGATATTATAAAAATGATTGCAAGACACTCGATGATACGAATGGGGATAAACTGTGGGAGAGATGTAACAACTTTGTGTATTATGGTTTTCCTCTGCGCAACATGCGCGAAATTAATATAAGTCATATAATGTTATATAATATAATTTATGTAATATATTTTATCATCATCATCATTACAGCCCTTCACAAGTCCACTGCTGAACATAGGTCTCAATGAATGCCGATCCTGAGCCACCTTTTTTAAATATTATTTTAAGCCAGAGCTTAACTACAATCCCACCTGATGGTAAGTGGTGATGTAGCTTAAGATGGTGAAGCGCACTGACTTAATAAAAGTCTATTCACTTTTGCCTTGAAGACACTCACATTGTAGTCGGATGGAAAGACAGATGCTGGCAATTGATTCCACTCTTATTCTGTACGCATGACGAACGACATAGCAAACTATTTGGTTCGAATGCGTGGTAAATCAACAACGAAAGGGTGGAGACTGGCCGAACGTCTGGTTGTTCGATGGTGGAAAGGAGAGAGAGGAATTAAATTATGCAATTCCTGCGCACACTCTCCGAAATGCATCCTGTAGAAAACCGAAAAGTTGGCTACTTTGCTCCCGTGTTCGAGGCTGGTAAGATTGGTTTTAACCAAATTTGGGTCACCAACAAGCCTCTTAGCACGCCTTCTATTGAGTCCAAAGCTGCGAGGTGGCATTTTACAGCACCAGACCATATATGGCAGCAATACTCCATGCACGACCAGACTTGCGCTTTATATAGAGTAAGCAGCTGTCCTGGTGTGAAGTACCGCCGCAGCTTTGCAACGAATCCTAGCTTCCTTGCAGCTGCTTTGGCCTTGGGCTCAATGAACTATCCAAAGTTCAGGTTTGAGGATATCTCAACCCCCAACAACTCAAGGCGGTCAGTATACACCGATATATCATTGGTATATACCAATGATACATTTCGGAAAGAAGGAGTCGAGGTGAGCTGGCTCCTTTTTGCAGTGAAGAGACACACTTGTGTTTTGGAGGCGTTGAATTTCACAAAATTAGCATCGCCCCATTCGCAGACTGCCTGTAGTGTGAGATTCACACGTTCAACTATAGCTTCTCTTTCTGGATTTGATCCCTACTGGCCCGAGCACTTGGTTGGTACCTCTCTATAACTGTGCTGTCGTCTGCGTACCCACAGATACCAGGTATAAGCAGACCATTAATATGCAGCAGGAAGAGAGTTGCGGAGAGAACAGACCCCAGAGGAACACTGGCGTTAGTAGCCACAGGATCGAATGAGCAGCCATCGACGACGACCCAGAGAAACTGTTCACTCAGAAAGTCCTTTATCCAGTCAATCAGGCCTGGGAATAAGCCCTAAGCTGGAAGCTTACCCAAAAGGCTAGCGTGCCAAGTTCTGTCAAAGGCCTTCGAGACATCAAGGGAAACAGCAAGTGCTTCCCAACTATTCTCGAGTGCCTCGCGCCATACGTGCGTAGCATACGCTAAAAGGTCCCCAGCTGACCAATTTTGGCGAAACCCGTACTGGCGGTCACTGAGGAGGTCATTCTGTTCTAGGTATGCCATTAAGCGGCCGTTCAATGTACACTCCATAATCTTGCACAGTATCGGGTTGAGTGGCCGATAATTTTCAAAGTCGGCACGGCTGTCTTTTTGAAACAGGCTACACGTCGGCTAGCTTCCACGATTTTGGCACTATTCCATTCCTAAATGAGAAGCGGAACAAGCGTGTCAGCACAGGAGACAACTCAGATGCACAAGCCTTTAGACCTATAGCTGGTATACCATCTGGTTGGTATGTTTTGTGTTTATGTGTAATATAAATATTTCTAAATATTGGTACATGTCTGGCATAGTTGGCTGTAAACTATGAGTACGTGATGCGACCTACTGATAATGAAGCTTTCGACAACGTAGAAGAAAGTGTTGAAGCTGCATCTATAACTATTTTCAACAACCATTTCAACGTGGTAGAGCCATGCTGCAGCTATATTATGGTTGTAGCACGAATGGGTCGGCTTGACCGAGGTAGGACTACGTTCTGACAGAATACCAGCTTAAAATACTGGAAACGAGGCATTCCTTCCATCTTGGTCCTCAGGGGTGACAGCGCATCTGTATGTTGATTCTTAATCGAGGATAAATGTAGATGTCTATGGGCCTTAGCATCCACTTACCATCAGGTGGACTGTGTGTTCGTTTGTCACCCATATTCTATTTTAAAAAAAACCCACCGACTTCTCAGTGTCTGCGCCATGAAAAAGCAGGATTTACTTATCTAGCCTAAAAGTCTGTGTGGGTAGGTACCACCATTTTACTCTCTCTCTCTCTCTCTCTCTTACTCTGCCACAGGCAGCAGTGAGTGCGCTGCTGTGTTCTGGTCTTAAAAGTACAGAGAGTCACCACCACCTAATTCCTCTGAGGTGACAACGCATTTGTAGCCTTTCTTAAGTTGGAGTTAGCTGTAAATATCCATGGGCTACAATAGCCACTTACGATAACATACTGTAAAAAGAAGGCCGGCAACACATCTAGAGTTCATGGGCGGCGGTAGTCACTTACCATTAGCTGACCCGCATGCTCGTTTGCCCACTCTCAAATAAAAAAAAAGTTTATTTTCATTTTAATATTATAAATGAAAAAATAACAAAGGCAACATTATTATTTTTTAATACAAGTACATACCATGTCAATAGAAAATCTCAGCAACTCAGCACTATTCATATCACAACCCTATGATTTTTTAACGAATTAAAATAATTAAACAAAGCGGCAACCACACCCGCGCACCTACACAAAAACAAGACAGAGTACATAAATTTCAGCAACAAATGTCGGACGCGGGAGCCTATGCAAATTTCGTTTGCGAGTAATCCACTCAGTGAGATTGCCGTTGATTGATAGACGTAAATTGGAAATAGGCTACGCATTCCGTGCGACCGGCACTGCCACAGGCGTTGGCGCGACAAACGTACAGTGCTGACGCGGAAAGTCAATCCGGGGTGTGGTGCCAGCATTATCCACTAACGGTGGGGGATTTTAGTCCTATTGCATGTTTTAGTGACTTTCTTTAAAATAACCGAATGCAATGTGTAACGCAATACTACAAAAGTAATTCCTATCTAAATATAACTAAGTAATTAAGACCCTTTAAAGATACTTACCGTTACAGTCAATTAAAGTCCACTGCTGAACATAGGCCTCCCCCATAGATTGCCTCATAAAGGAGGATATTTGCTATAGTTTCCACGCTTGGCAAGCGGGTTGGCAACCGCAGATTTTTGTTATTTTTAGTCGTTATTAGGAAGACGCTAGTGCCCATATCCTGATTTGTTTCCCTCTGTCGCCTCTTACGACACCCACGGAATGATATCGGGTGGTGGATATCCTTACACCGCCAGTACACGAAAGGTTAAAGGTGACTTATAATAATGCAATAATGTGTAGTATTGCTTTTTCAGAATGTTGTAAAATATTCGTTCACAAAATTCAAAATATTCACTTTTTAGCTGTCTCGGTGAACTGGCGGGGGGGGGGTCTGGGGAGGGAACATATGTATCCATAAAATTTTTCTTAAATTATAAAAAATCTAAGTACCCTCAAAAAGTTTTTCCAAGTACCCTCAACATAATTCAACTTAAATTAACGGGAAGTTATTAACTACTTGTTTGTGATCTGTTAATCAACAACTTGCACGCAATTCGTGTACGTATGCTGTTAGTGCTCGAACACGATGCTGGTATTAGTTTTACGATGTTTTTTATAGCTCTAATTGAAATTGACACCGTCGTATGTTTTATTGCCACATTTTATTTGTTCTTTCTATTGTGAATTAAAAACTAAAAGGTCGAGCTGTTTAGGCTTCCAATGCTCCTTGTCGTCATTTCTTTACGACTTGGCATACAGGCAATTAAAAGGAAAGGTCTGTAAACTTCGAAATTATCTCTTTTTACTGCGATAGTACGAAAGGCAAGCATTTCATGGTGAAAGAGTTTATGTTTAAGTATGTTAAAAAGCGAAAATTTCGTTAGTTACTCCCAAAGACTTCTATGTATACTACTAAATCATTTGAAGAAAGCCGCCTCAAGACTTTAGACGCAAAACGCCAACTGCGCAAATAGAGACCTAGGCCCTCCTACACATACAACTACAACTCTGCTGGACAACTCTACTGCCATGCATGTCAAAGAGCTTTTAAGACCAAGTTCAGCCTAGCAAGCCATATTAGGACTCATGATAGGAAAATATCCTAATATCTGGGGTCGCCGTCATCGAAATCGGGAGGACTATAATATGTATACTACTAGACTGGCAATTCAGAACAAAAACTGTGTCGCCAAACCTGTAAGCCATGCATTTGTATTTTCATTTACGACAGTTACTATTTTTAGGCAATTACGAAATAAAGTTACATACTTATCTGAAACAAACTCCAAATCAGGCTAACAAAGTGCGCACATAACACCGTTTTCTTATTAACATTAAACAAAATCAGTTTTAGATTGTGGAAAACAACTCACATGGTTCACAAAACAAAGAACTAGTATTTTTACTCGCTCGCAGTCGACTGGAGGAATTACGGAGAATTGACCGGAACTTGGAGCGCAATGTGTTAAGGCCGCAGACCCCATCTAGTAGAATACATAGAAGTCTTTGGTTATCTTAAAACAAAGTAAACTTTTGAAGTTACCGTTACCGTTACAGTCTGTCAAAATTCCACTGCTGAACATAGTCCTTTGCAAAGTTGACATGCTTGGCAGGCGGTCTGGTGACCGTAGTTTTTTATTTTTGGTTGTTATTAGGAAGACGCTGCTGCCCATCTTTTGTCTATTCCCTCTGTCGCCTTTTACATCAACCACAGGCCGATTTAGAATAATAAACATTGCCACTGCTCGGTTAAATTTTTGAAGTAAATATTTAATATAGACTAACCTCCCAGATTTGTACGGGTTCTTAATGCCACTAATTAGTGTATAATATGTTACATAAAGTCTAGTGTGCGGGTTTTTTTTTAGTGAGGTTTTAAAACCTTTTTAGAAATAAATAAATTCTATTTGTTTTACTTATTCAGAAGGAGTAAAAACTTAACTGCTCGGTTTAATGTTGTTGTAAACCTCTTATACTACTAGCAATGCTATGAAAGGAACTAGGACACGCTAAGTTATAAGATGTTATATGACTCACGCAATACAAATGATTAACTAGTTTCATGTCCGCCCTTAACTGTCAGTTTAGTGGTAGAGTATGTGACTGCTAAGTCGCTTCGGGCAAGGTTCGGATGTCTATAGGAGCTAACATGTTTTCTGCATACGATATTTTTGTATTTTTGTCGTGATTGTACATAAGCTAATCACTATATATACTTCATAGTCTTAGCTTAGCATGAGTAAGTGCCTATATACTGATAAAAGAAAGAAAAAAATATTTTATTAGTCAGTACAACACAACGTACACTAGAAACAAGACAAGTGAGTCAGTCTTTTGTTGAACTAAGTAAGCGCGCTTGACTTTTTTTATAGGATAAGGGTGACAAGCGAGCACACAGTCCACCTGATGGTAAGTGGTTGCTGTGGCCCATAGACATCTACATCTATCCTCGATTACGAATCAAAATGCAGATGCGTTGTCACCCGTGAGGACTAAGATGGAACGCCTCGTTTCCAGTAAAAAGGGTTTCTGGTTTTCTATACTCACCATACGAAACACACTATTTTTAAACCCCGACGCAAAAAGAGGGATGTTATAAGTTTGACCGCTATGTGTGCCTGTCTGTCTGTCTGTATGTTGTCTATGGCACCGTAGCTCTTAATCAGGTGAACGAATTTGTGTGCGGTGTTTTTTTGTTTGAAAGGTGACTTCATCGATAATGTTCTTAACTATGATACAAGAAAATCTGTTCGGTCGTTTGAAGATTATCAGCTCTTTTGTTTCGGAGTTTTTTTAATTTTCAATTTTATATTATTAGCTACGTACCACACATATACATTTACCATCAGGTGGAATAGTATTAAATAAAAATAATTTTAAATGTTTTATAGCTTTAAATTTTAACTTTTTTAATTCCCGACGTTTCGGGCGTTTACAGGGGAGATGGGAGGGACTGACCATGCGTGCTGTAAAGCACTGAACAAATCAGTAAGCTGAAGTGTAAATGGATCGGCCGCATAGCTCAAAGACGCCAACAGGAATCGAACTTGGGTTACGGTACTTGGGTAGATTACGCGAGCAACCCGATTTTGGGTTATTTTAGTACTTTTAAATATACGGTGAGCATTTAGCCCTCATTAAAAACTAGTTTTTCTTATATGAACTTATTTTAATCTCACTTAAAGTTAGTATGTTCTCATTTCTTTTCGCTCGTCACATCACATTGAGCTAGCTCCCCGCAGTAATCGAGTGACTTGATGCAATATAGAACGAAGCAAGAGGGCAATGGGGCCGATGACTCCAGCAACACGAATGGACGCCAGTCTCCTCGATCGTCGCTTTGGAACTGTAGATTTAGTTATAACTTTCATGTCTGAATTCAGTTGAGAGATAATAGAGTTACGTTTCATTACAATTTACTAGTGTTTCATAATATTATTTCAAAACAAAATTTGTACTCGCAAACAATAGTTTTGTAGCAAAAACTTTCTTGTAAATTTTAAAAAGTATTGTTGCGACCGTAACGCAACACTTATTAAAATAGGAGAAAGTATTTAGTGTTATCCCGCATTTAGTTGCATTTTATTTACAACTGGCTGTTCCCCGCAACTTCGTCCGAGTGGATTTTTTTACAATTGAATTTCATGGTTTTAAATATTTTTTGCTTAGAATTCCTTATAACATCAGTTATCTGCCAGTGAAAGTCCCGTCAAAATTGATCGGGCCATTTCGGAGATTAATTGGAACAAACAGACAGACAAAATCTTTAAAAATTGTGTTTTGTTATAGGTACCGATTATACTTTCATATGTATTTAGTTAAAAGCTGTTATTTTAAAGTTACAAACATACACTTCTATTTTATTTACTGTTTAAAAATTCAGGTCAACATTGCTGAGCTGGCTTCAACGCAGCATAGTCCTGAACTGCTTGCTTTCATCGACCGCACGCATGTCTTTTAACGCTACACTAATGCCATGAACTTGCACCACTACTAGCACAACTACTACCACTCCTTTCCATTCCTAAGGGTATGTCTATGTAGGCTCCCACTGCTGTGTTCCAGTCTTAAATTAATGTAAGCTGAAGTAATTGTTCGTAGTCCTAGGTTAAAAGGTTTTGTTGCAGAAGCCACTTAGGTGGACTTTTAGCTCTTTTATCACTTTTATTTGACAAAAGGAATAAAAAACACCTAGTGTTGTTACCCTACAGAGTCTATCAGCATTTTATATAAATGATATTATTGTTCAACGCCAGTTTCAAACACTTTCAGTTTGTTATGAACTCAAGTCGTTGGTAGAGACATAAAAATTTACGTGTTTGGGACTTAATCGCCCGCTCCATATCCATTATCCTAAAAAAAGTATCATTTGGATAAACGATTACAACGGGACCGAATAACCTTTTTGTATCTATTAGAGTACAACAATATTGACTGCCATTTAATCTCAATTTGTGTACGAGAGGACAACTGAATTGCTAGTATTGGTCCAGTAAAGGACCAAATAAAGGTTACAAGTAATTTTAGTCACTGAGAGGTTAAGTTTAAATGACTGTTTATAGAAAAAAAACCTGCTGCAGTGATTTAACTAATCCTTACCTATTGTTTAATAATTGGTCCGTCTTTTAGTGATCATGTAACTTGTAATCGACTTGACCAATTGTGGTCATACTCACACATTAAATTACTTTTGTCAAGACGATGATTCATAGTTCGAAAGGTGGACCTAAATAACTCATACTCAGCTTAGCGACAAAAAAATAACAAACCTGGATCCGATAGGTGGCGCTGAGATCGAGTTATGAGTATATTTTATAATTTTATTATAAAAAGTCGTGAAGGAGTGAATTTGGATTGTAAATCATCACGCCACCTACCAGAAAGGGTTTAACAATGTCTGCCGGGCCAGTTAATAATATATATGTGTGTATAAATTATGTTTATTTGGAATGTATTTATATTACTTTTATGTCGCAAGTTTTTGACAGTTCATGTTCGCCATATTTTTTATTGTGTGCTTACGTCATATAGACTATTTTACCTAAGACTTTACCCGCAAAATGACCTTTAATCATTTTGTCGAAATTTGCCTATTATTTAATAATTAAGCAAGAATTACAAAGTTTAAAGTTTTGGAACATATTTAAATAAGAGTTAAAATGTAAATTCTATCGATATATGTCTAAGTGGTAAGATAATAATATATTACAATCGTATATTTTTATGTATTTTGCGTATATGTTAACAGGGAACGGACAATTAACTTTAGTATTTGAAATAAAAAAAATTGCCTGCGATAAGTACCTTACATCTACTTAAGTAACAAAAGTATCTGAAAAAATCTGGGAAATAATATTTACTGATTGTAGCATTTAAACTTTACATAATATTTGCAGTAGCTAATCCACACACCGGAACACTAATTTACTCGTGTTCCATCATGCTTTTGGACTTTTTTATTTAACTTACATCTAGGCAACCGCATTCAAAACATACATTTATTCTGTTTTGAGAGCCTCAAACATATGCAAGTGGTTTAATTCACACACAATTTAACTTTACAAAAGTTATTTTACACATGTACGCAGTGGTTGCGTTATATATCCGAGCCCCGGGTTAATTGAACAGGGTGGAAAATTATGCAAACTTTCGCGCCAACATTTATGCTGGCGGACATTTTGTAAGGCAAGGCGTCCCGTACTCGCGGTGAGTCAATATTAATAGAGGATTCTGTCAATTATCTGTGTTTATTGATCCTTAAAATTACTATGTTAATATTATGATGTCGAGATGGAAGATAGTGATGGGTTACTTGCTTACATCAATTTGCTTTAATTTTAAAATTACTCTTTCTATTTTTATTTATTCACTAACAATATATTTTGCCGTGGGGTCGTGTAGTGGCGGTGTAAGAATAACCACTACCCCATAACATCACGTGAATGTCGTAAGTGGCGACAGAGGGAAACAAATCAGGAGATGAGCAGCAGGTTATTCCTAATAACGACTTAAAATAAAAAACTGCGGTTGCCAACACGCTTGCCAAGCGTGGCAACTATGGCAAATATCAATCCTATGAGGCAGTCTATGGGGGAGGCCTATGTTCAGCAGTGGACTTAACTTAATAGGCTGTAACTAGAACGGTAATATATTTTAACCAAAATATTATTTATGATTATATTTCCTTTAAGAACTCTCGTCCTTAGATCTACACAAAATGTATTGAATGTACAGTTTTTAAACATTAAATTATACAGTACGCTTGCATCATTGAAGTTCTTCTTCACGTTCATCAGTCCGTAAGAACCCATAGCTTGAAATGAGCCTTTCTCATTAAAGAGAGGGTTCAAATTTAACACTTTCACTGTCCGATTTTCAGACACAATACACTTTCACTGTCCGATTTTCAGACACAATAGTAAGACAATAGCAATGACCTATATGTAGTAAACTGGAGAGCGAAAGGGTCAAACGTCACACTTGAATTGAAGATTGCAATGTTGGACATGTTGCACCTTTGGTACTGCTCCGAGTCGTCGGTCTGGGTATTTCACTCCTGGCATAAACCCATATTAGCTTTCCGTCATATCACCTAATGTAAAAGAGTAAAATTGTGACACGATGGTACCCTAGAGAAGGAAAAAGGAAAACAGGTAGATCACAAAAAAAAATTGGGATGACTACATCAGACAAGTGGCAAGAGTGATGTGGGACAGAGTGCCTCAAGAAAAAAATGAATGGAAAAGGTTGGAGGAGGCCTTTGCCGACTGGCAAATAGATCTGTAGACAATAAGCAAGAACCAAATACTAGACTAGACTATGTTTTAATCTGTTATATGTAATAGAATACTAGTTTGATCTAAATAAAGTGCTATATTATTATAAATTATTATTATACATATCCCCTAATTTTCACTTCTTACGTCACTCACAAGGCGAAATGGGGTGATTGATTCTCTTCTTTCACTACCATACATCAATTGAAGTCGTTGATCCTAATTTACAGTAAAGAAATTGACAACATGCACTAGAAGCAGAATGACTGCCTATTACAATATTTAGTGGTATCTCAGAAGCATTCCTAGGCATATGCCGTGCAGTGGGACGTTTTTAGGTTGTTACTTTAAAATTAAAATTAAAACGAGATTAAATATTGATAGGCTCTCCCTGGCAGAGAATGAAGTTGCTGTATATACAAAATTTAACCGATGTTAAAACAAATATTACTTACTTTGATTTGTGTTAGTTGAGCGGTTTGATAGTTTAAGGCAGGGATAAAGATCTTTGAGTTGAATATAAACATCTTATATTCGCATTAGAAGCCTGAGGTGTTCCATGTGAGTTGCCTCACCCCGTTCTACACCACAATGATGAACATTATGACTCTCGCACGGAATTTCGCTTGTTTGATCTGTCAGCCTAACTGTTATTATAGGAGATAATACTGATTAAATAGCTTTAAAAGGATAAATACCTTCAAATTTGTTGCAAAATCTTTGATTTGGTTGATGACATAAATATAAAAATTGAATAAAACTTTTTTTCACGGATTTTATCGCGTTAAATTTAATAAAATAAAATCCGTAAAAGAAATAGTTTTATTCAATGTGTAATGTTCGCGTAAATATAAGAAATCATTAAATATAAAGATTAAGGTTTTATCTAATCCACCATTATTAACATATGTGTTATTTTAATAGTTGTAATAATTGTGCTCCTAAAAATCTTTGGTTTAAGGAATGAAATTAGTATTTTACAGATTTGACCGCGTTTAATTAAAGTTCATTTTCCTGAAGTTTTGAGTACTTTTAGCTAAAAATGATTTTTGGTCTATCTCCGGAAAACTAAGTTATCGTATTTTGAAGTTATAGTGACATATTGGAGTTAGACTTTAATAATATCAACTAGCATTCAGACTGGGCGTACAAGTTCCTCTCCGAAGCAGCAACCTGTGGCCGGTCCTTAACTTCCGGCCATTCTGTGAGCTCTTCTTAGTGCACGGTGTTTAGCAACACCACCAGCAATTAAGTCCCTTTCCTACGTAAACCACTTCTAGTAGAACCATTGAAAAACCTGCTTGCTAATCGTTGTTATAACGGTAAATCCTACTGGATAAGAAGTATACAGTACTTACCCAGTGGGTTATTTACAGGCTAATGAGAAAATTTTGTTTAAAAATATGTAGAAATGAACTAGCTAGCCCGGCAGACGGTGTTCTGCACTTGCCGCTAGTAGGCGCGATTTATTAATATATTTAGTGACTTATTTAAAATTTAGAAAATGTTAATTGGATGACTTTTTTTAAGGAATAATAGAAGCAGGAGGATGTACTAAAGCACGAAAATGGTCTGATTTATATTGTGAAGTAATATTATTATTTTTTATGTAAAGTGAAAAGTATTTAGTCACGTTAAATAAATGTGACATGCTTCCTCTTTCATTGTGATGATAAGTACATTCATGTCATAAGTCATCCGAAACGCTCCGAATTTATTCCGCATTCACTCTGCATTAACGCCAGTTTTAATTTGAGTTCACTCCGTATTTTTTACAGGGTAAATATAATAAAAACCTTTTTACAGCATAAAATTTTTAATATTTCGACTACAGCGCCACCTACCTAGGGACCAGATTTTATGACTTTCTTTTTGGCACTTAACCGACTTTGTGAGTATGAGTAATTATGGCCCATAAATAAAGAATTTGTTAATAACTTGACTACAACACTACATATCGGTTTCTAGCACAGCTATGAGCCATCATCGCAAAAAAATACACTGTGCGAAGATGAGCTAAATCGGTCAAGTCGTTTAGTACTTACACGATCACTAACAGACGCACCAATGATTATGTTTTTTTTTTTCAATTCTAATGCTTATCAAAAGTTTCCTGGACATACGCCTCCCCATAGATTTCCGCTTAGGGGCGATATTGGTCATAGTTGCTACGCTTTGCAAGCGGCTGGGCAACCGCAGTTTTTTTATTATTATTGAGTTGTTATCAGAAAAGTCCTGTTTTATTTCCTTTTGTTCTCTTGAGGCACCTACGAGATGATAATATGAGGTAGTGGATTATTTTACCCCACGACTGCATACGATTTTTTTATAATAAACTAGTTGTCTCCTGCGACTTCGCCCGCCTGGAATTTATTACGATTGGATTTCAGGGGTTTTAATATTTTTGCGCGGAACCCTAATTTTTCTTCTAAAATAAAAGTACCCCTTATAACATCAGCTATCTGCCAATGAAAGTCCCGTCAAAATCGGTCCAGCCGTTTCGGAGATTAGCCGGAACAAACAGACAGACAGACAGACAAAAATTAAAAAAATAGTTTTTTTTTGTTATTAGTACCGTATATACTTTCATAAGCATTTAGTAAAAAGCTGTTATTTTGACATTACAAACGGACACTTCAATTTTATTTATTTGTATAGATATAGACTAGCTGGTTTTCGACACGTTGCAACCGCTGTGTACTATGCCTATAAACTTCGCGCAAGTGCGAGCAATAAGTTGACAAAGCTTTACCGCAATTATATTATAATACTATATTATATTATAATATATATTATAATACCGTAAAACAAACAAACATTAATTTTTATATATTAGATTACAATAAAAATTAAATAACATCACCTTAGTTTATTAAATAATTTACTAAATCGTTATTGAATTTAGTTGGTTTTTTTGTGACGGAAGGTTTCGTCTTAATTGATATTATTGACAATTTCATCCGTAAAAGCTTATTTATTGTTTGTGAAAATGTATACCTTACCTATATCGCCTTAAGCCTAACAAATACAGCAATGTAAGTAAATTTGTTTTCCACCGTTGACATGACATATAAATCGCTATATGTACACGGAGATAAGAAAATATTGGGCTTAAATACACGACTGTACGAACACGGCATTGTTTACGTTTACCTGCGAAACGTTCGAACGCAAACATTTAATATCGGCTGCAGGCGAGAGCAGTTGTATTACTACACTCTACGGGCGAGAGGATCGCAATCGACGCGGACTAGACATGTGTGCGTAAAGCAAACGCGTATGGGAACGTACTTCGCACTGTTGGTGACTTTAATGCAATATGTCCGTAGTGAGCTTGCACGGAAGGTGCAGTGAGGCGTTTATAGACTGTTAGTTGGACTCGAATTAACCCTTTGTGTGATCCGAAAATGTCAGAGTATTACGAATGTAGTCTTCTCCCACTTTATTTCTTAAAGATAAGCTTCTGTTGCCGTTAAATCAGGATCGGAAATAAAATTTATCTGTATCTATGTATATCTGTGTATAAAATGTATACCTTTTTTTTAGTTCTACATTTTATCTCTGCAATTATTTTAATCGAACTGGCAAGATGATCAGGCAGTTTTTTTATCATTTTATTTCGTAAGTACACACTCCTAGACTGATTATGAAGTCCCGAGTTCGAATCCCGGGTCGGAGCAAAATCTGTTTTTGGATTTTTTTGTGAAGAAATTTTCAATAGCAGCCCGGAGTCAGGAAGATGGCATTGTTTCATCCACGTACCTTGGAAATCACGGAAATCAGTTGGTCCTGCGCCTGATCTCTCTCTCTCTCTCTGGTCGTGTCGAATAACCGTCCCATCGGACTATGAGAGTGAGGGAATAGAGAGTGCACCTGTGTTTGCGCATACACTTGGGCACTATAATCATGTCCTGCGCAGATGGCTAGTCTCCATTGAGACGGGCCGCCATGACCAAAATTCGGTCTGGAAGACATATTATTTTAATATTATACCTAGACAACTAAACCTAATGTCAAATATGGTAATACTTTAAAAAAATATTATAGTGAAATCTTCACAAATCCCTACCACCACATGCTAGGTGGTGAAGGAAAACATCGCGAGGAATAGTGCATGTCTGAGAAATAAAATATTTTGGGGATATGTAAAGTCTGTCAACACGTACTGGAACAGCGCGGCGACAAAATCACTTCAAGACCGTCTTAGAATATGAGAAGAGAACAGTGGCCAGCAGTGGGACGTATATAGGCTGTAATTATATTTTACTTATATTTGTTTCTTACTTTACGAATTTTGTACAGTTTATACAATTCAGTGAAAATGAAAAAGAATGAGAAATCGTTTGCCCCTCTTCGACAAAAAAAAATCAATTTGATTTTGCTTCTGTTGCTTCGTAAATAATTATAGTATAGTAGACTTTTCTTCGCGTCAACAGTAAGGAGCGACTCCACGTATGTAGAAAGAAAATTCCTAACATTGTGACGTCAGACACCTCAAAAGTGTTATACTAGATTAGTACCGTATCATTCTTCTTATTCATTAAGATCCACTGCAACACAAGGACCTCTCCGTTTTAGAGCGGATTTGCCTTTGCATTAGATTGACGATTGCAATACCACACATCTCTATTTTCTCTTCTATCGGGAGAAATGAGATATTTCTCTCATTTCCCATTGTCGATTCTAACGACACCCGTTGTAGGAAATGGGATGATGGATACTTTTACACCGCCACCACACAGCCATTTAATTATTTTAATAAATAATTAAAACTTTTAAGCTATAATTGCTAAAAAAGAAGTCATTTCTTTGTTACCCTTAGGGGTGAATTTTTTTTCCAAATTTATACGGGACCACCCTTGAAGTATAACCTATTTATTAAAAAAAAGAATCATCAAAATTGGTTCACAATTTGCGAAGATATCGCGTAACATACTTTTGTTGTTGTTGTTGTTGTTGTTGTTGTAGTGTACTCGAATTGAGAACCTCCTACTTTTTGAAGTCGGTTAAAAATATCACTGACGAAAAACAAATATAACGCCTTAGTTTCAAAGAATCAGTTTTAAAGCATAAAAAATTCACTAGTCTCGTGGTAGGACTCCTTAGGGTAGATTCCTTCTTGGAGTTTGTCTGAGTAAGTATGTAGGTAGCGGCTATTACCTACTCGTATTTCCAAATAATAGTGCTTGTTCCGGTCTGAAGTGAATAGGCAGTATATTTACAGGCTGTGATTTCCATCCTAGTCCTCAATAACGCATTTGTAGCCTTTTTGAAGTGAAAACTTCTTTAGCCGCGTTGAGCGATTTTTGGTAGGGGAAAAACTTACGGGTTCGCGTCACCGATGACCTCGACATGCTCGTGATGTAATGCGCTTACGTGCAATACGTCACGAGCATGTCTACTACGCGTCGGGCCTGTGTACATGTATATGCATATATTATTTAGTTTTCGCTTCTGTCGGCAGTCCTTATGACTGCCTTTGTTTTTTTTTGTTTGAAGTTAGTTGCAGGTATCCGTGGACCTCAATAGCCAATTACCATGAGGCTATAAGTGCGTTTGTCTTTTAGTTTATAAAAAATAGAGAAACCCAACCCTCAAAACAAAACATAAACTCTAAACATATAAAGTACGTAATTATAGCCACGCCGTAAAATACGCTGCTATATCGGAAATATAATTTACTTTGATACATCAAAGCGGTGTATCACACGTAATATTCTCCATTCACTTCAGTTGAGCCTGCTTCACCGCAGATTTTTCAAATAAATGTAACGTTATATGAGAGAAATTCAGTTGAATTTAACATTGAATCCTCGGAAATAAACTCTAGAATTGTGTTATTCGAAAGTAGTATACTTAAATGCCAATGTAATATAATTTAAAAATAATCTGTTCATACATTCTACATCTTAATATAAAACTAATGTAATATGCGATTTTGGAAATGCCCAGAAAATATTGCAGCATCCGATGAATAGCACTATAACCATCTAGTATATTGCACAAGTATGTGCACAAGAACATGGGCACAAGAACATGGGCACTCTCTATTCCCTCACTTTCATAGTCATAGCAATCTGATACTACTGAAGAGAGGTTAGGCGCAGAACCAACGGCATTAAATACTTTTGAGGCATGGAAGTGAAACACCGCCATATACCTGACTCCGCGCTGCTACTAAGAATTTCTTGACAAATAAACCCAATAACTGATTTCTATCCCGACCCATGATTTGAAACCGAGATCAACAGTCATGCTTGCGACCTAGATCAACGAGGCAGTCAAGTAGACTGATACTTGGTCGGTAAGTATGAGAATAGTCAATTTTAATTTTTTTATTTTGATTTATCATTGTGACTTCAAATAAAAATGTTCCTTTTTAACAGACTTTTGAAGAATGTCATCAAACTGTTAAACTTCACAATTTGACATGGACCTCTACCTTTGCAGGGAGGTTGTCTAAACTGATACCGTTGGCAGGCGGATTGGCGATCGCAGTAATAGACGTCTCACACCTGTGATATATCTCGTAATCGCCTCTTATGTCACCACACTAATGCATTCTTATTTCTTTTGAAAACTTTCATCTAAGTTGCGTTTCACGCTATCAGATAGAATTGGCATATTACACGACGTCTACAAAAAATATGTTGATGACATTTGAAATTTACCAATCGTATTGGAGTAGCGCGACGAACTTGTATTTTCACCAAAAACCCTCTAAGAAAGAGGAGAGGCATGTGCCCTGTGTGTAGTTGAAAATTTCCTCAACCAATAAATTGTACTAAATAACAATACTACCAATAACAACTTCTTAAAAAGCAATGTATCGTCTGGTCTAGAAACTGTCAAAAAGTAAAAAATTATTTAAAATAAAAATTATAAAAAACAAATTACAACTTGCACTTAAATATCGTTTTCTTTGACGTTACATTGAATTTTCTCAAATATGTTTTTCCGACAAATTTCTGGTTCGGAAAAACTGTCACGTTCAACACTTCCTGTTATTCCGTCTTTTAATATTTTTATATCTTCAACCAAGTAAGATTTATAAGGATACCAATACATAATATATTATTATTAAATAGTACTAATAAGTTTGCTATATGGTGACGGCGTAAAGGAATCCAGCACTCCGATTTGTCCCTTGGGGTCTCGTAAAAGAGACTATGAAAAATCAAATTCATATACAAAAATCAAATTATGAGCGTACACAATTTTACGGGCGAAAGCAGCAAATATGAAGAAGGTATATATGAAGTGTTACAGCCTTTATACGTCCCACTGCTGGGCACAAGCCTCCTCTCATTTCTGAGAGGGTTTTAGGGCAAAAAAGTGTACGCCGCGCTGCCCCAATGCTTATTGGCGTACTTCACATATCTTCAAAATATTTTTTTTAATTTCACATATATGCAGGTTTCCTCGCGATGTTTTCCTTCACCGCTGAGCACGTGGTAAATCAGCACTTAAAATTGCAATTAACAATTTCATCGGTACCGGCGGTGATTGAGCCCGGGTTGCTCGCATACTGTGAAATTTACAGCAAGCGCTAGACCCCTGAGCTACCACGGCTCTCAAGGTATATTATACATTAATTTAAATTCAGTTAATATTAATTGCATTTCAGACAGGCAAATTAAAATCTAATGACATTGCTTAATCAATAGGTATTTTACGTTTATATATTATGAACGTACAATTACTCAGTCATTGCCTTATGGTAGCGCCATAAATGGAACCTTATCACCAGACATTATCCGATCTAGTTCTGTGGGTTTCGTGTGACTCAGAAAAGACGTAGTACAGCCACGCTGCAGCTATATTACGGTTGTAGCACGAATTGGTCGTAGTTGTAATACTAGCGTATAACTTCAATTGAAAATATAAAAATCCCCGAAACAAAAAGATCTGCTGATCATCAAACGGCTGAACCGATTTTGATAAAACATGTCTAAGAACCATCGCTAGAAAACCTGCTTTGAAATAAATAAAAAAACGCACCCAAATCGGTTCACCCGTTTAAGAGCTACAGTGTCACAGACACAGACACAGACAGACAGACAGACGGACACACATAGCGGTCAAACTTATAACAGCCCTCTGTTTGCGTCGGGGTTTAAAAATAGCAATTTAATACTGTGTTTCGATGTTGAGTGTAGAGACCCGGAGACCATTATTACTCATTGAACATTTAGTAATGTTTAGTTATTATTGATTAATTAGTATCATCAGCCTAAGAAACGATTAGGTTGAAAAGTGGACAACGCCTAAAGTAGAGAGAATTTGTTAAATAGTCAAGCTTGGCGCGACTGACTTTTCGCCGCCATTTTTTGACATTAAGCATCAGTTATTTACGTGATGGTAATTCCGTTATCTATCAAAACCAAGATATCTTTTTGATAACTTAAATACCTATGTTGCAAATCTTCTCCGAGTTCACTCTTACACCCACGGAATGAATTTATATATTCTCTTCTAAAAGCCACACAGTTAACATAGTTGTTGCTGCTGGATATAAGTGACACCCGTTGTAGGGAGATTTTGCCATAATTGGCACAATTGATAACTAGATTGGCAATCGCAGCAACAGACATCACATACCTTTGACGCTGCTCGCCATCGCCGTAGCTTGAGTATTCAACGTCAGGCGAACGAGATGGTAAAGCCCTCTGTCAACTTTCTGAAGCCTTGGGATCTCTGGTAATAGATTTGCTGTCACTGCACGACAAAACTTAGCTTTACTGTGAGAATTTGTAGAAGTTTTTTCACACTGTGGTCAACATGAACTGTCTTTCACAATTTTCAAAGGAAAAACAATGTAATTCAAATTTATTTCAAATATATGATGATACTCATGACTTCGTCCGCGTTGCTTGATATATCAAGAAAACACACATCACTGAACACGTCGTGCTAATAAAAATTGTTGTTTCTTAAAACTTTAATAACTTTATAATAAATGAAGATATCGCAATAATTTATGTTTCAGATAAGGGCCATGTGTCTAAGAAACAAAAATTAGAAGACTTAATTGAAATCTATCCAGTTGTTTGTCCGTGATACGCGCATAACTGCAAACCTCTATAATTTTATTTATATAGATAAAATAATCGATGAGTCATATGACGCTGACGTTATACTGACCCGTAGGCTATCAATTCGTTTCAGCAATGTTCGTACAAATATCAATATTCTTTTGAACTTAAGCAAACGTTTGCACTTGGATTGGAGCATTTTAGACGGGGAAGGCTGCAAATCCGGATGTTTCATGCGGGGGCACGCGCCGCTGCGTATCGCCGCCGGGTTTGTTGCGACTGAATGGTATTTTATCGCTCACACGATTTTATGCCACCTTTTTTCGGGTAAAGATGTTTGCTGATGCTTCAACGAACTGAAAAAAGTGTTCAAAAAGTGATGAAATCTTTACGGATCTTAGTGAGTATGCTTCTTTCTGTCAGTTGCCAGGGAGAAACATTTTTCTAATCAATGTTACTAAAAAAAAAGTTGTGTCCAACATTAGGTAAAATGAAAAATAAATGATTCGATTCTGCGTTTGCACATGGTCCCATTTGGTCTGGAACTGAAAGGTACCGTGTGTATGTGGGACTTATAACACAAAAGAATAGAACAACTGCTTACTGCACTAGCCTAGTATGTTGTAAGAGAAAACTAATTGGAGCTGTCCCGACGTGAAGTACCGCCGCAACTTTGCAAGGACACAAAGTTTCCTTGCGGCTGCTTTGGCTCTGGACTCAATGAACCGCCCATAGTTGAGGTTTGGAGAAAATTCAACCCATAACAACTGAAGGCGGTCAGTGTAATCCAAGGATACATTCCGGAAAGTAGAAACCAGGGTGAGCGGGCTCCTTTTAGCAGTGAAAAGACACGCTTGTGTTTTGGAGGCGTTAAATCTCACGAGATTGGCATCGCCCCATTCGGAGACTGCCTGTAGTGTGAGATTCACACGCCCAACCATAGCCTCTCTTTCGGACTGGATTTGATCCCGACTGGCCCGGGCACTTGGTTGGTATCTCTCCACAACTGTGCTGTCGTCTGCATACCCATAAGTACCGGGAATGAGCTGATCATTATATGCAGCGGAAAGAGAGTTGCGGAGAGAACGGACCCCTGAGGGACACCGGCGTTAGTCGCCACAGGATCGGATAAGCAGCCATCGAAGACGATCTAGAGAGACCGTTCACTCAAAAAGTCCTTCACCCAGTCAATCAAGCCAAGGGATAAGCCGTACGCTGAAAACTTGCCCAATAGACTAGCGTGCCAAATCCTTTCAAAGGCCTTCGAAACGTCGAGGGAAACAGAAAGTGCTTCACCACTGTTCTCGAGGGCTTCACCCCATATGTGAGGGGCATACGCTAGAAGGTCCCCAGTTGATCTATTTCGACGAAAACGGTACTGGCGGTCTCTGAGGAGATCATTCTGCTCTAGGTATGCCATGAGGTGGGCGTTCAATATACGCGCCATAATCTTGCAGAGTATGGAGGTAATTGAAATTGACCGATAGTTGGCAGGGTCGGTACGGCTACCTTATTTACGCACAGGCTGCACATTGACCATCACGTACTTTAGCAGTATGGCGGACTAATTGTTCCGTAACGTACTATAAAAAGTGTGGAGGCCCGTGCCCTAGTATTGAGGTGTATATCTGCTGTTATAGAGGCTGTAAAATTAGTTTAAATTATTTTATGATTCGAATTTAATGATCATTACAACGAATTATCATAATATATCAAATCAAATTCACTCATTGTTTTGGTTAATTACATAATTAATAAGCTTTAAAATGCACACATTTATTTTTATTGCTACAATAATGACCTAAAATTAACACTTATATCTTAGTTTTTTCCCTGACATGTTTTATTAATCATTCGGCTGAAAATTCCTTTTTAAAATTAAAATTCCTTTTCAAAGGTAAAATTGTAGCCAGATCTTCAGATTTTAATTTTATCTAACCGAAATAACACGTAATATAAAATTGTTAAAACGCAAATTACAAAGTACAAGTTTATTTTTGGTAAAAACCTCATTTCCAACCATTTTCTGATTCTTTTGTTAATAATTTAGCGTTAACCCCAAAACATTATATTTAAAAGCCATATTGTAGTCACTTTTTTCAGATTTAAACTAACCTAAGCGTTTACTAGCGTTTTAATATACCGTAGTTAAAATTCAATTGAACATACACACAAGTGACGTTACCTTAACATCACAGTTTTTCCTATACAGCCACCGTTCATTTGACACGATTTTGTAAGTACATTAGCCTTTATGGATATTTTTATTTTAGTGTTACGGCGCAAAATATTATCAGAGCACTGACGAGTTTCACTTTTGTACCCATAGTAAAGTGACCCTGGTAATAGCTTCGCTTATTGCACTATAAAAATGTGATCTGGCAATTTTTTTATATTTTGCCCTGAGTCGTAAAATTCTCAATAATTAAGACGTTTTCAAAAGTTACTTGAGTGCCTTAAATATAATTTTATATTTCATATTTTTATTTTTCGTCTAGTGGTCGCAAAAGAGTGTCTACTACCCCATATCAGCTCGTGGGTTTCGTAAGAACTGACAGAGGGAAAAGAAACAGGAGATGGACAGCATCAGCTTGGCAGGCCGGTTAACAATTGCAGTTTTCCTATTACCTACCACCGCCTGATTGAGATTCTGTAATTAAACAAAATTAAAACTTAACCCAAAAATGATACTGCGAGATTTTAAGATAGAGTAAGCTCATACTTTGTAGATCGGATCAAAATTAAAAGCTGAAGATACTCCGAGTTCACTCTGAGGACGTCAAACACCTCAGCTCCCCCATGTGACCATGGGTGCTGCAATGAGATGAAATCCGTAAAACTAGTTTTATTCTATGTGCAGTGTTCGCGTGCTTAAAATAAATCATTATATGTAAAATGTATATTACATTTATTAAAAAAAAACATGTTATAAATTCTAGCCAATAAATTAAATTAAACATTTTTGATGTTGAGTTATTTTTTATATTAATAGTTATAATAATTATGTGGTGTTTATTTAATCGCTCGTTTAATTACTCATAAAGTACAACCCATAAATACAAATATTAAACTGCGGTTTCATTGAATTTTAGTCAGAGGAGACCATTGTCAATATTATATGAAATGCGGCAAAATATTCGATAGTCACATCAGAACAGACTAAGTCAACAATAGCGATGCCATTAACAATGGTAATTGAACATTTTCAAACGCTAAATTAAATATAGTGAAATATTTTTATATTCATGCATGTTTATTTAAAATTACTAAACATTTGTATTTGTTGCTGTTTTCAATACTGTCTTTTCTCAGATTTATAGAAAAACAGTGAATAAAGAATATACGGGTGAAATGAAAATCATTGAAATCCTATTAAAATAAAAATTTACCCATGATATCTTAGAACTAAAATAACGCAAAGCGTTAATACTGCAAGCAAGGAAAACTTTAAAAATCGTATTAGTTTTTAAGTGAACATTATTGCTAAAATACTTATTTATTTATTTATTTATTTATTTTTTACAAAGTATAGTTATTTAATAACATCCGACAGTACAAATAAACTTACAAAAGTTTTTCCATGTACCGCCGATTCGTAACTTCGATCATGTTCAATCGGTTCGCGTTGCGACAACTTTTTTAATGACGTATATAAATGGTGTGACAAAACAGCAAGATGTTTTTTTTTAACTAGTTGTGTACCAAGCAGAATATAGTTAGTAATGTTAAATGAAAATTAGTAATTGAGATAATGTTATAATTGTGTGTATCTATGTATATATTTATTAGTAAAATTTTATTTATGTATATTATATTATGATGTGTTAGTGGATATATTTTATATTTTAGTAGGTATAAATTATTAGTAGGTATCGTTAACAATTTGTCGATAAAATACTGTTTAAGCATATATTTAATATTTTTTTCAGTTAGTTCATTTTTTATTGGTTTTGGAATTTCGTTCAAAAGAGCGGGAATTTGATATTGTAATCTAAATTTTCCATACATATTTTGTATTTTGGGATAATCATATATGGATTGAGGGCTTGTCAGTAAGCTTTGTATAAATACGGCTAATTTTAATTCTTCCTTGCCATAATTTTCAAGTAGCAATAGGTATTTCACTTTGTCGTGTACTGGTAGTATTTTGCAATGATGGAAAAGACCATAAAGATTTTTATATTTATCTTTTATTTTGAGAGGGTGATACATTTAGGATGCGTAATTGTAGCTCGTATATTTTTCAAGGTGGGTTTTATAAGTGCGTCCATAACTGCTCAACCCATGAAACTATTGATTCGCCGGTGCGTTATATAATAACAGTAACATCTGGTAAGGTACTACTCTTGATGAGATAAAATTTTGCTAGGATTGCTCGTAGCTTATCGCATACAGATTCAATGTGATCAGTCCATTTCATACGATCATCAATTATTAAACCTAAATATCTACATTTTCTACTATTTCAATTTGAGGACATTCACAGTTGTTATTATGGGCTGAACTTTGGATATTATGAAGACATGTGTGATTATGAGCTATAAGAGTAATGTTATGTTTTAATCTATTTTGACTCGAGCTAACGTACATCATTTTAGTTTTATTCGAATTAAGTACTAGACCTGCATCATGTGACCACTGCATGAGCCTCGTAAAGCCTTGAAAAAGTAATCATGACAAAATAAATAATAAGCACCAACTAATCGTGATATCTTAAAATGATGCAAATACGTAATGATTTCTTATATTTACGCGAACACTACACATTGAATTAAACTACTTTTACGGATTATATCGCGTTTAATTAACTTATTTTATTAATTCCGACGTTTCGGGTGCTTTACAGCACCATGGTCACGGGGACTGAGGTGATTGACGTCCCAATGTCAAAGTTAATCCGGGTACCTTCAGTTTTTATTATTAATTTTGGTCCGATCTACGCAGAATGAACTAACTGTGTTTTGAAGTCTTGCAGTGGTATGCTTGGGTTTAGTTTTAATTTTATTAATTACAGAAGTCTGCAGTTTGTGATCATATCCTAGACGGCCCCGCCATTACATTAGATTTGATAAACCACAGATTCTCGCGAAAGAACATCGATTCCTGCCAAGGATGATACGTGAGGCTATTGAAATTAAAAACATCCTAATTTCAATAGAGGGAGGCTGGTACTACCACCTGCTTGGGATCCTGTAATTAATAAAATTAAAACTAAACCAAGCATACCACTGCAAGACTTCAAAACACAGTTAGTTCATTCTGCGTAGATCGGACCAAATTAATAATAAAAAAAACTGAAGGTACTCGGATTAACTTTGACATTGGGACGTCAATCACCTCAGTCCCCGTGACCATGGGTGCTGTAAAGCACCGAAACGTCGGGAATTAATAAATAAGTTAATTAAACGCGATATAATCCGTAAAAGTAGTTTAATTCAATGATGCAAATACGGTTTATCTGTCAGAGACAATGGTCAGGGCAAAGACAAATTTAAGGTCACTTGTATTCGGAACAAATTAAACAACGACGTAGGTTCCTAAGAGCAACAATCATGAGAGATCGCAACGTCATGGTACTTTGTTTATTTTCTACCGACATCAAAAAGGAGGAGGTACTCTATTCGACTGTATGTTTTTTTTTCTTTCTTTTTTTCTTATTTGTGTTACCTCATAACTTTTTTTTGGGTGAACCGATTTCGATGATTCTTTTTTTATTTGAAAACTGGTGCTTTACATGTGGTTCCATATAAATTTTTTGTTCTTACTCTTTTTCTGCGTCGTTACTAATATAATTTACTTTAAAATATTCCTCAATATAAGAAGTATTATATGTTTAATTGATGGATACTTCAATTTCACACTGTAGTTTACAAAACAGTAGATAAACATGCGCCAGGTAATCTCCTTAAATTTCATAGCATGCCAGCAAACCAAGTAATTTTTATTCGCAATTTGATATGTTGATTGACCACGTATGAAGGAAAACATTGAAAGGTAACATGCATGTTTGATAAGCTAAAAGATTTTGAGAACTCGTGAAGGCTGATAACACGTATTGGGGCTAACCCACGACGGGGCAAACTTTTACTTGCCTAAAAAACATATCACAATTAAGAGGAGCCGTGAAGTATATTATGTAGGCTGTTCATTTTATTACAAAATACTTAGAAAAAAAAACACTATGTCCGGTCGTGAGCCACCTGCATTCATCGAATGCCTGCGTGTTTCATCGGGTCGTCACTCCATCTAGTGTGGGGGATCGCCCAACACTGCGCCTAGTACGAGGCCGCCACTTGGGAACTTTACTTCTCTATCGGTTGTCGGTTCTTCGAGTTATATGGCCCATTGCCACTTCAGCTTTCTGATGATATTATGTCAGTTACTCTTGTTTTGCTGTAGATATTCTTATTACGGACATTATCCCGCAGAGAAATTCCGGGCATAACCATTGAAATGCACGCTGAGTGACTTTAAATTTCCTCATACGGTCAGCAGTGAAGGACCACGTTTCAGTTGCGTAAGTCATCACTGGCAACACGCACTGGTTGTTCACTTTTGTCTTAAGATTTTAAAGAATATCTGTAACCCATACCAAGTAAAGCAAATTGAAATCAGATGAAGTTTAAAACATGCAATGTACATCACTATTGACGGGAATTTAGTACAAAAAAACCTTTCAAAAATTTCACTGTTTATATTTTTTGTATTGCTACACCTACTTCAAACTTTCACCGGTCCAGGGTATGACTTTTAGCAAATGCCTAAAGGCATTAAGTCCGCCCTTTCCTCTTAAAGGGATTGCAAAGAGAATAGATAAATATATCCAAACTTTATCTAACAATGGATTCAAAAGTTTGATTACGAAGAATGAAGAATTAAATTGGTATGTGATAAATCAGAAATAACCTACGTAATATGCAATAACAAATTCCTAGTGTAAACCGTCCTTACTTACACGTCAAGGGGTTGTAAATACATTTCAATCTGACAACGTTTCCTTTAGTTCTATGTGTGCTTGATTAGAGCCCTAAAGGCAGCGATTAACGCTGACAATAAAAGTAATATATTATAATAAAATTAATATGTTATATATTACTTTTATTGAAGGCTGATAATTTTGTTTCTCAACTTACAATTAAAAAAATGTTACAATAACATAGCTGCTTTAAAATACCTAATTCAAATATCATACCCTTCTTACCCTTCTTTCCCCTTCAAAAGTTCAATCGCTCTAGAATTTAGAATAATAAACGTTCCTACTGTACGTTCCTATTTCATGTCCACGTAATTTGATAGTTCATGGTTTTACTTCGCCGCCTTTATTTGCTTTATATTTTCGTGAAAGGCCGCATCCAGCGGTTCTCTCATACATATTAGATTATAAATAATGTGCGCTTGTCTTCGCATGCCTCGGCCACTTACAGTCCGGGGTCACGTCTACCGTTTCATGTTTGCGTTGAAAATGTGCACTATTAATCTGTGCCTGTTTGTATGATTTTTTGCAGCAGTATATTCTCTAAAGTGCAATCTAAAATTTACGCTCTCAGCCATTGTGTCGTATTTTATCTCGACAATTCCTTTTAGTTACAGTCACCTCATAATGTAGTTCATCAGTTTTATAAATTTTCTTCTCCGTGACATATATTTTGTTTTATTCTTTTTACTTATTACAAACCAGTACTTACTTCTACAATACCACATGTCGATAAGTGGTGATGAAGAAATAATAATTTATAAACTGATCTTAGAGATAATAATAGTTCTTTATTAATTTAGGCTCCTTTTTGCCAAGTAATTCGTCTAGATCAGTAACATCATCTTTCATAATTCAGCTATAAAGCGTCTAAATACCTTAAAAAATGACTGCCTCATTAGTCTTAAGTGCGACTGCCAATCATATGCTTCGAATCCAGGTTTGGTCCAAAATCGGTTATTGTTTTTTTTGATCAAGACACTCTCAGTAACATCCCGGTGAAAGACCAATGTGGTGGTGTTTTAGCCTCTTGCCTCGAAAATCACCTATAGCCGTTGATCGTACGCGTGATCGCTCTCTGGTCGTGTCAAATTGCCGTCCTATCAGACTGTGAGAGTAAGGGGATATATAATGCAACCGTGCTTGCGCACACACTACTGCATCCAGATAACTAATAGACGAAGGTCTAGATACTGGCTGGTGACACAAAATCTATTAAAAATGCCAAACCAAAATTTTACATATTGGTAATGAGAAGAGAAGAAGTAGATGCTCTTTTGGATTAGCCTGTCTAGTGGAATTTTAGACCCATAAAGTGGTACTACTGTACAAACATAATACATAACGTCACGCTCGTAATCCCGAGAGGTAGGCAGAGTTCAAAGAGCACCGTGCTACTAGAACCAAGTTTAGCGTAAATAAAGATAATATGATTAATAGATTCAGGCGTTACATTGCGGAAGTCCATTTTATTGAAGATGTTAAAAATTAATTAGGTAAGATCCGCGTAATAAAATAAAATGATGTGTCTTACCTGCATTGAACAGCATCTCCCGCCCTCCCTCAATTGCGTCTCAATACAGTCTACTTCACCTGAGGATGCTTCGTGTAGAGGCGAGACACGTGTCGTATTATCGACGGTGGTGTATCTTTTCTAATGTACTGGTGTTAAGAGTAGTGGTGCTGGGATTAGTGGTGACAGGAATAGTGCACATAATTGTGGGAGGGCGGGAGGTGGTCTTCAAATTAGGTAAGACACATCATTTTATTTTATTACGTGGATCTTAGCTAATTAATTTTTAACATCTTTAAAAAATACTTATAACGTTAAAATACTTATGTATAATTAAATATTCCTAACTCTTACATATTCTTGTAATTTGTCTTGAACAATTGAAGTATTTGTCTGTTATATCGAAATAACTGACTTTTATTGAACTGAAGGTGTAATTTGCATGCTATTTAAACAAGTCAATCTGTCTGTCCGAACTAATCTTCTGAATGGCTGAACCGATTGCAATGAAACTTCACGAACAGATAAAGAATAATGCCAGGAGTGATCTAGGCTATATTATATCTTAAAGAATCTTGTTGTTTTATTTGAAAAAAAATCGTTGATTATTAAATCTAAATAATGCCACGTTAATAGTACCTACTCAGACTAAGCCGGTAGGAATCGCTGGTCTTACTTATATTTTAGGTTACTGCTACTAATTTTAGTCTTCTTGTTTAAAATCTGACAAAAAAGTACAATAATGTACATTTAAATCGAGTAACCATATGAATAAGAATTCAGTGTGCATCAATCCACAACGCTCAGTTTGAATTATATAGTCTCAGAAGATCATAAAAAGAAAATTTGTTTAGTGCACCCCAACCGAACCACGTCAGACACAATGATTCTCTCATTATTTCAAGATAATATCGTTAAGATTTATCTGTAAAATTTCTCACGGGCCCCGACGTTGTAATTCGATTAAAAATTCATTAAACCGTCCACAGTAGCCCGCGGGAATAATTTAGTGAGATCCACACAGGCCGACACCTCGTTGTAGCGAGGCGTTGCTCGGCTTTTTTGTTTAGCAAAAATAATCCCGGTTACACCTGGATCAGTAGTGTTAGAAAAATAAATTTGTACAGTTTATAACGTTACTATTGTTTTAATTTCTGTATACTTGTAAATACAATTAATTAGTCGAACCGATTTGTATTCTAAATAACCTAATTGTAATATACTATGATTAATCATCACATTAATGTAAATTAAATTAATAAGCGATGTAGCGACGAATTATAATGACCGTGACTGATTATATTAACGGTGTAGTGGCGGTGGAAGAATATCCACTACCCCATATCATCCAGTGAATATCGAAAGAGGCGACAGAGGTAAATAAAGCAGTAGATGAGCAGCAGCATCCTATTGACAACGACATAACATAATAAAAAAACTGCGGTTGCCAACCCATTGCCAATTGCCCTTGCTATGTCAATAATGGTAAATATAGGGGACCGTGCTTTGTGGCATTCCTTGGGGAGGCCTATGTTCAGCAGTGGACTTGTGAAGGGCTGTAATGATGATGATGATGAAGATGATGATGATAAGGTAATCTATAGAAAGTGCTACGTTCAGTAGTAGACTTTTGATTGGCTGTTACCGTACCCACTAAATATTTACTTCTTTTAACTACTTAACCGTCGATTTCACCATTTGCGTAATTTTCTGTTCTTACGAGCTAATATATCGCATACAACATCAAAATCATTAAGTATTGAAAAACTTTTGAGCGTTATGCTATATCAGGTAACAGATTCTACCGCCCTAAACGACAATTTTTATATAGTAACGTGTTTCTTATTTTATCTATATGTTATTGCATTCCCTATTACAATAGAATACAATGGACGGACTTAATGCCATTAGCAATTTTCTACCAGTCAACCGATGGAGTGGTGACAATTTGACATAGGTGTATTAATACAAAATAAAAAGGAACTATAATTATATTTACACAATATAATGTTGATATATATCTACATATATGAATTTACTATGTTTTAAGATAGCATTTTTTTGGGAAAACAAATAACTTAGTAGTAAGATGTTTAGAAAAGTAGAAAATATAATTATATCAAATTAACGCATAATATAAGTGAAATCTTCAAAAAGGTGAAGCGATGTATTATATATATTATACCATATGTATATACATATCACTTCATACATACACCATCATCATCATAGCCTATTAAAGGTCAACTGCAGAACATCGGTCTTTTTCAAAGATTGCCTCATTAATTGCAAAACTCCCGATACCATCCACACCATCCGAATGCTTGGCGGTCCACCACTGTACGTTTTGCTAGGAGTTTTCTTCCTCGTGCGACCTCTCTGTGGAACAGTTTACCGCCGGCGATTTTTCGACCGATATGACTTAGGGACCTTCAAGAAATGAGCTTACTCCTTTCCAAAAGGCCGGCAACGCACCTGCAATTCTCCTGGTGTTGCAGTTGTTCATGGGCGGCGGTATTCACTTACACTCACTTACTCGTTTGTCCCGTCTCCTATAAAAAAAATTAAGGGGATATTTGCAGTATTTGCCTCACTTGCCAAGGGGGTTGACAACAGCAGTTTTTTTTCATTATTTTGTTTTGTTAATAGTGACATGCTGCTTGCCCATTCTCAGTTTTATTTCTCACTGATGCCTCTTTCCACACCCACGGGATGTCACGGTTTAGTGGCTATTTTTTCAACATTACTACACGGTCAATACATAATACGTACACATATATTATATTGTATAATTATTTTATTTTAGACTTGATACTAATGTAAGCTCCTTAAAAATGTATAACCACTATTTAATACACCGTTCCAGTGACGCAGGATATGTCAGTCACATCGTTCGGTGAACATGTTCAGAATACTATCGCGGCTGCCACGCATTCTGCTCAACAGAGAGTACACTCTTTTACGCATTATTGTATAGAAGTCATAAGTCATAATCGGTCACAATTGGTCATAATCGGTCAGTCATATTGTTTAAATTTTAAATAAATTAATTAATTAAAAAATGAGAAATAGTTTTAATTAAAAATGGTTTATTTCCTTAACATTAATTAGTAACAGTATTACGCCGTGGCCAAGACCAGAACCACCCAGGAAATATGTAAAAATGCTTGTATTGAGTGGTTATGCTCTTCCCATGGATTCTAAATGAACGTTAAGTGAGGGTATGTGTATAAAGTACGAGTATGTGTGAAGTGTGTATAATAATACAATAATATAATTGGTCACGGTCATTATAATTCGTTATATATCTCCAATTATTTGAAAATGCATAAGACACCCTTTGCAGGCGGCGGCGTTGTTTGCACTCGCGTTCGCTATCGCCGCTCGCCACTCGCCGCAATGCAATCATCAAATATTTGCATTCCACTGAAAAAGTAATACGATTATTAATTTACTCTCGATTCATCGGCTGTCGGTTCGGTCCCGTTCAATAAACGTCGCTGCCTGGTGATTTACGATATTCTCTGTATGCAAAACGGGTGAATTTAGTTTGTGCTGCCGATTGGAAAATACTAAAATACACCTTCGCCGTCAATATTCTGCCGTGATGAATGGCTATTTAATGTCGATTATTATTTTAATTGATGTCATTATAACGCTGTCCCTTTTACATCGTAAAATGCAGAGAAATACGTTTTCAGTTCGCCTACTTCACCTGAGTATGCCTCGTGTAGAGGTAAAAAAAGTGTCGTATTATCGACGGTGGTGTGTGTTTCCTAGTGTAGTGGTGCTGGGATTAGTGGTGACGGGGTTTGTGCACACAAATGAGGGAGAGCGAAAAGTGCTCTTCAAACTCGGTAAGACACATCATTTTATTTTATTACGCATTTCCAATGTTTTCCGCTTTCCATCTCAATTCAAATTTAATTTTATGACGTAATCTAGTAGTAACAATAAAAGCATTGTTTTAAAAACAAGAACCCTACTAATATTATTAATTTATAATATACTAAAAATTACACGCTCGTTCGAATGCGCTTCATTCACTATTTTATTTTTTGCATGATATTGGTATTAGGATAAAATGTTGCCAGTAGCTATAGCAATCCAGGTATACTCTGTATAGAATGTACACATACTATATGTGTACATTCTATACAGAGAAATATATAGGTATATACAAATAATATAGGTCGGAGATACATGTGCGGATATAGAGACAGTAAACTACGTGTAGCGTACAGTCTCTCAGTTTGATTACCGTAAGACCACCGCCCGCTCCACTGAACTTTCTAAGCATTTGACGCTTTAGAGACACCATAAATTTTGTCAAGATAAATGAAGCCATAAAGTTGCATTTTCAAGTAATGAATTCAATAGTGTTACTTATAAAGTAACTTATTATATGTATGCACTTGGTGGTCGTGCTAGATGTTCGAATTCCTATTTTGTCTATATAGTTATCACCTTGTCACTTATTTCTGTGTATCTACTGCTGTGTTCCGTATAATAAAATATTGTTAGATATTAAGCCAGGGTGATTCAACTCTGTATGAAATCCGAGAAACTTGCACACAATCATAATTTTATCTATGTATGGATTGGGCGTATAAAATTAAAGCGAGAAAAAGATATCACTGCTTCTTTCTTTCGCGTTGTTTCAGATTTCCATTTTAAAAATTAGATACAAAAATACATATTATATCGGAAGAAACTGATAATGTTAATTCTAAGTTAAACTTTTTTTTTGTTGCTCATTAGAGTATTATTACATACATATTACTCTCAGATTTGCACAATTAATTCACCTATTAATTGATTAAAATTGAATTATTGAATATAAGCAGAATTCCATCAAAAGAAGCCATGAATTAAAAGAAGAAAAAAATTACATTTGTCAACGTCTTTTATATTGAAAATATTTTCTGAAATTTATTCAAATTTATTTAATAGGTTTAGATTTTAATATTTGTTATTGCTTTTTGCTTAAATTCAGTTATTATCGGTTCAGAATACTTCATTTTCGTTTGTAGGCATTTCTTCGCGATTGTGTGTGTAAAGATTATTTGTGAGATGTTGACTCTGTATGAGATGTTGACTATAAATCAAAGAGATTTAAATATATGTATACTAAAATAGAAGAAGAAAAACTTTTAACAATATTGTGGTAAGTCTTTAAGCATTTTGAATTTATTGATCGTTATTTGTAGGGATTGTTACTATATTAACTCGAATTTTATCTGTTTCAGATCATGCATTTGGGCTGAGTTAAGTTTTCACCACGAGAATTTTGCTGATTTAAATTTACGTTAATGTTCTGTGAAGAACAACTCTCACGATAACATATGTTATAAATCAATATTACGCGTGGAAATATCTGCAAAAGCAATAAAAAAACATCAGTAATAATATATAGTGCATAAAACAATATCTTCCAAAAAATAAAGTTACACAACTATACCTATTTTTAGTTTTATTTTATCCCACATACTCCTCTAAAGTAAATTCGAGTAATTTTGGTGCAACTTCTGAAATGTATGGGAATTCACCCAATAGGTTTGTGAGGCTCGAGCCAAAATTACTCAAATTTGTCTTAAATAAACAAAAAGTTTCAAAGTTAAAGAATACAAGTTTTGAAATTCCCGCTAAAAAAGTTTTATACGGGCGCCCACCGTGGCGCTTTTAGTGTACACTCATAAACACGTGTTTCCTTTTTTTAGTATGAAGTTGGCGTTCTTCTCTCGTTTACTTGGTTTGAAGTTGGTTGCATGTATTCATGGGCTGCAGTAGTAACTTGATATCGTATTGTAATAAGTCACGTCACATTCGAACCCTTTGATCATTTTACTTACGCTTAAGTAATATGTTTTTTTTTTTCACATTATTCAGTTCCTGATATACTCGTATGTTATTTTAATCAACTTGTAAGCTAACATATATATATATCGATGTGTATTTGTGTGAAGTATTTGAATTTTGGAACGTATCCGGTTTTAGATCCGTATTTATGCTGCCCACATTCTAAAGCAAACATTTGTGCAAGTTAGTGCAAGAGCACTTCTCTCCTCGCGGTCCCCGGGAATCAACTCAGCTACAGACTATTATGTGATGGCTAGTCCTGGATTTCGCAGTGGAATTCAATTATTAGCTCTCTGCAAACTTCTTGAAACACTATTTGCCTTTTGTCTTGTGTCACAAATTTAACAATGTTACGTGTTAAATGGTGTCTCGTTTCAGTAACATTTTCGTTCTATACTCTATTATTATTAATATTTATTTTGCTGTGCATGTTTCCAATTCTAAAACTAACACAAACATAAGTATATATTTGAAATAACTATAATATATTTTTAATGTTATGCCTTTCTTCACTTATAATCATAGCCTTTTTAATTACATTAATTAAAAATGTCCTTTGTAGAGTTTATTAATGTCTTTGGATACTTTTTCATCTATATTCAGAATTAATTAAATAATGAAGTGTTTCCAGGAAAAATGAGTTATTTCTTTACATAGAGCGATAGAAATGGTTTATTTATAATTTGCTCTATTTTACATTACCCTATTCCCATGTACTTTTAAATAAAAAAAAAACATTTTAAAAATTAAAGGATATTCCAAAAAAAATTGTTTATTTTACATAAATTATTGATAACATTCTACTTAACATAACAAATGGTACGAATAAAATATGAGTTATTGAACATTAAATAATTAATACTTATTACTTACTAAAATTTCCTTTTCATTACATTTATAAAATGAATTTGAATGACATGAAGGAATCCTTATACAATTTCGCATTAAAACGCGAATACAAAAAATTGCGAGAATAACCCGAGAACCATAGTGAAAACTAACCTAGTAAAAATTACGTCAGTCTATCGGACTCACGTTCAGTTCGACGGAGTTTATTCTGATATTAAAATATACATTTTCCCAATTGTTTGCACCACGATATCATGTTCAATTAAAAACACTGCGCTACGTTCACTTTGAGTTTCACATTACATTTCAATTTATTCCTTAATTTTCAATACTCAAACAAATTATTATACTTATATAATAAAGGCTTTTCATTTTCAGTGATATGCGCTAAAAAGTGTAAATATAATTAAGTGTGCCTCCAAATTAATATTTGATACACATATACTGGCCATATTTTTTTTCATTGAATTGACTCATCTTTCAAATAACGTGGCATTTTTATTTAATTTAATATTTTACCAGGTACACAGTACAGTACAAGAATCCAATAAATCTCGTTATCAGTATATGAGTCCACAAGCAGTCCAAAAATAATTTTGAGGCATTAGTTCATATTAATGAAGACAAAATTAACTCAACAATGACTTATACTTTTGTCATTTCTTCCATCGTAAAAACCTGTTGAATTATCTTAAGTACCAACATGGGGTTAACATCAATCTTAAAAATTATCTATACATACTAATAAAATTGAAGCTCAGGTTATTTGTATGATATTAAGGCATAAACAACCATTTATAAAACTTTGATCTGTCTGTCTGTGCTAATCTTCAGAAAGGCTGAACCGATTGTGACGAAATTTTATGAAAAATTAGAGAGCAATACCAGAAGGAATCTAAGCTATATTTTATCTAAAGAAACTTAAAGATTTCTTTTTTGAAACAAAACGAAAAATTGATAACATAAATGGTCTTTGACTATCTTAAATCTAAATAACGCTACGTTATCAGATCCTATCCAGGCGAAGTCTAGGCGGATCGCTAGTATTAAATAGATTATAACAAGGTTGGTAAACCAAAAGTGTAGCGCGGGCAACAAAGTTCCATATTTCCACGAATGTAATTTTCGTTTCTGTGATAAACGTTATCACAATTTTATACGGTTAAATGTGGTTGCACAATCAAATTTTGAATGTACACAATTTTACGGGACGAAAGCAGCAAATATGAAGTAGGTATGTTATACGTTCATGCACCTAAATTCGATTAATATAAATTGCATTGCCAGCAGGTAAATTAAAATCTAATGACATTGCTTGATAGAGAGGAATTTTACGTTCATAAATTATTATGAACGTACAATTTCTCTCACAGTCATTGACCTGTAGTAGGGACATAAAAGACACATCATCATCAACAGACGTTATCTGATCTAGTTCTGTGAGTAGATAAAGACGTGGGAGAGCCACGCTGTAAATATATTATAGATGCGGCACTAATGGGTCGGCTCGGCCGGGGAAGGGCGACGCTCTCACAGAATACCAACGTAAAATAGCAGCTTAATGTTACTGTGTTTCATGTTTAGTGTAGGGAACCGGAGACCCTTTTTACTGGATACAAGGCATTCCATCTTAGTCCTCAGGGTTGACAATACATCTGCATTTTGATTTTTATAATTAAATGTAGATGCCTTTGGGCCACAGTATCCACTTACCATCGGATGGACTGTGTGCTTGTTTGTCATCCTTATTCAATAAAAGAGTTTCAGAAGTTATTGCGGCTTCCGATAGATGGCAGCTAAATATCCCGTATTTACACCAAATTAAAAATCCCCAGACCGTGAATGGGCGACAAAAAGTGCGAGTCATTTGGTACTGCGCCTTTGTCTACCTTTGTCCTGCCAAGCGTGTTGATTATAGCAACTCTTTCCTACTGTAGAAAATGTCCGCATCCAGCAGTGAACTGATTCCGGATTGATGAGGTTTCCTTATATTTTTTTACTAGCTGTACTCCGCGTCTCACGCTGTATCACGCGTCTGAGTTGCGCGACCAGTGTTGCCAACTAAGTGAATTTTCCACTAAAACTGGTGGTTTCGAAGGGGGGGGGGGGAGGATTTTAGTGGCGGGTGATTTTTCTAGTGGTTCAGTAGAATTCAGTTTCAATTAGTGGAAATATGATTACTCAACAACTAAATCACTTACACGTTTCGAAATATATTTTTACTTCATTGCAGCATTGATTCGTCAGACATGACATGGCGTCAGATGATCCATCCCGCGGTGGCGCTACTCTATTTGCTGGGATTCCTTGTAGAATATTTCAGTAGTAGTTTACTAAACACTAACCATTACGCCAGAGCACGAGGATAAATAATTTCGGGAGCGCTTTTTTTCTGACTTGCTTAACAATCAATATTTAAGGCTAGCTGATAGGTGTAGCCTAATGCTTGATATACTATTCCTATACTATTCCTCACGAATTTGGCTATCATATACAAAAAGAGTTTATCAAATTGGACTGGTAGTTCCAGAGATTAGCGTGTTTATATAAAAAAAAAAAAATCTTCCGCTTTATTATATTAGTGCAGATTCTACTCATCAATTTGGCATACAAAAACTATCAACAGAATATCCATTAAACAGTTCTATTACAAAATTAAAGTAATATAAAATAACTATTATGTTTTACACTACTTATAATAAATCTAATACCACCACTGACTATAATTAGAGGCTAAGACGCGTTTCCATTAAAGCCCTTCACGGATGATAACACATTGCATTATTGGCTGCAATAGTTATACAATCAAACCGGTCGCAAATTCGTTTGCCACTAATGCTTTATTAATATACTAGCGACTCAACCCGGCTTCGATTGTGAAGGTTCTATTAATGTCACTTTATAAAGATGTAAGATAATCATCAAATATCAACTTTATCAATATTTCGAAGAAAGAAAAAAAGTTCCAAGTTTTTCTGAAAAAATATATCCTTGATCACTCCTGGCATTGCTCTCTATTTTTTCGTAAAGTGACAATCAGTTTAGCTATTCCGAAGATTAACCCGTAAAGACAGACAGACAGACAAAAATTATAAAAATTCATGTCTTAATGGTATGCAAATAACGTCCTCAGTTTAATAAAAGGCAGTTATCTATATTACAGACACACTTTAATTTTCTTTATATGTGTATCTATTGACAGCAATGTTCAAAAGTTAAGGAAGTCTCCAGAAAGTCTTCGCTTTTATTTATCACAACTAACACAACATGCCGTGAAGTGGTAGTGTAAGGGAATCCATTAACCATTTTGCTACCCGTGGGTATCGTAAGAAGCGACAGAGGTAAGCTGAGACTGGAGATGTACTTACCCGTCACGAAGCGCGACAACTATGTCAAATGAGGGACACTTGAGGCAATCTATGGGGGAGTCCGTGGAGTGGCGTGGCGTGGAAATTGAAACAGGGGACTGACTGCAGCATCTTCCTGGTAACAACTCAAAATAATAAAACACTGCGTTAGCCGATCCGCCTGCCAAGCGTGGCAACTATAAAAATCCCCCCTAATAGGCCATCTGTGGGGGAGGCTTAAAGATAAAGATAAAGATCATTTTATTTGTTCAAACATGAGTATACATACATATGCATGCAAGATGTTAAAAGAAAATATCTCGACAGTCATGTTTAGCCTCTACGGCGTACAAATATAAAAAAAAAAATTACAATTCTAATTGGCCTTCGCCTTATTTAGTATTAATAAATTATACAATAAACATTAAAACAGAAAACAAACATCATTAGAGAAGAGAATCTATATATTTAAATATACTTGTACCTAAAAACATACCTTTATTTACCTAAATGATTGTACAAATTCTTAGTGTTACATACTTACATTAGTCAATTTCGTATATTATGAATTCTACTTTATTATGTTCAATTAGCAGTAAGATAATGTTATGTTAAATAGAGGACGTTAATAGGCTGTAATGGATGTATGGGGAAGTCCTATGTTTAACAGTGGATTTTCGACAGCTTGTCTATATATCTATCTATACAAATAAATAAAATTGAAATGGCTGTTTGTAATGTCAAAATAACAGCTTTTTACTAAATGCATATAAAAATATATACGGTACTTATAACAAAAACACAATTTTTAAAAATTTTGTCTGTCTGTCTTTCTGTTTGTTCCGGCTAATCTCCGAAACGGCAGTACCGATTTCGACCGAACTTTCACTGGCAGATAGCTGATGTTATAAGGAGTAACTTAGGCTACTTATATTTTAGAAAAAGAATTAGGGTTCCGAGCAACATAATTAAAACCAATTACACGCGGACGAAGTCGCGAGCTAGTAATAAATAAAATAAATGAATGGAAAAATTATCAAGTTATTTGAAATATTTAATATCGTGGTTGACGTTTACGACGAACACAAAAACCACTAACAATCGAAAACATCGTGAAATCTAAGTCATATCTTTATTGTTTCGCAAATAAAATTTTACTATTCTATTTGTAAGTTTGCTAGTATAGTGTTCATTTTATGCAATTTATTTCGAAGGATTATTTGACAGCTCATTAGCGCAGTGGCTAACCGTTTTGGTAACGGCACTGCGCTGCCACGGGTTTGAATCCACACGGAACAAGTGATTGTATGGCCGGCCCACGAATGAGTTTTCCCGGTCTAGATGTAATTTACGGTTTATTTTTTTATAATTTTGTGTTATTGCCTCAGTTGGCACGCTTGGCATGCGGGTTGGCAACCGCAGTTTTTTTATTTTAAGTCGTTATTAGGAAGACGCTGCTGCCCATCTCCTGATTTGTTTCCCTCGGTCGCCTCTTACGACGACATCCACAGGATGACATGGGGTAGTGAATATTCGTACACCGCCACTACGGCAATATACCCCCTATGAGGCAATCTATGGGGGAGGCCTATGTTCAGCAGTGGATTTTGATAGGCTGTAACAGTAACGGTAATTTTGTGTTTAAAAATAGGTATCTCAGCTTTTGACAATTTATCAATCGAAATCGCTTTGGTCGGAAAGCCCAAGTATCCTGACGGCTCCGATGCGCAGTGGCTTAGCAATGAGTTGCAACGCTAAGGGCTGCGGCTTCGAATCCCACACAGAACAAGTATTTGTATGGCCTACAAATAATTGTTCTGGCTCTGGATGTTTGTCCTTGTAAAATTTATGTATGTCAACTGCCCCACGATACAGGAGAAAATCCTAGTGTGGAGGTAACGTTTTAAAAAAAAGAAAAATAAAAGAAAGAAGAATAATTCTTCGAAATAACTGTAAATGTAAATGTACATATTTTAATTTGTCTGTTGATTAGATAAAAACGTTACCTCCATAGTAGGATTTTCTTCTGTACCGTGCAAGCGGGTAAAATACACAATATATTGCACAAGGGTACACATTCATCACATACACCGACATGGAACAATCATTTGGATATAAATGCACTTGTTCCGTGGCGAATTGAATCTACGGGCTTGCAGCGCCACGACCATATGTAGCGCTCCAGAGCCATCATATTCTCTTGACTTTGAATTATCTCGAAACATTTATGCCAGAACTTATTATATAAATGATGCAACTCAAAATAAGAGTAAGCTTTTCTAGGGAAGGACAAATAAGGGCCACTGTACTTGCGGTTATATAATATGAAATTCATCATCGACATCATCACAATCTCTCAAAGTCCACTGCCAAACATAGACCTACTAATCTATGGGAGATTGCCTCATAGGAGGGTTATTTGTCATAGCTTGCCGCACTTGGTAGGTAGGTTGGCAACCGCAATTGTTTTATTATTTAAGTATATACCAAGAAGATACTGCTGCTTTTCTCTCAATTCAGTTTCCGAAGAAATTTCAGCAATTAAAGGGTTATAAATGATCTTAAATAGTATTTACGGTAATTTAATTTTATAACTGTCCGCTCATTGTTACTGGCCATATCCTTGTTACTTTTGAAGAAAAAGAAATGCAGTGTCACTTTTAAAATTAAATATAAAATTTATTGCAAATCTTTTATCTTTTCTAATGTCTTCCTTAATCTTTAAATATAATATAGAATTACCTATTCTTACGCCGCCACTACACGCCGGTAAAATGACTGTTGATTCGTATTAGACGTTATCACTGTGGTTATAATTAACCAAGAAAACATTTAAAATATTTATATTTATTAATATTAATATTATTAATATATTATTATGTCATTAAAAACTAAATTATAAGATAACCGTGCTTTATGCAGTTGGGACAGAACTACGTTTTATCTCTGTTCTCGCCAGACATTTGTCTCCAACAAGAGCAATATAGTAGACGTCTTACACTATAACGTGGATGCAGGAATAAACCAGTATCGTACCAAAACCATTGCAGCGTTCGATGCATTTTTATAGCTCGAGCTATAAACTGCGAAACGGTTGAGACGAAAACGACAATGGTGCACTTAAGTTGCTCATAAACAGTATATCACTTCCTTTACCGAACTCTGTTAGTTAAATGAATCATGTTTCGGAATCTGTGGGATTTGAGAGTACATGTAATGTAGAAAATAACATATAATGTTGTACTTATAAATAATGTTCAACATACACTTACAGATAAATTTCTAAAAGCAATATTTTCCCCACAAAAAAAAGTGGCAAACGAACATACGGTTCACCTCATGGTGCATTTTTACTTATTGTCAGGCAAAGCTTGACTACAACCCTAGCAGGTAAATAGGGAGAATGTAGATCTAGGCGGAAGGTACTCGTAAATCGAACCGTCTTAGCGTAATAAAAGCCTCAGTTTTACCTTGAATACACATCGATCGTAGGAAAGAATGAATGCTGGAAAACTGTTCCGCTTCCTTTTTGTACGCATTTCAAACGACAAAGCAAATTATGCGAGCATCAGCCACATGCAAATGCATTGTTAACCCTAAGAACTAAAATGGAATGCGTCGTTACCAATAAAAAGTGTAATCGGTAATATCGCTCACCATACGAATCAGCAGTATTATGCAGCTATTTTACGCTTTAATACTGTTAGAGCGTGGGTCTTCCCATTCCCACAGCAGCCATAAAACTTCTGTGTAGTTCTAACATATATGAAATATAACATTGACCGAAATTAGATTTTCTAATGATTTCTACACTATGGACCAATTAACTCTCTATTTATGTTATGCGTGTAAAGAGAAAGTAAAAAGAGTTGGTTGAGCAATTAGGTGGGTTTGTGTATTTAGGATGAGTATTTAGCAGAGGTGGTAGATATGATAGGATATAGAACGACAAGTGAACGCAGGAAATAGAGTGAATGGGGCTCTACACTCCATTGTGGGAAGTCAGAATATGTCAAAAAGGCACGTATGGCAATTCACAATGCTGTTTAGTCCCTACCTTAATGTATGGTAGTGAAAGTTGGGTGTGGGAAAAAAAGCAAGGATGAATATGTTAGGGCTGAATCTAAAGGACAGGGTGAGAAATTGTGTGGTTGGAGAAAAGTGTGGTTTGCAAGATGATGTTGAGACCAGGATTAAGAAATGAATCCTTCGGTGGTTTGGTCATGTAGAAAGAATGAACGAGGAAAGAGTGACAAAGCAAATTTATGTTTTTGAAGTGTACGGCAGAGTCGGGAAGAAACGCCCTAGATGAAATTTTATCGATCACATTGGTGATATATTGAATATTGGCCAGATTAAGAGTACCCTTATTTGACGTGCATGTGTGTGTTATATGGATGAAAAGGAGGCGAGAGAAGTGTGTCAGAATCATGCCAATTGGAAGTCCGTAGTCTTTGCCGTTTATTGGGTATTGGTAAATGATAATTAAATTTCAACTAGGTTTTAACTAGAACATTTTTTTTATTATCACACGAATCTCAGCTAATTAATGTAAACATCTCTAATTATTATTTCTATGTCGTATGTATCAGTTCATTTTATAGTATTTATACAGTAACTACTTTAATAAACAGTCATTAATTTTATGCAAATAACAATAAGCAATACAATAAAAACAAGTTGTACATTTTATTTCGTCAACACTGGCTGAAAAACAAAATATATGTTACCAAATTCAATTTCGACGCAAATATAATATTGCATGTTTTATTCAAATTATTATATTATGTAAAATAAGCAAAATAAAATCGAACTATCCAATTGTAAAATGTAAAATATTATTGAGGGAGCCAAAACACGTACCGAAATACCTTTCAATCAACATATCAAGTGAACAGGCAGGAATATCGCACTAGTAAAATTTAATTCGGAGCATTCGCGATATCTAAACGATGCATGAACATAAATCCCAATGTAACTGTGCTGTACCAACTTAACTTTACAATATCAAACGCAACATTGTTGCCAACGTTAGCATACATTAAAAATAAAATTACTCATTACATAATGAGTGCTAATTGCTAATTCCCTTAATATTTAAGAAGTATTTTTTTAACATATTATATTCCGCAAATGACTTAATTATATACTTAATTCCACTCACATTAAAGGTAGTGAATAAATCTAAACATGAGCAATAACCATAGATAATGTAACAACATCACTAACTTCATCGTTGCAGTTCATCATCACCATGCATGCATGCAGTCCACCGCTGAACATGTTGTCGTCAGGTTGTACGGATTGGATTATTCGGTTGACCTCTTCATCGATATTCTACTTACCTAATTGTTATGTCCTTGTATATTCGTCGACAACTTCGAGGGCAGTCCCTATAAACTATCGATTTTGGGTTCCATGTTCATCTTAAGAGTTCATTATTAAGATCAATCAGATTATTACAAAGGTCATCCAGAGATTTTTATTTTAATGAATACAAAGTCAGCAAAACTTGAAGATGTGTTGACGCCGATACCGTATTCTTTTCCATCCAGTAGCTCGAATTTTTTTCTAGTGCAGTGGTGAAAAAAGTGTACGAAATTACATGCATAGCATTTATTGCGTGATAACATTCGACGATATTACCTCATCACCATACATTGTACGAAACTTCGGTATACTCATTAAAGTGTTACTTTTTAGTCTTTTAAAATTATTAATTTTAACTCAAAATGGTTGTAAAAGTTATATTTTACTACAATTTCACTGTTCAAGATTTTGAACCGAATTCTCTATTGACATCGTAACATTGGCTGAGCAAAGTCCGTTGGAAAACGTTGTGAGATAGAGGCGACGCCGGTCGCTCGTCACTGGGAAGTAAGAAAAGTGAGGCAGGCACACTCGCCCGCATACTAATAGTTTACAAATGGCGCACTGTCGGTGCGGTGTCGCGACGTCGAAGCTAAGACTCCATGCGTTCCAAGAGACAAGCAGAATTAGAAACGTATTGTAGTCGATTTATACATATTTACTATTTTATTTAACGATTACTGGCTTGTAATAAAACTCTTTTTTATATAGAACTAGCTGGTACCCGGCGCATGACTGCCGCAGAAGAAATAATTTTGGAAATATCATTGTGGAAATAATATTATTGGAAGAGTTTTATTGTATAATTAGGGATGATAATGATAATATAATTTTCAAATAAATTTGACGGTATACCTACTGTAAATTAATTGTACTATGCCTATAACCTTCGCGCAAGTGCAAGCAATTAGTTGACAAAGTTTTACGGCAATCTGATGAACGGTATGGCAACGCTTAAAATACACTTACGTGGTAGAGCCATGCTGCAGCTATATTAGTAGTATAGTTGTAGCACGAATGAGTCAGCTCGACCGGGGAAGGACCACGCTCTCGCAGAATACCAGCGTAAAATAGCAGCTTAAGACTGCTGTGTTTCGTATGGTGAGTGTAGAGAACTGGAGACCCTTTTTACTGGAAAAGAGGTATTCCATCTTAGTCCTCACGGGTAACAACGCATCTGCATTTTATTCGTAATCAAGGATAGATGTAGATGTCTATGGGTCACAGCAACCATTTACCATCAGGTGGACTGTGTGCTCGTTTGTCACCCTATCATATAAAAAAAAACAAACAAACAAACAAAAATATTTTTATATATTAAGAAAGAAGATAAGGGTGGCAAACGAGCACACAGTCCACCTGAAGATAACTGGATGCTGTAGCCCATAGACATATAAATCTATCATTGATTAATAATTTGCTGCAGCACGAATGGGGCGGCTCGACCGAGGAAGGACCACGCTCTCACAGAATACGAGCGTTAAATAGCAGCTTAATGTATAAATTTCGTATGGTGAGTGTAGAGAACCAGAAACCCTGTTTATTGGATACGAGGCAGTGCATCTTAATCCTCAGAAGTAAAACGCATCTGAAGCCATCTTTGTTGGAAGTCAGCTGCGGATTTCCATTGACTGCAGTAGCCACTTACCATCAGGTGTTTTATTTAAACAAGTGAGAATTTTTCACGAATTTCGATGACCATTATGAAGTTTATATTTAAATTTTGTATTTTACATTACTGATATATAAAAAAATTATTTGCAAACTTCTTTACATTTTTTTCATTCATTCACACTCAAACTTATACCTAAATCTTGTACTTTGCACCACCCGTTGCTGTACGGAACATTGCACTAGTATGGCGTTCGCGTTTAGTCGAGATAACTGAAGGAATTTTTAAATTATAGAATTACCAATAACACACGACGAGCGACGTCGTGAATTTCTAAAATACGACTCTATTTAGATCGGGGATTTTAAAACTATGCTTTAACTTTAAGTTGGTATAAAATCATTTAAGTGTAAACCACAATCATTTTCTATACTATAGCAGAAACTAAACCGCTTTTTCAATAAGTTGACTTTAAAAAAGGAGGAGTTCTTCTATTCGATTGTTTGTTTTTGTACATATGCTACGCGATGTATTCGTCACTTGTGAACCGATTTGACGATTCTTTTTTATTAAATAGGTTCTTTCATGGGTAGTTCTGTATAAAATTAGAGAAAAAATCCCACCCCAGGCGACATTAAGATTGTATATTCCATTTAAAAGGGTAAAAATTAACTTTTAACAAAACATAGAAGTCGACTTTATGTTTATTAAATTCAACTTTTATGTTTTGTTGTGCAAAAGAATTCTTCTATGAAAAAATGAAAAAATGTTTTATTATCAGAAAAAAAAACAATAGGTAATATCTGTTGGTTTATCTAGGAAACCTGAGACCAAAAATGAACTGCTTATTGCTTTAAATGTTTGAACATAAAAAGAAAGAAAACTATAATAACAAAGCCAAGTTATATAAAACAGAAGTGTATTAACTATGTGCATTTAAAAAAAAAAGAAAATTAAAGTTAAAACAATAACAAAATTTACCTACTACCTTAATTTTACAAATACCATCAATTAGCAAAAGCCAATTTTTAACAATTCTTCTGTTTCGTCATATGATAGGGTGACCAATCATTTCAATATAATTAATGTCGCAGATATGTAGTTTTTATGTAATTTTCTTTATGTTACTTACACAATTTATAAAATAAATATATACTAGGATAATGAACCTAAAACTAAAAACCTTAAAAAAATATATTGTAATAACTAATAGTTTTTATTACTAATATTACAATGTTTTACGACCTTATTATAAATTTGTCTTTTGACAAAGTCGCCAAAACGTTGTGCAAATTTAGAATTGACAGATGGTATGGATAGTTTGTATACCCTGCGATTATTCAGTGGTTTGTGATCATGGGAAGATAATACGCTTTTATTTACTGCTAAGGATGTATTTAGTACAAAAAGTTGGCGTACAGTGAGTACTCCGGCATCTTTGTATACGCCTAAAGTAGGGTATCTGTATGGTTTTCCTAACATTGTCTTTAAAACTGCCCGCTGTGCTCTCTCGATCAGTATTAAATATGTTTTGGACGCACTGCCCCAACATGTGATGCAGTAAGTTATCAGCGATTGACAAAGGGCGTAATATACTGATTTTAGAATTACCTTATTTGCTATATAATGTAGCATTCTTATTATATAGATAATCCTTCTGATTCGGTTTGAAAGAACTTCTATGTGCGATTTAAATCCCAGATTTTCCCAGATTTTCATCAACAAGTACAATACAATATATTGCATAGAAGAATTAAAGCCACGACTTGTATATAATAAGATATTATCTTTATAACGACTTCAGAATGTATAATTATTTTATTCTTTTTATTTGTTTGAAGTCATATTTTTAATATAATTTTTTTTTTTTTGGACAAAGGAGAATGCGCAAGCAGTTCCAAAAGTGTGAGTCGAGAGATGAATAGAGTATGTATGTTTAAACTAAGAATTTCGTTGATGTGATCTATTTTTGGTTCTGTATCTTTTTTCACGAGCCCATTAAAGTCTACTGCTGAACATGGGCCTTTCCCGTTGTAGGTGGGAGTAGTCTTAATCGCTACGTTGGGTGGATTGACGATCGCAGATCCAGACGTCTTGCACCCTTGATGTAACGTAACGTAAGTCATGAGATATGTCTGCCATGTTCCGTCGACACCCACGGAACTAACCAAGGAATATTTAAAATATAATAAATGTATTATATAGTAAAATTTTATTTTACTCTATTTTAGGTTTTTGGTTGGTATTCAAATTCAAATTCATTTCTTCGTTTGCGATAAAAGTTTCAATGATATTTAAATAAAATTCTACATTACGGTTAATTAAAAAAAGACATTTCTTTATAAATATAATGTAAAGTGCTGATAATTCATAACATAATCTGTATATGTAATAACTATAATTAAATCATAATGTTATAAACTGAAATAATAAAGAAACAAAATATTTTATTTTATTGTTTACATAATAATATTGAAATATATACAATATTAAAAAACTTTAATAAGAGATAAATAAAAGGAATAATTTATATTTTAATTTATTAGTTTTATTTTATTTTTATTTACTTCTGTTATATTATTATAATATATTATTATATATACTTATATTATAAGTTATTAGTTTAAGCGCAACCTTACTTTTGTGTTTTTTGTGTTGATCATCGGAAAAACAAAAATCATAACCCTTTCTTTTTAATTTTCCAAAGGTAAATTTCCAGAATAACAAAAAGTCATAACCTTGTTTTTTTCTTCAAAGGTAAGTCTCATGATCAATCATCAACCAATTTACTGGTCGTCAAATAAAAGTTATATTTTACTCATTATAGAAACAAGCAGAGTTCATTACTATCTTAGCAGTAGGCAAATGATTTCGTTTGTAAATGGCAACATTTACTAAGCTTCGTAACTCTTCTTGAATGAGACAATAATTCATTTTGAGGGTTGGCTGAATGAACTTGGAATTACTGAATTGAATGGACGCCATTACGATTTTAATCCTCAAGCATATAAATCAGATTTAGTCACGATTGCTGTTATTTGAGTGAACTTATCGTCAAATTTTTAATTTAACCTAAAATAAAAAGCATCATGTATTAGAGTTGCTACAGTTTACAAAACAATCGCCATATTTTCATTACTGTTTTAGTACGATATATAAATAAACTTATTTTAAATAGTTTGGTTCTTTTTCTAAACTTTAAAAAGAAACACGCTTCAAAACAAAGCAGCACTAATCTCATAATTTTGAAGAACTTGGCATGAAAGAAAATCTCAAGAAATTTATCAAAGATTTATGGAAAAAGATTCTATTTATATTCCTCAAGAACTTAAAGGAATAAACATAAACATCGAAATCGTGATAAAGGAAGCTTTCATAACGGGTTAAACACTCGAACGTCACGAGTACCGACGAACATTGCTTCCAAGACTTCAAAAGCTCAGACAGAATTTCTTTAAGGTGAATAGAAAGGCGAATAGTTGGTAGAGGAAAAAAGATGATTTTAATCTTGTTTAGTAAAGTCGACGAGGCGTCGGCGAGACCAGAAGTCAGGTGGCGCGTTGGAAAAGAAAACTCATTACTTCTTATTCTCCGACGTCGCTCTGATAGGGATGTCGCGCTATCGACAAATTCGTTATCGATATTCATAATATTAGCAATATGATATATTTAAAAAAAGCAAAATGTTAATTTCGTTAATTTTTTATTTATTTATTTTACTTGTACTTTAGGCAACAAACGCTCATATAAAAACATAGATATAATAATAACCTTTAAGCTAATACACATAACAATTTTTTTTATATTTACGCGAATACTACACTGGTAGCTGGTACAATGGTGCTGTAAAGTGCCCGAAACGTCAGGAATTAAAAAAGTTAAAATTAAACGCGATAAAATTCGTAAAATTAGTTTTATTCCACTAATACATAATTATAACTTTTAATCTAATACATAATTACACCATACTTGTAGTTGCCAGTGGTCGAAATTCGACCGTAATTAATTAAATTTTTGCGAACTTTCAACTGCACATGAATATTTAATATACAGATATCTAATATACAAAATATAAAATGAACGCTGTTTTGCCTCAACACACACTCCGCAGACTATTGAAAAATCATTTGAAATCACACAAAATTTCCGGGTTATTCAATCAATCTGTCACTAATTATTTTAAAATTCTTTGACGACACTCTCTACTCTGCATTTAGAGTTATAACATACATAATTTGTGCGACTGTGTGACCACAGACTATTATGTTTTTGACATTGGCAGTATGAACGAAAACATTGTATGTTTTATTTTAATAAATGTGATGTATTTGTAACACATACTATAATTATACAAATTTCAACTTTCTGCACTCCTTCTTCATAAAATATGTCAAATCTCACATTTCTCCGTGCGCAACAAAATGCTTAAAAGGGTACAAAGTTTTCTCTTCACGTATTAATATATAGCTATACTAATGCTATAAACTACCAATATTGTTTGGTATTGTGTTTATTTTAAGTGCACTTTTAATAACAAAACATAGGTACGACAATTACAACAGGGACTGCCTAGTAGGTATAATAAAATAATTGTCTGGCAGCTTTCCTTCTTACAATTTCATCTCTATTTAGCCTCTTTAGCGTCGATTAGATCACATTCAATTTTCATAATTTCAAATTTTTGATTACCGTGCAGTGGCGTTGCAAGAATATCCACTACCCAAATCGTCGCAAGGGCGTCGTAAGAGGCGACAGAGGTAAACTGAAACAGGAGATGGATATCAGCGTCTTCCTAATAACAACAAAAAAGAAAGAAATTGCGGTAGCCATCCCTTTCACCAAGCGTGGTAACTATGGAATCCCTTTTAGGCAATATATGGAGGAATATTTTCAGCAGTGGTCTTTTAATAGGTTGTAATGAACGGGTGAATGAACATTAAGGTTTAGAAAATTCAATTTTCAATAGTTTATAAAACCCAACTGTCAGAGCTAGGTATGGTAGTGAGGCCATAGTAAGCAAAACACGTATATATCTCTATACGAATTTTGCTATTTAAGCGAGGACTGTATGTACATTTAATATTGCCAAATGCTACTCCTCAAATATATATAAACACCAAAGCTGGAAACGGCGGCTTCAGCTCAGTTTCAACCGTGTTTTGTGACATTCCTTGGCAGAGGCCTATGTTTAGCATAAGACTTGTAAAACACTAGATAAACTGGACTTCGTAGTTATTTTATTTTATTCAAGATGACTTTATACTATCGACGTAATCACGCAATAACGAAATCACTAGCACTGGTTTAGTAATAAATTTAAAAAGTAACACATCAGTATGCCGCGGTCGTCTCAACGTCTCCACATTGAACAGGACAAAGCAAGATATATTATTATTGTAGGTGCCGCTATGAGCTCTGTTGCAGCAAGTCGTTCCGTCTCAGCTCGAAAAAAGGCTCTATCGACAACGAGCGAGCTGCGAAAATCAGTCTCTATCAAACATTGGCAATAAATTGCCGATTGAAGTGCAAGTACTGGTAAGAGTCAATGGACTTACGTTCAAAGTACATTTACTTGACTCGCCTTTCTTTACTCCATTGGTTTATTTGTTACGAACGGTAATAGCAAAAAATAAGTATTGTGTTACCGAGAAAATAGGCAGACTTGTTGGTAGATAATAAATTCAATGTTGGATTTATACTTGCTGTTTGAAAATTATTATATTTTTATTTCAACACAACACTTTTTTAAAGAATACGTTCAGTAACGCTGTTAGCATTTCTAATGCTCCCATCAACCACTCTACTTAAAATGCTTGTGTGAGGATGTAATCAAATGGCAGATTCGAACCAGCTACTTTGCAAGAATCACTTAGGATGCTAAAAGTGGGAGACAAATAGTGTTGCACTATGCATTGCCTGCCTCATCTTCAATTATCGATACCGATCGGAGAATACTCCTGTCTTCTGATTCGACACAGGTGATGAAAGTGAATATTTTTACCCAACTACATCAAAGCCAAAAGGATGGTTACGATTTTAGAAGGCTATGTATGTATGTATGTTCATCTGTTCCCTCAGATCTTCTAAACTACTCATAGTATTTTGACAAATTACTTTTGCGGGTTTTAGGCTGCATGAATTCACATAAAAACTAACATGGCGGCTTATTGTGGAAATATCGTGTCTGGGAATCCAATTAAAAGGTTAATTCGAAATGTTCTTGACATTCCGAAAATGCATGTTATAAAAATGTTAATTTTATTAGTATTTATTATTTCACGTTTTTTAAAAAAAATGAAGAAACAAACAAACTTAAAGTCCAACTGATGATTGTAAGTGGCTACTGCATCCCATGGAAACTTGCAGCTAACTTCAAACAAAGAAGGCTACGTCGTTGTCAACTCTACGGCCTGAGACAATGGAATGGCTCACAGACTGTATTTATACCGGTACTAGGTAAGACCTACCCATATACCTACATACCTACCCATACGAACAGACAAAAATGGGGTCCCACCACTTAGTTTATACATAAACCTCAAAAATTGTTACTACAAAGTCGCTGAAAGAAACGCTGTTCTTAAAAAAATTATATGAGTTTAAAAGTTAATAGCTAAAATCAAACTGCGGTAGGAAACGTGTACTAAAAAGGTGTTAAACAATCTCTCTCTAAAAAATTGATTTCTCATAATTCACTCACGATAAAATTGATTTCAAAAATGTAGTTTCTACTTAATAATATTCGAAATACTAACTCTCCATGAATAAACGTATCAATGTGTATTTAAATTAACATTGCCTCAATTAATAACCTAATTTATTGTAATGAAGAAAACCTGGAAATAAAATGAAACGCAACTTTTTAAAACGAAAGAAAATGTATACAAATGAGATTTTCCCCGTACCTAATACCTGCCTCAGAAAGTGTTCAGGTGATTTGGGAATGCGGGCTAAAGATTGAATTTACCTATGGCCCCTGAGAGATGGATATGATACAGGCAAGGAACAAGATTCACTAGATAAGGCTAAATGTAATAATTTTTTTTTTTAATCACACTACTAATACTAATTATAGCAAGTCTAAGTATTTACAAGTCTGCTGCTAAGCATAGGCCTATCTCACAAACCATAAAATACGGTCCTGAGCCACCTGGATCTAACGAAAACGTTAGAAGGTCGTCACTCCATCCAGTGAAGGGCCGCCCTACACTCCGCTTACCGGTACGAGCCTACCACTAGAGAACCTTTATTCACCATCGTTTGTCGGTTTTTCGAGCTATTTGACCGACCCATTGCCACTTCAGCTTTCTAATCCGTTGAGCTACGTCAGTTACTCTGGTTCTACTGCAAGTGTTCTCATTTCCAAGTCTATCACGCAGAGAAACCCCGAACTTAGCCCTCTCCATAGGTTTGGCGATCCTTATGGGCGGCTCATCGCTGGTACTAATTGTTCCGTATAATATTTTTAAGAAAACGAAAACTGTAAGAGAACGCCTTATTATAATTTAAATATTCAATATTAACCGTGTTGGAAAGCGAAAATTCGTTTAGGGCTGAGTTTTAAATGTCTGATAAAAGTTATCTATCGAATAAATTATAACTATAACCTGACAAAATAGAAAAGTGAAACAATTGAACTATTTTACTTACACAACTGTAATTTATAATTAGTTTATGTTGTACTTTATCCTATGAATAACTTTTATCTGATGATTGAAAAATCAGCCCTTAGCTTAATTTGTAGTTGCGTAATAAATTAGTCGATAGGTATTTTTAATTAATATATTAGTGCTAGTTTAATAAATGCAGGCAGAATATGAATAAATACAGAAAAAAAAACAATACAATATATATTTAAGCAATTATATTCCAATAAATAAAAATTAACTTTAGTTGAGTTTACAAATGCTCTATTTATGCGAAAACCTTTTATTACCAGCCTGTATTTAGTGTTTACTTTTGAAGTTGTGACACAAACGAATAAATTTATGATTATTCTTTGGTAATCTAAAATGTGCTTAGTGAACTGTGAATTTTATAACGCATTGGATAGGCTCCTTATTTTTTTATTTATTTTTTAGATCAACCTTAGCATTTTCATATGATTTATACTATATTGTATTACCAGTCTCGTTCACTAATTGATAGGTACATAGTTCAGTATTGGAGTTGCCTTGTGTGATTTGCAGGCTGACCAGAGTACACTAGTTGCTGTACGTAGAGCCGATATCCTAACACAGGTGCATGCACATTCACAAGCTTGTGAAATTTAGTTTAAACGATTGTAAAGGATTTTTTGTATCATCAGTATTTCCCCTTATCACCACTTACGACACCCACGGGAGGAAATGCGGTATTGGATTCGCTTACAACGCCACCGTATTATCATAAATATATGCATACGTCTTACCATACGTACATAATCATGTACGTACATACAACCGGAAAACATAACCAACCTTTAGGGAATCGAGTAAAATAAAAAAAACGATTTGCATACGCGTATAACAATTAAAAAGTTGCCTAAAATTTTCAACAGCAGCTAACATAGTTTTACAACATAGTTTTCGGGAAAAGTTATCATCTGGCTGTATGCGCGATAAAAATGATTCTGAAAATTCTGTCCGAAAAGTGAAATAGGATATATTTTTCAGTACCTCTTTTGAGGCAAATAATCAAAATATTTCAAAAATTGGTTTTGAGTCAAATAAGTGTTTTTTTACGGATTAGTAAACTGAAGTGGCAATGGGCCGGCTATATAGCTCGAAAAACCGACAACCGATGGGGAAAAAAGGTTCTCGAGTGGCATGGTGGAATTTTAATGTATTAAGTCTTTACCTATGAAATTGCTGTTTTTTATGAAATAAGTTAATGTAATACTTTTTCTATATTTTTTATTTATATTAATCAAAGTAATCACCCATGCAATCGAAGCATCTTTACTAAGGCAGTGGTAGTTTATTGATGCCCTTCTTGAAGAAATCAGCTGGACGTAAGGCAACAAATTCTTCAAAGGCATTTTGTACTACCTCTCGGGTATAATTTTTTTTTCCCACCAAGTGTTATAAAAAAATCTGGAAAAAGTAGACATCTGTAGGCGCCAGGTCTAGTGAGTACGGCGGATAACGGAGAGCACCACAGCTCTTGTAACTTGGAGACCGTCTGTTGTGACCTGTTGTGACCGTCTGTGCAGTATGAGATAGCGCGTTTTCGTGCAGGAGCAGCGGGGACGAGTGATTGACCAAAGATGGTTGGAGACGTGCGAGCTTCTCCAGTATTTTGTTCAGTTCTTCACGGTACACATCTGCAGTAATGCTCATCCCGTTTGGTAAGAAGCTGTGATGAATCCCACCGGTGCTAGATAACCAAACAGTGACCATCACTTTTCTAGGGGTAAGTTTTCGTTTAGGGCATTGTTTAGGTGCTGAACCAGGATCCAACCAACTTGCTGAGCGCTTGCGATTGTCCAAAAGAATCCATTTTTCGTCGCAAGTAACGAAATGCGGTTCAAAACTCCTTCGTTTTTGTGCCTATTCAGCACTGCCGTCGTACGAGAGAAGGGCACATCTATCATTTTGGTCAAACTGAGATAATTGGGATTAAAGTTTTTACCATATTCTGCTTCATAGTGTGGAAACCTATCGCTTAAAAGATAAAAAAATACTGATGATATATGCGTGAAGGTTAGTACTATTATATTTTTTACTTTTTAATTTTTATATATAATTAATTATTAAATAAATTCAAAAAAATCCTTTCAACTTAAAAAAAAAATATTTTAAAAATACCACTTACTAGAAAGAAAAGGCATAGTTAACCAAATGTGACCTTTCTTTTTAATATTTCAAGCAAATTGGTCATTGAGTCTAAAAGAAAGGGCACATTTGTCTAATTGCGCCTTTTTAGTGTAAATTGACTTAATGTTTTCTACAAAAAAAAAATCATGTGAAGAACGTTTAATAAACTATAAAACATATTTATAATATTATCATGCCATTTCTGGTTAGCTTATCCAAATAACTGAAACAAAACTTAACAAATCTTTTTCTAGGACACCAACATTTAAACAAAAAAAACAACGTTCTTAATGTTCAATAGTTATTTATAAATTATTAGGGATAAGCATCTACATACAATTTTGGTTAACAAATAGAACTTATGAATTAGAAACAAAAAGTGCTAATACTTAAACTCAATTACACTTTTTGTTTAGTTAGATACCTAAGGAAAGTAAAAATTAATTACTTTTATTCTTTTTACTAATAGGTTGGACCCTAACTTAAAAATCTATAAAAAAATAGTTACTCTAAATCACAATATGAAAAATAAATCAAAATATTCTTAATTCTTAATAGAGGTAGTAATTAGGAGCATAAATTTTGGTTTTGAACTTTTATATAATTATAAAAAACAATAAATAATTAGAATAAGCTCTAATAGAGGAGCTTATACTCTATTATAGCTTATACTCTATTAGAGCTTATTCTAATTATTTATTGTTCATTTACAGGAAATAGCTTACACCCGTAATTATTAAAGGCACTCGTAGTTTAATATTTTTAAAAATACTATTATTATTATTATAAAAATTAAATGTAACTATATGACCAACTTCCAGATAACGCAGCACAACACTTTCAACATTTACACCCTTGGAATTGACTAAATATACTAAGTAGGAAAAAAGGCACCAATTTTTGTTTTGGGCCGCGCAGTTATCCAAAATCACATTTTTGCAGTCCCGGTTTTCAAAGAAAAATGCTTGAAAGCAGCTAATTATGTCTTCCTTTTTTCTCCCTGCAATAGCTTCGTGCCATAAGACTCCTAGTGTTTTGCCAACTCCATGTAACCTTTTGTCACCTACAGGAACAAAACTCTGATTGAAAACGATAAGCCTTGGACAAAACATTACCGTTTTAAATTCTTCCATGCGAGGTAACACCTTTTCAATTACCTTTTTAATTACCTTTTCTAAATCAACTGCAAATATTATGGTGTCAGTACTTTTTTGCTTCGTTTGGCTTTCAACATCGTCTTCATATTTTTTTCTCGCTGAAATGTACCTAGTGTGATGATCTTCATATTCTTGTCATTCTTCGCAATTCCTGTGCCTTATTGCTGCGTTAGGGTTGTGAATAGAAAAATTTTCGCACAATTCACATTCCTCGTGTCCAAGCTTTGTGAAGGATATTTTAAGCTCATTTACGACATTCCTATAAAATCCATAGGACACATTTATTTCAGGCTCTTTCTCACAGTAATTGTCGTACATCATGCGGATATTGATATCCGAGGGCAAATATTTCCGGTTTGGTGCATGAACTCTCCTATAATGCGACACAACTGGACGAAAAGACATAATATGTTCTTTTACCTTTGTACTGTCTATTTGTGATGGATTCGGGTTATGACCTCGGCCGTCAGCAATAGGCTCTGCGTATTGTGTTTTATAGTATGTGTCAATAATGTTCCTCACAGCCTTACAGTTACTTTTCTTGTAACCCAAAGTTGTGAGAAAAAACATTTTACATACCGTAACTTTCTCACCGTTTTCATCACATAAGAAATACGAAACAGTCTTAGTTCGATCATAGTGTTTACCATGCTCATCATCATGACTTTTTTTATTTGGTCTTGCAGGCTTTTGCTGGATAGTATTAGCTAAAAAAAAGTGTTTTTGTTCCGACCAAGACATTTTCCAGAAATTACGATTAATAATTTTGCGGTAATCCTCTGAGAATTTCGTTGAACATTTTTTTTTACAAATGTTCTCTTGGCATCCGGGTTTCACAAAATATTTGGTATATATTTTTTCTTCTCTTTTAATTTTCTTTCGTTCTTTAAGACTAACATCATATCTTTTGCGCTTTCTTACTGTCCCTTTTTTTGTAAGTTCATCTTTTGTAGATTCATCTGAAGATTCTGGAATCGTTTTTTCCAAACACGGTTGAGAACATGGAATGACGTCTGATTCGGAGCCAGAATCATCCAATAAAATATTGGCTTCACGTCGTTCATAGTTTTCATTATGACTCCTCATATTTAAGTTTTTAACCACTGATTGTTTTGAGCATTGAGCGGCAATAATGTACGTTTTGTGGTTTTTTGGTGGCTCATAATCTTTATCGGCTACTGAATCGTCTGAATCAAAATCTGCTTCTGATACTAGAATTTGTGGCGACCAGTTTTGTAGACCACTAGTGGATGGAATCTGTTCGTCAATATCAGATCTAAGCTTTAGATTTTGTAAAGCGGCGCTTACTAATCTTTTACCACGTGACTGCATTTTTAAAATTATCTGAAATAAGGGAAAAACAAGTGAAATGAATGATAATATATGTTTATCATATTCCTACTTAATTCATTAAATATTATGACATGTCACATAGGTGTTAAGCTAAGGCACGGTAACATTATCTAATACAATTCCAACTTCATACAAACGGACGAAGCGCGGGCTATGCCTACGCACCTCGACCTCCGGGTGTAGACATAGTTAATATAATATAATATAATATAATAATAATATTACCGTGGCTTTGTTTGACACATCTGTCTAGAAACCGACAGGTAACTGTTGAGATTACCTAGGTGTACGACCTAACCTACAAAGTTATGTACCTATCTACTTGAAGAAACAACATGTAAACATGGATAAAACGTAAATAAACTTACCTAGCGCGGGCAGGCTGCTGACAAGCGTGGAGTCTTCGACGTCGCAGGCACAACTGGCGCGTTTCAATCAAACCCTGCCCTCCTTTCCTCACCCCTAATCGTAAAAAATTTAAAGAAAAGGCACAACTGGTTATTTGTGCCTTTTATACGTAAATTAATTGAGACATACATGGATCATTAATTAAGTAGACAAGGCACATCTGGCATTTGAGCCTTTTCTTTATGTTATGTTGTAGGTGTGCCTTTTCAAAGTAGTTTTAGTAAAATCTGTATGAAGTAATAATCCCACAAAAGTCACATCTACATATTTGTGCCTTTTCAATATAATGGTAAATAAATGTGCCTTTTCATTCTATAAAATATGAATATTAGTCTCATTTGTGCCTTTTGAGCCTACTGTATCTCCGAATTCCTTGAAGATAAAATTCTACAAAAAATTGAGCATATGTGCCCTTTTTTTCTGATTCTAAATATGTATATAACTCAATTTTTAAAAAAAATGTTAGTTGTGCCCTTTTTTCTTACGACGGCAGACTGCAGTGCTAGGAATGTCTCGACGCCGCAAACAAATAACAGATGGTGCATTCGTTTGTAGCATTCGCTCCGTAAACATCGTTGATGTTGCGTGCCGCTTATGCTGCGTTGCTGCCACGACGGCACTCATATTCCATAATTACTCGAATTTTTAACGTATACATGATGACGAAAAAGATTCAAATGCGATGAAAACATAAGGTTAATCAATAAACAAAAAAAGAACTGCAAGTTTTTAAAATAAAATTAATTTAAAATTAGAATTCTTAGCCTTAATTCGATTTGAAATAGCAAGTACTGCAGAGCAGCAATTTCATAGGTAAATACCTATTATGTTTGTTCTATATTTGACTGTAAATCAGAAACTCTAATGGACATTCACATGGTAGTCATAAACGAATCATAACGGTAAATTTAATTTTCTTTTTGTTTTAATGCTCACTTATAAATTCTAAACTACATAGGGGGCTTAGATAATTACGTCAAATCAAAAGCGGCTTCTCCATCATTTAATTTGCCGTGTCTCTGATATCATATCCACAGATAATTAATTCACATATAACTGAAATTAATGCCACTCCTAAGCTAACATGATCAATATTAAATTAGGAATTAGATTTTGATAGATTTTCTAAACACATTTATGTGGTTTTTCTATATTTTTATGTATCATAATTTATATTTAATTTTAAATTATATTCGTTCTTAATTTCTTATATATTTACCAAAATATTATAATGTTAACAATCAATCATGTGTGCATATAATATTTATTACCTCGAGGGCGTCCAGTGCTGTACGTGGGAACCCGTGCCTTGATTCCATCACGGATATGAGCTGCAGGCTTTGTCACATACGATTATCGCTCTTGCTGCGGGATCCCTGGCTACTGCTAATATAATCTAGTGGATATCGTAAGAAGTGACAGAGGGATATGAAACAGGAGATGGGTAGCAACTGCGGTTGCCATTCCAGCTGCTAAGCGTGGCAACTATGGCAAATATACGCCATCTAATGCAACCTGTGTGAATTTGTTGGACATGTTTTACGTAGTAGATCCATGCTGCAGCTATATTAGTAGTATAGTTGTAGCACGAATGGGTCGGCTCGACCGGGGAAGGACCACGCTCTCACAGAATATCAGCGTAAAGTAGCGCTTAACGCTGCTGTGTTTCGTATGGTGAGTGTGGAGAACCGGAGACCCTTTTTACTGGAAACGAGGCATTTCATCTTAGTCCTCAAGGGTGACAACGAATCTGCATTTTCATTTGTAATCAAGGATAGATGTAGATGTCTATGGGCCGCAGCAACCACTTACCATCAGGTGGACTGTGTGCTCGTTTGTCACCCTCATCCAATAAAAAAAATGTAAATTTTGCATATTGCAGACAATATGAACCAAACGGTTTGTTTTGTCTTTAGCAAAGTTCTTCGTCTTACAGCAAAAAAGTGGATTGATCTGCCAGCGTCTGCCTTTTGTTCCATTACAATCAGGTCGTGTTCAAGGCAAGAGTGAATAGGCTTTTGTTACCCTAAGTCAGAGTGATTTACCATATAGGGCTTCATCTCCACTTACCACCAACTGGGATTGCAGTAAAGCAGTTGTTTATAATAAGTAAATAAAATATGAAAAAGTCTATGTTTAGCAGTGAGCTTTAGATAAACTATAACGTAATAAGAAAAAAAAAACATATCTAGTCAGAAAACACTGTATCATAGCAATCTATGTAACCATACGCACCCTCCGCCCCTCGGGACACTTTTCCCTCCATTTACTTCTATAACATCGCTTTATGATACTCAACTGTGTTTTTTTATTATTCATGATAATACGGCCTACATTAGCGTGTTTGGTCCCGTTTATTGTTTTTATGAACTCGCCTCAGATTTTTCCTTCGTTTCTCATCGTCTCTTCATCATAAGACTTCATTACTTATTTGTTTGAGATAGAAGAAAATTCATTACTGTGTCCTAAATTAGTTTTTTATTAATAAATAAGTTATCTTATAAAATAGTCAATAATAAAAACATATTTAAATATATTGGGTTATTAAAATATATGATGGCTCCGAAGTGCAGTGGTTTAGCAATGTGATGCGGTGCTGAAGGCCGTGGGTTTTTTTCCGGGTCCGAATTTTAGTCCTTGTGCAATTTATGTATGTAAACTACCTCCACGATACAATAAAAAGTCCTAGTGGGGTTAACAACTTCTTAACAAATATTAAATAGAATATAGGTAGTACCCTCGTCCTGATATAAATAGCGGCACGAAAGTCTAGCGGTGACCTTTATTACGAATAAGTCGCGCTGATTGGCTTATTGCGCATTAGTAGCGCTGATTGACTCATGCGTATCGTTTGCACGCGCTGATTGCTTCTCCAGTCGCATTCGTGCAATTCAATTCCTGCGCGTTCCCTCCACGTTTCGTTTTGCGCTAGACTTACGTGCTGCGACTTGTATCTACTCCCTTCTGTGCAAAACTGACTGAGCAACTATGGCAAATATTCTCTTTATGCAATCTATGGCTTATGTTCAGCAGTGGACTTTTGATAGGGTGTAATAAATGAATAAATAAAAATACAACTTTGTCGTATTTTCTGTGCCATACTATTTACACCGCTTCGTTATCATCATTAGCTTGGAAATATCCATTGAACATAAGCCGTTTCCACAATGATTGATTATCGTAATGCTTGGCGAATGGAACGGGCGGTTATGATATTAGATACTCCATATGACGTCACCGCTCTGTATTATATTGTAGGTGTCATGTTGCAGGTCTTTGTCGATTTTACTGGAAATTAAACTGCAGCAGTCACCACCATGTTTTCTCTTTACGGTAATCTCTACTAAATTTGAAATACGACGATTATAATTTTACGTGTGGCAGCATAAGTGACACACCTCCATCCTGAACTCCAAAGTACAGATTACATACATAAAACTAGCGGATTATTTTTGGGTAAATGTACCATCTGAGCCGTGGTAGCTCAGATGGTTAGCGCTCGCTGTAACTTTCACAGTACGCGAGCAACCCGGTTTCGATCCCCGCCGGCACCAATGAAATTGTTAATTGCAATTTTAAGTGCTGATTTACCACGTGCTCGGCGGTGAAGGAAAACATCGTGAGGAAACCTGCATATCTCAGAAATAAGAAAAAAATATATATTTCGAAGACATGTGAAGTTCGCCAACACGCAGCGCAGCGCAGCGGACACTTCCTTGCCCTAAAAACCCTCTCAGAAATGAGAGGGGGCCTGTGCCCAGTAGTGGGACGTATATAGGCTGTAACTTTTAAATGTACAACTATTTATAACAAGATCTACTGAAATGTGAAAGCGCATGTAAAAAGAACTCTTATGAAGAAAATATATTATTAAAACAGAAGACAATTTAAAAGATAACAATACGTGGACATGATGAGTTTCCTTATTTTTTTCTTATGTGTATTTTTTTAAAGAATTACTTGTATTTGTTAGAAGAAAAATTGTCGAGTTGTGAGTTTCTTGCCACTTCTTCTCACAAGGTCTTTCCGCAGTAGGGACTTGTAGAAGACATGGCGTATCATTTGACTATCAAAAAATGTTTTGTTAAAGCCAATTTTATTTGTATATACTGCTATCACTAAACCGCCTACCAGTTTGTTAATTATGAAAATTCTTCATTACAGTTGGAGAGGTCCATATCCAAGTAGCACAGCAGCAGCATCATCACGTTTTCTTTTAACGTCAAATCCTTCCAAAATAAAAATATATCCGTACTATTAAGAAAACTTAGTCTTGCAAATGCAATGGCCGTTACCTTGTATTTTGATGCAAAATTTGCCGGATTAATAATGAAAATAGGAAAGCTCAGTAAAACTAGCATTCTATGGATGGTCATTAATCTAAAATAAATTGTATTTTTTGAATTTATAAGCAATAATTAGAGTGAACAAAATACGTGTTAATTCTATCATGAGTATATCACTAAAATATATAACTTAATAATAGATCGAAGCTAAGGATCTCCAATTGTCAACTTTACTTGTAGCCTCCTGTTTATCTCTGTAATCCTGCTAACTAGCGAACGGGGTTCCGGAAAATTGCGGGATATGTATTTACAAATGCCGTACCCAAATTATTCATATTGGTAATGTGGAGCAGCGTTGCGGACAAATCTTTTCAGTTTTACATGTCAGTTATTAAATTAATAAAAATACCTACATTCAACAAATACTTTACATATCTTATAACGCAATCAGTTTTATTTCTTTCAGATATAAATTACTTCTTGGAAAAATGATCATCGAATGTATGATAACGTGGCTGTTTATCGCTCTCAAATTATTTATATATAAAAATATAAATTAACATCATCATCATCATCATTACAGCCCTTCACAAGTCTACTGCTGAACATAGGCCTCCCCCAAGGAATGCCACATAGCACGGTCCTGAGCCACCTGCATCCATCGACTTCCTGCATGTCTTACCAGGTCGTCACTCCATCTAGTGGGGGGACGACCTACACTTCGTCCGCCGGTACGAGGCCGCCACTCGAGAACCTATAAATTAACATAATGTACATCAATATACTTATAAATAAATTATGTCATAAATAAGTATACTGGTGTACATTATGTTTATATTATTATACTTTTATATGTACATATGTATGTGTATAGAATATGCACAGCCTAGTACGTCTTTGTATCATTACCTCTTTTACCTTACGGACTACTTTTAGATAGACTGGTAGAGAATGCCTCAGGCATTAAGTCTACCTATATTTTTATTCAAAATATCTGATATACCAAAAAAAATTTAACCTTCCAACAAAAACCACACGCGAATTAATTGCTATTGATCGTTCAAATATAAATTACTTAACGAACATTGTACGAATATTGCGAATCACTATATTAATATTTTTTTAATAAATAATTGGGTATGAACACATCAAATCATGCAATATTACAGTAATTTTAATAATATTACAGTAATATAATGGAAATAATCTTATCATCTAATATAGGTACAGTGATATATTAAACTAATCTATAATATACTACATACAATACCTACCACCTAGTTATTTGAGTAGGAACTCTTTTAGAGCTCTTTTAGCTTTTTAGCTTTTTTTACATTATAATCTTTATTTTATAGTATAGGGTGACAAACTAGCACACAGTCCACCTGATGGTAAGTGTTTGCTATGATCCATAGACATCTACACCTATCCTCAATAAAGAATCAAAATACAGATGCGTTGTCACCCGTGAGGACTAAGATAGAATGCCTCTTTTCCAGTAAAAAGGTTCTCCGGTTCTCTACACTCACCATACGAAACACAGCAGTGTTGAGCTGTCATTTTACGCAGGTATTCTGTGAGTGCTTGGTCCTTCCCCGGTTGAGCCAACCCATTCGTGCTACAACTATACTACTAGTATAGCTGCAGCATGGCTCTACCACGTTTAAAAATCTTTTACTTTATTTCATAAATTAAGTGGGAATTCGTTAGGTAAATTATACACTTCTAATATACATTTCTATAACAAGTACCTAGCTTTGAATTCACGACACAAATATTGTTACGTATCGCAAGTTCTATCTAGGAAAGATGTAAATATTCCCTAAGCTCGGCCATGCTATACTAACTTTAAATTGACCACAAGACCGAGTTGTGCTCGGAGTTACTTAAAATTCATATAAAACCTTTTAGCGCGACCCGACACAAATCTCTGACCCGGTTCGGACTTGTCTTTTACCCTAGCTTCGTATTGTACAAATCCTGCTGCGACCATTTGGATTCTGCATTCGCATTTGACCTACAATTTTATAAGAATTTCTCTAGCGTATTTTTTTTCCATGCTTGGGTTAAATTTATTGATATGTTAAATGTACAGCTAAAAGCAGAACTTATTCCACATGCACAATGTGGGCAAGGTTATGGTAGGGAAGACGTGCCGTAATAGTCATGCTTATCAAGCGTATTCGGTCATACTAAAATAGTAACTGACGGCTTTGTGGCGCAGTGGTTTAGCATTGAGTTGTGGCGCTGCGGGCCTCGGGTTCGAACCATGGGCAGAACAAATATTGTATAACCTACAAATAGTTGTACCGGGTCTGGATGTTTGTCCTTGTGCAATTTATGTTTGTAAACTGCCTGTATGGTACAGGAGAAATTCCTAGTGGGTTTGGGGGTAACGTTTTTTTTTGGATGAGTAAAATAAAAATGAGTAAAAAGTAAAACACCATATTTTTTCTTAACAGTTGGACATAGGCCTCTCCAGTTGTTGGAAGAATTCGCCTTAATTGTCACACTTTTCTGATGGATATGTTTTTTATAGGATAAGGGTGACAAACGAGCACACAGTCCACCTGATGGTAAGTGGCTGCTGCGGCCCATAGACATCTACATCTATCCTCGATTACGAATCAAAATGCAGATGCGTTGTCACCCGTGAGGGCTAAGATGGAATGCCTCGTTTCCAGTAAAAAGGGTCTCCGGTTCTCTACACTCACCATACGAAACACAGCAGCGTTAAGCTGCTATTTCACGTTGGTATTCTGTGAGAGCGTGGTCCTTCCCCGGTCGAGCCGACCCATTCGTGCTACAACTATACTACTAATATAGCTGCAGCATGGCTCTACCACGTAAAAATGATAATGTAATCGGCATTACCAGATATCTCGCATCTTTGACGTTGCTGCCGGATCTATACACATTGATATGATTTCGTATGGTGAGTGTAGAAAACCGGAGACCCTTTTCACTGGAAACGAGGCATTCCATCTTAGTCCTGAGGGGTGCCAACGCATCTGCATTTTGATTCTCGATCGAGGATAATTGAAGATGTCTATGGGCCACAGTATCCACGGTTCACTGTGTGCTCGTTTGTCATCAGTATTCTATAAAAAAATACAAAAAATTGAAAAGTAGCTGTTTCTAAAATAAAAAAAGAACACGTAATTTCCTATAAAGAAAGAGTTAACTTATTTGCAAATAAGGGCTAGATACATCTCCTAAATTTAACACAGATCACGAGTACGAGTTAAAATTTCAAATGCGAAGTGGGTACGGAGGTATCCCCTCAATATAATCATTAACTGTTTCATTACAGAGACTCTCGTCTACATATATCAAGTTATGTATAGCACAAACTGACTTGTAATTAATTGCCAATTAGTTGCGACCTTTATACCCGGGCAGATTACGACGTTTTAATACGACAGCGTATATTATTGTGTAAGGGCCCTTTCGAAAGAGACGATGGGGCTGAAGTGATCTTCTATATTTGTTTATAGGTATATTTTTAAGTTTATCTCGTATATTGTTTATTAGACATAGGTGTTATAAGTAAATTCCGTGAATATAAAATTTAATATTTGTTTCTTGGTATTTTATACGCCGCCATACCGTTCGTCACATTTCGGTAAAACTTTGTCACTTCTTTCTTGCACTTGCGTGAAGGTTTACAGTGGATAGCGTGCGTATCGTACTGAATTCAACTTCAATGAATGTTTTATCATTCCTAATTAAATAATATAACTCTTCCAAATTTAAAACGATATTTCCACAATTATTTCTTTTGCGGCTGCAACGCGCCGGGTACCAGCCAGCATATGTATAAAATAAAAATGCAAAATGCAGATGTCTATACATATTATATTTGTGTCACAAAAGTGATTAAGAGGGACTAAAAATAAGTAATCACTTAATAAATTTGGATACCTAATGGAAAAGACAAATTCACCTAATTGTGCGGTCCGCGGTAAGATGTACACCATTTATTGGTGGAACGTGTTCGCTCCTAAGCCGAAAGAAAAATGATTTTCGATTAACTGAATTTTAACTGACATGATGTTGGAATGTTGCATATTTTATCTCAACCATCGTTCTAAAACACACAATTTCTGAGTTGGATTTTGAAATGTAGATCCAGTAATGAAGCTGTATATGTTCTGTATAATTACTAATTTAAGGCACAATGGGACTGCCATATATTGTCGTATCGAAGTCTCTAAATTAAAGCTGATTAAAAAAAAATGCTAGCTTGTCAACAACCGGTCCATAACAAATCACGTGGTACGATGTATCAGTTTTTCTATAACCTACTTTTTCGCATTGTATCGAAATAAAGAAATGTCTTCATTCTTCAGACAACAATATACATATTCTATTTACGATTAAATTGGTTATAAAAATAAGCCTTTAAATATGCACAATTAGGCTGCCTACACACCGTGATATTGTAGCGCGACTAAATTATATACGTACATATGCATACCATACGCGTGCCCAGTCATCAGGAAGCCCGTGTCTAACATTATACGCTAATTAATTGGTAATCCGCATACAAAGCAAATCAATTAAGATCCTATAATTACAACGGCGACAGCATTGAAGGCCGTGCTCACGTACGTACAAGTATAAATTAAGTTAAGACGAGAAAGCGGATTACAACAGTTCACGCCTGTGTCGTAACAGACGATGAAGGCGTGTTTATATCAAAGAATATTTGTCACTGGATAGTGAACAGGCTGATAATATGCAGGCATGCAGTCAATAGAACAAATATTGCTTTAGGGCAGTCTTTGAGGGAGATTTGATGCTGATCCTATATTAATACTGTTACCGTTACAGCCACCACTGCTGAATATAGACCTCCCTCATATATAGCCTCTTAGAGGGGATAGAATAGAATAGAATACAATAATTTTTACTCAATATAGATCACTAGCTGTGCCCCGCGGTTTCACCCGCGTATATCACGCATCTTAGCCGCGCGACATGACATGCACCTAGTTAAAGCATTTTAGATAGCAATAATGTAGGGACAAATTGGCAAAATTAAGGGAGTTCTTTAATCTATCGACATGTTATGTACGTTATAGAGCAAAGTTACATTTTATCCACTTTCCTTCACAATACACACTTTTGGAAAAAACCGCGATTCGGAAACTTATTGTTCCGCGGGGGGGGGGGGGACGCTCACCCGGAAGGGGGAGGCGAAGGGTGAGTGGATAAAATGTAACTTTGCTCTATAACGTACATATGCCGATAGGTAAAAGTACTCCATTAATTTGCCATTTATTTAGCTAAAATGTTTGAACTAACCTCGGTTATAGAAGAGTTCACTGCTGGTTTCTCTCGGTTGTCATCGGGCGGTTAGGGTTTATGCGTCGTTCGCGCGCCGAGACGAGTGTTGAATTATTTTAATTTTTCATTATCTTGTAAACGATACGTCCAAATAACATGCTATAAAGAGCATGGTTTATCTTGATAAAATTTTCTTGAAGATAAAGTAATTTTCGTTCGTAAGGATTAATATGCCATGGCTAATAATGACGCTCATAAATCACTTTTTAATTTTAAATATTGTCACAAAATACCTTATTGTAGCTTTTGTGTAAGAAATAGCCATATGGTATTGCGGACTTGTTTTAGATGGAGTAAATATCTATATTTTTTTAGCTCATTGTATTTACGTATCACTAACTAGCTACACTCGCCAGCGCACATCTGCGTACACATCATGAATCTGGCTATAATATACAAAAATAATTTTATTAATCGGAGTGGTAGATTAGCGTGCTTAAACAAAAAAATCTTCCGCTTTATTATAATAATAGTATAGATTACATTTTTATTTACCGCTTGTTCGTAAAATACCTGATGCTTACCATAGTAGCCACGCTGGGTGAGCGGGTTGACAATCGCATTTTTTTTTTGGTTTTTATTAGAATGACGCTCCTAGTTTACTTGTCTTTGTCACTTTAGGACACCCATGGGAAACCTATTATAATATTTATTCATTGATTTATTTCATTCATTCATATTGCGAATAAGTTGTGAAAACGTATAAGGCATATTCGGGCATAGGCATTGATCCGAATGTATTGAAGGATAGCGCCGCCAATGTCGATAATCCATACGTAACACGTAATAAAGATGTGGTGCTGGTGCGTCTAACAAGTTGAGTCAGCCCTTAAAACCCTTAAAACTTCAAGACAGCTTTTTTTTCATTTTTCTTCATCAGCCTGTAATAGTAATGCTGAACGTAGGCCACTTTCATTTTAGGGAAAATTTGCCATAACCATATTTTTTTCATTTGCAAGCAGGTTGGCAAACGGTACCGTTGGTAAATTTTTGCGCCCTCAACGCTACTTCTCTTCGCCAGTCTTATTATTTTATATTTAGAACAATACAAGACATATTTATACCGCCGTCAATCGGAGGCCATCAAATCGTTGTCTTTTTCAATAATAGCTTTCTACAACACCTAAGAAACCATATGTGATAATCTTATAACACCACCTTGCGACCGAAGAAAAAATTATATATTTAATATGTTTTGAGACTTAAGTAATATTTCAGTCGCATTTATTTTTGCATTTTCGCACCTAATTTTTGTTGCATAGTTATCATCATCTTTTTTTTATCAATTTCGTGTTTTATTTATTTTTTTAAACGTTACCCCGCACTATGATTTTCTCCTGTACCTTAGAAGCAGTTTACAAACATAAATTGCACAAGGACAAACATCCAGACCTTTTGTGATTTGTGAGGAAACCTGCATGTCTGAGAAATTAGAAAAAAAATATTTCTAAGATATGTGAAGTTCGCTAACACGCATTGGGGCAGCGCGGCGGACAGTTCCTTAAAACCCTCTCAAAAATGAAGGGATTCCTGTGCCCAGCAGTGGGACGTATATAGGCTGTAACTTTATGTGAACAAGCACAGTTTTACGTGCTTTCCGAGGGGCGTGAAAGCCAGCCTCCTGATTCTGATCTGCTATCGAGAATTTCTTAACAGACAAATCTAATAATTGATTTTGGTCCAACCCGGGATTCTAACCCGGAATCACACGATCAGCAGTCGCGCTACGACAATTAGTCTAGTTTCGCACGAAAAATTCAAGCAAAAAAGCAAATTAGTTGAATATTGTCGTGCACAATAAAATAAATAAATAGTTCATATATTCTCAAACCCCTAAAGTCACTCGTTCATGTTCAAACAAATTAAATAAATAATTGCAATTTCTACGAAAATATTAAACTACCACGTACTACTACCTATTACCGAAAGCAATTCGTTTCACAACCACTCGTTCACAAATAATTGAAACTGTTTTCAAATATCATTGAACCGTATTATTATTGCATTTCTAGTGATTTCTCGATAAACCGATTTAACGAAAACTTAATTATTGCTTAGCATTCCATGATTATTCATTCATTCATCTATTATGCCCTATCAAAACTCCACTGCTAAATACACACCTTCCTATAGATGGCCTCTTAGGGGATATTCATAGTGCCACGCTGGGCAGGCGTGTTGGCAACCGAGGTTTTTTTAATTATTTTGAGTAGTTTTCAGGCAGATGCTGATGTCCATCTCCTGTTTAATTTCCATCTGTCGCCTCGTACGACACCCACGGGTTGATTATATGAGGTAGTGGATCCTCTTACTACAATACCTTACGTGAAATAACTTCTTTAAGTTCTTCGTAAGAAACAAAAACTTTGAACTTTTTGAAATTTTGAAAACTTCAAAATTAGTAAGAAACAAAAACTTTGAAATTAATAAAAGAGTGACAAAGCAAATTTATGTTGCAGAGGTGAACAGCAGAGTCGGGAAGGGAGTCGCTCTAGGCGAAAGTTTATCGACCAAATTGGCGATATATTGAAAATGGGCGAAATTAAGAGTACCCTTAACCGACGAGCGTGTATGCGTAGGTATATGGATGTGGAGGAGGCGAGAGAAGTGTATCAGGATCGTGCCAAATAGAAGGCCATAGTCTCTGCCTACCCCTTTGGGTGACAGGCGTGAGTGTTTATATTTATATAACACTAGAGTAATACTATTGAATTAAATTATATGATGTTGGCATTGCAATCTATTTTATTGTAAGAAGGTATGGAGAACCAGTATATACAGTCTGTGATTCCTTCATAATCCGCGTAGGTGGCTAACAGATGAAGCCTCCTTTACGGGCTGCTTTTTAATACCGTCAATATACCGTGTAGTTGCGGTGTAAAAATATCCACGACCCCATATCGTCCCATGGGTGTTGTAAGAGGTGATAGAGGGAAACTGAAACTAGAGACGGGCAGCAGCATCTTCCTGATAACAACTCAATAATAAAAAAACTGTGGTTGCCTACACGCCTGCCAAGCGTGGCGACTATGGCAAAATTCGCCCTAATTGCCAGTGGACTTTTATAGGCTCTAATGAATTGATCTAGATCATTAGCATCTTTACATGTACGTTAACTTTGCCTTATTATAGTTTTGATTTAAAAATATCAGTGGGAATGAATGCGTTTGCAAATGTACCCGCCTTGAACTTTTTTTTAAAACTTAATTTTTATTCGTGAAAAGTGCAAAATATGAAATAAGTTATTAAAATCAAACTTTATTCCAACTGTATTCAAAAGTATCAAGTTAGTTATAATTTGACCCATGGGTAATTTCGTTACTAAAAAAAATTTAAACCAGATTAATTTTATACAAATAAATTTCCGCTGTTGATGAATCACTTGACGAACACCACCCCTACGAGTGCGGTAAACAACACATAATAAGACAAAGTGGACACGTTTGGCGTGTTTCCCACGCCCGTATTTTTTGTAAGCCGCGAACAATCGAAACGAACGGTGCTCAATTACAAATAACACAGTGAAAACATTGAATTTTGCAAAGAAAACCTCACGGCCCAGTGGCCCAGCGAAGGTTCCGCGAAAACTTTAGTAATATGTACAGGCGCCCGGAATTATTCCATTCTCGTTTCCGCAAGAGTTGGCCCCGCGAATTTACTCTCAATGTATTACATACAACTTCGGTAAAGGTTTTCCTTTCTTGCCAGGCGTCTGTGTTTTTAGGGTTCCTTACAAGGACAACTTGTAATAATTGAAACTGAAACAAAACTTTCTTTATCTCTTATGTTTAATTTACCACTAGTTCGGAAAATACCTCTATCCTGGGAAGAATCAGCAAGAAACCCAGCGGCCCAGTTTTTTTTTTTTTGAATAAAGAACAATTTTCGAAATTGAATTCACTTAATTCCACTCACATGAAAAACATATATATTACTAAATAAATTACATTAAAACTACTTAAAAAGCCGTTGAATATTTATGCACCTAAAATGACAAATTTAAAATATCACTAAAACAATCAAAGAACAGTCCTAATACTGTACATACTATACACTAGCGGCTTGGTCCGGTGTTATTTACGTTTAATATAATCAAAGATCATTTATTTTATCAATTTTTTTCTTTCAAAAAATATTCAAGTCTTTCGAATAAAATACAGCCTACATCATTGCTGGCAGTTTCATTACAATCGGTTCAGCCATTCCGAAGATTAGTACAGAAAGACATACAAAAATATTTTATAAATGCATGCAAATAACCTATTCAGTTCAATATGAGGCAATTATTTTGATATTACAGACAGACACTTCAATATTTATTTGTTTTTTTTATTTAAAATTACGTTTGTCTTTCAATGACGCCAGAACAGCTGGATGAATTGTAATAAAATTTAGCGTAGAAGTGTATAATGTCGTGGGATAGGACATAGGATAACTTTATAACAATCATGCTTCTTCTTCTTCATCATCATCATCAACCTATCATACCACATTTGTGATGTATGAAGTAGACTCGGTTTTCACTGGGCACTAAGAATATGGACAGAATTGATTTTCAGTATGTCCCTAAATTTTTGGAATAAGTTAATTCCATGCACATGGTGTCCGGTTATGTAATTCGTGCGTTTATGAAATATTTATAAGTGTTTGCAAATAAATTTATTACACATATCTTATGAAATATTCAACATACAACGTAATATATTACTACATAACGCTGGGTAAAGCAGTGGTTAAGGATTTGGTTGCGGCACTCCAGGATCGTAAGTCAAACAGTCCGTTTGCAGTTTGTAACGAGGCATTCCATCTTTGTTCTAAAGGGTGACAATGCATCTTCATTTTGATTATTACTTAATCGATAATAGATGTAGATGTTTATAAACCATAGCATCCACCATCTACCCATTAGGTGGTGTATGTACTCTTTGTCAACCTTATTCTATAAAAAAATATGACGTGATTAGAATTTAAATATACACAGAAAAAGAAACTACTAAAATGCTGTTTTTTTTTTGCACATTTTAACGATCAATCTTTATGAATTTTGGAACCGAAAATTTGAAATTAATGCGGAACCCGTTACTTTAAGTAAAAAACTGTGATTAATATAAAGTTTTTTTTTTGGTTTAACTAAATGATGGATTGAATTTAGTTAAAGTTTGTGTTTCCGTCGATGCGTTATGATATGGTTCTCCTAGATCAGCAACAGTAACGCGTGAGTCGGGATTGCTAAGTTCAATGTTTACTTTAATTTTAGAATTGTATGTTCATGCGACACACGAATGCGGAACGCGTCGAATGTACGCATATTTTGGGGGAACGTCTTTCGTATTTTCTGTGATTGCTCATGTTATTACTTTGTTTGAAGTTTTCGTGTTTATAAAAAGATAAATCACATAACTGATCTGTCGATCGTTTTTTAGATTTTACACTAAACTTACCTAACTTATGGTTGAATAAAAATTATCAATCCTACAGTGACTTTCATAGTTCTACCAGTGACTTTGATAAAACCAGATGTATTCATATTTTATACATTGGACATAGTTCGCCCTTAAGAATATGGTGCTATAAGTCATCATCGTCATTATCATCATTGCAGCTCTGGAGTGGTGTTGGGAGTAGTGGTGCTGGGATTAGTGGTGACGGAGATAGTGAACGCAATTGAGGGAGGGCGGGCGGTTCTATTCAGACTAGATAAGACACATCATTTTATTTTAATAGCAAATTACTTTTCAACATCTTTAATACTTTAAACATGAAGCTTTTTTTTTACAAAAATGAAAAGATTATAAAATAATCTTTGACTTATTTAATCTAAATAAAGCCACATTAATAGATTCCTTGCGTAGTCATAGCGGGTTGCTAGTTTTATTTTAATAATAGCCAATCTTGAATAATAAGATAAAGTAATAAAAATATTTCGCAGACATGTGAAATCCGTCACGCACTAGGTCAGCGCAGTGGGTCACCGGCAAGGGGACACATATAAATTGTATCTTTTACTTTACTTTTTAGCAATACTAACTTGAATGAGTTGGCGAGGTTTTGAAGTGAAACTTCTTTATCGACGCAGTGGAGAAATTTAGTACGGTATTAAAAAACAAAATCGTTACGTTTTCTTGTAACGTTTTCACCACCGGGGCTGCACGAGTATGTCATTATTTAACCTACTTACCTACATACAATATAAAATAAAAGAAGAATTAATGTAATGTATTTTACGTGGTAGAGCCATGCTGCAGCTATATTATCGTTGTAGCACGAATTGGTGGGCTCGACCGGGGTGGGACCACGCTCTCACAGAATACCAGTATAAAATAGCAGCTTAATGCTGCTGTGTTGCGTATGGTGAGTGTAGAGAACCGGAGACCCTTTATACTGGAAAAGACGCATTCCATCTTAGTCCTCACGGGTGACAACGCATATGCATTATGATTCTTTATTGAGGATAGATGTAGATGTCTATGGGTCACAGCAACCACTTACCATCAGGTGGACTGTGTGCTCGTTTGTCACCCTTATTCTATAAAAAAAATGTCGTAAAGAAGTATCACTTTGTACGCAACAAACACGCACATTTTTTTCTTTTTAAAATACTTTGCTCCAAACCATGCATTTTTTTAAAACAAGATTTAATAACTTATTCACGCTGTCCCTGATCGATACAGTGGGAAAATATCATAAATAAAGATGTGTCATAAATAAAAACGAGTAGCGGCGCCGTCACAGTTTGAAGGTGGTATTCAGGCGTTGCGATTTTTCTGTCTCCTACCGAGTAACATGATTAGATGGGAGTAATTTTATCGTGATTTCGCGCTATGCGAATGCGAAAAGCTTGGAGGCGAAGTCGGGATTGGTATGAATTTTACATGAAGCCCCACCTCCCCCCATACTTGTGCTTGTGACACGTCATATACGTACATATATCGGCCGGTTGTGAAACTTGTAGAGTCAACGCAATAGATCTTTGAGTTACGTGTCATATGTACTCGACTGTGCAAACTTTGGAAATATGACTGTTGACAACGCGTTAATATGTTTCTCTTTATAATATATAGATAAGGATCTATTCAACTCTGAGTACTCTTGAACAATTATTGTTGTAACTAAATATTTACCATTTATTAATGCCATTATTAATTTTGTCGTGTAGAGGCTGCGTAAGAGATTTCACTATCTCAAATCATCCTTTGGATGTCGTAAGAGGAGACAAAGGGCAACTAAAACAGGTGATAGGCAGCAGCATTTTAAGTCGACAGTAATAAAAAAAATTAGGTAACTAACCAGCAGGGCAAGCGTGGAAACTATAGGAAATATCCTCCCTAAGCGGCAATCTATGGGGAAGGTTTATGTTCAGCGGTGGACTTTTGAAGGGCTGTAATAAACTAATGAACGATACAAACGGAAACAAAACATGAATGGAGTGGAAGGACGCAAGTGGCTCAGGACTAAGGACCATGCTTTGTGGGAGTCTGTGGGGAGTACTCAGTTCAGCAGACTTGTTGCTGCCATATGCTGTAATAAAGATAGAAAATTAATGAATGATGAACAAGGGAACGAAACACAAATGGAGTCGAAGGACGCAGGTGGCTCAGGACTAAGGACCATGCTTTGTGGGAGTCTGTGGGGGAGTACTCAGTTCAGCAGACTTGTTGCTGCAATATGCTGTAATAAAGGTAAAAAAACTAATGAATGATGAACAAGGGAACGAAACATAAATGGATTCGACGAACGCACGTGGCTCAGGACTAACCATGTTTTGTGGGAGTCTGGGGGGGAGTCCTCAGTTCACCAGACTTGTTACTGCAATATGCTGTAATAAATATGATGGTAAATAACAGAATTGTGTTGCTGTAAATTATTTTATTTTAATATTTGACACCTTTGTCTTATAAATTATGATATAACCCGATTAAATGTGATGACGGCTATCGCCCATTAATGGAGCACCGTGGTCTTTGTACGTAATTGTGTAAGTATTTAGGCTGTTATTTTTATGTCGATATAAGGAGATTTTGTTTGCGTTGTTATAAAACGTTTTTTAATGTTTATCCGTTATTTCTAGTTAAACATTATGCATGTAACAAATGTTTGCTGTATAGACTATGCCCCGTCCACAGAAGCGCTCTTTAATTTCTAATTCCTCTTAAAATCTTGTATTAATGGAAATTGTCGTTAAAACATTAAATGGAAATCCCGCATTTATTAACCATTTCTTTTAATTAAATGTTAACAAAATTTGTAAATTTCATTATAGCAGTTATAGCAAAAATTTGAAATATTTAATTAAATTACCAAAACACTCTAAAACCTTAACATCATACATAGAACCGCGAATTATCCCCGAAAGATAATTTATATGTTAAAGGAAGGAAATTTTTGGAACATTACAAAAAATTGGTTGTTAAGTTCTTGACTATCCTTATTGATATTTTATAAATCAGCGCCCTTAACGAAATTCTTAATAAACTAAGTTACGAGCCCCGTCCGCCCGCATTCCAGCGAATATTAAAATATCGCAAAAATACGCAACGCCGTTCGTTTCATCAAATTTTTATAGAGGCGAAAGCGAATCGAATCAAAAAGCGTGGAAATTCCTTAATTTTCTTAAGAAAATTCCTTTCACAAGTTGGATTTTATCGTTAATAAAGTCACCTTTACAACCTTTTGGGAGATGCCTTTGATGGCTATGAAAAATAGCTACATAGCCCGTGTGAGCGCTTGTGACGGCCGAATCCGAGCCTACAAATAAAATGAATTCGCCCCGGGGGCAACAGTAGAAAATTGGAAACGTCATTTTCGCCCTTTTTTAATGTTTGGCGTAGCGTGGTGCTGCGCTGGCTTCAAACGAGATAGGATTACGGCGTGGCTCGGCTCGCCCGAGGCTACCGCCGTACCTGTCCGTGTTTGACACGACTCGCCGTTCGAAAATATCCATTGGTCATTTTAAATATATCTCATTTCGATTTCAAATTATCGAAACGTAAACTATAAATGTATTCTTCACTTACAACAGTATATTTTAAGTACCATACCGCGCCATGTATTGGCGGCGTAAGGAAATCTACTATCCCATATCATCCCGTGAGTGTCGTAACAGGTGACAAATGGAAATGAATCAGGATATGGCCAGTAATTCTGATAAAAATTCAAAATGATAAAACACTACGTTTCTCATCTAGCCTGACAAGCATGGCATCTATGACAATCTTTGAAAAATATAAGTTAATCGATAGTTTGTAATGAACGATGAATTGTGATTTTAAGTTCGTATGCACAAAAGTATTCGTTGTTTTTTTTTAATTACTATAATATTTAATTTAATTTATGTCTGTATTGCACATTTGTACTTATTTTTACATTATTGTTGCAGGTAAGCTAACAGAAACCCTTCAACCGTCATTGTCACCGTAAGTCAGCTTATGATGTGATTCTTAATTGTGTCTCATTTAAAGCAATAGCAAAGCCACGTATGAACTGGGAGACAATTTTTCAAATGCAAGTAATCTGTAGATGTATAGAAACCTCATATAGATGTTTTAAGAAACATGTTTTAGGATTCCGAAGATTTTAGCGTCTATACCATTCAGTCACTACGATGTTGCCTAATGGTATTCTATGACATGGTTATTTTACAATAACCGGCCAAATTTGTAGAGAAGATTCAGAATAAGTTATATAGGCAAATAGTGAAGAAAATTTAATTAAAAAAGAAAGAACTCTATAATACCGTCCTTTTTATCTTTTAAATTCAAAATGCACGGTAATGCATTATTTTAACTGATTTTACTGCGCACGCACACATTCTTAATTGTCGATCGGTAGGCAAAAACGTTGTTGCCCATAAATCACATTCAATTTGTAATGATTTCAAGTAAAAGTAGAAGCCTTATTTACTCGTAGTTTCAAAAACTGCAATAACACTGCAATAACGGTATATCATTATTTATATATTTGAACTTAAGTTAAAAATTTGGGTACTCTTTGAAAAATAACCCTGTATATATTTCTTTACATTGTCTCTTAAGGTGACATAATGTGTTGAACAACTATGCAGAAAGCCGCATGTCTGGCAGATTATGTACAAATTTTGTAATTTTGTGTTGTTGACTTCTACAGTTTCAACTCTTATTGTTTTCGATGATGCAATTGTTTCTTCCTCAAAAAATTGCGACCGAAATATATTATACATTTTGATGAGATTTCTAGAACATTTAAAATCACGTATAGTAACGCGTCACTTTCCGTAACTTTATTTTTGGAATCTTTACTCGTTATTTTTCCTCAGATGTGACACCGCATCTGTATTTCGATTTTTAATTGAGGATAGATGTAGATGTCTAAGGGCAACAGCATCCACTTGCTATCAGGTGGACTGTGTGCTCGTTGGTCACCCTTATTCTATAAAATAGAGCTATCCGATAAAATACTTTTTCTTTTCAAATTTGTTAAATTTGAATTTTTTTTTTTTGAATATTTGTTGCAAAACTGAATTGTTTCACTTGCTCCCCAACATCAGCGGGGAGCAATTCAACTGTTTCGAAAACACATAGTATTTACCGCTATAATTTCCAATGTGAATAGAACATAATTATTTGTTTCAGAAATTCGTAGATTATATTTTTGAAACAGTGTTTATAAACAAAATTTTTAAACGATTTCAAAAAAAGGAGGAGGTACTGAATTCGTCTGTATGTTTTTTTTATGTGTGTTACCTCAGAACTTTTTTCTAAGTGTGAAAGCTGATGGCTTCTCATGTGGTCCTATATAAATTTGATCAAGATCTGACCAGTAGTATTTTTTTATAGAATAGGGTGACAAACGAGCACAGAGTACACCTGATTGTAAGTGGTTGCTGTAACCTATAGACATCTACATCTATCCTCGATAAAGAATCGAAATTCAGATGCGTTGTCACCCGTGAGGACTAAGATGGAATGCCTCTTTTCCATAAAAAAGGGTCTCAGGTTCTCTACACTCACCATACGTATCACAGCAGTGTTAAGCTGCTATTATTAAGCTGGTGTTCTGTAAGAGCGTGGTCCTTCCCCGGTCGAGCCAACCCTTTCGTGCTACAACTAAACTACTAATATAGCTGCAGCATGGCTCTACCACGTATAAAAGTATATGAGTTTATTTATATTGAAGTCGGTTGTACAAAATTTTTAATTTTACCACTTGTTCCTATTAAATACAATAAATGTTCATATTAAATTTCGCTGAAAAAGATAAACCGTTAAAGTAAATTTTACGAGCACTATCAATACAGTAGAGTTTTTAAAGCTCAAAAATACCCAAAATTAAAAGCAATGATGAAAGTTTTTTCTTTTTAATTAGGTCGTTCTAATATAAATGTTGCAGGAAGTAACTTTTAATTGGGAAAAGACATCACACAACACAAAATATAATTAGAAATATCAATTAAAAGAAATCAAACAACATCAATCACGTCACCCTAGTCGAACAATTACAATTTCGTTATTGAAAGTTTATCAGAATAAAGTGGTAAAAATATAACAAAAAAAATATGAACTATTCGACTTCTCCTTATTTGGCTCCAATATAATAGCATGACTTAGTCCGAATCGGCAACATGTGGCCACGAACACACATATACTATTTCCTTTGTTCAAATACAATAATAGAATGACTCATAATATTTCCTCACTAGCGAATAAGATGTGTAGAAGACGTTAAATCTCATTGGGAATAGTGCTCTGAGTATGTTATAGTGGTGGGAATTTATTTTTATCGACAAACTATAAATGAATATAATTATTAATAAAATCTAAAAAAAATATGGTTATAATTAAAAAGCAAATTAATATTGTTTAAATTTCAATTAAAATTGTATAAAGAATGTATTAACAATTATTACTGTTATTGTTATATTATCAAAAAAATTGCGCTGTGAAGAAAAATGTACTAGGTGACAAGGACTTTGTTCGTTTTCGAAATAGAGATACGCATGGATCCCTTTTAACTACTTTTATGCCAGCAGCAGTGCATTTAGTATTGTGTTACTTTCAAAGCATATTGAGAGGCAGAATAACAGACTAAACATGTATGTGAGGCATTTTTGATATTATACTTGTGTGGTGACAAAGTTTGTTTAAACTTCTTTGTTTGAACTTGGTTACAAGTAACTATTTATTCCTTTGTCACATTAACTCTGTAAAACAAAGTTGGTAAAATTAACCAAAGAATCTAATAAAAATAAATTGATACAAATTGTTACATAATTGTTACTTATATAATAATTATTATGTGTAATAATAGCACGTCATAAAATCATAAAATTAGCAGTTTTTATATATTCCAAGAAACTTCAATATTTTTTTAAGTCTGTTGTGCCGTCTATCTAGAAAAAAACATTTTACAATCACATTTTATAAGAGTGAAAATTTGGGTACTTATCATTTTAATATCCTAGGTCTCACTCACCAATAAAAGGTATATAAAAGATATATCGCCCGATCAAACTTAAATATTCAATTAAAGCGGTAACACATAGAGCTCAGGGAGTGCGAATAAAATCCGTATATCAGGTCCTACGCGAGACATTAATAACACGTGGGGGACGAATATTTGAAATATCGACGGAAGCCGAGGGATTTAATCGATGTCGATAGACGACAAATTACGGCACTCAAGGATTGCTTTCAAGCAGCTAGAGTGATACATTATAGGGGATGAAAATATTTCTCTGCGTGAGAAACCTGTTGCGATAAGAACCAGTGCGAGTTCAGGCTGTGCTAAAGCTGAGTAAAGAAAATTGTTCTTCTTAAATTGGGTTTATTAAAATAATATTTATTAACGTAAATAGTTACAGCTACGAAAAGATTTTGTTTCAGTATTGTCTTTATCTTCAATTGGATTTTTTTCGAATTTGCACGATTAGTTAATTCTGTCATTTTCGGATGTCTCACGAATTTCCAAAAAAAAAAATATTTTTGAACCTGTCAAATGTTTTAATGTTAATTTCCACGAATTCTGCTTTTGTTTGTAAGTATAGTCATATCTGTGTGCTCGTAATTTATTAATGAAGCAAACTTCTTAAGAAATTTACTAATGTTTTTGTGTATGAAAACTAATCATTTATAGATTTTCAACTCAACACAGATTTATAATACCATTAATTTGATTTTTGATTGGATTTTTGGAAGAATTTAAAATTTTCTCCAAATTTTCGAGTCCCTAAATAGTAAAATTGCTGTATAAATTATAATATTGACTCCAAAATAACATCATTTGCGTATTTGCAATATCTTATCAAGTTTTAATTAAATTCGTTTAAGCAGTAAAAAAAAGTAAGCAGTGAGTTAAATAACTAAATGGAAAGATTTTTTTTTATAGGATCAGGTGACAAACGAGCACACAGTTCACTTGATAGTAAGTGGTTGCTGCGGCCCATAGACATCTACATCTATCCTCGATTACAAATCAAAATGAAGATGCGTTGTCACCCGTGAGGACTAAGGTGGAATGCCTCATTTCCAGTAAAAAGGGTCTCCGGTTCTCTACACTCAACATACGAAACACAGCAGCATTAAGCTGCTATTTTACGCTGGTATTCTGTGAGAGCGTGGTCCTTCCCCGGTCGAGCCGACCCATTCGTGCTACAACTATACTACTAATATAGCTGCAGCATAGCTCTACCACGTATATAGGTGATAATATTTGAGATAAAATCCACAGATACATGCACATATACGTGCACAAAAGCGTTGTTACCCCTGAAGACTTGTCAAAAATCTAACAAAAAAAGAAAGATTCTGCTAATCTTTATGAACTACTTCGCAGAAATTGGCAGATGATCAGCATGAAATCTGTAAAAATTGTTTTACTCAATATGTACTGTTCGTGTAAATAAGGAATCATTTTGTTCAAATATTCTTAAAAATCCTTAAAAGCATTACTTTCTACCTACATCATTAACAACTTTGGTATTCATATAGTTTAAGCCCATACTTAACATGAAACGACGTGAGCAAAGTTCCACGGGTTCCTAACCAACTAAAGCATTATCAAATTCACTCCCAAAATTTAAACTCATATTTGGTTTGTGAGACCTGGAAATCTCTCCGTAGCTTAATTTAACTGGAATTATCTCAGTTAAATTAAACCTTCGGGCGAGCGTCGGATGACTTAATGGTATTTCAGTGTTTGCGTAGTGTGTCGGCTTTCACTTTTAATCTGAACTCTGGGTTTAGATTACTTTGCTCAACTGCAAGGGCTAAGTTTATTTTTATTAGATTCTTAAATAGGGTGTTGTTTTCTCAAAAACAATAAACGACAAGGCTTTAGCAGGGCACACTCTTAAAATATTCTTGTTATTTAATACCGTTTGATATACCTCATTACTACCTTTCCTTTATTTTCTATTTTAACTTTTGTATTTATAAGTAATATTTAACCTTGTAAATAGTCAAATACAACAATCATTCATTCATCGCGTTAGTATTTGCTGTTTGGTGAATTCTAAATAGAAGATAACGTCATATTCATATTTGGTATGTATATTCATAGTTGGTAATGCTTCTTTGACGGAGGCTTATGTCTAGCATTGCAGTTCACAGTTTAACAGGTGGTAAAATATATAACTCGCAAGGAGTTTTTGCATAGTCATATATAAAAGAGCATAAACTATTGGCGGGTTTTAAAGAGCGGGATGTCGATTAAAACGTTTTCCTCTTTGGAGTATCATAGGCTATTGAACAATAAATATCAAATTACACTCGCAAAAAAGGTTATTAACTGCATAATATTGACAACCGTCATTAATTAGATCATAATAAACCAAGATAGTCAATTTATCATCACCATCATCATCATCTACTGAAATAGTACACTGCTGAACATAAGCTACCTCAAAGAATGCCCAAAGCACAAAATTATTTGCTCGTTTCATTACAGATACTAAATTCTTTTTCTTGATTTGACCGTAAGATTCGACTACTGAATATGATACTCTCCTGATAATCACCACGCTTGGAATTGTGGATTAACAATCGGGAACCAGACGTCGCAAGCTTTTAACTCCCGTAATTGGTCTATTTATTTTATTAACCATAATAAAATACATAGAACAAAAAGGGGAGTCAAAGGCTAATTAATTTTTGATACCAATCAATGAGACTAGATTTATCGTGTAATAATGGTATATCCACTACCCCATATCATACCGTGGGTGTCGTAAGGGGCGACGGAGGGAAATAAAAAAAAAATGATGATAGATGGATAGCAGCATCTCCTTGATAACAGCTGTATAAAAAAACTGCGGTTGTCAACCCGCTTGCTAGGCGTGGCAACTATGACAAATATCCCGCCTACGAGACAATCTATGTGGAAGGCCTATGTTAAGTTGTGGACTTGGACCCAAAGTCACCTTTTATTACACAGACGGAACAAAATGGGGTGATCAATTCTCTAACACCGATATCACTCCACTAGAACGGCAAATTATATGGAGATATCATTATCAATTCATAATCATTTAACAATTTTTCTTACCTACACAATATTCATCACGATAAATTCATAGCATTGACTATTTGAACCAAATGAACACGAGGCAAAAAAGTAAAATAAAAAACCACGAAAATGGATAAAACCATTGCAAGCAACGAACAAGTGAATATAAATTTACTTTCTAGGAAATTCTTCAAATTAAGAAATAATTTTAAAATTACGTGTTGTTAACAGAAGCGAAGCAAATTGGAAATACAATATAACTAGTGAAATTTTATGGGAAGAGAAAATGAAGTATTTGCACATCGAATAATTCTATAATTAAATTAAGGAAGACTATTGTTTCAAGACCAACTAATAGCTCGTCCATGACGCATACGGTAACATTGAATTTTTAGTCATAGAATTATATAAATAATATTGTATCAAAATATGAAATGTATATCTTGTTGGTTATCCTAAATAAATAAAATTAAAAAACGAAAATGTAGTCCTTTTTAGTACCTCGTTTCTATTTTGTATGTTAATAATAACCGTCACAGCCACTAGTTGACTCTCACGCTATTAAAATCCACTGTTAAACATAGGCCTCCGTCATAGATTGCCTCATAGGGGGGATATTTGCCATAGTTACCACACTTGGCAAGCGGGTTGGCAACCGCAGTTTTATTTTTATTTTTAGTCGTTATTAGGAAGACGCTGCTGCCCATCTCCTGATTTGTTTCCCTCTTTCGCCTCTTACGACACCCACGGAATGATATGGGGGTACATGGCAGATTATAATTATTATCTTACCCCCGTATCTATCTATCTACCCCCGGAAAAGAGGTGATTGCTATCATGTGCTTTCTTGAAGTTTTATATTAAATTGTACAATATTCACTGTAAATTATCCAAACTAGCGACAATAACACGACTTTCGAAAGTTGTTTATTTATACATTCATTCATTACTGCTTTAGAAGTCGACTGCTGAACATAGGCCTTCCTATAGATTACCTCATAGGGAAATACTTGCCATAGTTTTCACGCTTGGAAAGCGGGTAGGATCAGTAAGATCGTACTTCAATTCTGACCGTATGAGGAAACTCAAGGGTTCTCAGCGAGCTATGGAGAGGGCTATGCTCGGAGTTTCTCTGCTTGAAAGATTTAGAAATAAGGAAATCCGCAGTAGTTCCTGAGTAACCGGTATAGCCTTACGAATCAGTAAGCTGCCACTTCAGCTATTGGGCCGGCATGTTTTTTTTTTTATAGAATAAGGGTGACAAACAAGCACACAGTCCACCCGATGGTAAATGGATGCTGTTACCCATAGACATCTACATTTATCCTCGATTAAGAATCAAAATGCAGATGCGTTGTCACACCTGTGGACTAAGATGGCCTCGTTTCTCTACACTCACCATACGAAACATAGCAGCATTAAGCTGCTATTAAACGCTGATATTCTGTGAGAGCGTGGTCCTTCCCCGGACGAGCCGACCCATTCGTGCTACATCCAAAATAAAGCTATAGCGTGGTTCTACCACTTGAAATGTACTCGAAGAACCGACAATAGATAGGAAAGAAAGGTTCTCGAGTGGCAACCTCATACCAGCAAGTGAAGTGTAGGGCGGCCCCCATCAGATGGAGTGACGACCTGGTAAGATATGCAGGAAGTTGATGGAAGCAGGTTCCTTATGGGAGGCCTATGTTTAGTAGCGGATTTTTTGATGATGATGATCAAATACTGCTGCCCATCTTCTGTTTTATTTCCCTGTGTCGTTTACCATACTCACGGGATGATATGCGTAGTGAATTCTTGTACGCCGCTACTACATAAAGAAAATATATTAATTGTAATCAATATTAAATAATAATCTTTCCTTGTATTCTATGTACAATATAATGTATGTACACAAAATAGATAACATCGTTCTTTTGATATTTTTAAAACAAAATGATATTTCACTTAATATTTTGAGTAATAACGTTAAAACCTATGTGCATTAAAATACACGATGCAAAACCGCAAAAACCGGTGTACTGATACAGCGCTGACAACCAATCAATGATTATTAAACGCAAAATATATGAAGTGTTTTTGATTAATTCTAGAAATAAAAGAGCTTTTAACGCTTATTTAACTGAATTATAGATGGAGGGTTCATATTATCACTAAACGTTTGTATGTAAAATCATAAATGTATACAAATACACAAATATATATATATATATATATATATATATATATCTCATTATTAGTTTACTTTTGCTGCACTACCTCCCATATGTTTATCTCTGCTTAGCCTAATGGTTGACTGGGAGAGAATGCCTTAAGGCATTAAGACCGCCATATGTACGATTTTTCCTTTGTGCATAAACGTTTAAATAAATACATAAATAAAAAAATGTAACATAAACAAAACATATTGGTTTCTAGGAGACTTAATCTATCGTATACATCTAAGTCTAGATCTAGTTCCTGACTTATCATATGACATATTGTACGCCTCGTCCGATGAAGGACAACATTCGCCTAGGATACCAGCCTTGTTTATCTTAGTGGGGATTTAGAGGTGTTAGTGATAGTGCGCGCAAATGTAAGAATGAGGAAGCTGCTCTTCAAAGTAGATAAGATAAACCATTTAATTTTTCAAGTGAATCTCAGCTAATTAATTTTCAAATGTTTACCATAATGCTTTCCCGCAAAGTAATGCTTGATTTTATAAATTATTATACAACATTATCATTATCGACTTTAATTTCTTTAATCTCTTTATTTTGTTTACTTTGCCATAATGACTATATCTAAATCATTATGAGAGCCCATCCTTTGGATATTATAGATTCGACTTAGTAAAAATAAACTGTTCATTTTGTAATGGCATGGTTTTTTAACACGCTTTTATTAGGTTGACCTGTATGTAACTAACTATGTAACGGAATCTTTTTCTCCAACTTGTAGACGGCCCATCGACTTGAAAATTTGCACATGTATCAAATACCGATGACAATACAATAATTTAATAACTTTATCCTAGTATCCTGATCGGAATCACTAGGATAAAATAAAATAATTTTAACTTTAGCGTGTTTGTTTAGCTTTTTTAAACTATAATTTATTATCGATGCGACAGTACGATAAGATGTTACTAAGCAAAAAGAAAATATGTTGTAAAAAAAAACATTTAAAACTTAATACAATTAATTACAAACCAAATTGCTTGTAAGAGTTTAAGATTTAGTGTAGAAATATACGCCGGAGGAGCGGGGTGGCTCAGCGAGTGTCATAGAACTGCGGCCGCATCATAGATTATTGTATTGTTGAACAGAATGAGTTTGTATTTGTACTTTGTGGTGGACGCCCCGCTGTACCCTCATAAAGCGCAAGCACGCAGTTTTAAAGCTAACACCACAGTATACTTAAGTCAAAGAGAATGTAATCACTGCGTTTAGGCCTGTCTAACACTCTATAATAGTATAGAGGGTCATTATTTAAATTTCCTTTTTTATGTCAGATTTAAACAAAACTATTACATAACAGATGCAATTAAGTTCTTATCAGTAAATATAAAAAATATTTTCCTATAAGCGCATACGGTGATTGTATTTTGCGGCTCCTCAATTAAATTATTAACGAGCGGTAAAGAACGTTACCGGATGGAGCTACTCTTAACCGATTTAAAGTGGACTGAAGCAGAACGCGCTGGAATAAATATTTTGTACGTTACATATTAGGGTGCTTAAACACTTGTATGATAAATAAACAGTTTAAAACACTATCCTTTCATGTATCTATCACATGAAGCTTGTTAATACCTACCACAAACATTTATGTTTAAATCTTAGCCATTGTTCCCTAAATCTAATTTAACAATTATTTATTTGATAACGATTATATAAAATCTTATATTGTGTATATAAAATTACTGCACATATAAAATATTTTTTTTTACTTATATTCATCTAAGATTTATTTATAATAAAGAAATAGGTACGTGCTTTTACTGATATTGTAGCTATGAAATGAAATTTCGGAATATGCCGGAAAACAAAGCTGCTGTAAGTTCAGATTAAGGAATATGTGGAGCATAAAGATTTGTGCAATGCAATATGCAAACCTCGTACGCTACATACGACCAGTTAAGTGAGATAAGGTCCTAATAGTGTTGTCTGGCGCCGGACTTAATCGTGTTCCGTGGTTTTAGAATGTGTTGGGCGTGAATCGTGAGGTGCGGAATTAGTTGAAGGGCGTTCGAAGCCCCAAAGCCTTTGGATATGTGCTAGGTAAGGTTTTGCTCGTGCACTTAGGCAGATGTAGATTATTGATAACGTTTTCACTTTTATTCTTAATAATATAAAAGAGGATATTTGTATATATGAAATCGTTTAACTCAAAATCTATTTGATCGATCACCATGAAAGTTGGTATATTTATGTATGTATTTTTCAATGCAGAAGGCTAATATTTATAAACTAAAAAAAATAAATAACAATAATTAGAAACAAACAAAATTTTAAAATTTTTGATTTTATTTGCTTTTTTTTCAATCAAGCGCAACAATTAATAAATTAAATTGCATGCACTAAAATAAAAAAACGTTGCCAAACACAATCTATGCTATTAACTGGCAGGACAACGTCTGCCGGGTTCAGCTAGTTCTTAATAAAGTTAGTAGTTTGAAACAATTATATTCATGTAATCATTTTTTTATTATAATTCTAATCTTCTGTTATAATTTATAAATGAATATAGTAAATTGAAAAACAATTTATATTATATTATACAAATTTTTCCTACTTTCAAAATTTTAAACCAGGATTTCTAATTTCTTTATAATTTGCACGACATTTAAAAAAATTACGACATCTTTCGTGTTTCTATTTTGAAAATAGATTTAAAGAGGTGGAACGATTTATTTAAAATTGAACCTGATTTTAATGGAAATCTTTACATAATTTTCGAGTCTCTTGTATTAAATTTCTGTCATGTATTGGATTAAAGAAAGAAAATATTTTGTCGCAATCGTACCTCTTTGATAATTCTCAAAATAAGTAAAGTAGCAGGCTACATATATTCTACTGCTAAGCGTAGATCTTCTCTCATTTCTATAGGGCACGGAAGTAAGAAAGAGTACGCAGCACTACTCAGTATATGCTGAGTCCCCCTGGCACATGAAATATATTCTTTTATTTTGACTTTCTGAACTTAAACTCTCAAATCTTTAAGTAAACAGATCTTGAGATTTCAAACAATAACGATATTTCAAAAAAAGTAAAATGAGCATATCATACAGGGTTATTTTTCAAAGAGTAGCCAAATTTTAAACTTAAGTTCAAGTATATAAATGATTATATACCGTTATTGCAGTTTATAAAAACAACGAGTAAATAAGGCTTCTACTTTTATTTGAAAATATCCCAAATTGAATGTGATTTATGGGCAACAACGTTTTTACCTACCTAACGACCCTTACGAATGTGTGCGTGCGCAATAAAATCTGTTAAAATAATGCATTACCACGCATTTTGAATTTAAAATATAAAAAGGACAGATTGTTTCACATTTTTTATAATTAATTTTTCTTCACTATTTGCCTATATTACTTATTCTGAACCTTTTTTTGCAAAGGCTGGTTATTGCAAAATAACTAGTGTCCGACCGAAACCGTAAACGAACCTTCGGTCTGAGTGCCAGTTTCGGCCGAAACCGAAACTTATCTAGACATATTAATTTTTTTTATTGTATACTGAAATCTGGTATATTTTGCACATATACAGATAGGTAGTTCATGTTAATAAAAACAATAATTGTAGTAGTCATGTAGCAATATATTTATTTATTTTTAAGTAAAAACTCAACAATACAAGAAATAACTTTTTAAGCAAAATTTTGTCAATAATCAACTTACACATAAAAAACTTTACTCGCTAATTGAGCACATATTTTATTGTGTTCACAATATTGTTATAACTAATATAATCAATGAGATTTTTAGTTAAGCATTAACCCAATATAACATAATTTCTCAAAAAAGAATACAATACTTTCTACGACAGTTTAGTACTTAATTAAAAAAAATAAGAATCATGTTTTAATGACTTAATTTTGTTAAAAATAAACACTTAACGAGAAAAATTTAATTGCTACGTTGAAAAAGCTTCGAGACTTTTTTATTAGGTATATATCGAGATCGAGATTTAGCCCTAGATATTAAAGAATTACCTAGTTATCAGTCTCAACAATAATTGCAATAATTTGTACGACAATTCGTACTTGATAAAAAAATTAGTTCTAAAATCAGAGAAACAAACGAAATATTACTTTCTAAATTAGTAATCAACTAATCAATTTTAGTATTCGTAATTAAAAAGTGTGATATTGTATGCCAAGAAAAGCAGTTTTTCAACACTTTCTGCGTAAATTTGTCCAGCGGTACTGAACAGTTGCTCGCTTGGTACACTAGTAGGTAGAGCAGAAAATATTTTAAGAACGCTTTTCTCAGAGTTGGATATGGACTGCTGTTCCAATAACAATATATGAGGAGCTAAAATTCAAAACGTGATTTCTCACTCAGATCAGAATCCAAAAAAAACTTTATATTAATAAATTAAAAAACTAATTATGACCTTTTTTATCTCTTTGCAGTTCTTAGACATATTTCATTACACAAATAAGTTTTAAATATTGTACCATACAAAATTAGATTGTTTTTTTTTTTCAAATAATTTGGACAAATCATATTTTGGTATGGAGAAATCTTGTTTTGCTTTATGATTCTATAGAAAAAAAGTAAATCTACTCAGCTTATTCTAGGTAACAATAAATAAATTAAAATATAATTTTTCCTTATAGTATTCTTTATTAAAAAAAATTACTCGAATATGAATTGCATTTTCTTCTTCCAGCACGGCTAACATGGGCTGGGGACAAAAAATTTATCCCCCGATCATACTGACAAGAGATAAAATGATCTTGTCCTTATGCCAAAGCACGACAACGGGGAGAAGTATATCCCCGTTTGACATAACGAGTAGACATATATCCCCCGTCCGTAGCATGGAGCCAAATGAAAGATAAAAAATTATGCTTTTTTGACATTTGAAAGGGACAATTTTATCCTAGTTCATTGGACGTGGGTTTAAGTTTATATTGATACAAAAATCTATCTAAGTCTATCTCCTATTTTACCTATTCTGGATATTATATCCACCGGTGTGCCCATTCTCCAAGGGTGGATAAAACTAAGCGAGGGGATAAAATTGTCTCCTGCCCATGCTAGCCCTGCTGGCCAACTGTCAAAGGACAAAACCTTTTTTGCTCAAACAATCTATATTTTTTATTTTCTCTAAAGGGACAAATTTGTTTTTGCTCGGATACATGACATTTTTTAGTTACAAGTAACCATGGAGAATACGATTAGCGCATAATTTTTTTTTTGTAAAGTGACAAATCACGTATTGAATTTTAGCTCCTCATGTATCGACATTCCGTTGCAATAATGGCTCCGACAGAACACAAGACTGAATCTTTTCCATAATACATGAATACTGAGTTTCGGCGCCACCGAAGGTTCGGCAGATATTTTGCCGAAACCGAAACTGTTACCGAAACTAGATTTTTTTGCCGAAACTTGCCGAAACCGAAACCGAAACTGAATCTTCGTTCGGTCACTAAAAATAAGCCTGTATATTACGACGTTACCAATACATCTTAAGTTGCATCTTTACCACTAAACAGTTAGTTATCGTTAGCAGTCAGAAAAGATATTGCAATACAAATTAACCCATAGGCATATTCCCGGAACATTCTCCTATAATTTTCAAGCAATCTTTCCTAACTCAAAATCAGTTGACCGCAAGATATTGAATCGAAAACAGTCCACAACATCGCAGGATCACAGCACGTTACCTATAAATGCCAGTCACAAGATACACATTGGTGCAACGTTAATAGGGCACCCTGTAATGAAGGCGAACACGGTTAGTAGGTCCGTGAAGCGGAACAATTGCATCTTCGCACCGAGCGCGCCAGGTGATACGCTATATGGTGTGCAGTTTACAATGCACTGAAGTGTAATGTCAGTAATTTTCGGATGTAGCGCAAATTTTGTACGTAGTGTGAAACTTCGTTAATTCTTGCCGGCGGCACACGTGCTCTATTCCCTGAGTTTGTTATAAAAGTTTTAAGAAATAAATATATATAAGTGGTTTTCTGTATGCGACTTTTTAGGATAGTTTTTTTGTAATGCTTTTTAATATGGTAAATAAATTTAAAAAAAAAAAAAAAGTATAAAATTGTATTACGCATTCATGATTTACAGCCTCAAAGCGAGTGTTTTATTATTGAGTATAAATTAAAAAAGAAAGACATTTATTTGACAAAGCTAACAGTTTATATATGAAAATAAAATATAAAATTATTTTAAATAACAACACAAAAACAATGCCATAGAACAAACGCAATTAAAATATAGTACGTGAGGGTAATATGGTCACCTTAAGCTTTGCCGCCTTATAAAATCAAAACTAGCAGGAGGACAGAGACAAAAACACAAAGTCGTATACTATAACTAATATATTAAGAAAAAAATAGCATACAAGCTTTGGCAATAATTAGGGACACTTCGAAAAATTAACTTTTTTTTTAATAAAATTTTTTTTACTATATACTACACAATACTAAAATCGACTAAAATATTTACTATAAAGTCAACTGTCAAAATGGCGTCGATTAAACAGCGCCCTTTTGTCCCTTTATTATTTGGTTGACTGATGAAGAGCTATCGTATCACAGAGCCATCCATGCCAACAAGGCTATAGATTTTGAGTTATAAGAAAGTGACCATATTAACCGGATGACCATATTACCCTCACGTACTATAATCAAACAACAAAACAAAATAAGAAATAAAAAAAAAACAATAAAGATGAGTATACTCGATTCAGGGTATACAAATTGTTTGGCGTTCTTTTGATATTCTAGAAGTATGGTTTTATCATCACCGTCTGTAGCCCCTCAGTAGTCAGTCAGTTGGCAACCGAATAAATTAATGTAATTCCGAGATTTATAATTATAATTATTCATTGCAAGTAATAACACCTGAAAACTTTGTCTACGAAAGTTTAAATATTTGAAGCTAATTTAATTAATTAGACAATGTTTCTAATTAAAAAATATTTGGATTGAATCACTTATTAGTCACTTACTTCAGACTCTGGGAACAAAAAATAAAGATATATACATCAATAGAAGAAGAAAAAAAAGGAACATTTAATTAAGAATACAAAAAACTACTACGATTAGTACTATCACCCTCTTAACAAAATCAATGTTCTACATTTCCCAATATTATTTAAACTCAATACATTCTCCCGAATCGAGACAAGTCCAATACAGAATCAATTTTGCAGAGGCAGCCAAGCGATTTATCGAGTTTCGGTAGAATAAGGTACGGGGCGGGTATCGAGTAAGGAGTGATACACGGATTAACATGTGAAGAAATTTTAATAGACTTTTTTATATATGTAAATAATTTAATATTGTCTGGGAATTTCGTTATTGAAAAAATTACAATTCGATCATGATAAGCTGATGTTCGTTTCATACTATTAAAAGGTAAAATTAAATAACCAACATAATTTAATTTAACGAATATAAAGAGATTTATAATTAGAGCGTAGATAATTAGAGAGATTTAGAAGTAGTATAGTGAAAAAGCTGCCATTTCTTCCATATAAAGACAATAGTAACTATTTATAAGGATCATTATATTTAAACTAATAAGTCTTGAATTTAATAAAATATTTACTTCTAAAACACTCTTTAAACAGTCGCAAATCGTTTAATGAGTGGGCGACAGTAGAAGTCCATAGAAGTAGACAAAATTTTATGACTTATTTCTGTACTGAATTTATATGATCTATTTCTGTACCTTTACAATGAAAGATCATATAATAACAGTGATTCATTTGGAGAATATGTGAAAAATATTCCAAAATATTTAAAAGAGTGTTTTGCACACCCAAGTATTCACATTTAAGAAACAAAATTAAGAATAAAAGTTAAAAAAAAGTTAAAGTTACAGCCTATATATGTCCCACTGCTGGGCAAAGGCCTCCCCTCATTTCTGAGAGGATTTTAGGGCAAGGAAATGTCCGCACACACTGCCCCAATGTGTTTTGGCGAACTTCACATGTCTTCCAAATTTTTTTTCTTATTTCTCAGACATGCAAGTTTCCTCACGATGTTTTCCTTCACCGCCGAGCACGGGGTAAATCAGCACATAAAATGCAATTAACAATTTCATTGGTGCCGGCGGGGATTGAACCCGGGTACTCGCGTACTGTGAAATTTACAGTTAGCGCTAACCATCTGAGCTACCACGGCTCTAAAACTTAGAATACCTCTAATAAAATTAAAATAACTTGGAGCATAATCAATAGTGAAACTGGCAAGATGAAACTACACAACTCAAACTTTCAATGAAATTTTAACAATAATTTAACGAAATCAGATCAAGATGTTGCAACGGCCTTTGAACAATATTTCACCGACATTACAATCTTGACTACAAATTCACTCAATTCCTCCCCTGCTGTCGCCGAGTCATTACTCAAACAAAATGTAAATGTCTACAAAAAAGAATTTGCATTTCATAGAATATTATCATATCAGGTGATATTTTAAAATATTTCAAAACGATTGATATCAAGAAAACAGCAGATCTATGGAGGATTTCTGTTAAAGTTATTACGTCTATAATAGATGCGCACCCCAACTTGCTATTATTAGGTCCTTACATATGAAATTGGCGTTTTGTACGGGAGGAATATAAAGTAATTTTTTTTTGTAAAATATATTTAATTAATCAAAGTATGCACCGTTGTTATCTATGCACTTTTGCCATCTCATAGGTAGTTCATTGATCCCTTTACTAAAAAAACCTTGAGGGCAAGAATCAATAAAATCTTTGAAGGCGGTTTGGACTGCCGCATCGGAGTTGAACTTTTTTCCTTGGAAGAAGTTGTCCAAATTCCGGAAAATATGGTAATCTGTTGGAGCAAGGTCCGGGGAGTACGGTGGATGTCGCAGACATTCCAATTGTAGCTCATCTAACTTAGTGGTTGTTTATTGTGCAGTGTGTGGTCTTACGTTGTCGTGAAGCAGCAGTGGCCTAGAGCGATTTACCAATCTCGGTTGTTTAGCAGCTAGTTCTACCTTCATGGTTTGCAGTTGCTGACAATAGATATCCGCCGTAATCGTTTGGCCAGATTTTAGAAAACTGTAGTGAACGACACCGGCGCTAGTCCACCAAACACTCACAAGTAACTTTTTCTGACTCAATTTTCGTTTAGGCTAGGATTTGACTGGGTCTCCAGGGTTCAGCCATTGCGACGAGCGCTTCGGATTATCGTACAGTATCCACTTTTCATCACAATTAATGATTCGATTTAAAATTCCTTCATTATTGTGTCGGTTGAGCAAAGTAACACAGCAGTCGACGCGTGTTTGCAAGTTCGATTCACTCAATTCATGAGGTACCCATCGCTCAAGTTTTTGTTACTTTCCCGATTTGCTTCAAGTGGATTAATACAGTTTTATCACAGGGGTACGAAGCCTGAAGCTATCTCTGAAGTGCTTTGTGATGGATCCGCCTACACAATAGCCTTTAATTCTTCATTTTCTACTTTGGTCTCCGGCCTTCCACGGGGTTGGTTCTGAAGGTCGAAATTTCCAGAACGAAAATGTTGAAACCAAAAACGTACCGTGCTTTCTTTTGCAACACCAGCGCCGTACATATCATTAATCCTTCGAGCTGTTTCTGCAACACTGGTGCCACGGTAGAACTCGTACTCGTAAATATACCGATATTTCGTGTTTTCCATTGTGCGGTAATAAGCGACGCCAAAGAAAAAAATAATGAGGAAAAAACAAATGAATGACTGTTTTCAAAACTCAAATGTACCAGCTAAATGAATTTATAAATTTGAATTTGGAATTCTTAACCAAAGAGGAGATACTTCAGATCAAAATGGTCAGTACGACAAAACGCTAATTTCATATGTAAGGACTTAATATTTTCAGTGCTAGTATCGAATCTGGTGTGTTTCCTGACTTAATGAAACATATTAAATTTATACCTTTATTTAATTCTAGCATTACATTGGACCCCACTAATTTTAGACCTATTTTTGTACTGCCAACGCTCAGTAAATTTAAAAAAAAAATTGATCAAATGTTAAGTTTTTTTAATGTAAATAAATTACTCCATATACATCAGTTTGGATTTACAAGGGGTCGTTCTACTCGTACAACTGATGCCGGTGTTGAGCTAATCGATTATTAGAGGCCTTACATGTGTTGAAACAGATAGACGCGACTGACATTGAAACTATCTTTGTTTTGCAAAAGAGTGCCATAAGAGCAATTTATAACCTAGGTCCAAAGGAATCCCTTAGAGAAAAATTTAAAGAAATAAATATATTAACTTTGCCTTTTAATATATTTACGAGAATTTAATGTATCTACACAAAAACAAAAATAGTTTTATTAAAAATAGTGATGTACATTCTGTAAATACTAGGAACAAGCACAAGTTAGTTATACCAGTTACTCGACTCCAAAGAGCCAGTAATTCCTTCATGGGGCAATGTATACGCTTTTACAACAAAGTCCCAGAAAATATGCAGATCTTGTCTATCAATATGTTTAAAATATTTATTAAGCAAAAATTGTCTAGCAAAGGTTATTATACTACTAAATAGTACATGACTGATAATAACCCCAGGGAATGAGGTGATTGCTACCATGCTGTTTCTAAATGTTTTCATAACAATTGTATAAAATATTATATTATAAATTGTGCTTTTAAAAGAAACTCCCGCTGGATTTCTTGCTGGTTCTTCCCAGGACAGAGGTTTTTTACGAACCAGTGGTAAAAGTAAAAAAATTACTTTCAATAAGTATTACTGTAATCTATTTTGAATAAAAATGATTCTATTCTATTATATTCTATTTAGAAAGCATTTCATTTTGTTAAAACTATCAAACAAAGGCGTCTCAATAAACACAACTACAAAGAAATTCAAATTTTTAATAGTAAACGTTCTTCAGCCACATTATTACTCTCATTTCGTAGCAAACTTAATTAAGTGTTGTCATTACTTATTTTGTTTTTCAATTAATTACTTATTGTAAGATTTTTAGTGATGAACTTTACATTTAACTTATGAAAAGATATAATATTATATGTTGGATTATTTTTGTTTTACAGGTTTATATTCTGGCTTCTTTTGCCATGTTTTCTTTTTGAACTTAATTTATTATGAAAAAGGAGACTATTATCACATGAGTAAAGAAACTGTACGGTACGGTTTCTTTACTCATGTGCTATTACGCAATCTTTATTCAATACTAATTCATATACAAAAGTGGATCATTTCAATTTGGTCATATTTCATCCTATGTGTTGCTTCTCACGATACGTCTCAGGTTTATATTATACGTTGTACGGTGGCGGCGGAAAGTAATCCTATACTAAGTGGTACAAATCCTTTTTTTCCTGAGTGTACGTCTGGCAGAAAAGGAGACATTCGATCTAGTAGGTAGTAGTAGTCCCAGTTTATGCGACTGTTGATCATGAGGTTCGAGGTTTGAATACCGGGTCTGGCCAAAATCAGTTATTGGGTTTTTCTGTAAGAAGTTTTCAGCTCGTGCCTCGGAAAGACGTAAAGCCGTTGATCCTGCGCCTTATCTCTCTCCCGTCATGTCGGATTGCCGTCCCATCGGACTACGAGAGTGAAGGAACAAAGAATGCACCTGTGCTTGCGCATACACTCGGACACTATAATCCTGTCCTGCGCAGATGGCTAATCTCCGTTGAGACCGGCCGCCGTGACCGAAATCGGTCTGGAGGGCATTATTATTATTAGTAATATGCATAATTTTTATACATTACCAACAGACATGAGTCCTACCGAGTGACCTATCTCTAAGCTACCATAACATGATAATTATGTAACAAAATCACGGCTCGATTCGCCATTGATGGCTTGATAACGTAGTGATGGGCCACTAGTTCGATTCCCGCCTCCACGAATGTGGCCTCCACGAAACAGGAATTTTTTTAGAGATAACGTTTTAACAAAAAAGTTATTCAAATTTCTTATGATAATGTTAATTATTATTAATTATAAGCTATTATAATTAATATATTTTAATAAAAACAATCTTCTATTTAGTCCAAAACATACTGAGCTATTAAATCATAGAATACGATTTTCCAGTGCACTATATGCAAAGTAACTAGATTTTTCAGCGTAAAACAATTACTTACAACACGTCACAGATCCGGAGCAAATAAGATTATTGGACATACAGTCACAAAATGAATAATTCATGGATCTACATAAAATTCATTTTTTTTTCTATTCATTCATTACAGCTTATCAAAATATATTTGCTATATTTTCAACGCCTGGCAGGCGGGTTGAAGTCGCAGTTTTTGTTATTTTGAGTTGTTATTAGAAAGATGCTGCTGCCCATCTCCTGTTTCATTTCCCTCTGTCATCTATTACGACATCCACGGGATGATATGGGGTAGTGGATTCTCTTACCATGCCACTACAAGGCGAATAAATACTATTTAACCGACTTCAAAAAAAGGAGAAGTTTCTCAATTCTACTGTGTTTTTTAATGTGTATTACCTCAGAACTTTTTTGTGGGTGAACCGATTTTGATGATCCCTTTTTATTTGAAAGCTGTTGCTTCTCATGTCGTCCATCATTACAGCTTGTCAAAGTCCACTGCTGATCAAAGTCCTCGCCCATAGATTGCCTCATAGGGGGAATATTTTCTATTATTATCACGCTTGGCAAGCGTTTTGGCAACTGTAGTTTTAATTTTTTTATTGTTATTAGAAAGACGCTACTACCCATCTCCTGATTTAACTCCCTCTGTCACCTCTTACGATACCCACGGGATGACATGAGGTAATGGATATTCACCGCCACTACATGCTACAGGATATAAGCTCAGCAAAATTTCCTACAGAACTGCATGATCCTAAGTAAAGTTACGACTAATATACATTCTATGGTTGGCCAAATACGTCCCTCATTGAAGGTATGGAGCAGCATGAAAATATAAGCCGAACTTTGTCGCGGAGTAGTAAGACTAACTGATACCTGCCAATCCTGGCGATTTCAGTAATTCCTTCATTAATAACAATGATCCATACCCTGCAATCGAGCTCATTATATACCTATTTGTAAAACATAAAATTGGTAACTCCTTCACAGTTAAGGCTACACGTCTTTGGAACTCCTTGCGCGATGGCATCAGAAAAGCACCCAATAAGTACGCTTTTAAAAAGGTAGATCCGTAATCATCTATTGAAGACAACGCATTTAAATGATTCATCCATTTAATATGTATTGTTAAACAAACACATAATATATTCATAGTCATTTGTATGTACTAATTATATATGTATTTAAATATGTATATTTGTATGTATATGCATGTATTTATATATTTGTATATATGTATGTATAGGTCATATATATGTATGTATAGTTTATTTATAAGTAAAATGTATATATTATGTAGTTAATTATCATTTTTGTTTTGACTTCTTTTATTCTATATTGCCACACCTACGTCAAATTCTCACCACTCCATGGGTTGACTGGTAGAGAATGTCTCAAGGCATTAAGTCCGCCCTTTGTATTCTTTTATTTTAAGAAATATAATAAAGAATAAATAAATAAAATTACGTATTTTCCTGAAATAACTAAAAGTTTGTGAAAATCCGGTCCGTTAGACAGGTTACTTGGAATCAACGGCAGATTTCCTAATTTCGAAGTATATAACGCAGAGAAACACTAAGCGTAGCTCACTCCATAGCTTTCTGAGTGAACTTGAACTTGAGCTTCCTCATAAGGCCAGCTATCAAGAACCACGACTAAGATCAACACTGGCAACACGCACTAGTACGCTATGTCTTCAAGTTTTGAGGAATACGTGACGCGAAGATATGTCGTAATCTCACAAACGCTGCACAACTGAGTTGAATTCGACGAAGACCTCTCGGTTAAAGTTGGATTTACCTCAATGAGCTTAAGTGGCAATGGACCAGCTAAACCAACAGGAGAAATAACATCCGGTGGGAAATAATTTTTTTCGTCATCAGCCTCGTAGCAGCAGGCAGCTCGTAGATTAGCTTAGTGCAGGGTGGCAACCCACTAGATGAAGCGATAATTCCCAATTAATGGAGTGATAAGCCTCCCTCAAGGAATACCACAAAACACAGCACTGAGCCACCTGCATCCATCGACGTGTCTAACCAGGTTGTTACTGCATCTACCTACACTTCGCCTAACCGGTACCGGCACACCGGTAATTAAAAGTTTCTTAGTTAACTAATCTAAATTCGTAATAAACTGTATCTGTTATACTCTAACTGAACTATTGTTTAACGTGTAGTAACAAGTTAAACAATAGTTTAACGAATTTTACTACGTTTATTTCAGCATAAAAAGAACTAAAAGAGTAGTTTCCACATTTCACTTCCTTGCAAATCTTCATATAGACGAAACAACAATTCATACTATACGTAGAATACACAACAAACAACACTCAATATAGATTTCACTTCGCAGATTTAATAACTTGGCGGTGGAGCGTCGAATGTTACTAAGTGCAATTTCATCATGGACCCCGTGGTTCGTGCCACACATCCGGACCGAAAGATTTAATTGTTTGAAACTGTACGTGACGGGGAGTACGATGTGTTCGATTTCCCGCGGAAAAACTGCCCATCGTGATTTCACGCCTCGTTTTTACTTTTGCTGTATGGTGCCGCATTAAAATTTCAAATGTAGGTTAAGTATTTATTTGTGGTAAAACTGATATGTACGCTATAATAGTACGTAGCTAAAAAATAAACGAACTATTTAATTAATTTAAACGCTATTTTAATACGACTCAATTTATACAAGAAGCCCGCTTCTCTTTTCTGTTATTTCTAAGCATATTTTGTTCATCTGCGACTATATTATAGACAATTGTTTCTACCAATTTTACAAAAACGTTATCAAAATTTGATAATGTTTTATATAAATAGTAAAACGTGTAACCAGCGACAAGATTCTTTAGAAGAAAAAATTTTTTGCTGTTTCGAATTAAGAATTTTGCCTTCGTGAAAGGTCTTGTTTATATCGGAATTTTGGAATGATGATTACATTGGCTAATCGTCAGATGAAAATTATTTGTGGGATAAAATAAAACACAAATAAATTGAAAATTACATTTCTTTTAATAAACCAGTTAAATAGGGTATTTTACACCATGTAAAAAAATCAAAAATATATTTTTATGATAGATTTTGTAAAAAGTAAACGAGAAATATTGATTTCTATTTATAAAAATGCATTATAAAATTTATATTTCAATTTTAAGAATATTTTTTTATCAGTGCCTCAAATCTGCAAAACGCTGTCCGCCATATTAGATACCGTCATGACGTCACTGGTTAAGAGAACTAGCTAATGTGCTGTGTTATTTCGAAAATGTTCAAGTTATCATTACGATTGTTGAGTTTTATTCCGAATTTATTGAAAAGGCATCATTGAAGACGGATTCTTAAATGCAGAAAGTACTAATCTACCAAGTATAAATACATTTTTTTTTTTTTTATAGGATAGGGTGACAAACGAGCACACAGTCCACCTGATGGTAAATGGTTGCTGTGACCCATAGACATCTACATTTATCCTCAATAAAGAATCAAAATGCAGATGCGTCGTCACCCATGAGGACTAAGATGGAATGCCTCTTTTCCAGTAAAATGGGTCTCCGGTTCTCTACACTCACCATACGAAACACAGCAGTGTCAAGCTGCCATTTTACGCTGGTATTCTGTGAGAGCGTGGTCCTTCCCGGTCGAGCCGACCCATTCGTGCTACAGCTATACTACTAATATAGCTGCAGCATGGCTCTACCACGTAAATACATTGATGTTGGCAAATTTTTTTGCAAGGATAAATACATTGATGTTAGCAAAATTTTTTGCATGCAATCCAGATTTTGTTCTGCCGAGTTGAGGAATGTTAAAACATCAATGTAACTACCTATTACCAATTTTTATTTATACAATAACAGGTTAGAGTGTATTTTGATAATACATAGTTATGCTTATCTATGATTACAATCTCACATAACCTAATTCTAGTTTTCAGGTCCGGAAGGGAATTTTACTGGGATGACGCAATAGGCTATGTGCAGCTCAAGAGGGTGAAAAACATATGCATAGTTAAGTGTACAATATGTCCAGAACACAAAGTGATCTTCACAGAAGTATAGTTTAGATTTTGTAAACAATGCCTTCGGGTCTCTTCTTGCCAGATTTAACCAAGTATTTCTCATATTTAAATCAGTTGGCACTTGAATCCATAACTTCCCCGGCGTTTTTATGCTCGTATTTTTGCATTCAGGCACAACACAACAGTGATATAGATGATAACTCATTATTAAACATCCAAAAGTATCTTATTCCTTTGCAAAATCGACAAAATTCTAGGGCAGTGACGTCACGAGTTGAACAGCATTGCGGCTAGCGTTTTCACGCGAAAATTCAAAACGATAGATTAAAAGTCATTTTTATGGTACTAATTTGGTTTAAAAAAATTATATAAAATTTTAGTGGTTCATTATCACTCTAGGATTCATTTAAAACACTTTTTGAATATGGGTGTAATACCCTATTGTTTCATTTTTATATTCGGTTAGGTTATAATTTATATGATGCATAAATTTTAATTCACAATTGAAAAATCGGCCCTAACGCATGTAATTATATGTAAATCCTATACTTCAAATGAGCAATCATTGTATATAACTGGTATCATGGAAACGGTTCTACCAATTTTAAACAAATTTTGTATAAAGACAATGTTTTACTTTCCAAGGTTATCTAGATAAGTGTCATCGATCTATTTTACCACGAGAAAAAAAAATACGTCGAGCAAAGCTCGGTCGGCAAGTAAATTGCAAATTAAAATACACACTAAATCAAATTGACTCGATCTATACGAGGTAGCTGAAATATCCAGTCAAATTTTGCATAATTTTATCGTTTTAATCGTTGCCAATTTGACCAAAAATCTTTTACAAATAAATATCGCTTTTAATATATAATACAACCGATGAAAATTTTGATTGTATCTGAACTTTTAATCAACGCTATTGACAACGTTTTACACGTGATGGACATTTACGATAACGATTTGCTTTTGAAAGTTTATTTTTTAAATTATTTTGTTTGGATTTATATGAACATTTGAAACAGTTTGAAAGGGGCACCCGTCACGGAAAATATGAGAAGTGGTGGGCTATCGTAGTATAGGCATATTATGCGGAAGGAAAAATATCATGTAACAAAAACAATGTTGGATATGAAAGTGAATGGATATAAAAGTAAGAGAACGCGTAAGAAACGATGGATAGACTCTTTTAGGGATGATAATATGTGTAAGAAAGGAGCGAGTGAGGAAATGCCGGCTGATACAGTAACATAGAAGAGGATCACGAGATCCAGGGTTTGAATTCCGGTCGGACCAAAATCAATTATTGGGTTTTCTGTCAAGGAATTCTTGGTAGCAGCAAGGAGTCAGGAAGTTTGCGGGGATTCTACCCCGCGCCGGAAAGCAAGAAAAGCCATTGGTCCTTCGCCTGATCTCTCTCTATCCGATCGTGTCAGATTGCCGTCTCATCGGATTATGAGAGATTACAGAGTATACCTTCTCTTGCACACACTCTTACATAACGTAAAATATTTTTATCAACAAATTCATTTGAAGTTGTTGAGTTCTGAGGTTAAAATCTTTAATCTCTAGAACTAGTTCAGTACCTAGTGCTTGGCGTACCGGCATACTACGTCAAGGTCGGATATCGAAATCAAAATACAAAATTTTATTTTTGTTATAACTGTTGGCTTTAGCTGGAATTCGAAGCCAAAGCCCACCAGACTACGCGGTTTATTTGTTGAATATTTTACAAGAAATTAATTTATTGTGCTGTAAATTTAAGGTTTCTAAAATAGAAAAGTCAATTTTCAAGATTAAAATGATGAAAGGCTGTCTAACTTTGTGCATTGTGATTTTTAGGCTTCACGTGCTCGAACTTGCAAGTAATATGGTAACCTAGTTTTATGGCTTCTCACTAGAACCAACTTTGTAGATAAGCTTAGAGTTTATACAACCTCTTGATTAATGTTCGATCTAGTGTTCGCTATGAGCACATGAAGAACATGAAAGTAATTTGTCAAATAAGGCAAATTTAATTTAGTTTATTTTATCATAAAATATTTGATGTCTTTTGGTTTTATTATTGTAGATATATTGTACAACCATTATCTTAAATATTAAATGTTTTTATAAAAAAAAACATGCGTGAGTGTCGTGGAACACTCGGTTGGAACAAAGTTCCTTTCGTAGTATATTATTATTGATAAACGTATTATATTATTGTCTATTAAAATTAAGCGTAATTCAAAATAAAATAATATTTCTTTCATGGCAAGATAAGAAAAAGTGCGAGGGAGATGGATATTATTCCATCTCGCTTCCTTATAGCCGCCAAGGCCCTCTACACTACGTCAGAAGGGGTCGTGACGGAAAAATCTTACACTTTTTCTCGCCTAGCCCCCATCCGTCAAATTCGTACCGTCGGAGGAACTTCGTTACAAAAAGGTAATTTGTAGGTTGGGGAGGGGTGTAAGGGGATTCCCCTGTGAAATATTTCTGCATATGTTGATCCCACTTCATCTAGGTACATTCATACTCTTTTTTTTACATGGGGAAATGCCTACGCATACCTGCCCCGCGGGGGCAAGGGCGGATTATGTCGGACTCGCACCAACTAAAACCCCATGGTGTTCCACCTTCGTCGCATATTGGCAGGGCCACGGGAACGCTTTCGCACACATCCGCGACCCCACCAGCGCTGGCCACCCCATTGCGGCCCCTCCTCGGAAGAGGAATACTCCTCCCCCATCTCCTTATCAGCTAAGACGCACCAGAACACATGGCGCGCCCTCCTCCGCGGCCTCCAACTTCACATGCGCAGCCATGGGGCCAGGAAAATCGAGCGCTCGGTAGCACCCGCTTTCCCGACCCCAGCAGCGGATCTGTCTTTGGCTCCGCCGCCAACCAAGATTCGACTGCGGAGGGTAGGGAGAGAGGCGCCTCGCAATACCAACACTCCTCTGCCCCCGCAGCCCCACCACCACCGCATCAATTAACGGTGCGGCACCGTCAGAGTCGCGGAGGATAGGGCAAGTGGCGCATCGCCATACCAACACTCCTCTTCCACCGCGACTCGGCTGCAGCGGTAGGGGGAGAGGACACCCCTCTCGCCGCAGCCCACCGACGCACCTCCAAAGTGGGCTCGCCAAGCCCACTCGAAGTGGCCACCTCGGGCCGGCCCTACACCACGGGCCAGCCAAGGGGTTCCTCTTTGTTCACCGCGGGTGACCAAGCCACGGCTACTAAGCCCCCCCGCCACGACAAGGCGGGAACCTATTCGGGGGGGGGGGGGGAGGTTCTGTTTGCCTACGTGATTGAAACCAGCTACGTGTATTATTATCTAGAATAATATTATAAACTAGCGATCCGCCCCGGCTTCGCACGGTTGATTTCTGGATCTCGAAAAAAACGCCGCCTACTGGATCCAATTGTGAATTTACACCATTCTCGAATCAACTTAATCACTCACACAAAATTTCATCAAAATCGGTCCAACTTTTAGGAGAAGTTCAGTCTCATACACACGGTCAGAAGAATTATGTAATATGTAATAATTATGCATGTATTACACACATAAACATTTCTCTTGAATCATTCTGTCTATTGATGAAAACCGCATTAAAATCCGTTGGGTAATTTAAAAGATCTAAGCGTATAGACGACGGGAAGCGACCTTCTTTTATGCTATGTAGAGAATAGAGAAACATGAATATATTATAAAAACAACTGTGAACAATCATAAAATAACTATTTTTTACGCGCGAGTTGCAATGTGCCAAACGCAAACATTCACAAACCCTCATAATATCTTTAACGATATAATGATAACTATTTACATACAGTCTATTTTCGCACTCAGTCATTTTTGTTAGTTAGTTCGTTAGTCATTTTTGAGAGTATAATGACGAGTGTAAACAAATAATGGGCCAGTCATATATCTAGAGAAACTGATAATAAATGAGAAAGAAAATTTGTTTTGACGGCAACTTTGTAGTTGCACGCGCTATGTAGGGTGACTCCATACTAGAAGAAATCTCTTTCATTCTTATATATTGCTTCGCATATCTCGTATATTGCTTCATGGCAATCTATCAGGCATCTTTATAATCAAGAGGCTTGTGTTCAGCAGTGGTGCTGTGATAGTCTGTTATGATAATGAATGACTTTATTTGTCCCCCAAATGTTATAGGTTCCATATTTAAGTAAGATTATTATCGTAAGATATATTCAGCTAAAAGCAATATTGCATCTCTTGTATTGAGCAATCTAGTCATGCAGCCATTATTAGACATCTTGCCTACAATATTCCGTAACAGGACAAGGAAATCTTGAATAGATTTACAATGTAATTATGGAATCTTAGGATCAATATTAATTATTCTAGTCACGTTCAATTCATGCTTTGAGACATCTGAATTTATAATAAAGTCACTGACTTCAGAAACTGTGAAGAATAGATTTTTTTGATATAGAAAAAGAGTCATAAATGAACACACACTCCACCTGATGGTAAGTCGATCCTGTGGCCCATAAATATTTACATCTACCCTCGGTTAAGAATTAAAAATGCACAAAGAAGGATTCGATCCCACAAGGAACAAGTATTTGTGTCTAAAAATAATTGTTCCGGGTCTGGATGTTTATCTTTGTGAAGTTTTTGAATGTAAACTGCCCCCACTATACAGGTGAAAATTCTAGTGTGAGCTTTAAAAAAAAAACATTTAAAAAAAATGCATAAAAATGCGCTGTCAACCTTGAGGATTAAGATGGAATGCCTCGTATCCAGTAAAAAGGATCTCCAGTTCTCACACACTCACCATACGAAACAGCGGCGGTCAGCTGCTATTTTACGCTGGTATTCTGTGAGAGCGTGGTCCTTCCCCATTCGTGCTACAACAATATCGTAGCAGTAGCGTGGCTTGATCATGGCTCTACCGTGTAAAAATGATGATAAATGTTACATAATACGATCGATAGATATACTTTTTCAGATATTTTATCAAAGCTCATTTTTCAAACGTACATGGTCAACTAATGACAGTCCTAAGCTAGATTGGATCTTAAAGAAATCGAGAGAATTTGTTAGAATTACCAAGCTTAATGGAATCAAGATCAATATAAAAAATTAAAATACAGTTCTCGCAAACCCGGCGATAGTATATATATATATATATATATATATATATATATATATATATATATATATATATATATATATATATATATATATGTATTAATATCTTAGACTTTAAAGTGGTGACAGCGCTTAAAATTATAGTTAACAAATTGACTAATTTATTTGATTATTAAAACGGAGTTTACCATTTTGTTGTTCTTTGAACTTTTTTGTACCTATATAGTGCCACTTGTGGCCATAATACTATAATAACTTTATAATTATTTCTACTCAATATTTATTTCAATATCAATTACGCCTCCCTGTAACGTTAAATTGATCACTGCTCTTGAAATCCATATTATTCTCGACAGTCCAAGATGGAATGTAATATGTATCCAAATAAAAGCCTCCTAAAAGTTTATAGTTATGTCAGTCTTAAAATGTAAGGGACTAGTGAAGAAACTATTTTTTTTTGTAAAATTCCAACTAAAATTATACTACACATTACACATACATTCTTATTAAAATTACATGTAATATAACTTTTACAAAATTAATCGATTTAAAAAATTTTAACTTCGCTTTTTAACCGCCGACGAAAAAGAGTGGTGTTATATGTTTAACGTGTGTATCTATGTATCTGTGTTCTGTGTATGTGTGTGTCTGTGTATCAGTCAGTGGCATCGTAGCTCCCAAACTGATGAACGGACTTAGATTGATTTTTTTGTTTGAAAGGTAACTTCACCGAGACTGTTCTTAGCTATGGTTCAAGAAAAACTTTTCAGCTGTTTGAAGATCATCAGCTCTTTTTGTTTCGGGGTTTTTTAATTTTCAATTTAATATTATAACGGAATTAAAATAAATTATATTAAATGTGATAAAACCCATAAATTTAGTAGATATTATTGGGTTTTATCACGTATAAATAAATTTAGTTATGTAAAACACTCATAAACTAAGTACAAAAATTATCGGATCAGGTGTGTATATGGGACCACTGTAATAAGTAAATCAGTTAAATCGATTAATCAACCAAGGAGATAATATTTTATATACATTAAGTTATTGTAAAATTTGTACTTTGCTTCTGTTACGAAGTACATAATATATTTATTTAATATCTGATACGATTGTTGTTGTATTCACGTCTCAATTATAAGAAACCATGACATAGAATATATTTTAATATTTTTTGTACTAAAATTTAATTAATATTAACACAAAAATGGAATCTACAATAATTCAATTTACATATTTCGTTTAAATGTAAATTCTATGTCTCTAAATAATATGTGATCATTATGATTCCATCTTCATCATATAGTAATAATAAAAATTCAAAGTTATGCCTTTTAAATTTATAACGTGTTCTACTCGCATATCTAATGAAAACATCACAGAACACCAGCACGACTAACAATAATATTATCTAGATGCACCTGTTAGTTCAGAAAACTAATTGGAATAACGAAAACGGAATTCACTAACTAGAACAGAGTTGCTTCCTGTGCTTTCTCGCATAATTAAAAATTAAAAATTTTGTACAACCGACTTCAATATAAACTATTAAGAATAACTCAAAAATAATTAGTTAGACCTTGATCAAATTTATATGGGACCACATGAAAAGCACCAGCTTTCAAATAAAAAAAGAATCATCGAAATCGGTTCTCCCAGAAAAAAGTTATGAGGTAACACACATAAGAAAAACATACAGTCGAACTGAGTACCTCCTCCTTTTTGAAGTCGGTAGAAAATGAGACTAAATCTACACTAAGCAAGGGTTATATTATTTTCATATAAAACGCATATAACCACTGCTTAGTCTCTGTAATAACTAAGGGCATCACTTAACCAACAAAATATTTAACGTGAGGCGTATTTAAATATATATCAACGGCATACCCCGGTCGAGCCGGATGAGCGGAAATAAAAAAGGTCGTCAGAGTAATGCTCGGATGTCTGCTAATAAAGGAAGCAGGAATCGTGCCATGCTCGCGTCAGTAAGAGCAGTTTTTATTATTATGACGCTAATGTCAGCTATATTGCAGAAAAATATTTTTTTGTCTTTGTTGATGTAAGGCCAGGTTTATTGTTGGAAACATATTACATACAGAGTTCTTTGTACGAGTATCAAACAATAAACTTATTGAATTGCGATGTCACTGAAAATCGTGGAATTTTAACAATAATGAAGAAAAACATAAAATTATTAATTCATTCATTACAGACTATCAAAAATCCACTGCTATGTTGAGCCTCTCTATAGATTACCTCCTAAAAGAGATATTTGCCATAGTAGGCTTGGAGGCGGGTTAGTAACCGCGGTTTTTTTTTCTGCTGCCTATCTGATTCATTGCTCTCTGTCGTTTCCAACGACACCCACGGAATTATATAGGGAAATAGATTTTCTTACATCGCCACCACATGGCGTGGTATGAGATGTTACATAATAATAATATAAATTATAATCTCCCAGAAATAATACAAAACATTATAATATATATCATATCTTATAAGTGCTTACTCATACATGCCAGGTTTTAATTAAATTATATTTTTAATATAAGACATAACAATGACAAAAGAGCACACAGTCCACCTGATGGTAAGTGGATGCTGTGGCCCATATAAATCTACACTCACCCTCGATTAAGAATCAAAATGTACGTTGTCAACCTTGAGGACTAAGATGGAATGCCTCGCTTCCAGTAAAAAGGTTCTGCGTTTATCTATACTCACCATACGAAACACAGCAGCATTAAGCTACTTTAGGCTAGTAAACTACGACTGCGTGGTCCTACCTCGGTCAAGCCGACCCATTCGTGCTACAACCATAATATAGCTGCAGCGTGGCTCTACCACGTATAAAATATTATTATCTTATTATTAACAGCGTTTAGATGGGAAGAATTTACTTGTACTATTAAGTATTCTATGATATAGCATTCTTTTAACTTTAGTTTAGTAGAAACATTTAGAACTAGAAACTTAAGTAATACCCAATAACACCGCTGGTGTTTAAGTAGTCATAAAGTTTCAAAATCGCATTTGACTGAACTTGAAACGTCTAAACAGGTATGTTTCGACAATTCCTTTGAACTGTCTGTAACTCTGAAACTTCATTTCCAGTCAAATCCATTCAAGCCATTATGAGCTTTAACGTCGTTTAAGAAGGTGCTTCTTGGCTCGAAGAATCTTGACTCGTGCACAATATTATTTGTATGCAAGAACTTGACTTTTTACTAAGTGGTAGGACTCCTTTTTGCTCTAGTTTTGGACAACCTCTTATCTCTCTCTGTCGCCAAATAGCAGTGCTTACACTGCTGTGTTCCGGTCTGCAGGATATAGAGAGCTGGTATGATCATCATCCAATCTCTTCCATCAAAGCGATGGTCAACTAAGAGAAATGTTACAAATTTCTTCGTAAAACGCCGTGATGCCGATATAAAATTATTCCCGACTTTTTTGCCCAACAATAGTGGCGATTTACTATATTAAATTACTACTTTGAGTCATTTGATTATGTAAAACATTCAAAAAATAAGTATAAATATTATCGAATCAGGTGTGAATATGGAATCACTGCAATAAATAAGTCAGTAAAATCGATTAATCAACCAAGGAGATATTATTTTATATACATTAAATTAAAGCGAAATTTCTTTTTCTCTTCTGTTTTTAAGTATATAATATATTTATTTAATATCTGATATGATATTTATTTAATATTGACTTAAAAATGGTATATGATAAGACTTTCGATTTGGCGATATCGTTTTAATATCAAACTTGAATGTAAGCAAAGATATGTAATTTTACGTTTACAAATTCTAGCTAATTCTATTTAATATTTACAATTTGTCTAGAACCTTCGCTTTCTTTTAGTTAATATATCTCTAAAAAGAAAGCAGGTTACCATAAGTGGTAAAATTAAAAATTTTGTATAACCAACTTCAATATAAATAAAATGAGAACATCATCAATGTAGTCGAAGTCAATTAAATACGCAATATTAAGGATAACTCAAAATTACTGGTCAGATCTTGATTAAATTAATATGGGACCACACGAAAAGCACCAGCTTCCAAATAAAAAAGAATCATCGAAATCGGTTCACCTGGAAAAAAGTTCTGAGGTCACACACATAAAAAAATACAGTCGAATTGAAGTCCTCCTTTTTTGAAGTCGGTTGAAAAATATAAATTATAAATAGATTCTCAAACATATTAACTTTTACTTAGGCACGTACCGCAAAAAATGCACGTAACGTCGATTCTTAATAAACGTGGCATTGTGTATAACAACTAGTTGGGGAAAAGGTAAAGTTATGGGAGTATCTGGCGAGGAAAGGTGTGCCTAGGGCCGACCGCAATGATCGCCCGGCCTGTGTAATTCATGATCCTACCGTACCCGAAGGTAGCTTATAATATATTGTATACAGAATAGGCCGCAACTGAAGGTTAGGTAAGTGAACGATCCTCCTGAAGTTAGAACTTATAGTTATAAAGAGCTTTTATTTTTTTTTTCCAAAAGGAAATACATACTAAAGTTATCGAAGTCATTAAAAATTTTGTGACGATTCTCAGACTCCATATAAATATTCAAGCCGTAGACATATCGAGGACTAAGCTGTATACAGTTCCAACATTAGAATCCTTCCAATATTAATACCTAGTCCAGAATTAACTACTTAATTTTTTCAGTCTTTTACGGCACTTAATAATTAAATAAATATTTATACTTTGAAATTGTAAATTAAACACAAAAATTTAAATCTCGTACACCATAACATCTCATTAATTCTTCTATATATATATATATATATATATATATATATATATATGTGTGTGTGTGTGTGTGTGTGTGTGTGTGTGTGTGTGTGTGTGTGTGTGTGTCGCAGTAAGATAGGTAAGGCCGTGATATAGCTATAGCGTGCAGTAGCGTGATGTAGCTATATACCGTAATATAGTTATATGAAAGCGGTTCATAACTATCTTACTAGACTAATCTAGTGAAATAATTATAATTATAGTTTGTTTGTAATTTTTTAGTCAAAACTACTTTTGACTAATACTTTTTGAATTTTTGAAATTGAAAAGTTAAATTCTTTCAATATTACATTTTATATCGGTTTAATGTACGCGGCTTTAGGGTGGCCAAAGGGCCACCCCAGCCGCACCTTAACCTACTATCAAAGAAGGAACAAGAACAACAACACAACAGGAACGTCAATGTCGCGGAATCTGTTCCTCGTGTACATTCAGTTTAACTATTTTTTATTGGCAATTATTTTACGTTGTTAGTAAGATAGTTATGAACCGGTATAAAGCTATATCCCTACGGATATAACTATATTACGGCTTTAACTATCGTACTGCGACATATATAAGCGAAATACCACTGACTGACAGACTCATCACGAGATCTCTAAAACTATGCACCCGATTGACCCACTAAGAATGGATTTTACGATAGTCCAATAGAAAAAAATCTTGTTATTTTAGATGTAGTTCCCGCAATAAAATATTATCGTGTTCCAGCGAAGCGAGCGGGTATCAGCTAGTTTCCTATAAATTTGAAAGCTATCGAAGTCATAAATGAACTAACAAATAAACGTACAACTTCAATTATCCAGACTGCAGTGATCATCCAGCACATTAATGTAAATGTCAAAGTAATCAAAACAGCAAAAACAAAAAAAATATTTTATTATGGTCCCATTTTTCAAACCTACCGTAGTAGAACCAAGCTGCTAGTATATTTTGGCTGCAGCACGAATGGGTCGACTCGAACGGGGTAGGAACACGCTCTCACAGAATACCAACGTTAAATAGCAGCTTATTGCTACTGTGTTTCGTATGGTGAGTGCAGAGAACCGAATACCCTTTTTACTGGTAATGAGGCATTCCATCCTAGTCCTCAGGGGTGACTACGCATCTGCATTTTGATTCTTTATAGAGGATAGATGTAGATGTCTATGGGCGGCAGCATCGACTTACCATCAGGTGGACTGTGTGCTCGTTTGTCACCCTTATTCTATAAAAAACCTACCACATAAAATTTATTCAACATAAATAAACAAAAAAATTACACTTGTATGTATAAAATAATTCGATTGTTTCACATTTATATTCAGTCAGGTTATAATTTCATTTATTATAATTTTATTAGTAAGTACAACTTTTATCTGACGATTGAAAAATTAGTCCTTAGTTAAATAATTTGGATAAGTAAATTAAGAAGTTTTTTCAATTCGTTCCGCAAAGAGAAAACATTTATCCATCTGAAGCTAAAAGCGTATTTTCATTATTTATAGTATACAACCAGCGCTTATGGACCTGTTTAAAACTGAGATAAACAAGTTAAACATAATATTAACGTTGATTGCATTAATAGTGAATAAATTTGTTATATCATTCCCCTCTTTATACCAAGAACAAATGTAAATGTTTTCTTAAAGTTTTATTTCTTGTCACATATCGAAAATATTTCTGATTTGTTTATATAGACCGATATAGATAACAAGGGAATCTCGAATAATATTGAATAAGAGTTAGGATCCATTTCAGCCTATTAAAGTCCACTGTTACACATAGGCCTTCGCCGTAGATTGAATCATATATGATTTTGCCAATTTGCCACGCTTGGCAGGTGGGTTGGCAACCGTATTTGTTTATGGCAATTATTTTATGTTGTTATCAGAAGTATGCTGCTGCCCATCTCCTGTTTCAGTTTCCTTCTGTCGCCTCTTACGACACCTATCGGATTATTTAGGGTTGTGAATATCCTTACACCGCCACTACACGGTTAGCATCACGCTTTGTCACATGTCTACCTTTATTTCCTAGAAACTCTTGCAGAGGCTAAAAGGAAGGATGGTCAACGGGACCGACTCAAGGTTAAAGTAGATTTAAAGAATTAAATTACTTTTGCTTTTATGAACAAAAATAATATTACATATGACGGACTATAGGCCTAAATGATCAGTGTGGTGTTTTAGATAAATTTTCCACCATATCTCTAGAGATTTATCCGTCAATCATTAGGATGCAATGTGTGCAGTTAGGTTTTTAATTTATAGAAAATCCTAACATATTCTCACTGACAAATAATTATCAATAAATGTAATATGTAAATGTTACCATGTGGTGGAGATGTGAGAGAATCCATCATACTATTTCCTCCTGAGGGTGATGTAAAAGCGACTTTAGAAAATACCAAAAAAAATCTTCCGGTTTCCTTCGATATCCAATAATACAATAGACAGCGGTATAACTTTCTCTTTACGTCATGCTTAAAATTCCAAGACCCCTCGACAGGGTGCATTGTTAAAGGTGCAAGATGTCTGTTACTGCGATCGTCAATCCATTTGCCAAGTGCTATGTTTAAGGCAAACTCTCCCTACAACGCAAGAAAAAACCATGCCCAGCAGTGGATTTTTACGAGGTAGTGATGATGATGATTTTGATGATGAAATAAAAGTAATACAAACTAAATCTATTACTAAAATTATTAAAAGAAAACTAATTTTTATTCCCGATTTATCAAAATAGATTTCCTCAAAACCAAGAACACTGTTTTGCTTCAAGCATTGATTATTACTAGTGGTCGCCTAGTATTAATAATTTGACCGTAATTTTTAATATTTGGCAATTTTTATTTTACTTTTAACTGTTCAATAATAAATAATAGAACACATACATATATATGTCTTATACACAAATATAAAATAAAAGCTTCTTTTCCTTGACACACACTCCAAAGACTATTGAAAAAGGAAAATTTTAAATCACACAAAATGCACAACTCATTCAGTCAATCCGCCCATAATTATTTGTTGGCAACATTTTTGAATTCCTTGGTGACAATCTCTACTCTGCGTAAATATTTGACCACAGACTATCTAGTGTTTGACATTGGAAGTATGAACGTAAACAATTAATATTTTATTTTACTTTATTTAATGTTATTGCAACACAAATTATGTATAAATTTTAGCTTTCATCGCTCCTTCTCCATATAAGCTTTAAATATGCCAATTCCGTGGCCGCAAAATTTTTAAAGAGAGGTACAAAGTTTTCTCTCATAGATTTTTCGTTTATAGGTCACAAAAATACATGACTTGGCAATATTGCAACAGCATTCATGTAACAGATTGATTGTCAAAACTCATTCCCGCGGAACGGACGGGGCTCACATAGGCGGAGTGGTAAAACAAAATCATACAAGGAGGCGGGCATCAGGCCGTTGGGACCGATTACAGAGGCGGCCAGGTTAATGCATAAGTAACGATCGCGTGCTCCCTGAACCTCCTTACGGACAGCCTTTTAAGAAAATTTTCCCCTAGCCCACCGTTACGTAGTGAAGTGCGTGACTAAAGGTCTTACGGTCTTAGTCACATTTTTACTTCTAATACTTACTTTTACTTTTTAATTTTTACTTCTAATACGTACTTTGAGCTACATATATAACTGACAAAATACGACTTTCTTACATTATATATTATACATTTTCTATAATAGTTTCATACCTATAATCGTATTACTGAAGAATACAGGCGAAGAAGGTAAGGGCGAGCACGTGTTTCATTGTTGGTGCGACTATTAACACCAAAACAAATGAAGCATTCTTGTTATTAAGCCAAAGACATTTCTGTAAATATTCGTGTGTTCTGTAAGAAAAACTGGCCTTCCCGAGTAATATTAAAGCCTTGGCAGTATGCCAATCCTTTTATAGTTGCACCTTGGGCAATCTGAGAATAGTTCTGAAACGCAGATTGGTAAATCCCATTTAATTAATCAATTAATCAAATATTTCTCATTGTATTGTGGAGCGTACATTTACACACTTAAAAGTAAAAAGTGAAGAAAAATAAAAAATAAACTTATGAATAATATATTAATTACATTTAGCAACTAAACGTTCGTAACGTACTTAACCTCATTTATGGAAATACATTCTCTCCAGTAATTACATCGAAGCATATTATAAAAATAACTTTTTCTTTTAATTCCATCATCACCTTTATTTGACAAAATAGGAAATTCTAGCGACCAATATGTCGCGGGAATGGAAATCTATTGTTAATATCGGTATCGACTCTGTGCGCAGCAATCTGCTCAGTGTATTGAGTAAAGTCCAATCTCTAATGTTATGCATACCAGTTGATTAAGGCAGGAACAAGATAGAGATTTTTACGTGGTAGAACCATGCTGGAGCTATCCTATAGTTGTAGCAAGTAATGGGTCGGCTCGACCGGGAAGGACCACGCTCTCACAGAATACCAGCGTAAAACAGTAGCTTAACGCCGCTGTTTTTCGCATGGTGAGTGTAGAGAATTCCATCTTATAATCTAAATTCCATCTTAGTCCTCACGGGTGACAACGCATCTGCATTTTGATTCGTAATCGAGGATAGATGTAGATATCTATGGGTTGCAGTAACCACTTACCATCAGGTGGTACCATCTGTGTGCTCGTTTGTCACCCTTATCCTACAAAAAAAAGAAACAGGCAGTAATTGTGAACCTTATTTAACTTTAAATATATTCAATAATTTTGAATCTAAATTAAATACCAAAGACCACACTAGATAAAGCAGACCGTTTCTGGTTAGGACGCTTATATATAGCAATCACATTACTAGCGAGTGCCAGGCGTCAGTTTTATTTTTCTCGAAAAGTGAAAGTGAAAAGCCGTGTGCTCTATTGGTGTACGGTTCCATATTTGATTGTATGATACTGACCGATTCTCTTAGTGGATTGGTAGGTATTTATTTTTATCAAACTTACCTGGACAATGACAGTACAAAATTTTGTTATTTTTTCACATTAAAGTGACGTGATATGATTTGTCTAAAGTTATTACTACCTAGGTTTTCTTTTCAATTTTATAAATTTCTTTTGATCATGCCCAGGTAACATTTGCTTGGGTTTCTTTGATTATATGGCAAGAAAAAATGTTTTTGTATTCAATGCGTGTTTATTATAATTATCTCATTTTGTATTTGAATTAAATAATCAAACAAAAGTCTAACTATCTGTAGACAACTTAAAACCAAATACCAAACCAAAAATTCACATCTATCTACCTTCTCCTTTACGCTCCTATTAACAATAAATAAATTTATTTTCACCTATTCCTCTTAATATTAACTACAAGAAGCACCGATAAAATAAATAAAATCTAAAATGAATTTAAAAAACTCATTAAAATATTTTCAACGTTATAGGTAGAGTACATATAGCCGTACCTGGCTTTTAGAGTTTCATATGCATCAATCTTTCGAAGAGACGGGCGAGCCACATACGAAGCGACGCACAGTGGGAATGTGACACGCCATTATAAATCTCATTGAAGATACGCCGTCATCCATCAGCGAAAGGAAATGAAGTCCCAGGCAGAGCGGCGGGCGAGGCGCGGTTCGCGGGAACTGGCAGTCGCGAGGCTAGTTGAGTTTATTTTGTTAGGGAAGCAATCGTTTCAGATTTAAGCAAATTTTAGCTGGATAAATAATATTTAAAATTCAATCTTGTTTTCCACTAAAAATACAATCCTTGGTAGGAACTTCAAGAAAAAGTCTTAAAAAACGTAATCGAAGATTAAAAAAGGACATTATTTTTTGTGTATTCTAAGATTACTTTATAATATTTTTTTTATTTTTTGGATATTGTTAGAATGTATGTCGCTCCTTATAGTTTTTTTATAACATTATGACTGCTGAATTGTTCTTTAGTGGTATACTGTTTTTGGATGAAAAAATTATTGTCTTTGAGTGATTAAAGACAACCTTGTAGCTAAATTGAGTGCAAAGTCAAAAATCTAATTAATTTGCTTCGTCAAAAATGATAAGAAAACAAAAATCAATATATTCTACGCACGTTATTATTACTATAGTATTTATGTTTTGTCAGATAACGGAGATCCATTATTCTATTTCTATCGCACTCACATCTCTCTCTCTGAGTAAAGAATAGTTAGTTAAAAAATAATCTAAAATAAAAATTATAATTTAAAATAAAAAAGGTCAAATTAAAGAAAATTGAAAAAAAAAATATTATTTACTATAATATTTTTAACTGTGCTAATGAAACTACGTTAATTTTTCAAATATTACCTATGAAACATTAAGTTTTTGGAGACATGGGCAGCGGCTGAATAAGTTAGAAGCTACCTATTAGAGTATTCAATACTGTACACGACAACAAAATCTGAATTGTTGATTCTAATTTATTACATTTTGACGGCCAAGAAAAACATTATAAAATATTTTATCATAGATTCAAATGAAAAAAATATTTCGAGAATTATTAAATTAAGTGCAATGATCTTAGTAAATATTTAAAAGCTTTTAAATTATGATAATTACAGAATGTAGACAAGGAATGAATAGTACTTTACTAGGTGATTGGGCTTTTTTCTACCGACCTCAAAAAGTAGACGGTACTCAATTCGACTGTATGTTTTTTTTCTTTTTCTTGTGAATGTTACCTCTTAACTTTTTTCTAGGTGAACCGATTTCGATGATTCTTTTTTATTTGTCGGTGCTTTTCATGTGGTCCCATATAAATTTGATCAAGGTCTGACCAATAGTTTTTGAGTTATTCTTAATAATTTATATTGAAGTTGGTTGTACAAAATTTTTAATTTTAAATTATTGTACCTTAGATCTTCTTACTTTTTTGCCGTCAAATGGCAACACTTGCATTATTGTGTTCCTGTCTGAAGTGTATAAAAAGCCAGTATAATTACTTACTGTGTAATCTTAGTCCTCAGAGGAGATAACGCACCTGGAGCTCTCTTTTTTTGAATTTGGCTGCGGATGACCATCGACTGCAGTAGCCACTTACCGTCAGGTGGGCTGTAAGTTTGTTCGCTACTTCAGTTTTAAATAAAAAACTAGCTGTTCCCCGCGACTTCATCCGCGTGGAATTAGTTACGATTATATTTCATGGGTTTTAATTTTTTTTTGCGCGGTAGCCTAATTATTTTTCTAAAATATAAGTAACATAAGTTACTCCTTATAACATCAGCTATCTGTCCGTAAAAGTCCCGTAAAAATCGGTCCAACCATTTCGGAGATTAGCCGGAACAAATAGACAGACAGATCGACAGACAGACAGACAAAAACTTTAAAAATTATTGTTTTTTTGTTAGAAGTACCGTATATACCTTCATTTTACGTGGTAGAGCCATGCTGCAGCTATATCACTGGTACAGTTGTAGCACGAATGGGTCGGCTCGACCGGGGAAGGATCACGCTCTCACAGAATACGAGCGTAAAATAGCAGTTTAACGCTGCTGTGTTTCGTATGGTGAGTGTAGAGAACTGGAGACCCTTTTTAACGGAAACGAGGCACTCCATCTTAGTCCTCACAGGCGACAACGCATCTGCATTTTGATTCGTAATTGAGGATAGATATAGATGTCTACGGGCCACGGCAATCGCTTACCATCAGGTGGAGAGTGTGCTCGTTTGCCACTCTTATCCTATAAAAAAATATGCATTTCTTAAAAAGCTGGTATTTTGACATTACAAACAGATATTTAAATTTTATTTATTTATAAAGATATAGCTGTATAGATGTAATCTTTTATTTTCTAGTATTTCAATGATTGTATGTAGCCAAATTTCTACAACAGATCAATTATTCGTTCCATGCGACGTCATTTCATTTTTGATTATCCTTCATTAAACGTCAGTTGCAGCATAACCAATCAACATAATATGACAAACGCCCAACGAACTCGACCATCCGATGCTAATCACAACAAAGGGAGTAATTGGACAGTCGTATTAGCGTTCAATCCCAACATTGTTTCTGATATACAAAAACGCTCGTGGGTATAAGGTAATACATTTTAATAAAATCAGTCTGATGCATTTCACTTTGATGGATTACTCATATATTAAGTACGTCGTCATCACAGCGGGCATGGTTGCATTCACATCGTTTAATTTGGAAGATTATTATCAATATACTTATTACTTCGTTATATGATTGCCTAATTTCAAAAAGCTGTACTCGGATTTGGAATTTTAATTGTAATCACTAATCAATTTTAATTTGCAAACAAACATTCGTAACATGATGTCCCGTTTTTTTTGCTATCGAAAACGCACTCAAATTTGGGTTTATGCCGCAAGAATCCTGTTCATATTTACTCTAAACATAATGTTGAATACTTAAACCCTCATAAATTAAATGATGCTTATTTTAGTGCTATTATCTTAGAGAGTTTTTTTTTCGTCATTTATCAGATTCCAATATAAATAATATTTTGAAATTTTAGCCGACGTGAAAAAAAGGTTCTCAATTCGACTATACTCGTGTGTCCTTTTTAGGGTTCCATACCCAAAGGGACAACGGGACCCTATTACTAAGCCTCCGCTCTCCGTCCGTCGGTCGGTCAGCGGGCTGTATCTCATGATCCGTAATAGTTAGACAGTTGAAATTTTCACAGTATGTGTATTTCTATTGCCTATAACAACAAATAATAAAAATTAAAATAAATTAAAAATTAAAAGGCGCTCACCTACTAGAAACGTGTATTACGATTGTACGGAACCCTTCATGCGCGAGTCCGACTCGCACTTCGCCGGTCATTATTTCATCGAAGTTGGTTTCTACATTTTATTAAAAGTTTAATTTTCATCTTTTAAAACGATTACAATGTTTTATTGTAAACACCTCAACTCTTTCCTTAAAAACAACACTATTCTTACACGAATTCGTTTTCTCCCCGCCGTCTCACCTCGCTCGACCGCGAGTAATTCAAAACATTAATTTTCCTAATGGAGTAAGGCTTCCTGCTAAGCTGGGCGACACAGAACGAAACGAATGTCGGGATGGAATCGCGAGGTGTCTCCGTGCGTAAACACAGACTGTTGCGCTCTCCCTCCGCCTCTTAATTAATTAAAATGCAAACCGCCGACTATAGAGCGCAATTCAGACCTCGCCGCGTGCTCGCGATTGCCTCTTTTGATTTACGTTTACAGAATAAGGACGCTTCTGTTGAATGCTACGGTTTAATGTCGCACTATATGTAAACTGAACCTAAACTAGGTTAAAGGAATTGCATAATAATTATTTTTAAATTATTATAATGCGATGCAGTTTTGCTTTTTAGCCGACTTCAAAGGGGAAGAGGTTACAATGTGAACCGAATTTAATAATTATTTTATTATAAAATGTTTACACTTCAAGGCTGGCGACATTTTAAATTAAAATACCACCCCTAAAGGTGGGAAATATAGGGATGAAGTTTTTAATTAAACTTCAGTTAGTGTAACATTGGAACTTGTAATATTTCCTAGTCCACTCAAAAGGGTAAAAAGTAGATTATTAATAAAAAGTAAAAGCCGACTTCAAAGAACTAAAAGAAGTAAAATAATTTCCACATAATAACATCTGAAGTCCCCGTGTAGTGGCGGGTTAGAATACCCACTACCCCATATCTTCCCGTGGGTGTCAAGAGGCGACAGAGGAAACTGAGGCAGAAGATGGGCAGCAGCATCTTTCTGATAACAGCAAATAATAAAAACTGCGGTTGCCAACCGCTCGCCAAGCGTGGCAACTACGGCAATATCCCCAATGAAGAATGTTACGAAGAAACGGCCCCAGTCCCTCGGCGGCCCCGCTATTCCTGGCTACGGTGGCGACCATGGTAACGGCGGGCAGGGGGTGCTAAGAATCTCCGGTGGAGGTTCGGTTGCCACCCACGACGACTCGACCTGGCAACTTATAACGCACGCACTCTGAGGACTGACGAGAAGATCCTGAGTTGAAGAAGAGATAGACAAGTTGCGCTGGAATATTATAGGATTATCCGAGGTCCGAAGAGAGGGGAGGACACGGTAATCCTCGAATCCGCAACTTGTTCTATCACCGGGAGGGCGACCATCTGTCCCAAGGAGGTGTCGGATTTATCGTCCACAAGTCTCTCGTTAACAACGTTAAAATTGGGAGTGTCGACGAGGGTTGCGTACCTTATACTCAGAATCACCAAACGGTATTCGCTGAAGGTCATACAGGTTTACGCACCAACTTGGCACACCCTGATGAGGAGGTGGAGGAAATGTATGAGGATATCTCAGAGTCATGCATTCTCTAAACCCACTATACGGTGTTAATGGGAGACTTCAAAGCTAGGCACAAGAGAGAACGGTGAGCTGAAAGTAGGAAATTCGGATTAGGCAACGGAACCCAGTACAGCAGCTGGCCGACTTCATGGAGAAAGAGGGACTCTTTATGATGAACTCTTTCTTCCAGAAGTGGCCCCACAGGAAGTGGACCTGGTCGAGCCCCGACGGTTCGACAAAATGAGATTGACTTCATTATGACGACTAGACGACAACTGTTCAGTGATGTCTCAGTGATCGCGAGGGTGAAAACTGGTAGCGATCACCGAATGGTTAGAGGCACACTGATCCTAAACGTTGTTGAGAGGTGTCGTCTAATGGAGTCAACGCTCCGTCCCCCTCGTGCTCTAATCCAAAGTCCCGAAACTTTTCAGCTCGAGTTACAAAACCGTTTTCAGTGCTTAGAAGATTGCAATGCAGTGGACGATATGAATGACAAGCTCGTGGAAACTGTCCATGCGGTCGGAGCTAAGTTTTGTAAGACCCGCCGCAGAAGAACACAAAACTCTCCGATCACACTCTTAATCTCATGGCTGTTAGACGGAAAATGAAGCTGCAATCTTCAGTAGATTTGATAGCATACAGGCAACTGAACAGACAGATTCCAAATGCATGCGGCGGATCTTGCGCAACTTCAATACAGCTCGTATTGAAGAAGCGATCGAGCGGAACCAGGGCTCCAAAGTCTTTGCCAGAGATCTGTCTGCCAGAAAGAGCCAACTGTCGAAGCTGAAGACCGAGTGTGGCAGCGTCGTTTCGGGACACCTGAGATTTTGAGTGAGATTGAGAGGTTCTATGGGCAGCTGTACACATCATCGTTGGAGCCACACGCAAGTATGAGTAACGATCCAAGAGCGAGTCTTATCCGACACTATTCCGATGATATCCCGGACGTCAGTCTGAGCGAGATTAGAATGGCTCTCCAGCACCTTAAAACGGTAAGTCCCCGGGCGAGGATGGAATTACAGCGGAGCTTCTGAAAGCGGTGGAAAACCGGTACTTGAAGTCCTTCAGAAGCTCTTTAATTCCGTCCTCCATGGTGGCACTACACCGGAGGCGTGGAGCAGAAGTGCGGTGGTCTTGTTCTTCAAGAAAGGCGACAACGCTCTCTTGAAGAACTACAGACCGATTTCCCTTCTGAGCCGCGTCTACGTGCTGTTTTCGAGAGTCATTACGAATCGTCTCGCACGCAGACTCGACGACTTCCAGCCTCCCGAACAAGCGAGCCTGAAAAGGCTTAGCACCATAGACCACATATATTCTTCGGCAAATTGTACAGAAGTCCGAGGAGTACAATTTGCCACTATATCTGGCGTATGTGGACTATGAGAAAGCCTTTGATTCCGTCGAAATTTGGGCGGTGCTGCAGTCCCTTCAGCGGTGCCAAGTTGACTGTCGGTATATCGAAGTGCTGAAATGCTTGTACAGTAGGGCTACGATGGCTATCCGAGTACAGAACCAGAGTACGAAACCTATCCAACTGCAGAGAGGTGTAAGACAGGGTGACGTTATATCCCGAAACTCTTCACCGCTGCATTGGAAGACGTTTTCAAGCTTCTGACTGGAAAGGATACGGCATTAACATCAATGGCGAGTACATCACCACCTTCGATTTGCCGATGATATAGTCCTATGGCAGAATCGCTGGAGGACCTAAGCACTATGCTCAATGACCTCAATAGTGCCTCCCAACGGATAGGTCTTAAGATGAACATGGACAAAACAAAGATCATGTTTAATGTCCATGTCACACCTATGCCGGTATTTGTTGGGAGCACTAAGCTCGAAGTTGTTGACGAATATGTTTACCTGGGACAAATAGTCCGACTAGGTAAGTCCAACTTCGACCGAGAGGTCAATCGACGGATTCAACTCGGCTGGGCAGCGTTCGGGAAATTACGGCACATCTTCTCGTCAGGTATACCTCAAAACTTGAAAACGAGGCTGTAAAACCAGTGCGTGTTGCCTGTGATGACATACGGAACTGAGACGTGGTCCTTCACTGCTGGCCGGATGAGGAAGCTCAAGGTCGCTCAGCGAGCTATGGAGAGGCTATGTCGGGGTCTCACTGCGTGATAAACTTAGAAATGAGGATATCCGCAGTAGAACCAGAGTGACCGACATAGCCCAACAGATTAGTAAGCTGAAGTGGCAATGGGCCAGCCATATAGCTCGAAGAACCGACAACCGATGGGGAAAAAGGTTCTCGAGTGGCGGCCTCGTACCGGCGGACGAAGTGTAGGCGTCCCCACTAGATGGAGTGACGACCTGGTAAGACATGCAGGAAGTCGATGGATGCGGGTGGCTCAGGACCGTGCTTTGTGGCATTCCTTGGGGAGGCCTATGTTCAGCAGTGGACTTGTGAAGGGCTGTAATGATGATGATGATGATGAACATCTGAAGTCGGGGTTTCAATGATACTTCTAGACACTATGTTTTTATTTACTATGTTTGTTATTTAACAATAAACTTAAGTAAAACTCAATATATAAATTTAATAATATAAATAATAATTTAATAAATATTAATTATAATGGACAAACTCTTTGTAGTGCAACTAATGTGACATTCCTAGGTCTAATTATTAACAAAGAATTAAAGTGGAACAAGTTTGTAAAATATGTAATAAAATAAACAGGTTCACATATGCGCTTTATAGACCAACAAAAGTGGCAAGAAAACAAACTGCAATTATGACTTATTTTGCATATATTGAGTCGATTATCCGCTACGGGATTATAATTTGGGGCAACAGTGCAGAGATTAATAAAGTTTTTATTGCACAAAAAAAATGTGTTCGTGCCATTCATGGTGTTTTGGCGCAGATGTCTCATGCCGACCTCTATTTAAGACACTGGGAATCTTACCCGTGCGTTGTTAGTATATATTAGAAGATGCTAAGTTTGTAAAACAACACGGGAAAAGTTTTTATAAACTTAATAAAGAAGTGGTATCCATGAACACGAGATACCCAGATCGGATAGTAATTAGCGAAATACCAAAAAGTAAAAGTGGGTAAAACAATATACAATAAAATACCAAACTTAATCAAAGATCTTCCTATAAAAACATTTAAAAAAATTATGCCAGTGGCTTCTTCAAAATACATTTTACTCCGTAAACGAGCTTTTAAATTACTGATGACAACTTTTATAGGACTATAGCTCATAATTGACATTTTTTGTTATTAACTGACATGGTATATAATATTGTTTAATTTAATTTACTTTATTTGTTAATTATATTTTTTTTTGTAGTTGTACTTTTGATATCTTTAGAATATAATTGAATGGATTGTTTGTTGTTGCTAATTTAATGATTTAATAATGATTGATTTTGATGTGTTAATTTTGTATAAATATAATTTCTAAGAATAAATAAATTTGCATGTCTCCATTAGGGACTTAGTATGTATACATAGTATTTAACAATATATCATGTAACATACATACTAAAAAGCAAATAAATAAATAAATATGTATTAGTACCGATTTCTGAAGATATGATGTGAACATTTTTTTTGTTCTTTAAAGTTGCCAGCATTTGTCTTTATTTTTGAAACGAAGTTCCTTACGGCATGGTACGAATTTGACGGATGGGGGCTAGGCGAGAAAAAGTGTAAGATTTTTCCGTCACGACTCCCTTTCTATAGTGCGAGTGAGATGGAATAATATTCATCTCCCTCGCACTTTTTCTTTTTCTTACCATGAAAGAAATATTATTCATTTTAATAGACACTAGTAATTCATTTATTTGTATTTGTTAATCAATAATATAATACGTTTATCAATAATAATATACTACGAAAGCAACTTCGTTCCAACCGAGTGTTCCACTACACTCACGAATGTTTTTTTTATTTATTCTTAATCGTACACTTTAATAAGAAGGATTACAAAGGGCGGACTTAATGCCTTTTGGTATTATCTCCCAGTTATTTATCCATTCGATTACAATGTGAGTGCCTTCATGGCAAGAGTATTAGGATTTTCCTAAGTCTGGGTGCTTTAGCATCTTCGCCTGCATCGCCACCACCATCAGGTGGGATAATAGTCAAGCGCTGGCTTATAATATAAAAAACTCTGCTTTATTTTTATTAAAATTCTAATTTTTATGTGCTATTTACCGGTTTAAGTGCTCGTTCGTCGTTCGTCACTTGTTTGAATTTAAACGAACATATTTCTACTAACTTTCTTTCCCCACTCCAACGTACTCAGTTAACAAACCACAAAGAAACTGGAAATAACGAAAAGGTCTTACATTAAAAAGAATTTGCGTCATTCTACTACATTTATCCTCTTCTAATGCAAACTCCAACGAAACATAAGAAAGAAAATGTCTCACAGAAAACTCTGCTTACAACGCGTTCCTTAAAAAAGCATAGCGTTAACTCCATCTTGAACTCTCGCCCTCGCTCTCGAAACGCTCGAGAATCACGGCAAAATGATCCACGTACAGCATTTGCATCGGAAATGCGCAGTTCCTTAAAGAAAAAACACCGTACCGCGGCTCAGATTGTGCTTGTATCCCAGTCGGTCCTCGTTGTCGCGTTCGTCAAGGGAAACACTATTTTACCAGCACCGCGTTGAAATCTAGTTGCCTGAAGTGTTCAAAATTAAATCTTAATAATATGACATAAGGCTACATTTTAAACAAGTAGGATATTATGTATTTCAAGCAAAGTTATATATTTATGGATAGGACAGATTACTTTATTGACGCAATCATTGAAATTTAATATGCAATATTTATGTTCCTTATAAGTACACTACAGCACTTTTTTTGTGTCATATTTCAAAAACAGCTGAATTTTTGGAATTACAACTTAGCAACTTTGTGATGTTTTTGGATTGTTTTTATAATAACTTACAGCATTATTTCCTATAGTATGTCTATATTTTAAGGTCTATCAAATTTATTTAAAATCTCGATTTATGCCTTTTCTAATAAAACCTATCTTACGAGTGTATTTTATTCTGGAAGATTTCATAATTCATAATAATTCAGTTATTACAACCTATCAGAACCATAATTGCTGAACTTAGGCCTCCTCTATATATTGCCTTGGCACTTGGCAAGCGGGTTGGCAACCGCAGGTTTTATTATTTTGAGTTGTTACCAGGAAAATTCTGCTGATAATCTCCCGTTTCATTTCCGTCTTTTGCTTCTTACGACACCCACGACATGGTATGGGAAGTGGATTATCTTACGCCACCACTAGAAGGCCAAACCACCACTAATTCTTCCTGTCCCTGAATAAAATTTCAATTAAAAGAAAAAAGGAGACATAACTGCGATTCGCTTGGCGTGGGGTGCGGTGCGGTGCGTTGTGGTGTCACGCTGCAGTTGTATTATGGTTGCAGCACGATTCGGTCCGCTCTATTGGACGAAGCACCACGCTCACACAAAATAGCAGCATGATAAAACAATAAAAAAGACAATAATAATATTGCTGAGTTTTTATGATCGGTGTAAAAATTCGGAGAACTTTTTATACTGATAAAACGAGGCAATGCATCTGCACTTTGATTCTTAATCGATGATTGATATTCATGTCTATGGGTCACTGAATTCATTTACCATCAGGTAGACTGAGTGTTGATTTGTCATCCATATTTCCATAAAAAGTATAGCTAGTGACTGACGTAAAATGTGTTGTCGAATTCGTCAGGTGGTATGAGAAACCTAGTAAAATTGTATGGCGGATATACACGGACGACGCGATATATCTACGCATAAACAACTTGATTCAGTTGTAAATATTTTTATGTGTCAAAGGTCTAATTTGGCAAATATATTATAATGCATATTTACTTTTTTGTGTTTGTACTTATAAATAAAGACAAGATAAAATAAAAACTAAAAAAAACTTTCGGAATTTTGTACACTCACAGCGTAATTGCTTTTATTTAATTTCTTTCAAACAAAAGTTCATAACACAGTTCATTAATAAAGCTTGTTGTTTACGTGATGAAGCTACGCTCTGGCTATTTTTTGGTTGCGGCACGAATGAGTCGGCTCGACTGGGGAAGGACCACACTCTAACAGAATACCAGCGTAAAATAGCAGCTTAATGCTGCTGTGTTTCGAATGGTTAGTATAGAGAACCGCGGATCCTTTTTACTGGGAACGAGCCATTCCATCATAGTCATCAGTGGTGACAACACATCTAGATTTTGATCCTTAATCGGAGACAGATGTAGGTGTCTATTGGCTAAAGCATTAACTTACTATCAGGTGGACTGTGTGCTCGTTTGTCAACCTTATTCTGAAATGAAATAAAAATGGTTTTCAAGTTCACTCATAAAGTTCGTGATAGTGATCTGTGATGCCAGAATAACGTGTGATTACATTGGTATGAACCATTGTCGCACCATCTATTGGGATGCATACACTTTGTTTAAGGATCGGCCTTTTGCTCCCACTAGGGTTACAATTTTATGTTCATGTTAATCACGGACAAATTTCAAGGTCTGATATTTAAGAGAAATAAAAATAATACTAAGCTTTTACATCTGAAAATAAAAGGTAGGTTCCATTTGTGGCGATGATAACGAAAATAATACATTTAAGGTTTTTCAGGTAGAGCGCTAAAGGCGCGGGTCGTAAATGCAAGCGATGGAGGCTAGATTTGTATAATATTTAGGTATACTTTACGCTCCCATGTTTACTTAAGTGTAAACTGTAAAATTATTTGACATTTTATTGACAGTTAAAATAATAACAATATATATAAATTTCGTTACGCAGATGTGTGTGTGCGTGTGTGTGTGTGTTTGTTGTGTGTGTGTGTGTGTGTGTGTGTGTGTGTGTGTGTGTGTGTGTGTGTGTGTGTGTGTGTGTGTGTGTGTGTGTGTGTGTGTGTGTGTGTGTGTATGTGTTTGTGCGTGCGAACGTGCGAGCATGCTTGCATTTGTACATTTGTGCGTTTGTGCGTGCGTGCATGAGTGATTGCGTGCGTGCGTGCATGTGTGCGTGAAAATGTTAGAATACCAGTTAAATAGCAGTATATTGCTGCTGTATTTTGTAAGGTCAGTGACTAAAATCGAAGACCGTCGCAATAAAAGGATTATTGCAATGGTTCTCAGACCCTATGCTGAAGTGTCTTTAACGTAACACACTGGAATAATTTACCATCGTTTGTCTATCCGTCTGATCACAATTTCGGTGTCTCCAAAGCAAGAGCCTTTACAGTGCGATAGGTGCAATTGTAGTCACGTACTGACTTATACCATTTGTGCATCTTCAAGCCAAGAGTGAATAGACGTTACAGTGCGATATGTGTGATTGTAGTCAATAATTAAAAAATAACACCATACCTGCAATCCGCTCTCACTTGTACACCTACCCCACAATCGCACTTATACAAGCCCGTTCGCAGTGAGAGCGAAGATTTGTAACAGCAAATGCGTTTAATAGATAAAAAGGCTCGCTTTTATTCTCCGCTTATATTTTATTCAAACCGCCGTAAACGGGACCGGCTAACATTCTCTAATGAATTTTGTGAAACGTTCGCGACGGTGACACATTTCTTTCTCTTAGACGCGAATGCTTTACGTTTTTGCACGCATTTTATTTTAAAAGCGTGTCTATGAATACATAAAAATGTTTATGACTTTTTTGAACCCTCTCCGTTTTATGTTCGCTGGGTACTAAGGATGTAGAATTAAGTAATCTAAAAGACAATAAGTGAACTGTGTCTCTCTATTCAGATGACAGAAATAAGATTTAAGCTTATATTATTTTTTCCTGTTCGAAGAAAAATACTATTTTTTTTTCCTTTATATGATGAAAAATTCACAGCCCTGCAAAACAATATGGAAGCTAATCGAAAATTTTATGGTCCATTATTGACTTGTTTTCGTTTCGTTCGTCGATTTGTTTAATCATCGTCAGCACCTGGCGTTCACCGCGTAGTGGCGGTGTAAGAATATCCACTATATCATCACGTGGGTGTCGTAAGAGACGATAGAGGGAATCTGTTATCAGGAAGTTGATCAGTAGCATCTTCTTGATAACAGCTGAATAAAAATAAAAAACTGCGGCTGCCAACCCGCTTACCAAGCGTAGCAACTAAAGCAAATGTCCCCCTTATGAGGCAATCTATGGTAAGGCCTACGTTCAGCAGTGGTCATTACATAGGCACTATTTTTTGTTTATAAGAGTGGGCAAATGAGCATGCGACTCACCTCTGATAGTGACTACCGCCGCCCATGAACAACTGCAACACCAGGGGAGTTGCAGTTGCGATGCCAGCCTTTTATAAAAGAGTTGGCCATTTCTGGCCAGCTAAGTAATTTCGGCCCGGAAAAATCGCAGGTGTTAGCCAGTTCCACAAGTAATTTGTGTGAAGAAGAAGTACCAAGTTTGTAATAGTAATCTGCCGAATTTAGCGCTTACGTCCAAAATTTTTACTCTTATAATGCGTGCCAAATGTGTTGGTTATTAGATCTGTGGAGAGAACACGTTTGTAGGAGCTAAATATTCCTACATGTAAACATCTACCTGGCTAACTGTTACGAATGCTTTTACCTGATTAGTTGCATTTGCAGTTTCAAGTTTACTGTGTAAACAAATTTGAGTATTTTCTTTCTCTAAATTTAAATGTAATGGGGACTAATATAACATAATTTTATACGTTTTAAAAATTTGATACCTTTTAAATTACGGATAATATATTTTTAAAATATGACACTATCATGCAGGTTTCTTCATATAATTCATAATCATGTAGGTATCTTCACCATATATTTTTCTTCACCGCACATAAAGTGGTAAACAAATTGAGTGTTGTTAGCGGGAGCTCATAATTCCGTTACCACATTACAACCTATCGAATGTTCTCTGTTGAATATAGTCCTCCCCCATAGATTACATCAAAGGGAGAATATTTGCCATAGTTGCCACGCATGGCAGGCGGGTTGGCAAACATAGTTTATTTTTATTTTTTAGTCGTTATTTAGAAGACACTGCTACCTATCTGCTGGTTTGTTTCCCTCTATCGCCTCCTACGACACTCACGAGACGATAATAATGGGTACTAAATATTCTTACACTGCTACTACACGGTATATATAAATTATAGTATACTGGACTATCTCACCCTTAATTTTAAAGATCTGAGATTAAATAGAAATCAACGCAAGTGAAGCTACGGGTATATTCCGTAACTGATAATTATTTCCAGTAGAGCAAACTTCTATTGCTTGTGCATCTGTGCCTTCATCGCTTTTACTTCAATTCACATCATAGAACTAATTATATTTAATTGATACGAAGAAAATTAAATGTTTTTATTTATATAAAATTTTCTCCTGGTTTGTTTCCCTCTGTCGCCTCTTAGGCCTAGGCCGCACACCAAATATTGTTCTTGTGTTGTAATATGTATGTAGCCAAATTTTCGTGAATACTTCGTCACTTCGTGCGAAGTCGCAAGCACATCGCCTCGCTGTCGGTAAACTCTCGCACACATCATGCCTAGGCCGCATACATCGCGTTATCGCGATGTGTGTGACCTAGGCATTATCGCCATGAACTTCGCTTTTGCGACCAGCGACCACACTTCAGTCGGCCCGCCAGACATAGTACGTAGTGGATGTATTGAAGTAAATTAGGGTTTGCGACGTTTGCGACGTATCGTCATGGATTGGAGTAATTTGAAGATTTAAAAATTTATTAGTAATTACGAGTCTGAGTCGATATTATGGAATTATGTTTTTAAAGTAATTAAAGTAAACACAAAACGTTTACGTAGTTCTTAATTTATTGAATAGTTATCATCCACTATCAACTTTCACTTGCATTTTTCTTATTTTTTAACAGACACAATAATAAAAAATAATTATTCGCTGCCATAACATATAGAGCGACCACGGCGTCCATTTTGTGTTAAGCGTGTGTTTATCGCGATAAACCATCGATAAACTTTACAATGCGCGTGCCGTAGGCCGAAGGCGAATTTTTATCGCCGGAATACTATCGCGATGTGTGCGGCTTAGGTATTACGACACCCACGGTACGATTATGGGTTAATGGATATTCTTACACCGTCGCTACACATCTTCATAAATCAAATACTATAAACATTTTAAGAGTTATTTTCGATTTTAAGCATACAAAAATGGCAAATCGGTATAGTCTAATAGCACAATAAAATAAAATAAATCGATTGAAACGGCTCGACGGCGGCTAAATCAGAATCCGCTCTAAGGGCGATGTCAATTTGCCATTGTTTTCGTTACGATAACGAGTCGTGCAAATAAAAAGATATCGGCCGTAGTTGCTAACGACGCGCCTGTAAATAACAAAGCAGGTCGAGGGCAGTTTGTACGCTTACAGTGAAGTACGCCTGCACAAGTTATATTTGGACTGTCTATGAAATTGAAAATGCTAGAGCGCCTCGGCTTTGTCGAACGGGAAACTGTTAACGGTAACGAGAAATTTTGCGCAATATCTCTGTTCGGATCAATGGAATAAAAATATTTCCCGGATTCCAATCGTATGGCAGTAGTTCTCTGATACTATAGCAATTTGTTAATACTTGAGCGAAATGAAATGAAATAAAACCTCTTTATTTTGCGACGTAAAATATTTAAATTTCGTTTATCATACGTCACCATGATGATAAGCTACTACCTGCTACTACTGTTTCAAAATGAGGTTTCTCTGATAATGATTTCTTATATTTACGCGAACACTACACATTTAAATAAAACTAGTTTTTACGGATTTTATCGCGTATATTAACTTATTTTATATTCCCGACGTTTCGAGCACTTTACAGCACCCATGGTCCATGGTTGTGGCGATGGGCTCACATGTATCTCCTAACCCACAAACAGCGCCTGTTCACAAATACGAGGCATTTTTTTTTTTTTTTTTTTTTTTTTTTTTTTGCGGATGGAAAATCATCTAATGACGCCTTTCGCTGTGGGTGGAGCGGAAGGAGTGTCGAACTTTACTGACTAAAACCATCCGTGTTCCTTCAGTGCCCACGTTCCGGAGCCGCGGTATCTCTTTCGAACAGCCCGCAGCCCCGGCAGGCGTCGGCCCTTGCAGGCCCCTTCACGCTGCTGACAGCTCTTTGAGGCGCGTGGAACAAAACGCGCCGTCGACACGGCCTGTCGTCGTTAGACGGACGGACGGCGAGCTACCATTGCTCGCCGTCCACGGTCACGCCCACGGTGGTCAGGGGCACGACGTAGCCCCGACGCCCGAGGCGTCTCCCGCAGCGGCCGGGAAGGAAAGCTGTTGCTCTTTCCTTCTCCCGCTCCGCCACCTCCTTCCCTTCGCATCACTGCTTCGCAGAAGGTGGTAACGGCATCCCATTCCGTCTCGCTCCGGACCATGGCTTCGCCAGGGCCGGACGCGAGTCGCCGCCGCCTATCGCCGCTACGAGTACACGGCGGTGCTCCGCCAACAGGGCACACCTCCACGGTGTGCTCACCGTGTCCTCGGTCGATCCTCGCAGTGGGAGCAGGCGTTTCCTCCGCCCGATTCGGTGCAGGAACCTCCCGAACACACCGTGTCCGGTGAGGACCCGTCAGGCGGAAGGTGAGACACCGTGGCGTCTCTCAAGCCACTCCTCAAGAGGGTCTTATCGCCGCTATAGTGGCGTGCCCAGCACGGGGTTGCGACAGTCGCTCTCTCCATGTCGCCATGAGATCATGCCGGAAGTCTGTCCGCTGCGCGACGACTTGCCGCGGCGGGTTTCCCCGGCATAGTGCCTCCGCGCGCCATTCGTGCAGGCGCGCGAGACTATCGCCTCCAGATCCCATGGCGGCAATCCAGCAGGAGGCTCGCCGCCTCGCGGAGATCGTGCGGTAGCCGCGCAACCATCTTTACGGCAACCACCCTTTGGGGCGCGTTTGGGTGGTGGACGGCAAGCCGCGCCAAACCACGCGCCCACCAGGGGCCCCATAAAGGGCCATGGACCTCACGATCCCGCGTAGAGCCTCCGGCTGAAGCGTTTACCCCAGGTTCGGCAGGAGCCGCCTGAAACGTGCCCGGTCCGTTCCAGTTTGGGAGCCAAACGTCGGAAGTGCTCAACGAAGTTCCATCGGCCGTCGAGGACGAGTCTGATGCTTCAACGTCGACTCGACGCCGACGGATACCCTCCTACCATCACACTGGATCCCAGTGGTGGCCTGTTCGAGGACCATGGAAGTGCATGGCCTCGGACTTGCAAACCACTCGAGACCCAGTTGCCGGATCCTCTCAACGACTATCGCAGCCCGTGTCATAGTTTCCGCCGCCGCCTCGTACGACCCCCTGTGCCAGTACCAGCGTATCGTCAGCGTAGCAAACTACGCTGACGCCGGTGAGAGGTCGGCGCGCAGCACCAGTCGTAACCGATGTTCACAGGGGCGGCCCGAACCGAACCTGTGGGACACCGCGACATCTCTCGCCGGTTCCACTCACCGTTTCGACCGGGGTAGATGACGGCCCTGTCCGTCAGATATCCCCGACTATACGACGGAATGGGTCGGCGCGGTGATACCGGTGCCTCCTAATGCAGCTCCGGGCATGGAGAAGGCGTTGGCGATGTCGAGAACACCATAATAACCTGGCCACTGCATCCCCGTCGTGAGGGCTCTCACGCGCATGATGGCGTCACCGTAGGCGCCTGCGGAAACCAAACTGGTGTTCCGCAGATCCGGCCCCGTCCGCAAGGTGCTCGGCGAGGCGGTTTGCAATTACTCTTTCAAAGAGCTTGCCCACCTCGTCGAGCAGCACCACGGGCCGGTATGCGGACGGAGAGTCCGCAGGGGCTTCAACTTCCGAATGAGGACCAGCTTCCCCGTCTTCCAACGAAGCGGGAAGGCCTCTCTCAAGCATGCCTTGGAGCCCCTCAGTCGGGGCCCGAGCCTCCAGGCCAGGACCCAGGCTTTGCAGGCAAGCCATCGGGTCCTGGGGCGGTATTCAGCCTTGAGCCTACGTACCGCCACTCTCAGGTGCAGTCCCTTCCGGGATGTCGTCGTCGTCGTCCTGGTGGTCGCTTCCGGCACCGCAGGTGGCGGAGCCATAAACAGGGGCGGATGTTCCCCGCGCGCAGGGAACAGAGCGCTCACCACATCCTCCACGAGCTGAGGCCGGAGACTCTGCGTCAGCGGGGCCCAGGTGCGGGTTATCCCACCATCTTGTAGGCGCCCCACGGATCTCTATCGAGTCTCCAGCATCTCCTCACGGGCCCGTCCCGGGCCGCAGGACAACCCTCGGAGGTGGTCTTCGCCGCTCTGTATCCTCGTACAGCCCCGCCTCAATGGCTGCCGCATTCGGTGGACGAATGCGGAGCCCGATGCTGGCGTACAGGTGCCGCGCGGCGACACGCCCTCGCGCAGAGACGTCAGCTCACGCGACCACCAATACACCTGACGCCGAGCACTTCCTGGCCGGACGCGGGGCATTGCCACGTCATATCTCGGACATGGCCTCCTGGAACCACCCTGCCTCATCATTGACGTCGGCAGGCCTGTGATGATGACACCCAGGCCTGCACGATCGAGGCTTCCAGGAGGAGCTCCCGGTCCAGCTGCTTCAGCGCCCAACGCGGACCACTCGGGGCCTGTAGGACTGGCGCGCTCGAGGGCTGGGTGGAGACGTCAAACCGGATGTACCGGTGGTCAGGTGGGTCTCCACCCCTCACACGCACGTCAATGGCGCGGCGACAGAGCGGGGCTAGCGAACGAAATGTCCACCACCGACTCGCCCATCCGCACACACGTGGGGACAGAACCCGATTTAGGACGACCAGGCCTGTCTCCAGAGCCAGTCTTCCACCATCCTACCCACACATCTGTACGACGGAACCCCAAGCCAAGTTCTTGGCATTGAAGTCCCCGAGGACAAGTACGGGAGGATAGCTTCCGACGACGACTCTCTCAGCTCTGCAAGAGAGTTGTGAAACTCGGCGAGAGATCGGTTCGGGGAAGTACACCCCCAATGACGAACTCCCGAACCGTGCTGCTACGCCTGGCCCTCCTGGCACCTTCAAGGGTCGGGGTACCGGCGGCGGCTGAAGAATGATGGCCACTGAGCCGTTGGGTCCGCCACCCAGTCCTCCCTAGGCCAGACAAAATACGGCTCAGCGACCACAGCGATGTTAATCGACCACTGCGCCATGCTCTGGGCAACAGATCCTGAGCACAGGCGCATGGTTGATACCGCCTGGAGGAAGCTTAATGGGGCCGTTATAGGCATTCTATTTCAGCTTCCTCCACGGGGCGCCTCTGCGGGCGTCGGTGTCGCGGCGGCGGCGGCAGCGCAGCGACAGCGGCGGCGGCGGCAGTCGCGACTGCGGCGGTGGCCACAGAGGCGGTGGCGGCGGGCCCTCCTACCCGCGGCCTTGGCCTTGGCGGGTGGCACGCAGGCCCTGCTTCCGGCCCGGTGATCGGCTGGCTTGCCGGTCGCCGCACATGCATCACAGTGCGGCGTGGCAGGTCGCCGATATGTGTCGGGCTGACAGCAGCGGAAGCAAGGCCACTGCGGTCAACCTCCGAGGCGCATTTCACCGATACGTGGTGCCCCGAGACAGCGGTAGCACCTCAGAGGTCTGGGCTCAGCAGCAGCTTTCTGCGCTGAGACCCAGCCACCAGAAACCTTCGGCCCTCCACTATGGTTTTGGCCGCCGTAACAGGCAGCACACCGTGGCGGCATGCATACCCTGTTGGACCGGGCGTATGGCGCCTGACCTGATCTGGTCAGTGGTGCCCCCCGGACCTGGCGACGGCGGCCCAACTCCTCCTCCTCGTCGCGTCCAGGACGCTCTGAGCTTCTGCCAGAGCGTCCGCGGTCGCGCTCACTGGATTCCCCGGGATCTCCAGCATACGGGCCCCGTCTGGGTGACTTTGAGCCAGGAGGCCCCGGTGATCGAGCTCCCAGATCCACCGCCTCTTTCGCCTTTGCGAGCAGATCGCGGTAGGTAACGCCCTTCTTTTCCGCGTCCGGCTGTAGTGTAATCACTACAGCTGCGGTCTTCGGGGCGCGGAGCCTAGCCGCGATCTTGCGCGCCCTGAACTGGCGCTGCCGCTCCTGCTCTTTGGCCTTTTTGGCTGCCTTCTTCCCCTTATTTTTTTCCCCGACCACCTGCCAACCGGCTTCAGCCGCGGGAGGTGTAGGGAGCTGAGGGGGCGGTGGCGGCGGCGGCAGCTGGCTTGCCGCTGGCGCTGGCACATTCGCCGCAGGCACTGGGGCTGGCGCAGCCACCGCCTGTGCTGCCGCTTTGCCCTTTTTTGCCTTCGCCTTGCCTCTCGCTTCCGTTGCCGGCTTAGCCGGAGCCGGTTCAGCCGGTACCGGTTTTGCCGGAGCCGGCTTTCAGGGGAGGGGCAACTGCAGCCCCCGAAGGCTGGCTGGACGGCCCCGGCGGATGCGGCAGCTGTGGCCGCCGCGTACGAGACCGTTGCCGGCCTCGCCGCCGTCTTGTTTGCCCTAGGGGCCGCAGGACGATGCCCTCCAGCACGGAGAACGGTGCTGGAGGCAGCCAGCTCCTGCCGGACCAGGTTCAGAACCTGGTTCTCCATCGGCACAGCTGGCTTGGGCGCTGCGTCTGGGGCGCCGTCTGTGGCACCGTTCTCCCTCCTCGACAATTTTAAAGGGAAGTGGGCGACCTGTCACTCGACGCCGCGCCGCCGCAAGCAAATACCTTTAAGCAAGAATAACATACCCTGAAGAATTACCATACAAAAACATGTTACTATAATACAATAAATAATAATAATTAATACACATTTAATTGAGCATACTTATAAATTTCTATTGGACCGTTTTACAACATGTTATTAAAGTACTATATAGTATGTATGTTAACACATAACAGTCCATCCATCCATCCATCACAGCCTTTAAGAGTCCACTGCTGAACATAGGCCTGTCCCATAGATTGCCATAGTTTTTTGCATTTTGATTCTTAATCGAGGATAAATGTAGATGTTTTCTGTCTCTTCTTCTTCTAAAGTTTATATCCGACTTCAAAAAGGGGAGGTTTTCACATCGAATGTGTTTTTTTTTGTACACGAAAAACGATTTTGATTACACGAAATCTTGATTAATTTTAAACCGACTTCAATGTTTTTTTCTAAATTAACCACGTTAGACAGACAGGTTGATGAGCACATTGTCGAATTAGCCGACGTCTTCATACTGGTAATGATATCGTGTACCATTGTCTATGATTCATAAATTTCAAGATATAACGTTTATCGCTAATGTTGTGGTTTTAAAACTACTTGAAGATCTAGTATTATATGAAATAGTTAAAAAAATATGAACAAAATATGTGAGGCTGCAAAATTAGGTAATCAATTTATTCGAACTTATAAAAGAGAGGTCTGATTTTAATTTTTAATTTCTTCTTCGACGTAATAGCTTTTTTTACATTCATACATAGATATAAATTAAATTTTATTTTAAAACAAATTAAAATTTCTCGCTCTCTGATTTAGAAGTTAATTTCGCAAGGTAGGCTTCGCTACTCTTGACAAGAAGGCTTTCCTACTTTCAAATCTAACCACTTATGTTATTGATAAACTTAGGTTAAAATAAATGTTAAATCTATCAACGACACTTACGAATAAAACTTTGACATGTTATTCATATTTTCGTTTTTTCGTTTATTAATTACAATATGGTATTTTTTTTATTAATTACAATATGGTGTAAGATCTATACAATTTTTATCAACAAACAAACAAAGTAAAGCCTAATTATCTGTAAAAACCTGTACCTATTCTAGAGAAACATTGTCTTTCTGAGAGATAAATATTTGTTCAGTATGAAATTGTATAAAAATTGAGTGCGAAAAATTATCTACTAGTTGTTTTATCGGCGTCCGCTGATCTTACAGTTTGATGTCAATGCACAAAGGAAAGTATATTGCACGTGTAGGTATGTAGCAAAGTACGGCGTGTAAGGCTCATACTCTTAAGTTGCTTAAATTTGGTTGAAAACACTTTGCTTTTAACCAAATTTCACGCGAGCAAACCGGCGCAGGTTGGACAGTAATAAAGACATATCAAAGAAAATGATCTTTTAACACTTAGATGTTTCTTTTTCTCCTTGTATCTTGAATCTCTTCATTCTGCTAACAAATCAACAAACGATGTTTTTAAGTAAAGCCCGATCATGGATTATAAAGAGTTGGTGGAGGCTTAACGCATATCTTTCAAAGAAAGAGGCTCGTGATGTTTGCGCGCTCTCCATGTAGACTGGGCTTAGTTGAAAGTTAGCGAAATCCTTAGTACGTGACGTAATTAAGCCCAAGCCCTCGAGGCATTGGGCGGGCTTAGTTGCCCCGTCTCCGTCTTGCTTACGGCTCTGGGAGTGTGAATGTCTAAAGCTGTTGTACTTCTTATTTTATTCGTTAAATTGAGATTAGCAGATTGTTTTTAATTTATTGGCGATTTTTTTTAATAAATCCTGTAGTCAATTTATTTATTTTATTATTCATCATGGCTTTTCTTATAATCGTTCATTATCGCTTACTCAAATTAGATTTTCTCGTTTAAATAAAACTAGTTTTTACGGATTTTATAGCGTATATTAACTTATTTTATATTCCCGACGTTTCGAGCACTTTACAGCACCCATGGTTACTGGGGGACTGAGGTGTTTGACATCCCAATGTCATAGTCCCCGTGATCATGGGTGCTGTAAAGTCCCATGATCACGGGGGATATGAAATAACAATATACGTGATAAAATCCGTAAAAGTTAGTTTATTTAAATGTGTAGTGTTCGCGTAAATATAAGAAATCATTACATTTTCTCGTCTTTACTTACTCGTGTCCAATGACTATTTAGGAGTCTTGTCATAAAAAATAATACACAGTCATCATCATCCTTATCATCATAACAGCCTTTTACAAGTCCACTACTAAATAAAGGCCTACCCCAAGGAATGCCACAAAAAACGGTTCTGAGCTACCTGTATCCATCAACTTCCTTCCTACCTCCATCTTTTTGAGGACAGTACTACACTTTGCTTACCGGTACGTCGCTGTCACTACACTCGAGAAACTTTCTTCACAATCGATTGTCAATTCTTCAAGCTATATGGCCAGCGAATTGTTACATTTACGGGCGATTTCTGGATCTCAACAACAGCGCCACCTACCGGTTCCAGATATAGCTAAGGACCATCCAGATGATTCCATTATTCCCCTTAATTTTTTTATCCAAATCGGTCTAGCCGTTCAGGATGTGAAGAATTACAAACACACGCATACCGGAATTTTATAAGAGTATTAATAATTATTATAATTGTAGAAAAAAAACGTTTAAATATTTAAAAAATATTATTTAGTTGATATTCAACAGAAACAAAGTGAAAGCCATTTGATTAAAGAGACAAGGGAAGACAATAAAATAAAAACACAAATATAATTCATTTAATTACGGCGGTATACTTCTGCCCGTAATGTAGGCGTAAAATATTAATTTTTAATTGTTGCCATTTTGTTTCACTTGAGAAGATAATTTCATTTACAAGCCGCGTCTGATTTGTTTGCGTGGCGTCGACTTTGTATTAATGTTTTCGGTACTGAGTCGTCACGTTTTAATCTCATTCTTGATTTTTATACTATTTTTTTTTTCAATATTCATTTTGCAATTATACGAAGAAGTTGAGTGAATAAATATTATGTTGAAATAAATTAATGTAACAAACAAAATTAAATATATATAGAAGGTACAATAGGCGATATTATCGCTCTCGAAGCGATTTCTTCCCTGTTTGCACAAAGAACTGTTATTTACAACGAATGGCGAATAGGGAATGTGTACGTAAATAAGAAAATTAAGTAAAAGAAAAAATGAAATATATACAAAAACACAAGATGATGACAGTAATTAAAGGTTATAGGTATATTTTTACAAAAAAGTAATGTAATTTGAAGTTTTCGGAACTATCTTATAAACCCCTCGATGGCCGCGCAGTTATCAGTAATAGTATCTGAAGCAAAATTTACAATATATATTGTCGATGAGTATGTCTATTTTGTCGCCGGCCCTAGATAATAATCCCATATTGCAGCCCGGATGTGCAAAGCCATTTTTGGGTTTCGCGTCTAATCGAGCTTCCTGAGTCGTCTCATCTCTGTTACTTTATCCTACTCTACGAGTACGGTACCTCCAATGTAGTGTACGCGTTCTATTAGTTAGAATGAGTGACTTTTTATAGAAGTGAGGATGAAAAACACGCACACACTCCAGCACATGGTAAGTTTTTAAATATATAATAAGGGTGACAAACGAGCATATAGTCCACCTGATGGTAAGTGGTTGCTGTGAACCATAGACATCTACATCTATTCTCGTTTGCGAATCAAAATGCAGATGTGTTGTCAGCCGTGAGGACTAAGATGGAATGTCAATTTTCCAGTAAAAAGGGTCTCCGGTTCTCTACGCTCACAACTCGAAACACAACAGCATTAAACTGCTATTTTACGCGGATATTCCGTGAGAGCGTGGTCCTTCCCCGATCGAGCCGACCCATTCGCGCTACAACTATACTATTAATATAGCTGCACCATGGCTCTAGTATTATTTTAATGCATACATGTACAATAATGCATGCATAGACAGCTAAACCTACACTCGCTTGGGAATCAAAATGCATATGCTCTGTCATCCTTAAGGACTATGATGGAATGCCTCGTTAACAGTAAAAAAATGTCGCCGGTTCTCTACAATCACCATACAAAACATAAAACCACATTACACTGATATTCAGTAAATGCTACAAAACTGCTGTTTCGTGCAGTTGCAGTCACAGATGTTTTATTTCCAACTGCATTTTAAAATTACAATAAGAATAGGTATTAATTCAAATTTTAAACGAAAGAATTAACATCATCTGGATGTTTGGCGGTCCACCACTGTGCGTTTCATTTGCAGTTTTCTTCCTCGTACAACTTCTCTGTGGAATTGTTTACCACCGGAGATTTTTCCGGACGGATACGACCTAGGGACCTTCAAGAAAAGAGCTTACTTCTTTCTAAAAGGCCGGCAACGCACCTGCAATTCCCCTGGTGTTGCGGTTGTTCATGAGCGGCGGTGGTCACTTACCATCAGGTGAGCCGCATGCTCGTTTGCCCTCTTCTATATAAAAAAAAAAACTAAATACGGATTCTTCTTTCAAACTTTTAAATCATATCACAACGAATTATCGATAAAATTATTTCTAAAATTTATGAAATCGTTTATATTTGTGGTAGCTTTTTAAGCTTTTATGTTTTGAATTTTCTTCCAATTATCATTTTTGTATAGATTTAATCTTTCATTTTCTTGATAATTTTACTAAATAATATGTTAGCCATTTTAATTTGATAAATGCAAAGATACAAATACAAATTCATATTATTTGAAACACTTATTCTTAATACAGGATAACCTGACAAATCCTAAAAATCTGACAAAGCTTAACTACTACGTCGCAATTTGAAAGCTCATCAATGGAAAGAGAGAATGCCACCGCTTTTTACGCCCCAGTAGTTACCCCCCAGTAACCGCACCGCGCCTCCGGTATTGACAATCAAAAAAAGGGTCGAAAGGGCCTACCAACACACTTTACGCGTCGTTTAATTGGCACGAGCATTTAGGCTTGTGAAAGTCGCAACAACCAAATTGGATTTAAAAGTCCATTCCGAGGCAGGCCTTTGACCGGTCTCAAAGTTACAATTTTACATTACTACGCTTCTGCTCCATGACTAACCAGATTACTTGTCAATTTTATTGATACGTCATATCTTTTACATTTTTGCTACTAAATAATATTTTGCGGTACATTTTTATCATTCATTTACACTTCTACAATTATAAAGAGGTAAAATTGTTTGTATGCAAGTTGGTTTATAAGAAGTAATATCTGCTGCTGATTCGATTATGAATATTCTTACACTGATAGAAAGGTACACTATTACCGAGTGACCAAAGTTGTTTTAATGTATAAAATCAGGATTTTCCGAAAAATTTGAGTCGGAGAAAATAAAGCCGATCAACTGCCTTACTGCACTGACCAAATGGTTTAATGTATGGAAATAACTACAATGTATTTCAAAATAGCTGTAGTTTATACGAAATACTAATGAATTAAATATATATTAAGTATATAACTAAATCATGTATATTTTGTAGATAAGTATTTTCTGTAAAAAAAAAAATATTTCGCTTTTATCCGAATTTCACGAGCGAAGCGGCGTGGGTCTGTAAGTTATTAAAGTATAAGATAGTGTAGATCAAGAAACAATATTATAAACAAATACAAAAATCATAGATTATATCGACTATACAATGACTAAGTTCAGAAAAATAATATCTGTTTTTTCCGATTTCAGCTTAAAAGAAAATGATTTTTTTTTTTTAAATCTGTGAATTTTACAGGTTATGATAGTTATTTCTACATATCTGCATGTAAATAAAATTTATGTGTCAGTCGGTTATATCGAAATAACTGCCTTTTATTTATTTAGCTGAGAGGGTTGTATAAAGGTCATTAAGACATGAATAACCATTATTAAAATAATTTTCAGGGACTCATTAAAAAATAGCTAAAAAATTAAAAGCTGCAGTTGCTAACTGTAACGGTTGATGAGATATAATTTTAAATTAAAAATGTTGTACAACCGTTTTCAATATTAATTATTAAAAATAACTCAAAAACTATTGGTCAGACCTTGATCAAATTTATATGGGACCACACGAGAAGCACCAGATTTCAAATAAAAAAAGAATTATCGAAATCGGTTCACCCACAAAAAAGTTATAAGGTAACACACACATAAAAAACATACAGTCGAATTGAGTACCTCCTTCTTTTTGAAGGCAGTACAAAATGTTTACTAACATAAGCAGAAATAAGATCGCACTGCTGTCTTTTAGTCTAAAGGGTATAGAGAGCTAGTATAATTTCAGGTTGTGAGGCATTCCATCTCAGTTTTCAGAGATGACAACGCATCTATGGACTACCGTAGCCACTTACCATCAGGTTTACTATAAACTCGTTTACCACTTCTGTTTCAAAAACATATAAAAAATAGATTATAGGTATATTGACATTACATACTATTTCCCATTGCCAAAAAAGTTTATAACATTAAAATGCTAAAAACTACACTACTACATTCTCAGTTTACGATAAACCATCGTTTAACGATATAAACACCGGAATAAACGGAGAATGAATCTACATTGGCCTAAGTGGAGCGACAGCGCGGGCGTTGAGTACGTATTGCCTGAACGCCCGGCTGTATAAGCGACTTATTTGCTAAACGCGCTGTATTATTCAACGTGTTGGAGGACCGTGAATCTAAAGCGGCTATTGACGCGCTGCCGGCGTTCGGCTTTGAAGCGCTGTGAAATTTTAATCAAATTTCAAAATAACTTTCACCTTTTTCATAAGCGTCGTTAATTAGTTTTACATCTTTAAATATTTATTAACAAATAATAATAGTTTCACACCAACATATCAATTGCTAAGTTCACAGCTGGGCATGCGCTAGCTGGCATTTCTTGTTGAATTTGCCCATACTAAACACACTGGGCTTGATGAGTGTGGAACAATCGCTCGCAGGCAGGCGAGGTGGCAAATATACTCGTATCTCTTATGAGGCAATCTTTAGGGAGGCCTATGTTCAGCAGTGGACATAAGCCTCCTATAGTTTATCCTACAGATATGGTGAATAAATTAATATTATTAAATGATGTTATACGTTTTTTAAAATGCCATAAAGCAGCGTGGGGTAATTAAATTACTTAATTATAAAAAAAAACAGTCTTCGAATATTTCCCTACGCGCGTCGTTTAAAATGTGTCTACTATTCTTAAATACAAAAAACTATTTTTCCAAATTCCGTTTAGAGCAATACACACAATCATTTTAATTAACTATCAAATTTAATTGTATATACACCGCCAGTAAGGATATCTACAACCCTCTCTTATACATTATTATACACGTCCCGTGGAGTCCTAAGAGGCGACAAAGGGAAACTGAACCAGGTGATCCGCAGCAGCATCTTTCTAACACCAACTCACAATTTTAAGAAACTGCGGTCGCCGACCCGCCTACCAAGTGATAGGAGACCTATGTTCAGCAGTGAACTTTATATGCTGTAATGGATGGATAGATTTCTTTTCTTGTAGAATAAGGGAGGCAAACGAACACACAGTGCACCTAATGGTAAGTGGATATCGTGGCCCATAGACATCTACATCTATCCAAGCAAAAGCGTTGTCACTCCTCAGTACTAAGATGTAATGCCTCGTTTCCAGTGAAAAGGGTCTACGGTTCTCTACACTCACCATACGAAATACAGCAAAATACTACCATTTTACGCTGGTATTGACTGAAGTATTTATATACGATATTCCATGATTTATATTTAAAGTAACGTATTTCCGCTCGCAGGTATTGACCTATATCTATTGAGATACACTTTAAATATATACAACAAATCATCACAATGCCGGACGGACCCCTTGTAAAGACTGAAACAATTATTGCTTGCTAAAGAGCCTCTCGCGCCTTGGGAAATAATAAGGAAACATCTTCCGACTATTATACGAGTCGGCAATGCTCTCACCGATTGTTTTATTGCTCCAACTACTACGCTTCGTATTCCTATTTGCTTGCATTCTAGATTATTTACGTTTGTATACAGATTTTATGCCATTTTTGAATTATAACTCTACACATAATACTTATACTGTTTCTTTATTCCAAATTGCAAAACTCATTCCACAGAGGAGATTTGCAAAATTGTCTTGTTTTTGACCGAATTCAAAAAAAAGGAGGAGGTGCATATATAATTCGATTATATGTTTTTGTACATATGTTACGTGTCATGTACGTTAATTGTGAACCGATTTTTTTATTAAATAGGTGATCCCAAATTAATTTGGCAAAATAGGAGATGAAGTTTTTAATGTTTATTAAGACAACATTGAGTTGTGATATAAAGAATATCACAAACTCAATGTCGTCTTAAGTTCACATGAAAGAGTAAAAAATACCTTTTTATAAAATGTAAAAACCGACTTTACAGACCTGAAAATAATAAAATGGTTTCACTAACTTCAGAATATGAATTTTTTTAATCGTTCTTAGTTCTTTGAACACGGCTTACTATTTATTAAAAGTTATGTTGATGAGCAGTGAATTCTAGTTGTAACAGGACATTCAGTAAAAAACTGGTTTAAAGTAGAGAAAACGAGTATATCTTAAAATGGGATTCCACATTATATGTATATCATTTACAACAATAGAAGAAAAATGAACAGAAATTTTCGAAACCCAAAATATAGCTCTAATATTGTTATTAGAAGCACCTGTAATATAGATTAGATAAATTAGATTATAGATTTAGATTGATTATATGGAAAATTATGTGATAGGTGGTAATCGTCTAAAACATAGTAGGCAAGAATGTGGCATCTGTGTTACAGTTGGCATATTCTTTTTTGTTGTAGGTCTTCAGGTTGAACCTAAACATGGGATCTATAATCACCATGGAATTAATTAAAGAATTATTTTCTAAACGCCTGCAGAAAAAATATACAGAAAAAATTTACCGAGGAACCATTACAAAATATATTTTAAATAACGATATTAATATTATTGTATTTACAAATGCATTTCTCTGAAAGTTCAGAACTTTATGGCCGTGATACATCATGTTCGTTTGAAATAATTACCTCCTAAGCATTTAATGCAAAAAATCTCATACAAGATCGTCAAAGTTAAAGTTAGCTGCTGTTGACAACATCATTAGGTTCCAACATCGGCATAGCTTTATGTGAGAGACGTTTATGATTAAAAATAAGCCTGTGATCTGCTAGTTTTACACTGTAAGATATTGCAAAGGGCGAACGTGGCCTAATAATTTCCTTTTAGTCGATTGGTCTGATTGACAGCAGACAAGAGTCAATCGAAATCAAAGTCTAACCTTTGTGACGTTTATTGCGATTTTTTAATAATTATCTTTCCATTTTACATTTAAACAATAAGTTTACTTTATTCGTATTAAGGTTTGTTGTGTATAAATATTTTTCAAAATATAAGGATCTCCTCAGGTTCCGATTATAATTTTCTTCCTATGTTAATATGTGTTAATTTGGAATGGTTAATATCGATTGAAACATCAATTTTAGAGAATTTGTGATTATAATATATAGACAATTGAAATTGAATTGTCCTTATATGTACTAAGCGTTTATTGTGCTCTAATAAACCCTATTAATTACGTACCTAAATGTAACATGCTTCTTGAAAGGTGATCATAAGAGGATACATTATTCGTTTTTGTCTCGGAGAGATCGTAAAAGTCACTTTAGTTAAAATGCGATACTTTTTAAAGCAACAATCTTTAAATACATAATTTAGTGATAAGACGATATAAAGAGTTTTACGTGAAAGATATCCGTTCCTTTCTTTTTATTAAGTGGTAGAACCACGCTGCAGCTATACAAATGGGTCGGCTCAGCCAAGGTAGAACCAAGCTCTCACAGATTAGCAGCGTGAGACAGCAGAATAATGCTGCTGTGTTTATGGTAACTGTAGAAAACTGGAAAAACGTTTCACTGGGAACAAGGCATTCCATCTTAGTCATTTTGATTTTTAATCGATGACCATCAGGTGGACTCTGAGCTCGTTTATCACCCTTATTCAATTTTAAAAAATCCACAACGCCCATTCATCTGGCATGTTGTGCATTTACAACATATTATGCTTCCGTCTTGGGGGAGACTCTCTTTTTACATAGGAAAATGCTTACGCAAACCGGACTCACGGGGCAAGGACACATTATACCCGTCCACTAAAACCCCATGATTTTCCACTTTCGTGGCACATTGGAATGGCCACGGGAACGCTTTAGCACACATCCGCGGCCCCACCACCTTATGAGTCCTACATCAATGTATGGATTACTACTGGTTACTAGATTTTTGCACCTTTGCTTTTGCTCAAATAATAATATTAATTAAAATATATTGCGTTGTGAGCTGTATCAGTATTCTAATAACTTATTAATAAATTTAACAGTTTCTCTGTCCGCAAAATATACGCAATAGTCAAACAATCGAAATGTTCATTTGAGATAGACGGGTCAAATATTTTTCTTGGTTGAGCATTTTTTTTCATTTTACGAATGCGTTAAATAAAAGTGCAGCAACATTTATTTCATAAAATAAAACAAAATTTTATCAAAATCGCTAGCACTTATGATATGCGGCAGATCTTCATCCCGGACGTTCTGAAAGCAGACCCTAATCCGGACCGCTCCGCGGGGCGTCACATTGCTCCTGACGTTTTCCAATTATAACCATTGACTGTGTAACACTTTTGCGCAAAACTACGAACGCATTATTCGCGATTAAATTGTCGTTTTCGTAGACAAAACGCAAGTTCGTATTGAATTATCGCGATAAGGAAAGCGATTTAGTCGTTTAGATGGAAACCTATTGTGCTTTCGATTGAATTTGTTTGCGGACTCACTTATTACAATAGAATTGTTCTGACGTCTCGAGAACCTTCCTTCAAGTTTGTCACTCTGGCAAATTTACAAAGTTACAAATATTTTTGTTTGTCCGTTAAATAAGTTAAGTGCAAATTAGCTTAAGTATAATAATTTTCAAAAATTGGTAATCTCTTATTAGGAAATCAAACTGAAACAACAGAATGATGCTAGATGTGAGAAAAATCCTTATGCTTTAGTTCCAAGTGAAAAACCGACAATAGGGAAGAGTGTTCTTTTTTCCTAAGTATTATCTTCTTGTGTTGTTGTATACCGGTTTTCATATGTAAATACGGTATATACATACCATGAGGCTCTATATATCAGATGGGTCGACTTTACTGTAATGTTATTAAAAATAGTTAGTGTGCTAGTATTATTATTATTAATAGTACTATTTTATTATCATGCTCTTGTATAAGATTCTCGTGAATAGTGTAAAGCATGATACAAACTAAAAGTGTTGCCGTGTACAAAACCAAGAAGAGCCCAACTCCGGCACACTTCGGATCAATTTCAAAAGTTTTACTTCGATCTTCACTTTCTTAGACCGCGAACACACTATTGTTTTGATTCTTCTTTGTAATCATTTTCACAGTTTTTCAAATATTAACAATATTCCACAATATCGAGAAACCGATATGAAATTAAGACAAGTCTGTCAACAGACAATTTCGATCAACCTCACAAATTCTAAATACTGGTGCCAACATTAAGCTCGAGTTGAGTCTTAAAAAGTAGTTAAGAATGTCACTTTAATATTTTCAATTGTGACTTGTTATTGTTACAAACCGTATTAAAAATTATGCTTGTGTGTACGTAGCTCTATGAGACCCGATAGCAAGTTTAGCATCTACTTTATTAGCAAACTTCGCACAAGTACAGTCTTTCAGTAATTAGAGTGGATTATGTACGGGCGATTGCGTCCCGTTTCCGCTCGCATGTCGTGGCTAATAAAGACTGTTTTATGTTTACGGATAGAAAATAGAATGAGCATACTATAAATTCTTACACATAATTTTACAGTAACGAACATTCTTTGTTCAGCAATGGACTTGTAGTGGTCTATACTGACGGTGATGATGATGATGAACACAACGTACGTGCGAATAATTTTTTCTTATCTTCTGCACTGTAAAAACGTATCTAAAGACGTGTACATCCTATCTTATTATTTCCTTTTTTAACAGTCTGTACAGATATTTTTGTGCAAGCAACTATGCAGGTTTAGTAAGACCAGTACCACTACGACCAGTATGATCTATTGTGATTGCTGCTATGACTATCATTCACTGCTAAACGCTACATCTTCAATGAATCTGAAGTATTCTTCTGGGATTACTAAGTAGTTCCCCACTTGAATGCTACACTTAGTTCTAGGTAAAAGATATTATTTTGCTAAACTGTTTTATATGAAAAATATAGTGTGTTTATGAATATAAAAATTTATTAAGTTCGGTTATTTGAACTCTTTATAAAAATAAAATTAAATAAAGATATAAATTAAAAATATTTACTTCATACAGACTAAAATCAACAACCAAAAAGTTTTCGACTGAAACTGAAGTAATTATCATATATTTAACCGCTTCGAAGCGCAAAGGCTAAGCGTTAAGTCGCGGCACTAGGGAGTTTGAGTTTGAATCCCGAGTCCAGCTGTAAACTTTTGCTAGTTAAAGAAGAAGAAGATAACTAGGAGTTTACACTCTGAAATTTCTATTCAACCATTAATATTCCAATATAATTACCCACTTTCATGAACTATCTTGAATAATAATTGCGATTTATTCTAATTTTTAATTAACAGCAAATATCTACTTACTTTTTTTTTATATTTCGATCCGATTTCTTCGACGATCAAATCTATCAGTTACATACGGAAAGTAAAATAACCGATCCACGATCGTATTGTGCAACCCGGTCGTCCAAATGTCGAGTGGGCGTCGGCGAACGTCGCGCTACACGAGGGCTCGGTAAACATACCGCTCGCGAAACTGAATCGAATGTAGCACAGCCTAGATGTTCGCCTTTCGTTCGTAATTCAAAAAGTTTATATTTTATATATCTAGCTCTCGCAGAATAGCAGCGTAAAATAGCAGCCCAATGCTGCTGTGTTTCGTATTATGAGTGTAGAGAACCGGAGACCCTTTTTACTGGAAACGAGATCAAACGAAACAAAACGATCTCAGTCCACAGGGGTGACATCTGCATTTTAATTTGTAATAAATGTTGATGTCTGTGGGTCACAGCATCCACTTAGCATCAGGTGGATAGTATCCATTCAATTACATCATGTTCTTAAGGGTAGAAAATTACAAAGGCAATATAAATAAAATAAAAGTTATAACCTACGTAAACGCAGTCAACAGTAAAGTTATTGAAGATATCAAAGGAAGTAATTTAAATTTTTAATTATTTTTCCGAAGCAGCTTTCATAGTTGTTGCTGTTGATACAATTTTGGGGAGAATTAATTTTAAAGTAAAATGATCTTTGCGTGTAGGTTAAATATTTTATAAAACAAACAAAAATGCTCACAGATAAATAATTTCAATGTATGCGAAAAATAACAAATTATGATTCCGTTTTCAGAAAATAACATTTTAAGTAAAAAGCAGGTCGGTGTGCGGTTTGTATCTAAATTAAACAAGAATATAAATAAGCTATTGGAGTTTTGGGAGAACTTGACCGCCGGCGGATTGTTGTCTTGTTTTCTCGTAAATTATATAGTTTGAAGTGGATTTTGATATGTAAAAGTGATACGATTTTGTGTATTATTTGTCTCCGCAGGTGATATATTAGTGGAAACGACGAAAAGGTGACTACAATTTCAATATAACCCTTTAGTTGTTTTGTCTGCTTTGGCACCCTAAGAACTTGACATACTGTCGTCACCGATCGTCTGCTGGCTTAAATTGTTGTCAAACTTTCTCAAAAATTCGGCAAAGTGATAGATACATCAATATATTGTGGGGAAGTATGTGGACAAATTATTTTAAAGCATAATTTCCTATTACTTGACTTTGGTAAAACTACAACCACAATCGACTCGTACCGATTACGAAAGAAAAAACATGAGCTAATTTTATACCTAGCAGTCCGTGCTTAAACTGCAGCTTATCCTTTTTTACTTATTATAACCCAGTGTTTGACAACAGTTGTAATAAGTAGTGATGTAGCCCTAGATGGTAAATCATACTTTCTTAGCTTAACAAAAACCTATTTATTTCTTTGAAGACATTGTAATCGTACGTCACAAACGCTGGTAACTAAAAATGTGTGGAACATTTGCTATACGCATTCCGAAAAAGAAAAAAGCAAACCTTATACCTAGATGTCTGTGTTATTGTGTAAATTATTGAAGGTGTAGTTGCCGACTGTGAGGTACATATTCTGAGTTAATCGTCGGGGTGACAATGCATTTGTTGGGTTATTTCCTTCTACAGATTTTTTTTATTAAATTGAAGTGACAAACGAACTAACGTTACGTTACAAAACATTCACCTGACTGTAAGTGGCTTCTGCAGACCATGGATCCAACTTTATACAAAGAGGGCAACAGACAGCGTTGTTACCTTTGAGGACAATCATGGAATGCCTCACAGTCTCTAATTATACTGGCTCTCAATGCCCTTCGGTCCGGAACACAACACTGCCAATTGTTGGCAAAAATAGCTAAGACCTAAATAGCCACCACGTTGTATACATGATGAATATACCCATAAGGGTGATATCTAAAATAATCAAGTATGTATAACTCTATCTGTTTGAGCTCGAGCGAACAGCCTGCTCGCCTGGCTAGCGGTTGCTCTGTAAGTAGATATCGAATTTGTTGAATATTTCGCCCAACTTTGCTGCCTCTTCAACTCCTTGCAAGTTTTATTAGGATACTTGTAAAATTTCTGCCTATTCCTCTCCAAATGTTCCCGCTTGATTAAATAAGATGAATTGACTTAAACGTGAACGAAATTAAGGAAGAATTAAGTTAGATTTTTCAATTAGACATCGCCCCGTTTTAAATTGTGAATCGATTATTTGTTTTGTTAACGGTTAATTAAGTTTTCGACGAGGCATTAAATTAATTATGAACACTCAGACGCGTTGTTACTTCATTTAAATGAAACTTATTATGTACTATCAAACAAATAACACTGTTATTACTAAACATAGTTTTACGAATATAATACACATTTTGAACTTTTAGTAACTTAAGTAGCTTTTCCTACATTATGTCTTAAATTAGTATTAATCTTAAGTATTCATCTTTTATCCTCTCCCATGTTAGCGGCGTTTACCGAAAGCATGATCATTGCTAATCCAAATGAAAGTAAAGGCACTGCAAACGATATTCTTTATTAACAACCTGTCTGTGAACTTATTCAGTTCAGTGATGATTATAATGTTTAACAAGTTGTCAATGGATGCAGTTGGCTTAGGACCATGTTCAGCAATGAACTTGTGATGGACTACAGCGAGTGAATGAGTGTGAGCTGTTTCCCACTACCCACGTGATATCATTTTTCTTGTGTTCGGAGCATCAGTGAGTGGTCCAATAGGTTTATTACCAGAAAATCAACTTACTTGTCCTAGTGATCGTGTGGGAGATGTTATTTATGTATCTATTGGTTCTACATCGAATGTTGACTATTTTCACAGATCACAGACTATTTTGCGGACTCTGAATAGACTATACTTGTATAATTGGTCTATTTACCGTAAAAATAATATTTGTAAGATTCTTGAGGTAGAACTGCTATAAAAACATCGTTCCTTCTTCTTCGCCTAGAGCTCAAAACTAATGATGATTATTCATACTATCTAGCAAGGAGTAATCATGTGTGACAATCATTATAAAACTGGGATTCAACATTAACAAATATTAAAACTAAATAATAATAATAATTGTTATTAATATTTATTACTATGAATATGGTACTACACACAAGTTCTTAATTTGGATATGAATATAAAATAATATATTTTAAAATAACTCTTTTTGAATTTAAAATGCTTAGTATATTTAGCTTATCTAGTCAAAAGGATGTATAAATTTGCAACATAGTACACTTTTGCCTCAGATTGTAAATCTTAAACACTTTTCTTGTTTCAATCTAAATTCTCGTCGCCTTCTCATTATTTTCGTATTTGCATCGCGAACGAGTGTCTCAGTCCCAGTATATTGTTCAATTACAAACTAATTCGAGACTAGAAAGAGGATATGTGAGGTGAATGGGTGGTTCGATTTCGTAAAGCGCTATTGCAACTGCTTCCCTGTTTGTTCCGTTGCGATCAAGACTTGGTTTCGCTTTGTGAACGTCAAACGTAATTTGGTAAAGTGTCACAAGGATTTAGTGTGGAAATGCACGAGACTCATATTACAGTGTAAATGCATAAAATTGATAAGAAATAAATAAAACAGTTAATTGGATTATGTATCATGTTACGGAAATGTATGTTATTTAAGGTGAAAATAAAGTTATTGAATAACTAGCTGTTCCCCGCGACTTCGCCCGCGTGTAATTTGGCGTTTTTTTGGCGCAGAACCCGTACCCTTTTACTTGAATAAAAGTAGCCTTAGTTACTCCTTATAATATCAGCTTTCTGCCAGTGAAAGTTCCGTCAAAATCGGTCCAGCCAATTTGGAGATTAGCCGGAACAAACAGACAGCAGACAAACAATTTTTTTTAATTGTGTTTTTGTTATATGTACCGTATATAATTTCATATACATTTAGTAAAAAGCTGTTATTTTGACATTACAAACAGACACTTCAATTTTATTTATTTGTATAGATAAGAAGTAGGTAAATAACCAACAAAATTTGAATAATGTACACTTTTACATGAAATTAACTTTGTGAAAATAAATTACTTTATTTGTAGCTTGAAAAACCGACCACCGATAGAGAGAAAAGACTTACGGGTATGTGTGGCAGCCTAGTACCAGTAATTGAAGTGTAGGGCGGCCTCCGACTAGATGAAGATTGCTCAGGATGGCGTTTTAAGGCATTCTTTATGAGAGGCCTATGTTCAACAGTGGACTTGTGAAGGATTGTTATGATAATGATGCCAAAAAACCAACTTTATTACATATTTCATATGTCATTGCATATCTTACACTCATTTGTCACCATTGAAGTAATATGTAGCACGTACTAGAAGAGACGCCGAAACTTGGTTGTTCGCAACACGCGTTAGAGCCCACGGGCTCAACCTTACTTTGTATGTGCCATAAAAAGATTCTCAATGCTTCTGAACGCGCATTCCGCACTGCCGCACAGATTTTGTTTGCGGTGTCTGTTCTAGTATATAGTATATGTTACTACAATGTTCGTTACTTGCTAATTTTCCGTTCTTGCAAAAAATTTAATTTTTTTTAATTATCGCTTCCGATTAAAAGATCATGGACATGTTTCAATTGACGTTCATTTGTCATCACAGGAGACAGGACGACATGGCCACAATAAGCCTTAAAATGTAGAATGAGTAAACATTGTAATAGAAAACTGACGACGTTATCTCGTGTCTTAAAAGTTCAACCAAGAAATCGAGGCAAGCGAAAACTAAACAGTGATAAGCCTAACACAAATGTATTCAATTTCCATGAATGTTAACTATCTAATATATTTCTGCTATTCTCTATGTAGATGAAGAATCTTTGAAAGCTAGGACTAGTCGATCTTTGACAAGAATTACAGGCTATTTTTTATAATGTTTGTGTTTATATTTTTATTTTATTTTAGTATTATTAAAACAGTAATTCTACAGGTCTTTTACGATTATAGAACCATGCTGCAGCTACACAACTGGTATATTTGTAGCACGAATGGGTCGGCTCGACCGGGGAAGGACCACTCTCTCACACAATACCAGCGTAATATAGCAGCTTGATGCTGCTGTGTTTCGTATGGTGAGTCTAGACAACTGGAGACCCTTTTAACTGGAAACGAGGCATTCCATCTTAGTCCTCACGGGTGATAACCCATCTGCATTTTGATTCGTAATCGAGGATAGATGTAGATGTCTAAAGGCCACAGCAAATACTTACCATCGGGTGGACTGTGTGCTCGTTCGTCACCCTTATCCTATAAAAAAACAGTCCTTGCTTTTGGCTCTTACACTTAGCTAAATGCATCGAAGCGGTCCTAGCAAATGTGTAAGGACGCAATCGATAGAAACGCCGCAACAAGTAGCAATGTAAACACACTTCGAACGAGTTGTAGTCGCGCCGTTTATTGCTTTAAGATTAAATTGTTTCGCATACGTATGTACGGAACTTAAGCAGGATGTAAAAGTATTGAAAACAAACGAAATCAACAAGTGAAACAGGAATAATAAAACGTCGTAAAAGTGTTATGTTAATATCAATATAACATTATAATAATTCAGTTACAGATATTACTTACGATGCAAGCTGCAAAGTAAACAAACTGGGAAAATTAAATGAAACTAATTTTTACGGATTATATCGCGTTTAATTTTACTTTTTAATTCCTGACGTTTCGGTGCTTTACAGCACCCATGGTCACGGGGGACTGAGATGTTTGACGTCCCAATGTCATAGTTAGCCCGGCTACCTTCAGTTTTTTAATATGTGACCCGTGACCATGGGTGCTGTAAAGCACCCGAAACGTCGGGAATTAAAAAGTAAAATTAAAAGCGATATAATCCGTAAAAATTAGTTTCATTTAATGTGTAGTCTTCGCGTAAATATAAGAAAACATTAAACTGGGAAAACTTATCGCAATCTTATCGTTTTTTATATATATAAAAAAACTTATCATGCAGTCAGTGATGCTAGAAGTCGACTATTTCCAACAAATGTTTTTCAATGATTTCTTATGTTTACGCCAACACTAAACGCAATAAAATCCATAAAACAACGTTCAAAGGTTTTTTTTTTAATTTGCTACGCTAAGCAGGTAGATTGGCCATTGTAGCATCAGACATCTTGGTGTTTGTCATGATAATAAAACTTATACCATGAAGAACAACGTTCCGTCCTCCCTCAAGTACCATCAACTACACCCAAAAGCTTTACTTAACATCAGTGTAGTCCAAACACTAGATATATAACATGCACCACCGCAGATTCGTTTTTATTATTTGTATGAAAAGTATAAATAATATTGTGATGAATTTAAACATAACATAAACACTCACGCCTGTCACCCGGTGGAGTAGGCAGAGACTACGGACTTTTATTTGGCACGCACACCCTACACATAAAAATCTGATGAATTTGTGCATACTAAAGTCTTATTCTAAAAAATATTACATTTAAATAGAACTAACAATTACACACACTAATCGGGTGAAAGTTTTTGTTAACTATCATACTATAGGGCGCTTAATTTAAGGCGCGTAAAATCAACACCTCAAGCTATCATATTATTTTTACCTTTGGAAATATTTTATCTAGTCTGCATTTATTTGATAGTTATAAACTAAAGAAATTTCAAATACTGCATTATAATATAATACAATACTGTCGTTATAATATTACATTTTTAAGTATAGTTAACGCATTAAAAATACTAGTATTTCCGTTGACCATTAAAACTAAACTGTAAATGCGCTATGAGCGGTTTAATAGTAGTCAAATGGCGGATCCGAACCCACGTCTTGTTAGTTTCACTGTCCATACCTTTGGCAATTAGGCTACTGCCGCCTAATTTATGTGATAAACCTTGTCGATATAAATCACAGAATATAATATAATCCAAGCTCACACACAGATTTTTTATTATGCTAATATATGATTTTAACACGTTTGTTATAATCAAATACTGTTCCTTAATAATATTATTATTAGCATACTAAAATTAGAATAAGCACTATGGTCTAGAACTTGCAAAGTTAATGAAGACTATCCGAGCTGTCTTGCTAAAGACGCCATGAATAATGTCTCGTTATATTGTTAAGCCCTATGTATCCGCAATCCAGCCGCTCTCAAATAAGCCAGCCACTCAGCCGGGCTGCATTCAGGCTTGCTCACTTGTCCGTTCCTCGCAAATCTTCTTATGAATTCGAACTTGAAGCTGCGGACTTTGATAACTTAAGTCCGTTCTATCAATTTATTAGCGCCGTTGCTATTAATTATCTCGAGCGCTGATCCTTGTAACGGATCTAGACATATTAGGTGTGGTGTTTTCGAAATAGTTTTTTTTTAACATCGATCGAAAAGCAATAGGACTAATAACCTTCCGCTCACTAGATGTCGTTAGTTGGCCCTGAGGTTTTTTGTTACATAATGTTGTTTAATTGAGAAGTTGGTTTTGAATAAAAGTTTATCGGTTTCTAGAGTATTATAATAATACAAACAACAATGCCTCAGTGGTTTGCTCTTAAATTTTTTGCACTTTTCTTAATTTTTCTACTTTTATGAATATCGGTGGTTTGGTTTATTTACTTTTAATCTAATTAGCATAAAATATAACTAATAGGTACGTGAGGGTAATATGATCACTTTCTTATAACTCAAAAACTCCTGCCTTGTTTGCATAGATGTATCTGTGATACGATACCTCTTCATCAGTCAATCAAATAATCTCAGATGAAGTAAAAAAGGTAGATACAGCGCGGCCTTTGTTATTGGTGAAGCCAAAAAACTCCGCTCCTTTATGTAAATTTTCGTCAGTACTTCCCGGGGCGTCGAGCAGTAAATTTACCTACAAAATGCCGTCCTGTGTAATTAAATGGTACAAAAACAATACTAAAGTGAACAAAAAGTCTGGAGCAATATCGTTTCACACGTAAACACTCATTTAACTATATTTTATTTTGTTATTCCAACACAATTTTGAAGGTTATTCGAAGCCCGAATGTCAATGTTCCGAGATTACGTAACGGGAGAATGTTGCCAGTATTTCTTATTTCTAATGGTCCAAGATTTGGGTAATTAATTTTAGGTTAAATTATAGAAATATACGTAGTCAACATATTTTTTTAATTACGTGTTATGTTACGTTATTATCTTACATCAAATTGAAGTCAAGGTAAATATTTAATTTTTTAACTCGCTGATGTTTCTGTTTTAATTCTTGAGTACTTACAAGCTACTTAATTATCGAAAATATTTATGATTTTAGGCTTACAACGAATATTTTCATAAGATATGAATGAAGGGTAGCTGATATAAGACTGAGCTGAAATGAACCAAAATGGCAGCCATCCTCTTGAGTTGGCAGTGGTAGAGCCACGCAGCAGTTTTGCTGTCGCATGGATGGGCCGGCTCGAACCGGGGTGGTACCACGACCTCACAGAATACCAGCGTGAAGTAGAGGTTTATCTCTGCGTTTCGCTTGGTAAGTGCAGGTAGCTGGAGGCCCGATTCCCCCTCCCCCTTAACATCGCAACGGAATCAAATAAAAACTACCTCAGGGGAGTACCAGCACCACTGGTGACGGAGAATCCCGCTGAGCATCCACGACCAAGCTATCCCTAAGCATCCCTAAGCTAAGGCTGCCCCGCGTATTCTGGGGGAGAGCGGGTGAAATTCCGCTCGCGACTAAAACTGCTAAGGGCAAGCGGAGCAATAAGACCAAGGCGACCCCTTTCACGCTATCCGTGAATTTTTGCAACATCAGGAGACGTCATTCCAATCTTAACGCTGTCCACGGCCATCTGGAGACGGCGAAGCCGGCCTTGCTCTTTCTAACCGAGACTCAGGTGTCCTCTCCGGCTGATACTTCATATCTCTCCTACCCGGTGTACAAATTAGAACACTCCTTTTGTGCCCCGGGCTGGAGTTTGTTCTATTTTGTATTTACTAAAATATACTTTTTTTCATTTAGAAAAGTATATTTTTAATTTATTGGAAATTTATTTTTATTTCAACTAGTTTTTTACGATTTTTTTAGTATTAAGTTATTTTTTATAATAAACATGTTTTACATTACATATGTTGTATTTTTTCTCGATGCTTACACGCTCACTGGACGATCTATCAAGAAGACTTTTAAATTATCTACAGACGCCTCCTACGTTCATCATCTCTTTTTGTATTGTCAAGTTGTTGAACTTTAGTAAAACATACAGATTTACTTTCGCATTCGCATCGCATATTACTCTTATATTTGTAGTATTTTATCTCAATTTTCAGGGACTTTTTTTAAAAGGTGGGAACACTTCTCTGACTCACACAAAGTTATAAAATTGGTTACAGTTTCTTATTCTAGGTGCAATATCTACCTTTTTACTTCATCTGAGCAAATAATAAAAAGTCAAAAGGACGCTGCTTTATCGACGCCATTTTGACAGTTCAAATATTAATATTATTGTTAATATTTTAGTCGATTTTAGTATTGTGTAATAAAGTTTTTTTTTTAAGTTGATTTTTCGAAGTGTTCCTAATTATTGCCAAAGCTTCTTTGCTATATTTTTTTCTTAATATATTAGTTATAGTATACGTCTTTGTGTTTGTGTTTCTGTCCTCCTTCTAGTTTTGGTTTTATAGGGCGGCAAAGCTTAAGGTGGCCATATTACCCTCCACCTACCTTACAGAAAGAAACAGTGTCCTTTATATTTTTCGAAGAAATTAATTTCCCGCTATGAAATCTGTCAAATATTACACCTCATTTTTATGTGGCGCCGCCCTGGTGGCAGAAAAAGTCGTGGGTGCCTTCATTACAGGCATTTTATTAGTTATTTTATAGTACTTATAGTACTTTTAAAACGCGAATGGAAATATCTTAAAGTGTATTAAAGTAAAAAAAAGTCCAATTATAGTCGAATCCAATAACAGTCGATAAGATTCTACTGCTGTCATTTATTTTATTTTATTTAATTCCTTAATAAGTACATAAATTTATTGACTTGCTTACTTATGAAAATATGTATTTAATATATTATGTTAAATAATTTTCGCATGCCAGATGTGGTAAAGATGTGGACTATGTACAACTATTTGTCATCTTTAATGTATCATGTTTAGTGAATAAATGATATTATTATTATTACTTGGGGTATAAATTTATTTCCTCATTTAGTTGGGCTGCATAAATATACATTAAATATAGTGAAATATATAAACAAAAATACATAAATAAATAAAAACCCAACCCTCGGCAGGTGAGACCAAACGTCCGAGGGTTAGGGGGAAAGGGAAAGATACCGACGAACGATGCGGGCGGTATCGAGGAGCACCGCCTTCTGCATTTGAGCCCGGAGCGGTCCGTCACGGAGTCCCAGTCACCTCAGATGATCCGAGAGGCTGACCGGGATTAGCCCGTTCGCAGAAACGACCACAGGAATAATTTCGGTCGGCAAACCACCCAACATGTCGGTCATCTCGTGAACCAGATCTAGATATTTAGTTCGCTTATCTGTTTCGGCTTTCACGAGGTTTCCGTCATACGGAATAGTAATGTTATTATTATTATTACCGCTGAACATAGGCCTCCACATAGATTGCCTCATAAGGAGAATGTATAAATAATGTGTCATAATTGTCACGCTTGGCATGCGTTTGGCAACCGCAGTTTTTAATTTTCTAGTTGTTATACGGATGACGCTGCCGCAAATTTCGTGTTTGTTTTCCTCTGTCGCCGCTTTAGACACCCACACGACGATGATGAGGAAGTAGATATTCTTAAACCGCCACTATACGGTGTAATATGAAAATTATAGTATACTCGACTATCTTAGCCTTTTATAGATCTTACTTCGACTAAGTAAAAATCAAAAATCTACGCGAGCGAAGCGAAATATTCTGTAATTGACAATTATGTCCAGTAGAACAAACTTCTATTGCTCGTGCATCTGTGCCTTCATCGCTTTTACTTCAATTCACATTATAGAACTGATTTCATTTAATTGATAGCAAGGAAATAAATGTTTTATTATTAAGTTTAATATTAAAGTGTAAAATGTTTTTTTTTTTTTTCAATAATATCATCACTTTTTTTTCAAGTTTTTAATATTGACCCTGTAGCGGCGCTGTAAGATATCCACTATATACTACAATATATCGTCCCGTGGGTGCCGTAAGAGGCGACAGAGGGAAACAAGCCAGGAGATGGGCAGCAGCGTCTTCCTAATAACAATCAGAAAACAAAAAAACTGCGGTTGTCAACTCACCCGCCAAGCGTAGCAATTATTGGCAACAATGAGGCAGTCAATGGGGAGGCCTTTTGATAGACTGTGTTCAGCGGTGGACTTTTGATAGACTGCAATGAATAAATAAATATTTTTACGTGAGATAACGCTTTTGTGAAAGCGATAAGAATAACTAAACTCAATAAAAAAAGCGTCAAATGAACAAAGGACTTAATACCGCAAGAAATTTAAATTAAAAGTCTAATCTGATTGAGGAGATCATGAAAACAGTCTGAAACGTGAGAGGCGATTGTTCAAGTGAACTACTAATTATTTCAGCAATTAGAAGAGGCTTCAAGTGTATTTTTTCACGAGCCGGCCCGCGAGCGGCGTCTTTAAAAATCTTAATCATCTAACTTTGAGATAACAAACGCGGCCTTCGCAACTTTCTCTGTTTTTTCTGCCTTCACTTTGATGAAAGGTAACAAATTGTGTGTTTTAGTAATTCGTGGAATATAATTTTTTGTTGAGTTCGGAACTGATTTGCATTTAAGCCGGTAATTACGGAAAGGGTTGGAGCCTGAAGGTGAGCTTGCCTTCGGCTATGAAATATCGTGTTTTTAGTTATGAAGTTGTTAGTTAGAAGTGTATACTTAAAAATATTTAGAGCTTTAAAATTAAAAGAAATTTATGTTGATTGTTCAAACACAATATTTTTTGTGTTTTATCTTCACTTTTATTGTGAATAATGTTTTTGTCTGTTGTTGCAAAAAAGTTTTTATATATCGTTTACAGTCATATAACGCGCATTTATCAGCGTATGGGTTTATTACGGAGATAGAGCTCGGTCTACGTGGTTAAGCCATACGGCAGTTATATTATGGTTGTAACACGAATGGGTTTGCTCGACTAGGGAAGGACCACGCTCTCACGGAATACCAACGTAAAATAGCCGCTTATTACCGCTGTGTTTCGTATGGTAATTGGAGACATTCTGTGTGTTCGTTTTTTACCCTAATTATATAAAAAATATGGAAACGTGGTGAAATAGAAAATGTTGACTTCCGTTGCAGTAAATTGGATCCACTACAGCAACTTCTAAAAATATGAAATTAATGCAATTTTGGTAAAATTCAGTATAAACAGCATCAATAAATAAGTGTGGCCGTGTGATGGCGGTGCCAGAAAATCCATCGCCACATGTCGTCCCGTGGTTACCGCAAAAATTGACTATGAAAAATGTTCTGAACATCTTGACACCCCGATAGATGGTGAAACCATTTCATTGCATTTCATCTACGTGGTAGAGCCATGTTGCAGATATGTTATGGTTGTAGCACGAATGGGTCGGCTTGACCGGGGAAGGACCACGGTCTCACAGAAATACCAGCGTAAAATAGCAGCTTATCGCTGTTGTGTTTCGTATGGTAAGTGTAGAGAACCGGAGACCCTTTTTACTGGATACGAGGCATGCCATCTTAGTTTTCTCGGGTGCCAACGCATCTTCATTTTGATTTGTAATCGAGGATAGATGTAGATGTCTATGGACCACAGCATCCAATTACCATCAGGTGGACTGTGTGCTCGCTTGTCACCCTTATTCTATAAAAAAATTAAGCCATATGTGTAATATCTAGGCCGGTATTGGCAAGCAGATATACATAATGATACCTGGTAAAAATATTTTGTGGATGTAATTTATGGACAAAACATAGCAGTGAGTACAGTTAATACATACAAATGTATTATAATGAGAAAACAGAGTAATGTATGTATTACTGTTTTTTCTCCGTAAAAAGTGGCAACGTAGCAAATATATTTTACGGTAGGTACAGATTAGATTGCACTGTAAAAAAATATTTGATCATACAACCTATGTTGTGTCGTAAAATATTGTATGCTCTAGTGTCATTTCTACCGAGTAAACAGAGGAATACATTTGTATGTACTAAACGCCGCCCGGATATCCTATAGGGTCGTTAATTCATATCAGTTTATTTTCATTTCACGTTTTCTCTCTATTTCTTTGTTGTTTCTTAACACCGAAACGAACCTTCGCAGTAGTTATGTTCAGCTTATTTATGTTCTGATAGTTGTTTGCCTTATTGCTGTTTGGAGAATTCAAGTATCTGTGAAATAAGTTGCGAAAGTTTTTTGTAATTCCTATCTTTTCCACCGGACTGCACACGCAGTTGAAGAATACATACCAAAAACTAATAACTAAAACTTGATAACAACCCCTGGGAATGAGGTGATCGCTACCAAGCTATTTCTAGTTTCTTTTTTTGTGTTTGTTAATTGTGTAACATATATGATTGTAAACTGTTCTTTTTTTAAATAAAGTCCCGCTGGTTTTCTTGTCTAAAATAATATTTAAGAACAAACTTACCTTCTGACTAGGAATTTTTCCTTAAATACAAAGAGGGGATTCTAAATTCTCCTGTATATATTTTTTACGTATGTAACTTCTCTATTTATGAAACGATTTTAATGATTCTCCTTTTAAAAATAGTTTATACCTTATAGTCCCATAGAAATTTTATAAAAAAAAAATTACCCCTCAAAGTGGAAAAATACGGGATAAAATTTTTAATGTAACTATTTAGACGACATTCTAATTGTTACCTTAAACTTGTGATATTTCTTAGATCAATCAAAAGGGTAAAAACGAAACCTAAAAAAATCAACCGACTACGAAGAACTAAAAAAAATGAAATCATTTACACGTAAAAGCTTCTGAAGACGGGGCATTAATTCTTCGATACAGTAAGTCTTAGCACACTTTGTTATTATTTTTTACTCACTGTCACAGAGGTGAACGGTATAGTTGCGGGAACCGTGTAGTGGCGGTGTAAGAATAACCACTACCCCATATCATCCCATGGGTATCGTACGAGGCGACAGAGGAAACAAATCAGGAGATGGGCAGCAGCGTCAGCAAATATCCCCCCTATAAGGTAATCTATAGGGGAGGCCTATGGTCAGCAGAGGACTTTAATAGGCTGTAACAGTAACAGTACTGTCTCTGATAGGTAGAGAAGTTTGGAAATTTTCAATTTTAGAACCAGACTTCTATGAACATCTAGGTGCCTAGCTTAAAAATAATGAAGTATGTCAATAACACATAATAAAGTATGTCAAAATCTATTTTACCTCGTTTTTGCTATGGTACCTCGTTTAGAGCCGGGGCGGCATCAGAGGCAGCTGAAATGAGTAAGTGGCGCAAATATGAGTCTCTGAGAGATGACTACATACTAGTGCCATTAGCTGTAGAGACTATCGGTCTGTGGGGTCCACGTGCGATGAAGTTCTTAAAGGAACTCCATCCGCGACTGGTCGTTGCTGCTGGTGATAAGAGGGCTGGCTCTTTTCTCGCTCAAAGGCTAAGTATAGCCATTCAGCGGGGAAACGCAGCCAGTGTTCTTGGCACGATACCGCGTGGAGTAGGACTGTTTGATAATTAAATTACTAGTTTCAGTTTTTTTTTTATTATAGTTTTAAATATTGTATATTATGTTATGTAAATAAATGTATAATATATTTTAAGTTTAAATCCAATGTTAGGATATTACATACAGTAGGTACATTGAATGTAAGAGGGTGATGTATTCGCCAACAAACTGTCCTGCAGTTTGGCGATAATAGTGTAAGAAACAACTTCCTGAAGCGTTCCATTTGTGTGGCTGCACCTCTTTCATCTATTTCTGCCGCTAAGTAGCAATGAGAGCGTCAATGGGAAATAACTAAAGTATGTTGCATTGCGTCTCAATTTTCAGTGTAACGCCTGTAACCTTCTTTGTAAATTTAATAGACTTCTCTTGAAGTGTTATATTCTTATATAATACTCTTTAATATTATAAACACAAACCTTACTTTATAATAGGTAGACTCCCTCTCACACCATCATCATAATACCGTTTCGAAGGTATAATCGATAATTAATTGAACATTAAACTCATCGATCTCTGTAACGCGTAGAACATAATCAAACAAATGTACTTTGTTAATACACTGTAAATAATGCGCCAAAGTTACGAAGTATACGATAATAATTCCCAAGTTCCTAACTACGTTCTTTTTTAAATAGCCGGGTATAAACGTTTGTCACAAGCGAGGCGTGCCGGAGCAATCAATTAACGCCACGCCTTCGTTACACTATATGTTTGCCGGTCGTTCCCGCTCATTACTTACTGGCCACGGCTCCTTGCACTCCTTATTTACGCACCGTTATTATTGACACGGGTGAGAAATATAGGTTTTTAGGGCGACAGGAACTTTGTGGCGCCTTAAAGTTGATGTTCGATTGGGGAGTTGATAGCGTTCCGCCTGACTGGAGATTTACAATAAACGCTTAAATCTTGAATTCAGCAGGAGGAAATTACAACAAATATATAATCTATACCTACTTGCGATTGTTGTCACTTCGTCTATATTTTTTTATAGAATAAGGATGACAAACGATCACACAGTCCACCTGATGGTAAGTCGATACTGTGGTCCATAGACATCTACATTAACACTCAATTAAGAATCAAAATGCAGATGCGTTGTCACCCCTGAGGACTAAGATCGACTGCTTCGCTTAGTTAAAAGGGTCTCCGGTTCTCTACACTCACCATACGAAACACAGCAGCATTAAGCTGCTATTTTACGTTGGTATTCTGTGAGAGCATAGTCCTATCCTTGTCGAGCCGACCCATTCATGCTACACCCATAACATAGCTACATCGTGATTCTACCTCGTTTTAAGTGTATATCCAAATCAAAGCCTTTTCCTACGTTTGGTGCTTTATTATTTTATTGACATAATTTAAGAATTTTTTTTAGAGATCCGTTGTTGAACATAATTTTACAATGGTTAGAAAAAGTTATCAAAAATCAAGAAAAAGATTAAGAATATTATACTAGCTAAAATTACCTAAAACTTAAGCCGAAGTTCAAAAGGATCATCCACTAAGAGATAGGTTTCCCAACTCCAATATATAACTACGCCTTAAATGTGCGAACAGTTTACTTACTATCCTTTAAGAACCGGTTGCTAGTAGTAGTACGTGACCGCCACCAATGAGCAAGGATTAAGGCAGAACCCGTAACTATACCTCGCGTTTCTAATAACTTTATGTTTATAAGAACACTGTTAAAATATACAGTTCATATTTGAAACGGTATACGCTGCAGAATTTGAAGTAGACAGAACGTTATAAATTTACAAAACTACATAAATATAAACCTATTAAAGATTAAGAAAGTTCTTCTTCTCAAAGAATTCAATACTCAATAAGTATTGAATGAAACTAATTTTACGGAACTTGTCGCGTTGAATTGACTTACTTTTGATTTCCGATATTTCAGGTGCTTAACAGCATCTATGGCCACAGTACTCGATAAAATCCGTAAGATTAGTTTTCTCCGTCAAGACTGGTAGGTCTGGTGGAAATTATCTTTATGTTATATTTTTTAAAAAACATGCTTTTTTTTTATAGGATAAGGGTGATAAACGAGCACACAGTCCACCTGATGGTAAGTTGTTGCTGTGGCCCATAGACATCTACATCTATCCTCGATTACGATTCAAAATGCAAATGCGTTGTCACCCGTGAGGACTAAGATAGAACGCCTCTTTTCCAGTAAGAAGGGTCTCCGGTTCTCTACACTCACCATACGAAACACAGCAGCATTAAGCTGCTATTTTACGCTGGTATTCTGTGAGAGCGTGGTCCCTCCCCGGTCGAGCCGACCCATTCATGCTACAACTATACTACTAATATAGCTGCAGCATGGCTCTACCACGTAATAAAAATTTAAATGCAAACCAAAGGAGTACATGTTTATTATTTTATATTTGTAAAATTCGTTTATAACAAAGGATACCTAAACCTATCTTAGTGCAATTACGACATTATTTATAACATAAAGACTTTCGCGTAACAGATTTATTTATGCGAGTCATTGTTCTCGCTGGAGGGACGGTGATTATTTAAAAATCCACGTCCACCGTACAAATGTTTTTCGGAGAAATAATATTTAATAGAATTTCAGCGCATAATAGCATACACGGCTGTGACAGACAATGAGACTGGGAAGTGTGCCTGAGTGCTGTCGGACAATACGCGCCGTTCCAGAGCTACATTTACAGTTTTAGAAGCAAAATGTTCTATTCACTACTGTCTATCTCTAATTTAATAGGATCCCGCAAAACCCTCCGTGACGAGTGCATTGTTTTGTACAGCTGTTAAGTTTTTTCAGACTCGACTGCTGAATAAAATGCGAGAATGTTTGGTTTTAAAACGAATTTCGTTTTTCGACGCTTTCGAAAAACCGATAGCCGATACGGGACGACGTGTACACGAAAATTTTATGTACGAAATGTTTTCAGAAAGCATCTTGTTAAGAATTAATTGATACAATAATGTGTGAAATATTTATCATAAAGTAATAATATGAAATGTATAAAAAAACCTTGCGTATTATATTATGGTTATAGCACGATGGTTGGGCTCCACTGGGGAAGGACCACGTTCTAACAGAATACCAGTGTGAAATAGCAACTTAAATGTTATGTTTCGTATGGTGAGTATAGAGAACCGGAGACCCTTCATACTGGAAACAAGGCATTACATCTTAGTCCTCAAGGGTGGCAACGCATTAACTGAGGGTAGATGTAGGAATCTAGGAACCACAGTATCCACTTACCATCAGGTGGACTTTGCGCACATTTGTCACCCTTATTCTATGAAAAAATATTTACTTCATCTTTATTAAGGCCACCTCATTTTAAGAATATCTGAGAAACGTCACAATTACAGTTTTACGCAATTGCTGCTGGTTGGGATTAGAACCTAAAACTCACAACGGAGTAGCGAGGTAACCCAGCTACGTGGTCATCGAGTTAGTCTATTCATTCATTCAATACAGTCTATCAAAAGACCACTGTTAAACATATTAGTTATCAACTGTAACCATGCTAGGCAGCAGGTTTACAATGAGTTAGTATTATCTTACCATTATTTTATTTAAATCCAACAGAGAATTGAAACTGCAAATGTAATTTTAATACAAAAATAAAGTACGTTAATTAGCAAAGTTTTCGGTTCAGTGTTGCAAAAACTTCAACAACTTGATATTTTCTCATTACGAAAGTGTTGAGTTCATAAAAGGCTAAGAAGTCAATGTTTAAAACGATCGACGTCGGACGTCGAGTGCAAAGTTCAAAGAAAGTAATTGTTGAACTACCGGCAAATTTTTATATTTTTATAGATTTCATTCTTTTTGCTTTAAATAATGAAAAGATTCATACTTATTAAATAAATACTTCCATACCATAGTAGTTACAGCTTACATACGTCCCACTCCTGGGCAAAGGCCTCCTCTCATTTCAGAGCACAAATGATTCTATAGTCTGGATGTTTGAAGGTGGCTCGGGACCGTTCTTTGTGGCATTCCTTGTGGGAGGCTTTTGTTCAGCAGGTGCCTTGTTTCAGGGCTAGAAAGTGTCCGCTACGCTGCTCCAATGCGGATGAGCGCACGCAGGTTTCCTTACGATCTTTTCCTTTACTGCCAAGCATTAAATTTTATTCATTCCTATACTAAAAAATACAACCGGGAAAGCTCAGGGAATAAACAGGAAACCAGCATTTCTAAGAAATTAAAAATATTCCAGCACATCAGACATCCACCGACACGCTTTAGGAGAGCGCAGCTAACTATTTATCACTTATCAAATAACCTTTTTAGCCATATAATGCCCATAACCCTGTGTTTCCTTGCTGAGTAACTCTTACACTGAGCCATTGGGCGAGAAAAGAACTAAAAATCTTGTCACCGGTGGCTACTACCAGTCTTGGATACCAATATGTACGCGTTAACCAACTTATTAGTTTTGGAATGGAGTTTCTTATCGCACAGTACGAATTTGACGGATGGGGGCTAGGCGAGAAAAAGTGTAAGATTTTTCCGTCCCGACCCCCTTTCTATAGTGCGAGCGAAATGGAATAATCCTCTCACTTTTTCTTATCTTACCATGAAAGAAATATTATTTTAAATGACCCTTCATTTTAATAGACGCTAGTAATTCATTTATTTGTATAATACGTTTATCAATAATAATATACTACGAAAGGAACCTCGTTCCAACCGAGTGTTCCACGACACTCACGCATGTTTTTTAATCTGCATGCTTGATGTTTGTCGACATACTACGATACTAAACCTTACAAGTTGGTACCTATTACATTGCTACAAATAAATAATTGCTAAAATATATAATACTAATGGGATTTGGTATTTATCACTTTCAGACGAACAATATTTCAAATATACTTATAAAGTTTTTAATATCGTTCATAATTTTTATTCGTTAATACCTTAAATTCAATTTAACGATATACACCTATGTCTAATCTTTATATTATAGGCCCCAAATTAACGTTTGTGATTAATCCAGATATTCATTACGATTGCAATGCTATGTCTTAACGTAAGAGTCACGCTGCAGATGTACCAAGACGACAACAGGAATGATTGGGCTTTACCGGTGATAGACCACGATCTTAGAGAACAATATCATGAAATAGCAGCATAACGCTCCTGCATTTCATTTGGTGAATGACGAGAACCAAATACCCCTTTCACCGGTAAAGAGGCATTCCATTACCAACAAGGCATCTATACTTTGATTCTCATTTGAAGATAGATGTAGGTGTTTTGGGTCACAGCAGCCATTTACCATCAGGTGGACTATGGTCTTGTTTAGTTATTTCCATTTATATTAAAAGCTATGTCATAATGAACTTTCAGTCCACCTGGTGGTAAGTAGTTACTGCAACAAAGATGGACACAGTTTTTTTTTAATAAGAACGTTACTAACGCTATAAAGAGATTACTAATACTCTCCATAACCAATCCAAGTAAGCTTAAAATGCTTGCATAAGTAGTGGTTCAAAACAGCAGTTTTATGGTAGATTCGAACAAACGCATTTCTAAGTTTTTAAGATGCTTAGATCCTTTATTACCTCTGAGAATAATGCCTTAAGGCATCTAAATTATAAACTCTATTTATCCTTCAAACTAAAACCCAGCAATGTGTACATTACCACTTGGTGGCAAAAATAGGGAAGAGGATGTTACCAAATTAGACTCCTACACAGAAAAATGTACTACAACTTAGAAAAACAAGAATGTTTTTCTAAGTTGTAGTACATTTTTCTGTTTTTCTCAGGCTTAAAGTATTTTGATTACAATCAAAAATACTTGATTAAATCAAAAATACGACATTAAGCGGAAGTGACAATGGGCCAGCCATACAGCTCAAAGAACTTACAACCGTTGAGGAAAAAATGTTTTCGTGTAACAGCCTCATAGGTCGCTCACCTAGATGGAGACGGGTAAGACATAAAGGGTCCATCCAAGCAGGTGGTTCAAGATCGTGTTTTTTTTGGCATTCTTTGGGGAGGCCTATGTTCAGTAGTGGACTTGTGAGAGGTTATAATGAAGATGATAATGAATATATACATACGAAAAGCCTCCAATAGTTATTATTCATTAGACACTATATAATTTACTACTTCATTGTTTCGAAGGAATCTAAAAAAAGAAACGATAAATATATTACAAGAATAGATTTTCATTAGATTGTATAAACTGCCGGTAACCTTTTTGTATAGAATGAATTATTTAAAAAATAATCCATATTATGTACGCTCTTAACTTATACCACAGGCTTTATTGGTTTCATTTTCGAATGAACAGGTCCGGTCCAGTATGACATGCTGGACTTCCATTCCCTAATACGAACTCATGCAGCAGAAGAAAATCCCAATTATGGACGTTAGCGTCCGTAATAAGGACAGGCGCGACCCTCGTTTGGATAACAGAAACGAAACTTTTTGGCAAAAGAATGGAGTAAAATTTGCAGATTTTATTACACGTAGAAAACATTATTGTGCATTTCTTTGGTATTGAGACTTTCTTTTTAGTCAAAGAATAGTAAAACTTGATACAGAAATTTAATAATTTAGAATATGTGTGCATAAATAATTTTTAGAAAAGTAAACTGGCAAACGCAGTTTTTAAAGCTTTTTATTAAACTATCATTGTAATCTATCTATTACTATAACTGAAACACGACGTCTTGCGTGATGCGTGTTCAGACGAACACGCATTACGCAAAAACCTGTGAACCCATTTGGATGGGACTATCACTGGTAGATAGCTGATGTTATAAGGAGTAACTTAGGCTACTTTTATTTTAGGAATAGAATTAGGGTTCCGCGCAAAAAAATTAAAACCCATGAAATGCAATCGCAATAAATTCCACGCGGACGAAGTCGCGGGTAACAGCTAGTACTATAATAAAACCCTAACACGACGTCTGTCTGAACACGCATCACGCAAAAACCTGTGAAATTATTTAGATGGGACTTTTACTGGTAGATAGCTGATGTTATAAGCAGTGACTTAGGCTACTTTACTTTAGGAAAAGAATTAGGGTTCCGCGCAAAAAATTAAAACCCATGAAATGCAATCGCAATAAATTCCACGCGGACGAAGTCGCGGGTAACAGCTAGTACTATAATAAAACTCTAACACGATATCTGTCTGAACACGCATCACGCAAAAACCTGTAAATTATTTAGATGGGACTTTCACTGGTAGATAGTTGATATTATAAGAAGTGATTTAAGCTACTTTTACTTTAAGAAAAGAATTAGGGTTCCGCGCAAAAAAATTAAAACCCATTAAATCAAATCGCAATAAATTCCACGCGGACGAAGTCGCGGGTAACAGCTAGTACTATATTAAAACCCTAACATGATGTCTGTCTGAACACGCATCACGCAAAAACCTGTGAAATTATTTCAACCTGTTAAATCTGTTTGGGACTTTCACTGGTAGATAGCTGATGTTATAACGAGTGACTTAGGCTACTTTTACTTAAGGGAAAGAATTAGGGTTCCGCGCAAAAAAATTAAAACCCATTAAATCAAATCGCAATAAATTCCACGCGGGCGAAGTTTGAAGCAAACAGCTTGTTTTAAGATATGATAGAAAATTTATGCTAATGATATCAACGACAACATAATAATAATAATAATATTAAATAATAATAATAATAATATTGATTGTTTCTCACATAACTTATATATGTACAAATCATATTGAAACTCAGTAGCCCGTGATAGTTGAAAACTGTTACAGGCTACAGCGTCTTCCCCGTTTTCAGAGACACATGGTTGTAATGTGGCAAACTAGCAAACAATATAAAATTTAAGAAGAATAAAAAAAAATAACATAAAAACTAACAAAGAAAAAGGGAAAAATAATAATATAATAAAATGTGTGTGAGTGATTGTGTGTATGCGTGCGTGTGTGTGTGCGCGTGTGTTTGTGGTGTGTGTGTGTGTGCGTGTGCGTGTGAGCGTGTGCGTGTGTGTGTATTTGTGCGTATACAAGCGTCGTATTATTATATAAGTATTATTTAGAGGAAACAATAAGATTTTCAGTTGCGTTATTGTTAAAATTACTTAACCACTTTAATAAAATGGGCTTAATATTAGTTTTAAAAATGGTGTTTAATTTGTTATATAGTAATGTAGCAGAGTAGTTAAAGTGTCTTTTAGCGAATTTGCTCTTGTAGGCAGGCAAGGGATAACGGACGGTCCTCTTATCACTTATTTGGAGTTGAGAAGCAGTAGTTTTGTGAAATTTACGAATAGACTGGAAAATGTATAATTTTCGTATGGTAAGTACGCTACATTTTTTGTATAAGTCCTCAGTCGGGTGTCTAAAAGGTAGGCCTTTAATGATTTTTATAATGCACGCTGCGCACGTTCGAGTTCAATGAGGTGTGTTTTAGCTGCCCCACCCCATGAACTAATGCAGTAAGTAATAACACATTCTGCGAGGACTTTATATACCTTCATTATAGCATCATTATCTAAAACATCTCTTAAATTTTTAAACACATATATGAGCTTCCTTTTTCTGTTACTAACCTCAGTAATGTGTGCCAACCAATTTAACTTGTCATCAATAATCACGCCTAAGTATTTTACATTGTTACTATGCAATAGGTGTGGACAGTTGCAGTCAGGTGTGGTGGATGGAATCCTATTACAAGGAAATTTATGTATGACTAATTTTGAATTTACACTCGGCTTACTAGCATTTGTGATACTAAAGCTTAAGTACTTTGTTTTAGAAGTATTAAGCATGTAGTAACTGTTTTTAAACCTTCCTCAGCTGACCTGTACACTGAGTTCCAAGAGCGTTCCCGAAATAGTAGTACAGTATCGTCTACAAACATTTGAATTGTTGTACCATTTACTACTGTATTACACAGGTCGTTAATGTAGATCAAGAAAATTGTAGGGCCCAGTGTACTTCCCTGTGGAATACCGTAAGTACAAGATGCGCTGTCACTTAGTAAATTATGAAGTCGTACGTTTTGTTTTCTTTCACACAGATAGTCTTTAAACCATATTAACAGGGTACCTCTTATGCCGAGGCCTTCCATACGTGCCAGGAGGATGGGAATAGACACTGTATCAAATGCTTTTTGAAGATCCAAAAATATGCCAAGGCATTTTTCACCGCATTTAGATTGTTAACTATCTGTGATGTAAGATTTAGAACAGCATCATCCTTAGATCGTCCGCATCGAAATCCAAACTGGTTATCAATTTTATGGCGTTCCAAATATTTTAAAAGTCTTTTATTTACAATTTTCTCCATAACCTTAGATAAGGAAGTTAGCAGTGAAATGGGCCTATAGTTAGTGAGAAGTTTTTTGTTACCTGATTTGTATATAGGTGTTACTATTGCTCTTTTCAATATATTAGGAAGTTCCTGTATTAAAGGTTAGGTTGCACAAATGCGCCACAGGTTCAGCCAAAACATGACAACTGTCCTTAAGTATCCTACAAGGTATGTCATCCCAGCCAGATGCACTGAATTGCCTGAGGTCCTTTATGATACTTAATACTTCCAACGGATCAACTGTGTAAAATACAAATGAGTTAAGCGGAGCACTTTTTGTAAAAATTTTGGAAGCTAATTCAACGTCTTAGGTTCTTGAGTGTATTATTAGCTTTACTAACGCCAATACTTGTAAAATAATTATTGATTTCATTAAGAGACTCTTTTATTGTCGGTTTAATTTTCAAGAGACATTCAGCTGTTTCATTGCTTTTTGTGATACCCCCGACATCTTTAATTACGTTCCACGTTAGCAATTAGTGTTCAAATAATGCTTTTCGGATCGCCAATAAAATAGTATTGATTGTAAGTAAGACATCTGAAACACATTTTTTTTTTGCCATACATAACACTGCTAAAAACACTAACTGAACATGTAAATATCAGATAAAAAAGATACCGTATAAGGCGGATTTCAAAAACAATACAAGAATTTTGTGCTCATTTAGTGCTACACATATGAGCGGAGAAATATTATCCATCTAGTGGGGGGACGCCCTACACTTCGCCTTCTTTCTTCCCCATCGGTTGTCGGTTCTTCGAGCTATATGGCCTTCCTGTTGCCATTCGGCTTACTAATACGTGGGGCTATGTCGGTTGCTCTGGTTCTACTGCGGATATCTTCGTTTTTAATTCTATCACGCGGAGAAACCTTGAGCATAGCCCTCTCCATAGTTCGCTGAGCGACCTTGAGCTTCCTCATACGGCCAGCAGTGAAAGACAACGTCTCAGATTCATAGGTCATCATTGGTAACACGTACTGGTTGTACAATCTTGTTTTAAAGTTTTGAGGTTTGCCTGACGAAAAGATGTGTCTTAATCTCCCGAAAGCTGTCTAGCCGAGTTGAATCCGTCGATTGACCTCTCGGTCTAAGTTGGATTTACCTAGTCGGACTATTTGTCCCTGATAAACATACTCGTCAAAAACTTCAAGTTTAGTGCTCCCAACAACTATACCTTGAATATAAGATTACATATTACACACAAATTAACTCCCGAGGTATTATTCAAAAGCATATTACATTTCAAGATAAGCTGCCATCGCATAATTATCAATTAGGCGATTGTTAATTAGATAATTAATGTATTATAACGAGAAGTGAATATACTTCAATAGTATTAATTAGTTGGCAAGGAAGACAAATTAAATTCGTCGGATTATATGCTACTAGCTTCTGCAAGCAAACGTCACGCATTTTGTTCCGTGGATAATAGGCGATTACGGGAGATAACAGAAAGATTACAAGGCAATGTATAACTATCGGTTTACGTCAAACGTAAAACACTCAAATCCATGTGGGGGAAAAGTGTCAAAGGTTTAAGACGTCTAGTGGTTCCTACAACAGAAGAGGCCCATGCACAGCAGTGCTCTTTTACGGGCTATAGTGCCTGCTTTAAACAGAATAGTTTTATTTTCCATCCATTCAATACCAACATACTTGCAGTAGTTGCCTGGGTTGGCAAGGTGGTGAGCAACGGTAGATTTTTATAATTTTGCGTTGATATCAGGAAGATGCTGCTGCCCTTCTCCTGTTCCCCTTTGTTGCTTCTAACGACACCCACAGGACGATATAGAGTAGTGGATATTTTAACACGGCCACTATACGATAGCAGAATTATTTTTTAGTTTTAGCTAATATTTAACATTTTTAAATTTTTTTTTTAATTTGGTATCTGTCAGCATGTTAATATAGCTATTACAAGGCCTTTTTTTAATGGTGCAAGATAAAAGTTGACATACTTGTTCAAATAATATTCTCAAGAGGAATATTTCTAAGAACAAAATCAATAAAATTATCTATTTCAAAATGTGAACGTTATTCGAAGTGAAATGTCAAATTTACGACCTGCACTGGCAAATGCAAAACCTCTAGAGATCATGATTCTCATATCTACAATAATAACAGTTTCAAGCGTCGATTCACAAAGTACACAAGCATTCGAGCGAAATCGAACCAAATACTACGCGCTAATAATATCCACCGGTATCCATAGCGACGATTCGACATCCCTACAAAGTGGAATTAATCCGCTAGTATGAGCATAAAGACAAATTTAATTAGAGAATCAGCTAGAGGGCATGGATACGGGACTGTGGTTTGGCATCCCCTGATCTCAAATCTGTCAACTAAAATGATAACGTACCAACGGCAGTAGCAAAATGCTATTAGTTGATTTGTTTCGAAAATTTATAAAGATATCTATATAAAAGTAAATATGTTACCACTTCCTTTTGTACCCATAATTTATTAATTAATTCGATATGAAAATTATAAACCATGATGATTTTCAAACAGTTGCTAGATTGTTCATTTATATCCTATTCTTCTATATAGAGGCCTTAAAATAAGGGATGTCATTTATTTTATCAAAACTGCATGAAATTAATTAACATCCATTTCACCTCCAAACACTGAAGTAATGTGATGTTTTATTGAGTGCTTGGTATTAGAACAGACACAAAGACTTATTAGAGTCTACAGGCTCTAACTCAATTAGTAACTGTGGTTCACAATATCGTCACTCCTCTCCCTCCGCGGTCCCACCATTACCGCGTCAGCGGTGCGGCCTTTCCAGAGTCGCGAAGGATAGAGCGAGTGGCGCATCGCCATACCAACACTCCTCTTCCCCCGTGACTCCACCTTGACTGCAGCAGTAGGGGGAGGACACCCCTCTCGCTGCAGCCCAACAACACACATCCGAAGTGAGCTTGCCAAGCCCACTCGGAGAGGCCTTTCACCTCAGCCAGCCATGTGGGTTCATATTTGTTCACCGTGAATGACCAATAAAGTTAACTCTTGCGTTGACCGTGGATGTGCCAAAAGGGACTGCCTTCCTAATGTTTGGATTTATTTCAATTATCAAACAGTTTGTGCGAGGTTGTTCCATCAATTAATACAAAGTTATTTTTACGCTATGTACGGACGCCACGCTACAAAGATATTTTAAAATTATAAAGTTGACCATGATTTGTATCACGAGGAGATGTCAAAAGTGCGAGACATAAGGTACTTCGATAGCTAATCCGCTAGCCAAGCATGGCGGTTATGGAAGAGTCCCATAAACAGCAGTGGACTGTTACACACTGATAAGGAAGAAGGATAAATATTAATAATATTGATATTGATGTCAGGACGCTCAAGGTCGCTCAGCGACCTATGGAGAGGGCTATGTTTGGGGTTTCTTTGCGTGATAAACTTAGGAATGAGGATATCCGCAGTAGAACCAGAGTGACCAACAAAGCCCAACGGAGTAGTAAGCTGAAGTGGCAATGGGCCGGCCGTAGGGCGACCCCCCACTAGATGGAGTGACGACCTGGTAAGACATGCAGGCAGTCGATGGATGCAGGTGGCTCAGGACCGTGCATTGTGGCATAGATTGGGGGAGGTCTATGTTCAGCAGTGGACTTGTGAAAGGCTGTAATGATGATGAGGATGATGATGATGATGATTGTCCTAGTTCCGACTATGGTGATAAATTCCAAGGGAGCTACCAACTGCGAAGAAACAATTATAGTGGCACAAATATTTTGGAACATAAATATAAAATTATAAAATGAAACAAATATAATATTAAAAGCACTAACTCTAACCAACCTCCCCGTCCCAATGTACGCTTACGTAATAATACTGGTGGCAGATTAGGACATAGTTTCAGAGATACGGACACATTCAACAATTTGCGTTTGTGCACAAATGTTTGGCACACGCAAACTCTTGGCAGTGGCATAAAACAATTGAAACCAAGACCAGTAGCTTAGCCAGGTACTCTAACTACTAGATTATGTGGTCAAAATAATAAACTTTACCAAGACTAAGCATTCTAGGCAAATATAAAAAATACTATTAATAAAAAATACACTACGAGCACACAGTCCACCTGATGGTAAGTGGTTGCTGTGACCCACAGACATCTACATCTATCCTCGATTACGAATAAAAATGCAGATGCGTTGTCACCCGTGAGAACCAAGATGGGATGCTACGTTTCCAGTAAAAAGGGTCTCCGTTTCTCTACACTCACCATACAATACGCTGGTATTCTGTGAGAGCGTGGTCCTTCCCCGGTCGAGCCGACCCATTCGTGCTACGACTATACTAGTAATATAGCTGCAGCATGGCTTTACCACGTAAAAAAATTTAAGCTTTTTCATTATTTAATGTTTAAATTGTTAAGGTATGACTATTAAATATATAAGTATAGAGAAGACACTTGAAAGGAATTTTTCGAGATAAAATTGATTTCAATTGTGATCTCTCACTAGATAGTGTTTTTGACATTCCTTAGAGGATTCTTATGTGGTCAATGGTTGACTTTATATATATATATATATATATATAAAGCCAACCAATTTTGATTCCATTCAACCATCCATACATCCATTACGGTCCATAAAAGTCCACTGCTGAACATAAGCCTCCCCAATAGATAGGGGATTTTGCTATAGCTGCCACGCTTGGCTGGGGAGTTGGCAACCACAGTTTTTTATTACTTAAAGTTTCCATCCATAATTTTGAATATTTAAAGCTATTGGAGAATTGTTTCATAATACTCATAAAAAAGATAAGAACATACAGATTTCAAAAGGAAAGTAGTTCGTTCTTAAAGGACATTTTTTTCTAAAATTCAACTAACAAATGCAAAATACTACGTTATAACACGGAGGTGGAAACGAAAAACGCCGAGAGCCATTCGTACACGTCGCTATAATAAGTTGCACGATACTTCAAAAGCAACAAGACACCACGCATCCCACCGCCGCCATTTTCATGTTGTAAGCCTGACACATTATACAATAGATTAATAAAACCTTAAAAAAGCTGACATAACGTTGAAATTTTTTATTAAGAGTAAACCATCCTACTATATTATCATATTATAAACGTGAAAGTTTGTGATTATGGATGTTTGTTACTCTTCCACAGAAAAAGTACTCAATGTATTTTAATGAAACTTTAGAATAATATAGCTCATACATCAGAACAACACATAGGCTATAATTAATGAAGATATTTTGTAAATTGGTCAAAATATAATGATAAGTGTTAAGTAAGTCGGAAAAAACCTGTCATCTGCGAGATATTTTGGGGTGCGGTGCAAAAAATGTAAGAGTTACACAAATAAGGCATCGAGATAGTTTAAGTCCCGGGGAAGGAAATAGGATAGCTTTGATTACGGAAATCATCCCTAAAGAGGGTGATGGAATTTACTATGAAAGTGCGATTATTGATGGATTACCTAAGATTTAAAGTATAATATCTACGCGGACAAAGTCGCGGGTAAAAGCTAGTAAACTATAAAGAGTAATTGTTTTTTTTTGTGATTTGGATAAACACTTGCACTTGTTCCACAATATTTATTTTAAATTATTGAATTACTAATTATAAAACAGACCGGTTTCGCCTCAAGGCATCATCAGGGTATATAAGAATTAGAAGATTCGTTCTTATCATCAAACGCATCTGTATTTTGATTTCCAATAGAGGAATATATCATCATCATCATTACATCCCATCACAAGTTCATTCCTGATTACAGGCGTTCCCCAAGAATGCACAACCCCGAGCCACCTTCATTTAACGGGAGGCGTCTTTCACTTTGCTTACCGGTACGAGACTGACATTGAAGGAGCTTTCTTGCCTATCCATTGTGAGTTCCTCAAAGTATATGGCAGGCCCATTGCCACTTCAGCTTACGGATCCTTTGGGCTATGTCAGTTATTTCTATTTCTATATCTATATCTAGTTATATCTTCATTACGAAGTCAATCATGCAGAGGAACTCCGAGCGATGCCCATCGAGGATACAGACATCCACTTACCATTAGGTGAACTGTGTGCTTGTTTGTCACTTACTAGCTTACTTCTATAATAAAGGTGCCCGAAGCAGTAGTGGCAAAATTACTCTACATTTAGGCATAGTTTTAATTTTATTTTTCTCAAAGAATTTTATTGCATTTAATTTTATTATCAAACTGCACTAAATTAAATCTTACCCTATATACCAACCAAATATAGTTCATAAATTCGGCAAACGTCGTAAGGAGAAAACATTTTTGTCCTCTATAAATTTTTCCACTCGACTCAATCTAAAACTACGCGGGTCACAAAGGACATACTATATTTGACAGATCATATTGTTGCAACGTTTTAAATTTCAGTATAGCAGGCTAACGAAATAAGACAGTGTCAGCATATTTTATGACCGAAAAAGCAATTTCATAGCGATCTCGCGACTTCGTTGGCATGTGCACACGTGTTGAATGAGACGCGACGGGTGTTTTATTAAAATGAAGGTAAATTAAAGTGCCTGACAAAACAAGGCTGAGTTACACGGCCTATGTCGTAACACGAGCTAGCTTATCATCTACATTCGCGTTGAGAATAATCACGTACGATAGCGTTAGCTACTAGCTATAGTGTTAGTACCCCGAATGATTCAAATTGATTTTTGAGACTTTTGTGTGTTTTATTATTATCATCAAACACTTGATACGAATACTATACGTGGTAGAGCCACGCTGCATATATAGTAGTTCTAGCACTATTGGGTCGGTTCGACCGAGGTAGGACGCTTTCACGGAATACCAGTGTAAAATTTAATGCTGCTGTATTCCGTATGGTGAGTGTAGAGAACCAGAGACCCTTTTTACTGGAAACGAGGCATTCCATCTCAGTCCTCAGGGGTGACAACGCATCTGCGTTTTGATTTTTAATTGAGGATAAATGTAGATGTCTATAGGCCACAGCATCCAATAACCATAAGGTGGACTGTATGCTCGTTTGTCGACCGTATTCTATAAAAAAGTGTACATTTAGGATTTTAATTCGATTATCACTTAAAGCGCAATTTTCAAAAATATGTTCACAACCGCCATGGAAATTATACGAGATACAACAAAAAATCACCAAGCTAATTAACCTATGCTAAGAACTTTCCGAATCGATTTCTCTTCTTCTATTAAACAAACTAATTTAAACTTTCGCGTCATCTCAAAAGTTCGACCAATATTTAAATACTCGTAATTACACTAGCCTTTGAGTGTCACTTCGTTCGCACGAATTGCGAATAAAGCTATTAAAACCTTTAATACATACAAAGCCAAAGTACGTAATATATGTAATATTTTGTCCTGTGGCCGAGTTATCTGTGATATTGAAACAGTAACTATGAATATTCTGTTATGAGTGTGCTCTAAATTACACCGCCTTTGGTATTTTAGGCATGGTATCACATCTTACAAAACGCAGATATATTTCTGTTGTTGATTTGTTTGAAGTTACATTGACACTGGCTCATAGTAAAATTCGTATTGCATTTCTAAGAAAATTCTGTAATTCTCTGCATGCAAGTTCCCATTAATACTATATATACTACCGTGTCGTGACGTAAGACTATTCACCACTCCATATCATCCCGTGGGTGTTATAAGAGGTAACAAAGGGAAACAAATCAGGAGATGGGTCAGCATCTTTTTAATAACGACTAAAAATAAAAAACTGCGGTTGCAAACCCGCTTGCCAAGCGTAGCAACTATGGCAAATATCCCAAGTTGAAGAGTGGACTTCAATAGGCTGTGACGGTAACAGTAAGTTCCCATTATAGTTTCCGGTTGTTGCATGGAATATTAAAAAAAAATATCTATAATTATTTCGATATACAGGGTTATTTTGCAATAACCGGCAAAATTTTCAGAGAAGGTTCAGAATAAGTAATATAGGCAAATGGTAAAGAAAAATTAATTAAAAAAAATCTCAAACATTCTGTCCTTTTTATCTTTTAAATTCAAAATGCGTGGTAATGCATTATTTTAACTGATTTTACTGCGCACGCACACATTCGTAAGAGTCGATCGGTAGGCAAAAACATTGTTGCATAAATCACATTCAATTTGGGATAATTTCAAATAAAAGTAGAAGCCTTATTTACTCGTATTTTCAAAAACTGCAATAACGGTATATCATTATTTATATATTTGAACTAAGTTTAAAATTTGGCTACTCTTTGAAAAATAAACCTGTATTTTCATAACGCCAAAATAATAAAATGTGTAAGAAATATTTTCATAAAGTTTCTTTGTCAATATTAATTTAACATTCGTCAATAACTCATCGATTTTTATCGAAAAAAGTTAAAAGGAAGGTCACAAACATAACCTGTCACAAGGTGTCATCAGTCTGCAGACTCGTTAACTAAAAGAACCTATCTGTCGATCATGGAGCTTGTTATAACTTTGACTGCTATAGAAAAAAGTTTTAATGGCCTTCGGTGTATATACCCCAAACACGATCAAAGAAGCGAGCAATTTTCCCCGAAATATCGCTTGTGAGAGGTAATAAAATATTTTACCATTCAGAAATGTATTTGTTAACACTATTTATTACGTTTCGCTAGTAAAATTATTAGCTCTATAAACACAGTTAAATGAAATTTTGTAGCTTCCTTAATATAACTGGGAGCAGAACAATCCCTTTTTAAAGAACGTTATTACTAAACGCTGTTACTAGGATTTTCTCGTGTATCGCGAGGGTAGCTTGCATACATAAATTTTACAAGGACAAACATCCACACCCAGAACAATTATTTATAGGTCATACAAATACTTGTTCGGGATTCGAACCTGCGGCCCTCAACGCTGCAACTTATTGCTGAGCCACGGAGCCGTCAAATATATATCAAATATAATATTATAGTCTAATATATATATATATATATATATACATATATATATATATGCATATATATATATATACATATATATATATATGCATATATATGCAGTAGTGGACTTTATGTAATAAACATAGATGTAAATGAATTTCAACAGCTACATTCGCGAATAAACAGTTTCAATTATACCGGTAACGGCATTCCGATACTAGGTAGTCAGGTCAGTCATATGACCTCGTTCATCTAGTAGCCGTAAGCGCGACTGCTGATCATGCGGTCCCGGGTTTGAACGCCAGGTTAAGCTAAAATTAATTATTGTATCTTTCTTGTCAACGAACGTAAGCCTCTCCCAAGAAATGACACAAAATATGGTCCTGAGCCCCTGCATCCATCGAACTCGTGCATGTCTTACCAGGTCGTCATAATATTAATAATGATAATGTCATTTTAGTTCACGATTTCTTTTCACGGAATTTCGTCCATTATTATAAACCCGTACTTATCAATATAAAACTATGATGAATTTAGTAATTTTACGACATTATTGACCTCTCATTTAGTTACTTATAACTTATTAATTCTTTATGCATTTTTTGTTTTATTAATGAACCTGCTGAATCTAATTAAATTAAAACCATGAAGGTTAAAGTTTTTGTTTCCAAAAATCAGGCCTAATACATATAAAAGACTGTTTTTAATTTAGTATGTAAGTAATAGTATTACATTCAGTTTAAATACAAAGCCTATGTATAAAAGATAAATAACTTTAAAGATAAAAGGGAGGCTTTAGTTAAGGTTTTATGAAGCGTAGGTAATTTTTACTCAACGGTATAGACTTGTCAGCAAAAGTTGGCCCATTTTGTAGCGACGACTTCTGCAAAACGTAATTTCTTCAAATCCACATAAAACCTTTCGCTTGCCTTCTTTTACCTCTGCCATAAAACCTTCAGGCACCTTATTCGAAGCCACTAAAAGCGTCCCAACTAATTCTTGCAGTGGTGATTTTTCAAGGCCCTACTATTTGTTTTATAGTGGATTTAAATGCTATTAATTAACTCTCAAAATCAAACGAATTAATAATAATTTCAATGAAAACAGCTTGGAAAGCAGCTAAAAGATTCGAAAAGGCTTTAATTACTAATTTACTTCAAATATCTCTTTGTGTTTATTTATTGTACATTGTTTAATCATGCCAATGATTCAAAATTTCTTCGACTTTAATAGATGGCTGTGACGATTTGAATCTCTTAATGACACATTATAAATCGACAATAAATCCATAGTAGGGCACTGGGTCAATCAAATTGTAAAACTGGGGGTCGTCAGTGACTCCCTCAAATTAGAGGGGTCTCTCTGAATTACGTCCTCTTTCTTGCACCGATATTAAAGGGAGCGAGCTTGTTTCTGTATTAAGCCAGTGCTCTGTGAGTAATGCGTATCATTTTTTGCCTTGTTCCTACCTTTTTATGGTCCTCGGAGCCTTTGCGAGCTTTATTAAAATTTATAAACACATAATGTGCTATCAATAACGAGATGGCGCGCTGTATACATATATACATTTTTCCGAAGGGTATAATACTTTTTTTACGATGGTGCTCTTTGATTTTAATAGTTTGTTTTAAATTCCGAGCAAGATTAGTTTAATAATGAATTTCGCTATTATGTTAATATTGTTCAGTGAACATAATTAAAGTTACTTTGTGTATTCGGTTAAAGTTTCGAAAAGTATACTTTTGCTAAAATATTATGTAATACCTAACTTATCGTTTATTTAACTTTAGAATTGGAAAATTCTTTAAAATTAATATCTTGCTACATGATTTTTTTAATGTTACTCCCACTAAGATTTTCTCCTATATCGTGGAGAAGTTTTCATACAATCATACAAAGATAAACATCGAGACCGGGAACAACTAGTTTCACGCCATACAAAATAATTGTTCCTTGCGGAATTCGAACCCACGGAACACACTGAGTCACAGCGCCGCGGAGCAGTCATTAATAATTCTTTATCTACAAATATAATATGATTCAGGTAAAACAACTTTCACTTGCATGCACTTAGCTACTCAATTTCCTTCTAGTTAAATTTATGGAAACAATTCACGATGTTACTACAATTAACCTCAATATTATACGTTGTCTTCAGAACTCAAAGCACTTACGGATAGTATCGCTTTAAGTGCAAATTCCATTGTCACTGAAGTCAGTAGATAACCTTTAAAATAGAAACGCCTGTAAGAAATAAAAAGACACGTAAACGTGAAAATGACAATGCATTGTCATTGATCCATATTGATTCTGACTGACATTTTTTTTTATAGAATAAAGGTGACAAACGAGCACACAGTCCACCTGATGGTAAGTGGTTGCTGTGGCCCATAGACATCTACATCTATCTTCGTTTGCGAATTTAAATGTAGATGCGTTGTCAGCCGTGAGGACTAAGATAAAACGCCTCTTTTCCAGTAAAAAGGGTCTCCCGTTCTCTACACTCACCATACGAAACACAGCAGCATTAAACTGCTATTTTACGCTGGTATTCTGTGAGAGCGTGGTCCTTTCCCGGTCGAACCGACCCATTCGTGCTACAACTATACTATTAATATAGCTGCAGCATGGCTCTACCACGTAAAACACGTGTGACATACTCTGTTTAATTGAAATTAAAACTCAAATTAATTTTACTTTATTGCTTATACTGTCTGTAATTGATTTGAAGTCAGTACAGCACTGTCTGCGCGACTACTGACTGCGTGTAAACGGTGCAAGTCAGTCCTGGGCGCCAGCACTGGCGCCTGTTACTAACCCCGTGTAAATCAGCCTTAACATGTTGATAGACTTACCTAAATTAATTATTCACGTATAAAAATAATACTATCCTGTCAAATTTCGAGCACGGTGATATTAATTAATTTAACAAATGTAAAGAATTTTCGATTTTTCATAGAATAAGGTTGACAAACGAGCACACAGTCTTTGGCTGCAGAATGCAGATGTTGTCATCCCTGAGGCCTAAGATGGAATGCCTCTGCTTATGGGTCACCGTATCTACTCTCACAATTTCAAAACATAGCAGCATTAAGCTGTCGCACTCAAGCCGACCCAATCTTGCTACAAGCATAATATAGCTGCAGCGTGGCTCTGCCACGTATAAATATACTCGTATATCAGAATAATTATATTAAGATGCTGATGTATTTTTCAAAGTAGTAAAACTATCTTGGATTATAGTAGAAGGGATAAATACCATGAACATAAGAAAAGCGAACACGAACAACTGAGACATCGTTCTTTTTGTACTAATTTATTTTTCAGTTGACTTAAAAAAAGTTCTCTATTCATCTATATGTTCTGTTTTGTTTTCATTCATTCACTTATTCATTTAAAAAATTTGACAAATTGACTGACTTTAGAAAAAAAAAGAAAACTCAAATTTGGCATTCCTTTGTTACCTAATTACTTAAAGGAACTGCCTTTAGAAGAATTGCAGAGGAAGGCAGTATTCGATGCTTTGAGGAAATCGGGGAAATCCCTAAGGTGATGTTTACTTTGTTATAGAGAGATGTTATTTATCAGGAGTGAGGCTGCGTTCTCTGTGGAAATACTTTTTCTAAATTCACATTAATTTGCTAACTTTTTAAATGTCTTTTTTTTCAGATTGCTCTATACCTTTATATATAATTATAATTCTTCTGTACGTGTGTTTGTTACACAACTTCTCTTAAGCGGCTGGACCAATTTGGATGAAATTTTTGTGCGTGTTTGAGTGGGCCTCTGAATGGTTTAGATTTACAATTGAACCCGGTAGGAGGCGCTGTTGTCCAGATCGGAAATCCCTACGAAACCGGGGCTGATCGCTAGTATTCTCTATATTATTCTCTACATGTGTGCAAAATTAGTTACTAATAAAGGTATAAATAAGTAAATCTAAACACGTTAAAATCCAAAATAGTCAGACAGTTTTATTCGTTTTCTTCTTCTTTTAGCCGACTTCAAAAAAAGAGGTTTTCAATTGGACTGTATGTTGTTTTTTGGAAGTATGTTACGTGTTATCTTCGTCAATTGGGAATTGATTTTAGTGATTATTTATTACATAAATGGATTAAACTTCATGGATGATGTTTTTAAATGTAACTATTTAGACAACATTTGACCTTGTGATATTCCTTAGTCCACATAATAAAATCATTTCCACATAAATCTAAAATTGGGAATTTAATACTTCTTTATAATAATATGTCTTTAGCTATTTTATGGAAAACATTTTATGTATTTTAGTTCCTTGAAGTCAGCTTTTAATTTTTGTTAAAAGTCTAATTATTCTTTATGAACTCAAAATCACTGCTGGATATTTGCTATACTCATTGTAAGAAGGTATTTGCCGTAATCGCCAAGCTTGGCAGACGGATTGGTAATTGAAGTACCAGATATTTTGAACCTTTGTCGCAGCTTCTTGTCTGTGCTGTGGCAGTATGTATAACATACAAATCTGGCGAAATAGACGAGATGATGTGCCGATTTATGGGAAGTCGGGCGGTTTTTCTGGCCTTACGTATTATAGCCACCTCTTACGACTGATTGAACGAAATAGAGCGATAGAATTGCTAACGCTGCCTCAACACAGAAAAGTTTTATTCAAAGTGTGGTATTTTGATTCTGATTCACTGTAATACAATTATTAAGATTCAAAAGTAGTTTAATATATCAAAACAAAAGGAAATTTAAAATTAAATGTCATAATACTTGTACATGCTCATATAGATTGCCCAGAGTTATTAAGACTAATTAACTTCAATTCCGGTATACGAGAACGTGTTCAAAGAATGTTTAGGTTAGATGTAAAAATGTGCCGTGATTACGACGAGATTAAGCGTAGTATTAGTCACGGCACGTAAGTCTAGCGCTAAACGAAACGTGGAGGGGACTCGCACAAATTGAATTACACGAATGCGACTGGAGCGCCAATCAGTGCATGCGAACGATACTCACGAGCCAATCAGCGCGACTTATGCGCAATAAGTCAATCAGCGCGATTTATGCGCAATAACGGTCACCGCTAGACTTTCGTGCCACTGCTTATAACGTACATCTAGATATATTCGAGCCTTGATAGATGCTCGAATATATCTAGATGTACGTTATAGCCTTGTTTGATTTAAAAGAAATATACGTGTTTCTCTTAATTTTTAATGTATTTTTTATCTTGTTTGTTTTTGTTATTCTACTGCAGCTATGTTATTATGCTCTGTACACTTTTTTGGATTGTAGTTTAGATCAACACCATCACTGTATATAACTATTGTCTGTTTGTATACCTTATTCAATAAAATAAAATAATATATTGCAAATATATTTAAAGATATATTATTATAGTTCAAAACCTTGAGCTATAATAATATATCTTTAAATATATTTGCAATATATTATATTTAATAGATGGAGATGAAATAATTCATCTCCATCTATTAAATCTAAATTTATGTTTCCAAACTCTATCACACTCCTTTTCATTTGATTACGTTATGAATAAGTATTATACCGTTGGGTTACCGAACGCGCATTGTATCTTTTCAGATAGAATTTATTCATAGAGTCTTCCGCACGGCAGTGATTATAATTCAGCCTATGAAATTATATGTAAACATAAACAACATTATCTGAAGAATCAATAATAGAGAGGGTTTTAATTGAAATAATGTTATAATGTGCGCAGAGAACGAGACGAGAAACTTTTTTAATAGGAAGAATGATGAACGGTAATCCTTATATCACTATCACCATTACAGCCCTTCACAAGTCCACTGAACATAGGTCTCCTCCAAAGAATGCCACAAAGCACGGTACTGAGACACCTGCAACCATCTACTTCCTGCATGTCTTACTAGGTCGTCAATCTATCTAGTGGGGGGGTCACCCTTCACTCCGCTTACCGGTACGAGGCTGCCACTCGAGAAACTTGCTTCCCCATTGGTTGTCGGTTCTTCGATCTATATGGCCGACCCATTTCCACTTCAGTTTACTAATCCGTTGAATTTTAACTTAAGGAACTGCCTTCAGAAGATATCCTCATTTCTAAGTCTATCACGCAGAGAAACCCCGAGCATAGGTCTTGCTGAGCGACCTTGAGGTTCCTCATACGGCCAGCAGTGAAAGGCCACGGTCTCAGATCCATAAGTGATCACTGGCAACTCACACTGGTTGTATAATCTTGTTTTCAAGTTTTGAGGTATACCTGACGAGAAGATGTGTAGTAATATTCCAAATGCTGCCCAGCCGAGTTGAATACGTCGATTGTCCTCTCGGTCGGATTTGGACTTACCTATATAAGCAATACAATATTTTATAGTTAATTTACACAAAATATCATATTTGCAAATTGCTTTAATATAATTAATTATTACATTACTTCTTATTCTTCACTGGACATAATTTTACCCGTATTTTACCGTTATTTTACCCGTGCGATTGTTTTTAAAGTTTGTTATGTTTGCATGATAATTAGTGTTCACAGTAGGTACCAAAAATTCTTAAAAATTTTGTCTTTCTATTATAGAGTCACGTCCCTTATACACAACTGATTATGAAAAATAAATTAGTGTGAATAAGACAAAGAGAGCTTTCTTTTGTCATCTAATTTTCTTAAGGTTCTTTTTATACAATTAGGTAATACGACCTACCACCAGATCACCTGATGTTAAGTGAATGCTCCGGCATATAGACCTACTTACATCTCGATTAAGATCGATCGATTAAGAATCCAAATTCGAAAAGAATGGAAAGAAATAATAGATTAAGAATACAAAAATGCAGATGCGTTTACACCTTTGGAGACCAAGAAAAAATGCCTCGTTACTAGTAAATCCGATATTCGAATCTCTATACACACTATATCTAATACAGCAACATTATGCTGCTATTTTATGTCATTATTCTAAGATGGTGGTCGTTTATTACACTTATTCAGATTTTTTATTTTACAAGGATTTTTTTTTTCAAAATAACCCGCTTTTAAGGTTTTATCTATTTGCTATATTTTTATGATTCATGCAGTATAAACCAGTAGCGAATTCCCGAATAGATGGATTAAACAAACGTAACAGTAAACTGAATTCGGATCGTAAAACATATGATACTACCCTCGTATCTGCAAATATTTCGTTTTTGGTTTCATTTCGAATTTGGAAGCAAAACTTAAACTCAGTTTTTTACGTTATCTGTATTTAAAAACAAAATTGTAATTTCATGTCATTATCTGTTACAGTATACTTACTATTAGGTCAAGCATTGCAACAGTAGTAGTAGACGACCTTAAGTCACCGATTTTCTGCAAATTTAGTACTTGTTGGAAGTTTTTTACTGTTCCAGTTGTGCACTTATGTAACTCATTAACTCTGCTCGTTCGACAATATCAAAATTTAGGTAAATAACAATACGTAAATATGATACAAGAGGTGTCTTCATCGCATTGAAAGCGGTTTCTTCCAAACAGCGTTTATGTAAAGGACTGATATAAAACCAAAGATATTTTTAATGCTTTAGTGATATCAATTCCGAGAAATGACAAAACGTTATTTCATTTGCACCAAACGTAAACAACCTAAAAAAGGTGCAATACGTCTGGAACCATTGGATTGTCTTTTCCATGTTTGGTTCGAAACCCGCACGGAACAAGTATTTGTATGGCCTACAAATAACTGTTCCGGGTCTTGGTGTTTTTCCTTGTGCAATTTATGTATGTAAGCTGCTTCCACAATACAGAAGAAAATCCTAGTTAACTAACGTTTGTAAATAATGTAAAAAATTATAGTGATAATAAATATTCGAAGTCGAGCAACAAGCGGTGGAGCAGGGCGGTAAACTAATCCCTCCATTACCTTCTCAGAAATGAGGGGACTTTACATTCCATTCTTTTTCGTATAGAATAAGGGTAACAAACGAGCACACAGTCCAACTGATGCTGTGGCCCATAGACATATACGCCTATCCTCGATTAAGGATCAAAATGCAGATGCGTTGTCACCCCTGACGACTAAGATGGAATGCACACCATACGAAACACAGCAACATTAATCAATTCTTTTTAACACGTTTTTATTAGCTTCGCGTGTATCTGTCTATGTAACGGAATATTTTAAAGTAATTTTCACCAATTTGTAGACGGCCGATTTACTTTAAAATTTTGCACTAGTATCAAGGGTCGATGACAGTAAAATAATTTAATAAACTTTATCCTAGTATCCTGATCAGTATCACTTGGATAAAATATAATAGCTTTATCTTTAGCGTGTTTCTTTAGTTTTTTTTTAAACTATAATTTATTTTAACTTCATTAACTCAAACGAAATCATTTAAACTTTCACAATGCTTTTCATTCCAAGGGAACACCTGCAGAGGTTTAATAATAAAAACATAAAACAGAGTAACCCAGACTTATGTGATTTCTTTATAACTCTGTAACAAATTTGTCAGTTTTCGTTATACTTTGTACGCTAGCCTCACACGGGCTGACTTTGTTATTTAGATATAAATAAAAATCAACATACTTTTTCGTGTCTTGGGTACGGTTGCCATATAGTATCCAAATGGAGGACAAGTATTTCCACAAGTTGTCCTCTAGTCCTCCCTCGTCTATTGAATGTTCTCCTTTTTCAAATGTTACGCGTATGACATAACTTAGATCTTTGGCCTAACAAAAACAAAGTGATTTACATACTATTTGTCAACAGTGTGCAACGGACTTACAATTTATACTGTATGAGTGTGTAAACTCACAGAGTATAATATTTAAGTAAGTAAGTATAATATTTTTTTAGAATAAGGGCGACGAACGAGCACAAACTTATACTAAGTGGATATTGTGGCCATAGATATCTACATCTGTCCTCGATTAAAAATCAAAATATAAATGTATTGTTACCTCTTAGAACTAACATCGAATGCCTCGTTACCAGTAAATAGGGTCCCCACTTCATTACACTCGTCATAAGAAACACACCTGCATTAAGCTGCTATTTTACGCTGATATTTTGTGAGAGCATGGTACTTCCCCGTCGAACCGACCCATTCATGCTGCAACCATAATATAGCTGCAGCGTGGCTTTACTATGTTAAAAATAAAAAGACATTAAATTATAATTATAAAATTACATAGATTTTATCAATATGTTAAAAAAAAAATCACAAATAAAACACAAAAAAAATGTATCGTTTTATTCATTTATATCCTCCATTATTGAAATCGTCCTTTTTGCGAAATATTACTAGTGTGTTATTTTTCATTTTTCTCCCCTAATTTTGGGTAAACTTTCATATAATTTAATTTGCCGTTAGTTGGTTTCAGTAATATTCTTTTATTTTGAAACTACGTCTGGTGTTTGATTTTTGTAAAATCGCAAAATATTTACGTAATTATTTTTCTTAACGTTACACAATCACACCGTAATGTGTATTTTTGTATAGACGCATTAAGCCTATATTATTACTATCAATAAATTTCAATACTCATATTGTACCACAAACATTTATTAATTTATATTTGTTACTCCAGCACCGGTTCCTTCTCTTCTCGCTAGTTTTCTCCGCTTGGAAGGTTGCCAAAGTATTGTATTTACCTGAAAACAAGGTGGCGTTATATTTATTTGCTTATATGTTATTTCATTGTTTTGCTTCTCTCGAAACTTATTTCAATGATTACTTGTCACTCAAACTCCTAAATTAATTTTATTACGTTCATCTCATTCATAAAATTAATAAATAAGTTTTATACATTCTTCTTAGTTGTTATTCGTAGGTAACTTTTGACAACCTTCTAATGCAGAATTAATGTATGTTTTTACTTGAAACATATTGTGTATATTGTAATATATCTCTCTATCTATCCTGTGGGGAAACTTGTGACGTAAAGAAATTATTTATATTACAAAAGAACTGTCTACGAATATTAACGCATTTAGACCAAATGGAATCATGTAAACTCCACTTCATTAAACATAAAATACTGACACTTACGTCTATCTCCATCCCCGAGTCTTGTAAATTCACCAGGAAACATTCAAAACTCTACTCACCTATTACAAGAACTAAAAGAAATAATAGACATTTATTTAAGCTTAGGATACCCTTCTCTAAATTAAAATTAGTTTCGACTAGCCAAAAGATTTATGAGCATTAACCGAATTATATAAAAATCATAGAAAACCCTGCGCAATTTAACAAACAATAAAAAATCCTTATTAATAAATGTTATTATACTTTTATTATACTTTAGTTTTTGACGATAAATAATGACAAAGAAAGAATATTTCGACTACATTGTATTTCTAATTTAAGTAATTTATATAAAATAATATTGAGTTTTGATGATATGATATTTTATAATTTATGTATAAAAGTTAGATAATGCATGAAAGGCCAGAAAGATCTTATGATATCCAAGAACTCAATAAAAACCATCACGTGTATGCCAAATTTAAAGTGCCTAAACTCAGTTAATAGGATAAACAAGTGAAAGTTTCCGAAATACATTAAGTCCATTTAGATTAAATCAAAAAGCACCTTTAAAGAGAGACGATAACAGCAAAATATCAATATACTAGCTGACCCGTGCCCACTTCGCTAGGCGTCAAACATTTTTACTTGTGATGAAATTATCTTGTGTGGTTCTTAGTACTGAGTGTTTAGGATTTATTTTCGGAATTGATTGACATTTATTGTTATTTCACATTAAAAAATATTAATAATCACAATCAAATATAGCATATGTCACTCAGGAATAATGTAGCTTTCTACGGGTGACAGAATTTTTAAAATCAAGATAACAAGATAACATGTTTTCACTAAAATTAACATCTTTCCATTGTCACTTTAAAAACACTACAAAGTTAAAAATTAAGTCTGTTTCTTTATTGTCTATCAGTTTTAATATCGGGTGTTTCCTCCTCTAGCCCTGATAACCGCTTGCATTCGATCTGGCATGCTTTGAATGATGTTTCTGACATCAACTTGCGGTTTGCTGTCCCAAGCGGCCAGCGCTGCATTTCGGAGCTCATTTAGAATTTGTGGCGATTTGGAGCTGGACTTTATCTTTCTTTTGAGCATACCCCATACATGCTCAATTGGATTTAAGTCCGGGCTACGAGCTGGCCACTGTAATTTTTGTATTCCAACCTCTTCCAGATATTCCTCTACACAATGTGCGACGTGCGGGCGTGCATTATCGTGCATGAGGAGGAATTAGTCGTGTCCAATGAATCCCGAATAAGGCATTACGTACTCCTGAAGAACTTCCTCGATGTATCGAGTAGCTGTAAGCCGATTATCGACGATGACCAACTCTGTACGTGCGTCGGAACTTACACCTCCCCATACCATTATTGAGCCTCCATGGAAACTCACAGTTTGGGTGGTGGTAATGGGTAGAAACCTCTCTCCTCTTTTTCTCCACACTCGTTCTCGACCGTCTGGAGCACGTAAAGCTATTCGACACTCATCTGTGAACAACACTCTAGCCCATTGCTCGTGGGTCCAATTGACATGTTCTCTTGCGAACTGAAGTCGGGCTACTCGGTGCTGTCTGAGAAGTTCTGGACCTCGTGCTGGTCTACGAGCTTTTAAATTCACTTCCTCCATTCGTCTTCTCACCGTAAGCTCACTAACATTAACGCCTCTTGCGATTTGGAGCCGCTGGCGTATCTCAACAGCGGTCAGGTAGCGGTTTCTCAAAATCTCCATAACAATAAAACGATCGTCCCGGGCCGATGTGCACCTTACGCCCCACTGCCTGGCCTGCGGGTGTAGCGGCCTGTCTCCTGGTATCGTTTCAGTGAATACTGCATTGAGGACCGTGGTACGTTAAGCACAATAGCAACTTCACGCTGTGTCAGCCCTTGGTCAATTAATGCTACTGCTTGTGCAACTTGTGCTGGTGTTAATGGCATTTTTATTGGCTTTAAAGCACCTTTAGTTATTGAATTAAGACACAAGATCACAATAATTGAATAACCTTACAGTAAACTTTTCACAACACACAAATTTAAAATGTGAACTTAGTCGCTCAAATGACCCGATTCAACTAAAAATTAAAGAATTCGTCATGGTGCACTTAAACATAATGAATTACCCTCTTGAACTTGAGGGTAAACATTTTTTGACATACTTGCATAACAAACATTCATCAGAAACACTTAAAGCTTTTGCTATCGCGAGATAACCGCTTGGCCAAGATTCCGTGCCGCTGAGTATATTAGTATAGATAAAAAAATCCTTGATAGGGCCATGCTGCAGCTACCTTATGGTTTTAGCATGAATGGGTCGGTTCGACCAGGGAAGGATCACGCTCTCACAGAATACCCGCGTAAAATAGTAGCTCAATGCTGCTATGTTTCATAAAATTAGTTTAGAGAACCAGAGACCCTTGTTACTTGATACGAGCCATTCCATCTTAGTCCTCAGGGGTGACAACAAATCTGCATTTTGATTTTTAACGCGGATAGATGTATATTTCTATGGGCCACGGTATCCACTTACCAGCAGGTGGGCTGTGTGTTCGCTTGTCACCCTAATTCTATAAAAAAAATCCCACGCTGAATTAAAAATCAATACATTTTTCCAATCTTAAGTAGTACCTCATATACTATTGTAAATAATAGTAGCAGTCGCTTTTAATTAGATATTTACTTAAAAGCAAGAAACGAATTAGTCTTAATCATGTAGGTCCAGTCCACCTCGATGGGAGTTCGTAGTTTAACTACAGTTTGTTTCAAAGCTGCTTACAAAGGCTTTAACTTGACTGCTTCACTACTTATACCTTTCAAATTTTAATTAAATAAATTAAATTCTTTGTAAACATACAAATGCATAATTTGTTTGTAAATTATGTTGTTGTTTTTTATAATTTTTCACTATCAACAATCTCTGTATCAAAATTCTTTTCGTCACATTTTACATTTTCGTCTCCCCTTGTTTCTTTAATAAGAATGCTACATTCGAAACAAAAAATTATCTAAAAATAAACATTTTCTATCGTCATTGTTAATGTTATTTTATTTCTATTCCTTACAAAAGCTATACTTTTGTCCTTCTCCTTATCCTTTATTAGCCCGTAACAGTCCACATGTGCCTCTCTCTTTGTGGGGTGGATTTACTTTTGGGCTTAAATCTAAGTTTTCGTAAATATTGATTATTTGTAAAATGGCTATTTAATATAATGTATTCTTTATTGTAATTATAATACATTTGTTTATAGATTTATTTACATCTAAAGAAATATATACAATATTAAAAAAAAACTATAATAAGGAAAAACTAAAACTAAAAACTTTTTTTAAATTTATTATTTTAAAGACGTCGTTGAGTTTGTCACTGAGCGACCACATCGTCCCGTTCCGGCTAAAATTTCTTAATGACTACAATCGAATAACAAAATTAAAAATAAGAATTATAGTAGGTAACAATAGTTCTGTGCAAGGAACACGCGCGTCTTTAAATAATCACACCCAAGGAATAAGTGGAACTATAAACAATCACACCTATTCCATACACAGCATCAAGTCTGTTAGCTTGACCAGCAGTTTAGCCTCCTCCGATATCGGATAAGCCAAATACTGTTCAAGGTGCCAATGTGACAAGTCCTATCAAGATATCACTACCAAAATATAACATTCTAATTACTTCATTCCGGACACATTCTATTAAAATATGTTGTACATCTTCAACTATTCCGCATACGTTGCAATTTGGTGATGGCACTTTTTTCATTAAAAAGCAAACTTGTTCGATGGAATATGTCCCGAACGTAATCTAAAAATAGATCTTTTTTATTAACATTTTTGGCTTGGATGCTTGACCTTTAAGCCATGTTTTCATTTATCTCAGTATCAAGTGATAACAATCCTTTATAGAACACTGCTTCACAATATGTTGATGCGTAACATTCCGTAGTTTTTGGGAGATTTTGACGGCAACTTGAGCCAGCAGACAGTTCGCGATAGTATATTAAGGTGCCTAAGTAAACAGACACCTTATCTTGAGATTCACATCACCATTGGAGCACTTTTTTCACCGTTTTTACTAATAGTTCTGATGCACAGACATTTAATACACAAAATCGCACCACTTTTACATATCAAATTCCAATTCAAACCATTATTTAAACAATAATATAGGAGCATTAATCCGCTGCCGGTCAAGTTCCCGCCATAACCCGAATAGAAATTTGGAGTTTCTGTTCAGTAGTCTATTAACTTAAATTATAATACAGTCCTACTGGCGGTATAGCGCCAAGAACCGTGGCTGCATTTTCTCGCTGAATGGCTATAATTAGCCTTTGAACGAGAAAAGAACCAGCCCTCTTATCACCAGCTGCGACGAACAGTCGCGGATACAGTTCCTTTAGGAACTGCACCTCACGTGGACCCCACGGACCGATAGTCTCTACAGCAAATGCCACAATTATGTAGTCATCTCTCAGATACTCATATTTGCGCCACTTAGTTCAGCTGCCTCTGATGTCGCCCCGGCTCTAAACGAGGTACCCCTGAGATGAGAGGCTGCCGTGTCTACGGAAGTAGCATACCACACTATGGCTTTACCTCTCTCCCAAAAGACCAAAGTCATACCGTCGAGTCTCCTGTTATCGTCTCTAAATATATTATAATTAAAAAATAACAGAAATACGTTTAATACTAAATAATTTAATCGTAATGTGTCTACTAGACTGGTGTTCTAGTCAGAATGTATCGCCGGGAATGATATAATATGTTAAAGCACCTCAGTGCAATGATACAATAATGCTAATCACGTCCTGTGGTCGCAGGTGACACTAAACCGTAGCGCAACACGGAATCTTGATGCCAACGCTAAGCACTAACATTAGGACAATCATCTTCTAGCTGCCTTGGTAGGTAATGCTTAATGTGCATAATTTATTTAATTTGTGCTTGTTAGTTTGGTTGTACCGTGTAATGGCGGTGTAAGAATATCTACGACGCCATATCGTCCCGTCAATATGTGTTGTAAATAGAATATCATTCGACATATAGAAATTTTGATTTGTGGCGGAAACTTCAGTCACCGCTGCCTTCATCTGTTAATTTTATATACATAATGTTGTTTTAAAGATGTTTTAATGCTATCTATATATTTTTATAGAATAAGGATGACGAACAAGCACACAATCTACCTGATGGTAAGTGCATGGTCTTAACTCATAGACATCTACATCTATCTTCGATTAATAATTGAAATGCAGAATGCGTTTTCACCCCTTAGGACTAAGAGGGAACGCCTCGTTACCAGTGAAAAGGTTCTCCGGTTCTCAGCACTCACGACATAACACAGCACTATTAAGCTGTTATTTCACGCTGGTATAATGCGAGAGGAACTCTACGCTCACTGTACGAAACATAGCAGTATTAAGCTGCTATTTCACGGTGGTGTAAGAACGTGGCTCCTCCTCGACCGAACCCACCCATTCGTGCTGTAGCACGAATGGGTCAGCTCGGTACCATAATATAGCTGCAGCGTGGCTGTTGAAATATAAAATACCATTCACAAAATAACAAATCAAAAATCTTGACTTATTAACAAAATGCCAAATCTTCAAACTTAAACTAATTCCTATTTAATATATTAATCCGATGCATAAATAAATTACAACAACACCACTAACACTACACAAATATTTGTTTAACAAACGTTACGTAGATAACATTAAATTTATTAAATGTTTTATGTATAAAAAGTTTTTGGAAATGCTGAGTCCTCGTTAAAATTTAATGCATAAGCACTTAATTATATAAATAATAAATTACACTATATCCTCGATTGCAGACAAAAACTCTTAACTTTTATAAATATTCACAATAATGAACAAACGACAACATGTTTACGGTTGGTATAGAACAGTGTTCATAAATAAAAAAACAATCGCCGCGAGATTCGGCAAACTACGTGACAGCGTGAATAATGTGTTATCACGATATTAACCGTCGTCGACTCAAGACTGGCCGAAAATGCCGCGAGATATAAATACCTCTAAAAAATCTAAAAAGCGATGATTTATTTAAAGTCTGCGTAGATCCCTTATCTGCCACCTTGCGTTATCTCATTGCGTGTTTCCTAAATAATTAATGCAATATAGGGCATCGATTGTAAGGTGACTGAGGGCGCGGGGCGGCGCTTGGGGTGCGGGGGTGCGCGCGGCGCACGCACCCCATTGGCTGTCAAGCCTGCGTGAGTGCGTACTCCCCCTACCGCGTGCGTATGCCTTCGCGCGCCGTTCAGTCACAGTCCGACCGTTGCGCTAGACAGACGTGTCGCTCTTAGCGCCAAGTGACGTACGTGTGCCCGCTCTTATCAACATAGTTGGTTTCTTTTAAATTGGGACTAAATTATCTGTCCATATGGTTCATCTCGTAGATATATTACGTTCGGCGAAAGTTGAATATCCGCCGCCTATTATTGTAAGTAAATAAAGCAATTGTAATTCAAAAAGTGACGCGTATAATTTTTGTTTTCGAGTTTATACACTTTTTATTTTTTCTCTTTTCTTTGTTTTCAGAAAGTTGGGAGCTGTTCTTTTGAGTTTATTATTGTATCGACCTGACAAAATTGTTCTGGATTAATAGTTCCTTGAAATAAATATTGTTTTTATACTTTCAAGCGAAAAAATATATAAATAAAATTTAACTCTTATCAAGATTTATAAAAAAAAATCGCAAACTTTTCCAATTTATTTTTATGCATCACAATATAACGCTGTTGATAAATATTCCTATTTACTTTTTTATATTTATTATAATGTTTGCTGTTATATCGTAAGTTTCATTAAAACAAAATTTAACTTCTTAAGTTTTTAATAAATATGAAAATGAATAATATTTTTGGAAACTTCATTATTCTTGTTATTATTATGATTGGACATCAATTATTTTTGAAAGATGTTATTAAATAAATATTGCACGTTATTATTATGTTTTTATTTATACCTTTTATTTCCGTCTATTTATTTTAACTTTTAATTTCAAATGGTTACTTTAATATCATATAACTATAACTTTGTACATAGAAACAGGGGATTAGCTATAATTATATTAATTTATCTAAACATGTAGTGCGGATTACTATTTTGAACAAAGTAATTTAAATCTTCACTATCGTTACATTGAATTTTTACAACAATTACACATTCATTCAAAATCATTTCATAGCTATAGGTACAACTTTTTACCAAAGCTGCGCAAACTTTTGCTGTTGAATATTATATAGTTTTAAACTTTTGTTTTCTTAGAATTATTGATATGCATTACCAAGGCGGTATTTTAAATGATTACAACTATAAAATAAATATGTCACATAAGGTTTCTTCTATATTAACTGCGATAAAAAATACGGAGCTAAAAACTTTTTTTGCAAAATCTAATGACAATATATTTCTATCGTTAGTCAATCTTTACCCGAGACCTTAAAATATTTTTTTTTAAATGTTTTACACTGTTCTGTATTTATGAACAGTCCACGTTACTAATTTGCAAAATTAACATATAACTAAAGTAATGCTTTGTAAGAACGTTTCGTAAAACAAGTCTCTTTCTTATAGCCAAGTTAAAACATGGTATGTTATTGTATAACTTTTTAAAGCTAAATGTTGTTTGTAGTATTGTTCATACCAAAAATAAAAAGTTTGATAAAAGTATATATTACTCAACAATCATTTATGCGTAATTTCAAAATCAAATTAAGTTTAATTAAGATAAAACTTATTAGTACATTATTTAATTTAATAATATATTAACTAAAACCGTTACGAACTCTAGTTTTTTTTTAAATATATTGAGAACAAAACGGGTAACGTTTTATTCAATCACATAATATAACTAAATGCAAAACAGTCAGAAAATACGATTGTTGATATAGTTTAAATCAGTATTTACTTTAAATCACTCTTTTTTGCTTAAATATATAACGCAAATAATTTTAAATGTAAAAGTAGGAATAACAAAAGAGTTATGAAATTTCTTACAAGTCTTGTTGATAGTTTAACGATAATCCAACCCAAAAACAATAACTTAAAATATAACGATATCGCTTGCAACAGCCCTATTACACAACACCCTATTATAGAGATATCGCAATGTGTTATGGATTCCAAAACTGTAGGGTCAGTCGTAAGCACAACATAAAAAGTTTTATCATGCCACCAGTTACCCGTCGTGAAACTTGTATAAGAATTTTCCATCCACGCCCCATTACTCTGTATAGACGGAGACTCCATTTTTTATAAGTTTCGGGTTAAGAGTTAGGCGCTGATGATAGTCTGGACGACAAAGTTACTTTTAGTTTGTCTCAATATGGGTCGGCGTGCATATTTACTTCGAAAATCAATGTAACAATATTAAAAGTAGCGAATTATATAGTGAGGTTGCTATCTCTTTTGAAAGTTATACGTGAGTCAAGCTAATTTATTTAGTCCGGTATTTTTCTTTATTTGCGGTGTCATAAAAATAATTTCCAAATTTGAAAATAGTTCACTGTAACGTGTTATCAATTTAACGTGTAACTCTATTATAGTTCCAGTAAGAATTGTTCGGCTCGACCGGGTAAGGATCACAAACTCACAGAACACCAGCGTAAAATAACAAAACGAAGCTGCTGTGTTTTGAGTGTAGAGACCCCTTTTTGGTATCGAGGCATTCTATCTTAGTAATCAGGAGTTACAACGCATCTACATTTTAACTCTAAATCCAGGATATATGTAGGTGTCTATAGACCACATAATTCTCTTAACATCAGGTGGCCTGCGTGCTCGTTTATCTTATTCTATGAAAAAGGTATTTCAAAGCTATAGCAACTGATAGCTGCAATCTTCGAAGATTGGGAATACTCACCAGAGCGCAGTTAGATTGGTGAATGCACAAAGGCGATGTGCTATTCATAACTTGAATACTCACCTTTCTTCCACTTAACGCACCCTCTTTATTAATGAACGACGCTCTACTGATAGAAATTTTAACATAAGTCTCCGCCTTAGATTGCCTCACAGGGGGGAATACGCTTGGCAGGAAGTTGACAACTGCAAGTTTTTTATTATTCAGTTTTAATTAAACTATTTTTACGGATTTTATCGCATATATAAACTTATTTTATATTCCCGGACGTTTCGGGCACTTTACAGCACCCATGGTCACGAGGGGACCGAGTTGTTTGACGGACCGTTTTCGCGTAAACATATGAAATCATTATTTTCATTTGTTACCAAGAAGATGCTTCCGTCCTTCACCTGTTTCAGTTTTCTGCTGTTGCGTCTTCAATACCCACGGAGTAATATAAGGCAGTGGATTTTATTACGCCGCCACTACACGGTGAAGATTGTAATAAATATTAATATGATATCTGTTGTAATCTTCTACCAGGCTTTGGAAATAATGCATTTTTTTTTGTAATTTTCTTTAATATTAATACACCCCTAATATTAAGGATTGCAAAGGATGGATTTACGGCACTGACTTATGGCATTCTCTACCAGTCAACCCTTTTTGGTCATCTGTGGATTAAATTGTATTATATTTTACGTTAAAGAAAAGCTATACTGAACAGTTTTTCATTAAAGTTTTCTCTTTATTGATCCGTCAACGGTTCTTATTTCAAGGTTCATAAAAGTTACCGCTTTGTCGACCCGTGCTTTTTTATATTCATAATCAGACCAGAGTTTCTTTCCAGTCTGGCTGCAAAGTCGCTCTTTGTCTTAAATTCTTTTAGTTCACAAAACCGACGCCCTGTAGCCTCAAGCCAGTTATTTTATCAAATTACGAACTTAATAAATTCTGTTTTGATTCTGGATTGGCCACGGATTCGTAATTTATGATCGGTTTTACTTTCCAACAAAAGCTAATAATTTGTTTCGAAAATTTCTCGGTTGGAACCGCAACGACCTGTGAACTTTATTAATTTAACATTACGTGTTAATTTTGCGTGTTTGACTTTTGGTCACGGTTCAGTTATTATATCTTGTGTGCACAGGAAATTAACCAATTACAGACTTTTACATTTTTATTAACATAAACGACGGAGAAATTATTTTGAGCTTCATTAAAATTTTGATGGCGCTTTCGGTCACAACTTAATTTAGTTTTCATATTTTGAATTTGAATAAAAAATATAAGAAGTAAGTCTTTATTGAAGTAATTAAAACTTTAACTACCTAAAATTACTCAATAAAGGTATTTCTTACAAGTAGGAAAATTTCAACGCTTTAGACGTACAGATATCTAAAAGCATTGACTTAACTTGGAATATACTAAAATATTCATAATTCTACGTATCTGCTATATCGTAATCTATGTATGACCTCATTCTATCATCCAGTTTTATTTCCGTGTCCATTAGCGTTTACATAAACGAGTACGTATGTAGATATACCCACTATAAATAAAAGTCAATAATTACTTTAACAGCCAAAACGATAATTCTTTTTGATATGTTGGTGCTTCCGTTCCTAAGCAACTAAATGTCACGCTGACAATTTTCGCTGTCATCCTCACGTCGGACAAGACACCCCTGACCACGTGAACTGTTTATCTAAGTTGAGAGGTGCGACAACTTACATTGAGTTTCACGTTCCGTGGTATGTCCATAAATAGTATTATTGTATTGACAATACACAGGAAAATAAACAAAGAAACATATTTCATAATAACATTGGATTAAAAGCTTAAAAAGTAAGTGTATTAAATTGTTGACGTAACAATTTTATGTACTTTAATATTATAATCTGATTACCTGCGCGTATTTAACAATAGTCATCAAATAAAATGAAAAACTTAGTATAGGAGACAAACTTTATTTTATGTATTTTACAGAATATCGCTTAAATCATTAGCATACGCATAAAAACTTAATGCTTGTGCATTTTATACTAGTTGATTTTCTAGTAAAAATCCAACAAATATTTAAAACCGATTTTAGAGAAGTGGAGATGGCTAAGATGGAATGCTTCGCTACCAGTAAAAAAGGCCTCCGGTTCTTTTCACTGACCTGATATGAAATAATGTAAGCTGCTTTATTACGCTGGTATTTTGTGCGAGTTTTTTTTAATACAATAAGATTAACAAACGAACACAGTTAACTTGATGGTAAGTTTAAAAATGCAGAAACCTTTGTCACCCCTGAAAACTGAGATGGAATGCCTCATCATCAGTAAAAGGGTATCCGGTTCTTTACACTCACCATGCAAAACACGAGCACGATTCTGCTATTTCACAATGATATTCTGTGAGAGTGTGGTCCTACCCTAGTCAAACAGACCCATTCGTGCTGCAGCTGTGTATAACTAACGTAGCTGCAGCGTGGCTCTAATACATAAAAATGCATTATTATAACAACGTTTAATACATTGTTATATTCATGCATTCTTCTAATATTTTTATAATAGATTAAGGTTACCTCACTATTTCTCACTAAACTATAAAACATCTCGCTACTTCTAGATAAGGCAACTAAGACAAAATTAAACTTGTTTTAATATAATAGACCCACAAAACATAAGTAATATGATATGTAGCGTGTAACCGAATAAATACACCGGTTATTTCGATACAAACAGTCTCGCGTATGAACTGAAGTGACTAAATGTGACACACACGAGTCTACGTGAAAACGCTCGTTAACGGGCAACATTAGTGTAGCTTTAGTAATAGTGATAAATTATTCCACTGCTAACGGATAGGGATCTACAAATGTTAGTAATTGGAGCACATGTCGCGTCGCGGGCTCGTCTCTATAATCAAGAACTGGACATTTCCGTTCATTATTTTTTCTACTTGGACGGACATGGTGTAAACAGATTTCTTTACACTGCCTGTAAAAATGTTTGCAGTGTTTTGTTTCGATAATGTTTTATATAGTAAAGTAGATATGGTAATATTTTTAAAGAATATTTAAATTAATAATAATGTCCTCCAGATCGTATTTCGGTCACAGTCTCAACGCAAATTATTCATCTGCAGGATAGGATTACAATGCTCGAAAGTATACACAAGTACAAGTGAAATCTCTTTTTTTTATCGTGGGAAATCTTCAGGGATACCTTCTACTGCGGGGGCACCAGAAAGGTTATGGCGGACTCACAAAGGCTCCACACAGTAATTAAACACTGGCAGAAGTAATATTAACTTTAAATAAAGAGTAAAAACTGAATTATAAGAACTAAATGGAATAATTTCACATCCTGAAGTCAACGCTAAGGCATAGTATATGTATAGAAGTATCTACGTTCCTAGTTCCTTAAAGTAGGCTTTTACTATCTATTAAAAGTTATTTTTATCACTTAGTGTAGGTAAGGAATTTAAAAATCTCAATGTTGTCTAAATCGTTCAAACTTTAAAATGGAACCTTCCCTGAAATATAATCTATTTAATAAAAAAGGACTACCAAAATCAATACACGATTGACGAAGATATCGCGTAACATAAATACAAAAAAAACTTACAGTCGAATTATAAATCTCTCCCTTTGTTTAAGTCAGCCTAAAGAATATGTTACGGTAAAATTAATAAATAGATGGTTGAAATTTGGCATATATTTTAATTAACATTTGTGTATCTGCAAAAACTATGTCAAAATATCTAAGTACATCACAAACAGGAAAGATTGAAAGAAAATAATCAAAATTGCTATAGTTTTCAGTAAAATTTTATATATAATTTTCGAATCATATCGGAAAAAATCTCTAAAAATACTGTCATCCAACATTTAAAAGGGAAGGAAAATGTTTTATGTCAAAAATAAATAAATATTAAATCACAATACACATTAAAATGTTAGTTCTAACAATTTGAGAACTTTCACAGACAACCTCGAGTTTAAACTCAAGCTTAACAATGTCGAAATTTGAGTCTAGGGCATACTGGCTTAGATATTACCAATGTTACACGAGTTTTGATATTGTGGAGTTAGAGTTTAAAGTCGAAATTGTCACTGAATACCGGTCTAAGATGCTATGCTTTGAACTTAATATTGCAACACGTAGTTTCTTAAACATTGTTCGTATTGTTTATGTGGAAAATTTCGAAACAGCTATTCAAACATAATAAAGTAAAACTGACGAAAATATATGGACACTGTTTCTTTAACGTCAAGTGAAGTAAAAGTAAAGTTACATTCTACAGACGTCCCACGGCTGGACACAGACCTTCTCTCATTTTTTAGATGGTCATTACGTATTGACGGACTTCACATTATTCGAAATATTTTTTAATTTCACAGACATGCATGTTTCCTCACGATGGTTTCCTTCAACACGTGGTAAATTATGATCATGTAAGTGTTAATTGCAATTTTAAGTACCGATTTGAAGTCAAAACAGCGCATAAAATATTCGGAGGAATTTCGCCGCATCTTTTCACTTTATAACAATGAAGAAAAATTCACCATTACAAGAAGTGCACCCACAGTGCATCCCAGAAAATAATATATTGCACTGAGACGCGGTACATAGTTTATGGTCTATCCTCGTTCCATTATGGAAGGAAGCTGTGAATTTACCTTTTATGTAAATGTAAAATGTATGAGACGCAAGTAGTAGGTACTAATATACGAGAGCCTTTATCCTTTTTACGATTAGGTACGCTTGTCCGTGCGTCAGCACTGGAGCTATTTGGAAAAATAGAATGCTATGCTATTTTTCATACGTAATACGCAGACCAAAATAGAATGCACTAAAACGAAACTTTAATACAGTTGTGTAAATATTACGCTGCAAAGGCACTTTCTTTAATTGGATAAGGGTGACAAGCGAGCACACAGTCCGTGATGTAATTGGTTTCTGTGGCCCATAGACATCTACATCGGTGATGGTAAGTGGTTTCTGTGGCCCATAGACATCTACATCTATCCTCGTTTGCAAATCAAAATGCAGATGCGTTGTCAGCCGTGAGGACTAAGATGGAATGCCTCTTTTCCAGTAAAAAGGGTCTCCGGTTCTCTACACTCACCATACGAAACACAGCAGCATTAAGCTGCTATTTTACGCTGATATTCTGTGAGAGCGTGGTCATACCCCGGTCGAGCGAACCCATTCGTGCTACAACTTTACAATTAATATAGCTGCAGCATGGCTCTACCACGTTTAAAAACTTATTACAATCAAAACAATCATTATTGTTAAGCGCATATTTGTGTCGGTTCAATTCGCAAAGGAATTAAGACATGAACGACAGTCGATCAATTAGAGTACATTAGTGAATATAACTTCTATTAGTTTTACTATAAAATCAGTAGTGTTTTTGAATTTTTGATTCTGAACAATTATGGAATAATAATAATAGATGCTCTATTTTATTCTTAAACAACAGGAAATGAAAAATATTTTTAAAGCACATTTTTTTTTGCTTTAAATAACGTTACCACACACTAGGATTTTTTTCTCCATCGTGGAAGCAGTTTACATACATAAATTGCACAAATACAAACATCCAGACCCGAAACAATTATTTGTGGGCTATTATACAAATATTTTTTCCGTACGGGATTCGCGCCACGGAGTCGTCAAATTGCTATAAATAGCACTTTAATGTGTACTGTGACTTTAACTTTTTTATGTAAAATAGTTTTCTTTTTTTTTAAATGTAACAGTAACAGCATTTTTAGAGATTTTTTCCAATATGATTCTAAAATTATATATAAAAATAAATATATATCTTTCTTACCTCTACGTTTGTGATGTTTTATCTATACATTTTTTATTTTGCTGATACTGTGAGAGAAAATTTAAACACAAAATGTTAAATAAAATACAGTAATGTATACTTAATGAAATGTTTAGAATAACTATGCCGAATTTCAATTATCTACTTAGAAAATTCTCTAAAAAACTTATATAGCAGACAGACAAAAATAGCGATCACGACACAAAGAGATATTATAAAGGTTCCACTTTGCTAATTTTAGCACAAAACAAAAGAACTAAGTTAGGAAACATCACAATTTGTTTATTTACATTATTGTTAATATTACAATGTTAATGTAATAATATTGTTCAACAACCAGAACATAATAATTATTTTGAACGAAAATGAATTCTGTACACGTTACTTCTGTAATCTCCGTAGAGGAAGAGGGTGATTAATTCATTTTGATTCTACACGTGGGTGCGTGGAGTGGAGTATTTTCGACTAAAACAAAAATTAAATACGAACAAGCAACGTAAATATGGGAGCTTTTATTTACTTTACAAAATAAAGCATACAATAAATAATATCTTAACTATTGTTTGTTCGGGCAAATTTACTTTGGTAATAACAATGTACGATAATAGGCTCGTAGATGAGTTTAACGAGGATAAAGTTATATTTATGTTTCGTTTTCTTTTCTCTCGCTTGAAAATTTTAAGTTTATGCATTATGTAAAAGTTTGAAAAATATATTAACGGCCAATTTAAGTCCCACGGGTAGGTACAGGGCTCTTTAATAAGGTTTTGGAAAAGTGTTGTATACTCTTTTCCAAAAACCTTATTAAAGAGATTTTATTAGAAAAGTGTGAACATGTCAAAGGACTTCACATATTCTAGATATTTTGTTTTGATCGGACATAACGTTCACGCCGCAGCTCTATCGAGTTCTTTTTTAAATTAAAACTGCAGCACGAAAATGGGTCGACTCAACCGGGGTAGAACAATACTGTCACAGTATACCAACGGAAACCAGCAGCATATAGCTGCTGTGTTTTGTATGGTGAGTGTAGAGAACCGGAGACCCTTTTACTGGAAATTAGGCATTCCATCTTAGTCCTCAGGGGTGACAACGCATCTGCATTTTGATTTTTAATTAAGGAAAAATGTAGATGCCTATGGGCCACTGCTATCACTTAGCATCAGGTGGACTGTGTGCTCGCTTGTCTTCCTATAAAAAAAAGAAACATGCATTTTTCTTTACGATATATTAGATTGCTGTCGAACACGTACCAAATTGGCACTTCCAATCGAAATTAACAATTTCAGTGGTGCCGGCGGGAATCGGACTCTTATCTCCTGAGCTGTTTTCATATTTTTTTTAAATATATAATATTCATTTAATGACACAAATAAATATACATTTAATGGCACAAATCAGTCTTTTAAAGAATAAGGGTGACAAACGAGCGCACAGTAAACCTGATGGTAATTGGATGCTGTGGCCCATAGACATCTACATTTACCCTCGATTAAGAATCAAAATTTAGATGCGTTGTCACCCCTGAGGACTAAGATGAAATGCTTCTTTCCAGTAAAAAGGGTCTCCGGTTCTCTACACTCGCCGTACGAAACACAGCAGCATTAAGCTGCTATTTTACGCTGGTATTCTGTGAGAGCGTGGTCCTACCTCGGTCGCGCCACAACCATTATATAGCTGCAGCGTGGCTCTACTACGTTTTCTCCAAGTCACGCAAACTAGAACAAATTCAAAACTGAAAACAAAGATATTATCTAAAGATAATACATTCTTGGTACTGTTATTTTTAAATACACAGATACTATTTTCTCGATAGAAAAAAAACCCACAAATTTACCTTTGTTATTGGGCTGTTTTTTTCTGTTCTTAATAGGTTGCGGATTTTGAATTTCTAACTCACAATTACTAAACAATAACAACAACTGATTGCGTACTGTCTCGATTTTTTTTAATTTCCTTTGTGATGTCCTTAAATATGTTTTAAAATTGCTTTAATTTACGAGATATTCCATTAAAATTATTTTGGCGCATACATCATTTTTATTACGCTAAACACACGGTCGTCCTTCTCAGAGTCGAACTACGTGAATGCCGAGTTTCGGAAAATAATAAAAATATTATGTAGTATGAGTGCGGAGCAAGGGGTGGTTGAGATATGCGCGGGAAATCTTATATTTTTCTGTCCATGCGAGCGCTCTAAAGACCTTAATCTTAACCTTTATACTCTCCAGCGAATGAAGTTCACATCATTAGCGTCTGATAGCTGTTGTAAGTGTCGATTTGAGAATAAATTATCTCTTATTTTTGTCCTAGTCATTTCACCGGGAATTTTAAAATTATATTGTCTCGCGTCGTGGCGGTGTAAGAATATCCACTACCCCATACCGTCCCGCGGGTGTCGTAAGAGCCAACACGGAACAGCGGTTACGTAAACGACTGCCAACCGTGGCAACATTGGCAAATATCCCCCTACGAGGCAATCTATTTTGGACACCTATGTATACCAGTTGACTTGATAGACTGTAGTGAATTAATTGTTCAAAAAAACTACGTTTTGTAATGCAACAAAATTATTATTCAACAAGTCCATCATCATCAACATTCATCATTACAGCCCTTCACAAGTCCATAGCGCAATTTAAATAATTTATCAGTGAAGAAGAAAAAGGTGTTATCGATACGTATTGGCAACAGAGACGTACTCTGAGTAGAAAACGGTTGTTGTTATGAATAAATTGGACCCGCCGTGTAAGTATGCCTTCACTCAACACTAGTGTAAAATTTAATTCTAAACAAAAAGTAATATAATTTTTTATTTGTCTGATAGTTGTACCAGCACTGCTGTGTTCCGATGGCATTCCATTTTAGTCCTCAGTTGTTTCGACGCATCTGTAAGCCTTCTTTATGTTAAGTTGATTGTAGCTGTCGATAGACTGCTGTAGCCGCTTACCACCAGGTGGGCTGTAAGATCTTTTGTCAATTCCATTTAATAAAAAAAAAGGACCGCTTCGTCTTTCGTAACGCGTACAGCAAGGAGTGGAACAATTTGCTGGAATTTTACTTTTCATCCATTTACAATCTGAGTGTCTTCGAGGCAAAAGTCAGTAGACTTTTTTCAAGCCAAGACAGTGCGATTTACCGTCTAGGGTTTCATCGCCACTTACTACAAGATGTAATTGCAGTCAAGCAGTGGCTTGTAATTAAAAAACTTCTCTTAAGAATTTAAGTTTGCGAATATTAAATAAAAGTATTGAAATAAAATGCCTGCAAAATATTTTACTTATTTCAAAAACGTTTTAGTCTTAAATTAAGAAGCAAAACCAACTAAAAAAGGAATTTTCATAATAGGATCAGGCGATAAAGCAAGCTTCGCTTACAGAAACAATTCTGCAAGACTTTAGGTAAAATGAAACGAAATTACTTGGTTCATTTATCAGCTGAAATAGAGGGAAAGAGACGGAAACATATGCGCCTTGCAGTGGGCGGGGCGGCCGCCAGCTAGCTCTGGCTTTAGGTATAAACATTATGTATGTACTGGACTATTTACTTAGGCTGTGTTAAAGCAAATTAATGCAACGATTAGTCAGCTTAGAATGGAAAATGTTTTTAAATCATAAATTAGATATTACATCGAATTAAGAAGCCGTATTTTATATATAACTTGAGAATTGCGGTAGGTTGTTATTTCCTTTTCTTCTGTTTAAACAGACTACTACTCGTGTGACGATTGCAAGAACCAGTTTGGGTGACCAGAGTTGCTGTCAGAAGTAGAGTAGTGATCAGAATGTCTGACCGCGACATCGTTTGTCTTGGATGTTAATTAAAGCAGAACCCACTATTGGTTCAAATTAAAAAATAAATTGATTTTTCGTATCTAGACATACAAAATTGTCCCCATGTATCCCCAGCTTACCACATAAATCGAATACATGTGTTTTAGAATGAGAATGAGGACTTCTATATTAGTTCATTCGCCAGCGTCATAATATACCGAGCATTTTTACGAAACGTAATGCAATTTGTGAGGGATTCTCTGTAGAACTAATATAATATAAAAGTACAGGAAATAAATAGAAAAAAGGTATAGCTTACTGTATTAGATTTTTTTTAATAATAATACATCTCGACATACATTTTTAGCCGGTGGATGTACTGCTTGCTTGTACTGGTGATTTGGTGATAAAAATAGATTAGAGACTGGCACCAACCAAAATAGACTACTTAGCAGAAATGGAGACCCACAAACACAAATTGATTTGATTTGATTGATTTTGTGATAAATAAAAAATGCATTATCAAGTTTTTATAACATATAAACTAATAATATGAAAATAGTATAGTTAATTATAAAATAATATAGTAGCTCGAGTAGGTCAGCTTGACCCGGGAAAAACCACGTCCTTACAGAATACCAGAGTCGCATACATATCATAATTCTGCTAAGATTTGTGTGTGTACCGAAAACGAGGTATTCTATCTTATTCCCCAGGTGTGATAACGCGTCTGCTCATTTAATGAAATTTAAGAATTGAATAAAGAAATGATAAGGTATCTGAATTTTTATTCTTAGTCGGAATAGTAATATATCCTATATTTGATGATGTAGATGGACATGCTGTTTTGAAACTGAAAACAATTGTGACGTTGTTTATTTTATTATATTATCATATAATAAAGAGAAGAAAGGTAATTTTTTTTTTCCTAAAAATATCCAGCTTGCGTTGCATTTTGCTAACTGAAGAACTAGGCCACTTGTAATGAGGAGCAGCATTACTTGGCACAGAGCCAACAACAGTGAAGGAAACGTTTGAACGAAATAAATATAATACACTTAGAAAATCTCATATCAGCGGTAAACCTAAAATATTCAATGATGTAGATTTTATAAATAAAAATCTTAAGTAACCTATTAATTTCGGCAGGAAGTAAGTTACGTAGAAAATGTCTTAATGAAACACCAATGATGTGGTACAGGGAGTACTCTGCGGTTTAGTCGCCGTCTCTATTTTCAAACCAACACTCTGCGCCATTAGAGTGTCGACCGCAGTGAAAATTGATGTCGGTAACGCGTGATTCGGGTGTCGCTTATTTAGATTGGGACAATTCGTTAGATTCTGGTATTCGACTCAACGGATGTTTTGTATTCTTCATTGCAGTGAAAACTCCTTTGGGCACGTTCTTTCTAAACAAAGAACGAAAGTGAACCGTCACGCTCGGGTCGGTGACGCTGAATCGGGTTTACTCGGCTCCACTCTTCATCAAGCGCGCTCTGAATCGTCTATACTCAGCTCCAGTTATCAGTGACGTTGACTGTCTGACAAGGGGTCCATCATTCCAATAATAACGTTTGTACCTATATAATTGTATAATTGTAGCACGAATGGGTTGGCTCGACCGGGGAAGGACCACGCTCTCACAGAATACCAGCGTAAAATAGCAGCTTAATGCTACTGTGTTTCGTATGGTGAGTATAGAGAACCGGAGACCCTTTTTACTGGAAAAGAGGCATTCCATCTTAGTCCTCACGGCTGACAACCTATCTGCATTTTGATTCGCAAACGAGGATAGATTTAGATGTCTAAGGGCCACAGCAACCACTTAACATAAAGTGGACTGCGTGCTCGCTTGTCATCCTTATCACATTAAAAAAACATTTTTAAATTACCTACATACAGGTAACTGTAACGATACTGATCCTCAGTAATGTATGTATTTTAATAGTAAGTTAAGAAATCAATCGTGTGCTGAATGGTAACGTTTTCTGAATAAAAAAAAAATTTGGTCATGGCGACCAGACTCAACGGAGTCTAGCCCTCTGCGCACGACAGAATCTGAGTGTTCGAGAGTGTGTGCGAGTACAGATGCACTTAAAGTTAAAAGTAAAGTTACAGCGTATATATTTCCTACTGCTGGGCACAGGCCTCCTCTCACTTTTGAGAGGGTTTTAGGGCAAGGAAATGTTCGCCACGCTGCCCCAATGCGTGTTGGCGGGCTTCACATGTCTTTGAAATATATTTTTCTATTTCTTAGACATGAAGGTTTCCTAACGATGTTTTCCTTCATAGCGGAGAACGTGGTAAATCAGCACTTAAAATTGCAATTAACAATTTCATTGGTGCCGGCGGGGATCGAATCTGGTTTGCTCGCGTACTGTGAAATTTACAGCGAGCGCTAAGCTCCTGAGCTGCCACGGCTTTTTAGGTGCACTTAATAAGTCCCATTTGATCATTTAATAAGTCCCATATGTCTAGTGATATGGTTTAATTACACAAATTGACCAACGAACTTACAGTCCACCTGATGGTAAGTGGGTACCGTAGCCCATTGATATCTGAAAACAAAGAAGATGGAATACCTCACAGCCTGTGAGTAAACTGGCTCTAAAATTTTCTTTCTATATCAGATTTAGTTTAAAGAAGTTGTAAACGTTTAAGTAATTGCTTATATAAGCTTGAGTATCAAAGGTTTTCATTTAGTAGACCATTTAGATTCAATATTTATTACGACCGCACATAACGTTTATGAAATAAATTTAATAGTATACTGGCGATCCGCCCCGGCTCTGCACGGGTGATTTTTGGATTGCGACAGCAGCGCCACCTACTGGGTCCAACTATATCTAAGGACCATTTAGGTGACTGATAAGTATTTCATATTTTTTTATCAAAATCGTTAATAATAAAGAGATCAATGCAGTTACGAATTTTTTAGCAGTCATCAAAAAGTAATTGATCCTCAATTCGACTGTATTTGTGTACGTATTTTAATTTGCTCACTACAACCTATCAAAGTCTTCTACTGAATATAGGCCTCCCCATATATCGCCTCAAAAAGGAGGATATTTGTACTCGATATCTTCGCCAATTTTAAACCGAAATTAATGATTCCCTTTTAATGAGAGCTTACTCCTTTCTAAAAGGCCGGCAACGCACCTGCAATTCTCCTGGTGTTGCAGTTGTTCATGGGCGGCAGTAATCACTTACCATCATGTGAGCCGTATGCTCGTTTGCCCCCTCTCCTATAAAAAAATGAAATTAGCTACACCTAAAAGGTGGTCCATTTATATTTAAAGAAAAATAGAGGATGAAGGTTTTAATGTAACTATTTACGGCACAGACATAATATAGACAAAATTCTAGTTGTACTTTATGTTGCTTAGTTCACTTAAATTATTCAAACAATCAAACTTAAAAAACTGAAGACCGAGTTAAAAAAAAACTAAAAAGAATAGAATAATTTTCACATTATTTAATAGCTTCTGAATTCGGTGCTAAGACAAACTGTCAGCAAATTAAAGCCCCGACTTCAGTTCATTTCATTTTGGTATTTGTTTCATAGACCGCATTAATTATAATGAGCTCACTTTTTGTTTGCTTTTTATTTCGGCTTGCATTTTCCACAACTTAGCTCTCGCTCCTAGCTAACGAGAACGGGTCGAAAGGTTAAAAGGACTCACGATTAAGACCTAAAATATAGAGGTCGACGATTCGTCTATTGTCATAAATTTGGCACTGGCGTCTTCTTTTCAGGTACTAGGATTACATAGATGGTTATATTGTAGTGTTCAACATTCGTAAAAATATCGCAAAGCAGTTAACTATTTTTTTTTTAATTCTTTCTTCATCTTAAAATGTATAATTTGAATACAGCATAAAACATATAATATACCACATATAATATAGACGATGTATATAACATATAATATCACGTCATTAATAATTTGTGGTTTTATATTTTAAGGAATTTGTAAAAAAAAATCGATATTTATATGTTACGGCTAATTTTAGTGTAAATATTAGGCTTAGTTTTGAACGTAGGCTTATATATCTTACTTTATGCTAAGGAGTCTTAACTCGCAACAAGTTTAACCGCAACCTATCAGCTTAAATATAAAGATAATTGAAAACAAAATAAGTTATATGATTTGAATAGCTCATTGTATTTTTTAAGCAATAATTATAAATCTACACACTGCTTGTTAAACTTAGGTGACACTCCACCTATTTGAATAAAACTATTTTTATGGATTTAATCGCGTAAATTTTTTACTTATTTTTAATTTCCATTTTATCGTGTGCTTTGTAGGACACGTGTAGGTCACGGCGGGACTGCGGTGATTGATGTTCCGATTTTAAAGTTGACCCGTAGTACCTTCAGTTTTCAATTATACATTTTTAATCCTAAAGACTAAGCTTACTGTATCTAGAAGTCTTGCAGTGGTATGCTTGAACTTAGTCTTAATTTTATTGATTACAGGATCCCAAGCGAGTGGTAGTACCCAGCCTCCCTTTCTCTTGTAATTTTGATGTTTTTTTTTTTTCAATAGCATCAGGTATAATCCTTGGTAGGAATCGATGTTCTTTTGCGATTTGCATTCTATCAAATTTGATGCATTACATCAAATTGCAAGAGCAAAGCAAGGGCCGTTTAGGATATGATCATAAACTGCAGACTTCCCGGAGCGTGGGTATTTCACGTCAGCTATATTAGCAATTTTTCCATGAAAGTCTCCCACGACACTCACTAATAATCAGAAATGTGCTTACATTTTGTTCCAAAATAATTATACTAATAATATACAAAAAAATCACTTTTTACATTTATTTTTACGTGGAAGAGACACGCTGCAGCTATACTAACGGTTATAGCACGAATGGGTCGGTTCAACCGGGGTAATACCAGCGTAAAATAGCAGCTTAATGCTACTGTGTTTCGTATGGTGAGTGTAGAGAACCGGAGACCCTTTTTACTGGAAACGAGGCATTCCATCTTCGTCCTCAGGGGTGACAACGCATCTGCATTTTGATTCTCAATTGATAATTAATGTAGATGTTTATGGGCCACAGGATACACATACCATCAGGCGGACTGCGTGCTCGGTTGTCACCCTATTTTATAAAATAAATAAATATATAAATATTTTAGAAACGTATAAACTAAGTATTTTATTACAACGCTTAGCTACAGAAAAGTAGAATTAGTATTCCGAAGTGTTATTGATCGTTTCCACAACCTTCAAAAACCTGAATGAGAGAGGGCTTTGTACTCACTTGGGCAACCACGACTCTAGCCATTTATTTAGCGCTCATTGATAATATTTTACAGACTTGTGTATCTAGTGTTTCAAAGTTATGCGTAGATACTTAAAACATATTTTTTATTCCTTGAGTTAAAGCTTTAAAATCTTATCAATTGAAAAAAAACCTAACACATTCATTTTAATAGCACGACCATAAAGCGTTTTACGAGGCGCGTCAAAATTTATCACACACAAAAAATTAAATACAGTACGAAAGGTACTTCATGAAAGTAAAAGAAAAATATGAACTTAAGTACCTATTTTTGAAAACGGACAAATGATCAAATATAATTTTGAGTAGACTTGTTATTGTTTGAATGAATAAAGAAAAGTTTTACGCGTTAGAGCCATGCTACTGTTATATTACGACTGCAATACGAATGGTTCGGCTCGACAGGGGTAACTCTCACAGAACACCAGCGTAAAACAGCAGTATAATGCTGTGTTTCGTATGGTGGTTGTAGAGAACCGGAAACCTCTTTTTACTGGTAACGAGGCATTCTATCTTAGTCCTCAGGGGTGACAACGCATCCGCATTTTAAATCTAAATCAAGGATAGATCCACTTACCTTATAACCAGGTGGACTGTGTGCTCACTTGTCAGCCTTATTCTATAAAAAAAGTTATATTCAGATTTTTTATTATTTAAAAATATTATTTATTTATTTATTTATTCTTTATTTAATAAGTTACATAATATTGAAATATAAAGCACGGTTTTGAAAATCGTGTAGGACAGACACAAATTTTTAAAATTTTGACTTTATGTAGAGTTTGAATAATAACAATAATAATAATATATTTATTATCTTTTAAATAAATATGCAAAACTTTAATATTTTTGTTTTATTCCAGATGAACCGAGCAATACAAGTGAAGCCAGCGGACAGCGAAAATAGAGGAGGTAATTTAGCCATATTATCCCACTGTCCTTAATAATTTATTATTCGCTAGTGTTTCCAATTCTAACTAAGAAATATATTTATTAATTTAGAAATAAATTAATGTAGATTTGTAACCATACGCAAACATTTTAATTCAGTCTTTAAATGTACCCAAACTGAAGCAAACAAAATATTTAATGACTGTTAATTTATTAATAAAGATATACTCTTACAATTATTTTTACGTAGTAGAGCCATGCTGCAGCTATATTAATAGTATAGTTGTAGCACGAATGGGTCGGCTCGACCGGGGAAGGACCACGCTCTCACAGAATACCAGCGTAAAATAGCAGCTTAATGCTGCTGTGTTTCGTATGGTGAGTGTAGAGAACCGGAGACCCTTTTTACTGGAAAAGAGGCATTCTATCTTAGTCCTCACGGCTGACAACGCATCTGCATTTAAATTCGCAAACGAAGATAGATGTAGATGTCTATGGGCCACAGCAACCACTTACCATCAGGTGGACTGTGTGCTCGTTTGTCACCCTTATTCTATAAAAAAAAAAAAAACAATCTAACGCAACTGGCTATTTTGATCTCTTTTATAAATGAAAAAAGGTAGGAAATTGTAACCAATGGGTTTATACTATAAATAATATATTATGTATATATTTTGACGTAAATTCCACGTTAATCAAGCTAGTAAGGCAATTTTTTCGTTTGATAAAAAGTCGGCTACCCCTACACTAGGACTTTCTTCCGCACAGGTGGTGCAGTTTACATACACAAATTGTATAAGGACAAACGTCCAGATTCGGTACAACTATTTGTAGGCCATAAAAATACTTATTCTATGTGGGATTCGAAACCGCAGCTCTCAGCACTGCAACTCTATGCTAAGCCGCTTTGCCACGGAGCCATGAACTGATTAGCCTTCATAAAATCTAAAAAAAATAAGACCAAATATTATAGTAACTATTATTTAGTATCCTCAAAGAAACCGTCTCATGTATTAAAATATTTTAATGATAGATGCTTCTTTACATTATTTTAAACTGACTTAGGTTAGGAAGAATAAAGTGTCAACAATAGTCAAGGTATACGTCTTAGCTAAAATGAAAAATTACGGCTTATTTATCACATTAGTTAACGACCTAGAAAACCTATGACTGATATTGACGATACTTTTAAATTATTTCTAACTAAAAAGTCATCTCATTCCAAAGCAATAAAACCAATCAGAAATTTTGGTAATAATAAACATTTCACTTATAAGATTAAACAAATGTATCAATTCAAACTACATTTCAACTACTAAAACATTGATATTGAGATAGTGCTTCTATTTTGAGAGTCACGTGGACCGAGTTTGAGAAGCTCGGCAAATAATGGAACACGTCTGCCCTATCCAATTGAAGAGGGTTGCTTTTCGCTCCCGTTCGACCACAATGCGAAATATTCGTATCCGAATGAAAAAGTCAAAGGAAAAATTGTCATTACTGCCAATTGTAAAAAAGGGCGAACATCTTTGCTCTAATTCGCAGCTTTAAATCCAACTGTTAATGTACTATATGATATTATATTGTAATTGTTTCCGAGTATTTCACACACTATCCGACGCAACACCCAAAACTATCGTAGTTATTTTCAAAAGTTTGATCAGCGCGTAAAGTCTCAAGTCACGGGTCTCTCCCGTTGTTGGTATTTGCCTTAATCGTCATGTTGAACCGACGATAGCTTTACTAGACGTCTAGCACTTTTGATACTTCTGACCGTCGCTAATTTGGATATTCCAAGTCGGGTGTAAACCAGATTTTCTGATATTTCTCATAATCGCCTAATACGACAGAATTCCAAATATTTATGTCACATTACTTTGTTATAGATATCGAATCTTATCGTATATTCTATACACTGGAATATAAAATAGAATACCTAATTTAATTTTGTTTAACATTGAAAGAAGGATACCGAAAATTTTCACAATTTATTTTTACCAAACTTACATATTTTATGCATGGAAATTTCTCGAAAGCCCATCGTAACCATTAAAACATTAAATATTGATATTTCATGTTCGTGGAATTGAATAATATTGAAGAATTCAACCAATTGTTGTTTCAGACGTCAGAATGAATGGCAAGGGGCATAGTTCCTCATGAAATATTGATTTCATCAATTTCGAATTTCCGATGATTACTATACCTTCTTTACCTCTTTAACCCGCGATCAATCAATCAATCAATTCATTCTTTGGAAATTCAATAATATTTAGATTTTATTTATTTTTAATATTATAATTAAGTAAGTATTATTATACTTTAATTTATGTAATGATTTATTTACATACAACAATATACATTAATATTTCGAAGACATGTGAAGTTCGCCAACACGCATTGGGGTAGCGCGGCGGACACTTCCTTGCCCTAAAAACCCTCTCAGAAATGAGAGGAGGCCTGTGCCCAGCAATGGGACGTATATAGGCTGTAACTTTTGAGTATTATTATACTTTAATGTATGTACTTAATGATTTATTTACATAATATTAAAATATTTACAATAATCATTACCATATAAAAAAAAAACAAAACTAAAAACTTAAATTATCATACAGTTCTACTCCTCGCGGTGTAGTCCTAAGAACTCTTGCTGGATTTCCTCGCTGAATGACTATACTGAGCCTTTGAGCGAGATAAGAACCAGCCCTCTTATCACCAGCAGCGACAACCAGTCGCGGATACAGTTCCTTTAGGAACTTCACCGCACGTGTACGCTACGGACCGATAGTCTCTACAGCACATATGTCGTCATCTCTCAAATAATAATATAATGTAAATAATAAGCCCATTTTGACTCATGAATTTATTCGACCCATAAAGTTCGCATAGCTTTCAAAAAGTGGCTATATAACGGTCTCGTTTACGGTAGGCGTAGAGCATCCATGCTAGTGATGGGTAGCAGCCCTAAAGGTTCGAGACGTCTGGTTCTATGACAACCAAGCGTGCCGATTTAGGCTAATCCTTCCTTATTACAATTAACCTCCCTATATCCGGGGAGGTAAATGTCCAACAGTGAACTTTCACAGACCGAGGAAGATGAGAAAAGAAGAAGAAATAATGATAATGCCCGTAATACTATGAACTCCAAAAGATCATAAAAAGTTTTTGCCTTCTTCATGAGATCGTAAAACCAGTGTTGGATATGGCCCTCTTTTCTTATTCCTTCGAGTTCTTTCTCTACGGTGATTTTACCTTATTAGTCACTCTTCGCAATCAATTGACGATCGCAGTATCAGACTTCCACGTTTGACGCTACTGCTTGTTGCTAACCTGAGTATTTTACATCTGGTGTAAACAATATTGTTACATCGTTATTATCACTATATTTTGAAGTCAAAACTTTTGGCATGTTGGGCACTTTTGGGATGGGGAAAAGTACTTAACTCGCGTGAACGTCACGCTCAGATACATATGTACAGATGTGTGTGTGTATTTATATAATATATATCTATTTTAGGCTGGAAAAGGACTGAGCTCGCGTGATCATCAGTTACATATAATATACAGATGTGTGTGTATATATGTTTGTGAAGCTAAGTTTTAACTTCTGACGTGCAGTCCTACGACTGACAGTTTTTTTCTAATACTGCAATTGAGGTGGTAGGGCTCCTGTCTGCCTATGTATGTCTATATCGATACCGCCCACTTACCTACTCGTATCTCTGCAGTCAGGAGTGAATCCACTACTGTGCTTAAGAAGGGCAAGGTGTAATGTTACACAGCCTGTAATTATATTGTAATATTAGTTGTTCCTCGCGACTTCGTCTGCGTGGAATTTATTACGATAGATTTCATGGGTTTATATTTTTGAACGGAATCCTAATTATTTTTCTCAAATAAAAGTTGCTAAGTTACTCCTTATAGCACCAGATATCGCCCAGTGAAAGTTCCGTCAATATCGGTTCAGCCATTTCTGAGATTAGATGGAACAAACAGACAGACAGACGGACAAATTTAAAAAAATTGTTTATTTGTTATTAACATTTAGTAAAAGCTGTTATTTTGACATTACAAACAGACATTCAATTCAGTTTCTTTATAGTAGTATAAATGTGCTCACTCACTCACTGTCAGGTGAACTGGTAAATCGTGTTTGTAATAAAAAATCATTACATAAAAATAAAACCAAACTCTAAAATTGGGTTTTAATAAACTTATTTTTTCAGAAAAGCACAGCATATTATTACAAACTATTTAATTATATATTTGATATACGGTCTAATACGAATTACAGTATTTCCGTTAGTTGAATTAATCAATACGTCAATAAACATTTAAAAATCACACCTTTTACGTTTATGAAGGAAAATTGCTCCAAATTATTTCATGAGGCGAGAAGATATTTTGAATTAAACGAACTTTTATGAATTTTATCGCGTTTAATTTACTTGTTTTAAAAATATTTTAAAGAAGTCTGTGCGAAATATTAATTAGCTTCATTTTATATATTATTCTTCATATCAACAATTGCGTGCCAGTGATGACTTACAGAACTGAAACGTGGTCCTTCACTACTGCAATCTCTCACAGATTTACCATATGAGGCAGGGGGAACAGTCAACATATCGACCACTAGACCAACTAGGAACATCTATATATATGACATTTCAATACAATATAGTTTCATATCAATATTCCAGAAACACATTCCGAGTTATCAAATGCCTATTTGTATTATATAATAAAACACAAACAGTCTATTTTATTTTTTGTGATATAAGACGTCTCAAAACGTCGCAAAAATTGAAGAAGATAGGCCGAAGATCGGAAATACATACGTCAATTAGAAGACAAAATAGACCAACTAGAGCGGCAAGCTCGTGCACTAGCTTAGAGATAAGAAATATATCAAAATTAGTGACGAAAGTAAGCAGGGACTCTCTAAGATAGTCGTTGAAATAGGTAAAATTATTAATGTGCCGATACACGATGCCGATGAAGGATATATTCCATGAACGCTAAAAAACTAAACCTCTAATAATTGAGCTTAATAATGTCATGATGAAGGAACGGATACTGCATGTGTGAAAAAATTTTATAAGGATAATAAAGAAAATAAATTGAACACTAAACATTTAAAGATGGATATGCCTTATGTCCCGATTTTTATATCTGAGAATCTTACCACAAAAGTAAACGACTGTTCTTCTTAGCGAGAGAATATGGATCCCAAAACAACTTTAAATATTGTTGGACGTCCTATGGAAAGGTGTTCTCAGAAAAGAAGATGGTGCACCACTTATTCGGATTGAGTCAGAAATCGACATAAGTAAATTGAGAAATAAATTGTGACTAGTCTTATCAAGCTCAGATTTAAGTATTTGCTAAGCTATTAAATTTATTTATTCCTAATTTATTTAAAAATATTTTTCTACTTAAATTAGTTTTGTCAAAATATTTTTATTTTCCTTTCGTAATATCGAATAAGAAGTCGCTGCGAATGCTTTTACACAAACACATTACATGAACGCCACAGAAATTCTTTTCATATATACTATCACACCGCGCCAAGCTCTCACACAAATACTGACACAAACTATTATCCATAAACAATTAAAATAACTCATTATACTATTCAATTTATTGGTTTATATAACCGCCTGATACTCACAAATATTTTTATGATTGTTGTATACGAGCTTGCAGTCCTTTAATTCTATTTATTCAAATTCAATAGTTTAAATTTAGATATAATTAGTGAAATTGACATCGCCGGTGACATCAATTGTACAATCGTAAATGATCTTGCATGCTTTAGAAAATATACTGATTTTAATAATTTAGGTAGTAATTCATTGAATATTATAACAGTTAACATTCGTAGTATTAAACGTAACCTAGAAACATTCTTAATATTCTTAGCTGAACTTGAAATTCCAATAGATATAATAGTACTGACGGAGTGTTGGATTAACGAAAACACAATTATCCCTGTAATTAATAATTATAATTCATTTAGTACTAAAATAAACCATAATCAGAATGACGGTGTTGTCCTATACGTAAAAGAAAATATTCCAAGTGTACAAATATATGAACCTAAAATCAATGATGGCAGCTGTTTAGTTCTAAAAATTCTAAATAAAATTTCTTTATTCGCTACTTATAGATCACCAAGTTTTAGAAACCCCACGTACTCGACTCTATAGAAAATTACTAAGTGAAACTCACTCAGAACATATTATTTTACAGGAGATATTAATCTTGATATCCTTCCGCAGAACATCACAGGATACTCGTTAGACTATTTAAATCTTATGGCAATGGCCTTCAACAAGGAATTAACAAACCAACAAGAAAAGATAGTTGTTTAGATCATTTTATGGTCAAAGTAGTAGTTCAGTACAACAAACATTTGTATTTGCACCTCTTACTGATCATTGCCTTATACTCCTACATCTTGGAAATTCTAATCTGAAGAGAACTAATTACCAGTATGACAAAATTATTATAGACTTTGAAAAATTAGGCGTGGCACTAAGATCTCTTCCGTGGGTAGAATACTATAATTTAAAAACCGCTGATGAAATGGCAAGCTTCCTGATCTCCAAACTCCAAGAATGTATTGTAGACAACAGTACAGTGAAAACAATTGCAAGCAGACATAAACCCCTAAAGCCTTGGTTAACTCCAAATGTAATCAAATGTATACGCAACAGAGACAAATTATATAAAATCTTAAAGAAATCGGGAGATGAAGACTATCTAAAAAAGAACTACTTAAGTTATAGAAACATCTGTAATTCTATGTTGAAAAATCTAAAACGTAACTACTACCAATTACAGCTGACTAAATCCGTCGGTAACGCAAAAAGAACATGGCAAATAATAAAAGAAATAAGTAATTTAAAAGTAAATAAATCAGTATCTACAGAACTATTGAACAAAGGAAATAATCCATACTGTCCCTAAACAAAGTAAATGAGTACTTTACCTCCATTGGTGGTGAATTAGCTCAGAGTATTCTGAACAAAAACATGAAAATGAATCATCCTTAGCTTGTAAAGCCAATTCATTAGACAAGGCAACTTCAATCGATGTCACTTAGTTCAGTGGACGCAGGCGAAGTTAGAAGTATTATTAGTAACCTTAAAATAGCAGTGCTTCAGGATGGGATGGGATACCTACTAATGTACTAAAATATTTTCAAGAAATCGTAGCAGAACCTATTTCATATCTTTGCAACACTAGTTTTATTACGGGAATTTTTCCAACTACGCTCAAAAGTCAATAGTTATCCCAATTCACAAATCAGGTGACAAATCTTTAACATCTAATTATAGACCCATTTCACTGTTATGTGTTTTATCCAAAGTAATCGAAAAATTAGTAAATAAAAGATTAACAAACTACTTAGAGTCAAATAACTATATTTCAAAAATCAGTTCGGATTCAGACCTAATAAATCCACCGAAGATTCTCTTCTTAAGCTTACAGAATACATTATTCAACATGTAGATGAAGGCGATAAATGTATGTGTATTTATTGACTTGCAGAAAGCTTTCGATACTGTCTCAATACCAATTTTGTTGACTGATTACAAAATGTGGGTGTCCGAGGTGTAGTTCTGTCATGGTTTGGAACTTACTTAACTGGGAGGACTCAGTGTCAGAGTTGATAAATATGTCAGTCAGGATCTTTCTTGCTCATATGGTGTCCCACAAGGCAGCACACTTAGCCAACCCTTTTCTTAATATATATAAATCAGTTAGCCGAACTAGATCTTGAACGAGCAGACATAACCATGTATGCAGATGACACAGTGATTCTATTCCATGATAGTACATGGGAAAAACTAAACTAAGCCAGTCTGAAAAGGGTTACGTAAATCTTCTTTCACTTAACGCTTCTAAAACCACATACATCTGTTTTAGTAAAACTAGTGTCTCAAGTCCTTTGAGCGATCCTGGATTACAACTGCACTCAAATAAATGCAAAAGACAACCATACCCTTGCGATTGCCCAAACTTAACAGGTCGAAAACTGTAAAATATTTAGGAATCACTGTCGATGAAAATTTGCATTGGGCTCCACATGTCAAAACATATCAAACAGAATAAGGAAACTAATATATGTTTTTAAGTCACTGCGTCAAGTGGCTAATTCTAAATTACTGATACAAACTTTCAATGCGCTTTGTCAATCAGTCATTACCTATGGGATCTGTTCATGGGGTGGAGCAGGCAAAACGTATCTAATAGATGTTGAAAGAGCACAACGTATTGTGCTCAAAGTATTCTTCCATATAGGCATCTCACAACACTGGTGTATGAAAAGCACAGGTACTTAGTGTTAGAAAATTATTTATATACCAATGTATCAGACGATTCCATAGGTACTCTGCACCCAATAAACTTGACATTGAAAACTATAATAGAAGAAATAAAGTAGATAAATACTAGTCCCTAGAATACATAGCGCTTTTGCCAAACGACAATTTTATTACCTTGCACCGTTACTTTACAATAAATTTAATAAAATTTGTGTTAGTAAGAGCTACAACAACCATCAAATCAAAAGTAAAATAATTAATTGGCTGAAAACTTGTGATTATGAAGCTACTGAATGTCTATTAACCTCTAATTTGTAAATCATAATTAATTCAGGCAATCATAACAATCATACAAATTTAATAAAATTAAAATCATGTACGCACACACACTCACTCTCTGTCTCTCACACATACAAACACACACACACACACACACACACACACACACACACACACACACACACACACACACACACACACACACACACACACACACACACACACACACACACACACACACACACAGGGCGTGCGCAAATTTAGAAATATGTGTCTATATGGTTTTTTTTTTTGTGTTTTATTCAACAAAGTTTGCTAAATACAGAAGGAACTATCTCCTACTCAGGTTAACCTTTTACAGGAGATAGGGCCACATTGATATGTATAAATTGTTTTTGTTGCAATAAATTTTTTTCAATTTTCAATAGTACTGAACAAGATCGATTCAAATAAATTGAGAAATTGAGAATAGAAAATAGTTCTATATTGATAATTTCGACAGACATATCAAAAATATTTCTGTAATTGGACAAAGTGACCCCTCCTATCCGGGACGGGTTAATAATTCAGTCGGTGGCCATCGTCAAATAGATCCCAACCAAACCCCCAAGGAAATTATAGAAACTTAAACATGGAATAACTTAGTGCGGGGACGCGGTGATTAAAATCTGCATTAATATCGGTTTTATTCAACGTAGTGTTTGAGAAGTGTTATGTTAGTTTTCGGACGTATGGGAACGGTTACTCTGTTTTGATAGAGATGCTACTACCGCATGTTAGTTCATAAGCAATTTTATGTATTTACTAAAATTATGAACTGCTTTTTGAAAGTACTAATCCTCGGCGGTTAAATGAAAACAACGAGTCGAAAAGGTCAGACATGCCGTTTTCTTCCCATAAGCTATATTTAAATATGCCCCTAATATTTTATATACCAGCGGTCACTAGTGGTCGAAATTTGACCGTAATTTGTATGTAAGCAAGCTGTATTTTACTTATGACGGCACTTTATTATATAAAAGACAGATATCTCACATACAACATATAAAATAACCTATTTATTGTTGACAACATTTTGAAATTCTTTGGTGACAATCTCTACTCTGTGCGATTGTTTGACAACAGACTATTATGTGTTTGACAATGGCAGTTTGAACATAAACAATGTATGTATGTTTTATTTAATTTAATGTATTTGTAACACATATTACACATAAAATTTTTGCTTCCTGCACTTCTTCTCCATATATGCTTAGAAAGTTTTCCCTTCACGTATTAATTTTTAGAGTTTTATGATGACAGAGTTCCTTTCGTATAGCGTACGGCAATATAATTAAAACTGATAAAGTTTTTTGATATTTGTACCTTATAAACGGGTGACAAGCCAGTCCATTTGATGGTAAGTGGATTATGTGGCCCATAGACACCCACATCTATCCTGGATTAAGAATCAAATTGCAGATGAGTCGTCACCCGTGAGGAATAAGATGATACCTCGTTTTCAGTGAAAAGTGTCTCCAATTAGAGAACTGCACTTACCATACGAAGCACAGCAGCATCTAGTTCCTATTTTACACTTGTATTCCGTGAGAGCGGGGTCCTTCCCCATTCGTGCTTCAACCACAATATAGCTCCAGCATGGCTTTTCCACATATTATACTATTATTATATACAATATTACATAATATTACTGTTATGTTTTATTATATCCTGTTAACTCAAGGAAATCACAAATAATTTTAAACCAGTCAACCGATAAATCTAATCTCTCACTCTCATCGCGATAAAGAACACCTCTGCGCTTAGTATTGATAGACAATTTACGTGGCACAAAAAGAAATCAAGCCCTCAAACCATGCCTGACATGACAAATCGCCCTCTTCACTGCGTAATGGCCCTTGCACCCAATCCAATCATTGAGCGGCGTAACACGCACGCGAACCCATCAACGGCATCAAATTTTCGAAGCTGTATTATTCATAAAGCATCGATAACTTGCTAAATTATATCACATCACTAAAACATTTGGCTTTGTGTGTGTGCGTGAGCGTGTGTGAGTGCGTGTGCGTGTGTGTGTGTGCGTGTGCCAATACACAAATATCGTTCGCCGAAATGCCTAAAAATGTTTATTAAATAAGCTTGTTTGACGTAAAATAAATAAAAAATATTGTTCTCCGTCACAGTACACAGTAGTAATTAAAGAAATAAATTAAACTCAAACATTGTAAGAACATAGTATAATCAAAACAGTTTTGTTACGTTGATTTAAAAACATGTTAATTACTCACGCACTTAGTTAATTTATCAAATTCATGCGTCTGAAATGTAGGTGTATTAAAATAAAAGCATAACAAATAAAATTTGACATAATATATGTATTCCTTTAATATTAATAATACTTGTATGTATTTTATGTGTGTATGTAAAACATGTGTGCATTTTTCTTTTTTTGTTTCCTACGTTTGCCAAAACTTTTTGTCTTCGGCCAGAGTTGACTGACAGGAAATGCCATAACGCATTAAGTCTGTCCATTGTAATCCTTAATTTTAGTGAATACAATAGTTACAGCCTTGATACATCCCACTCCTGGGCACAATCCTCCTCTCTCTTCTGTTAGGGTTTTAGGGCAATAAAATGTCCTTCAAGCTGCCCCATGTTGTATGCATGTTGACGAACATGTCTTTGAATTATTTTTTTAATTTCTTAGACATGTAGGTTTCCTCACGATGGTTTTGCGATCCTTCACCGCCAAGCACGTAGTAAATAAGCAGTCAAAATTGTAATTAATTGGTGCCAGCGAGGATCGAAACTATGTTGCTCGCAGTGTGAAATTTACAACGAGCGCTTAGCTCCTTAAAAAAATAAAAAACAATGCGTGTAATTGTGTATTCACGTACAAAGTGAAACTTCTTTAAGACATACCATTCTTCGTTTATTTTATATTTTACATAAGTAGGTTAAATAATAGTATACTCATGCAGCTCCGGCGGTGAACGTTACAAGAAAACGTGACGTTTTAGACTTTTAATAGCGTACTAAATTTCTCCACTACGTCGTTAAAGAAGTTTCACTTCAATGAAATAGAAAATATAAACAGGTTGTAAAAGCCCGCACTACCTACGCCTATCGGCGTAATTCCTTTTTAAAATTTAATTTCACGACAAGCTAAAAACCCTACAATTTCCCCACACACTCCGATGAGCTATCGCTGGTATAATTTAATTTCCTAATACCTCCGCCCTGTCGACGAGTTTACACAGCCGAATTGCCCCGGCAAATATAACTAATTGATGTAGGCACTCATTAGAATTACGTTGTAAATATGACGGCGCGGAACGCCCGAAATTCTTTCGTGAATGAACCAGCCATTGTTAACTTTGCGCGGTCGAACGCGGCACGCGACCTATTCGATTAGTGTTCAAAACACCCAGACGTTGTTTTGATTCTGAAATGTCGATTATCCATTACAGCCTATTAAAGTCCACTGATGAACATAGGGCTCTTCCATGGATTGCCTCATAGGGAGAATTTTGACATAGTTTCCACGCTTGGCAGGCGGGTTGACAACCGCAGTTTTTATTTTTAGTCGTTATCAGAAGATGCTGCTGCCCATCTCCTGGCAAGTTGCCCTTTGTCGCCTCTTACGACACCCAGGGATGGTATGAGTTACTGCTTTTGTGTGACCTTAATTAATTCACTTTGTATTAAGCATTCATATTTGTAACACAGGTATAAATTTCTCAATCGCGTATTTGTCTGTAAACAAATATAATCGAATATAATTCAAAGTTGAATTTCAAACAAACAACCCGTTTTAATTGGAGGCGTGGACTTTCCCACAATTCATATTACGTTTTCCGCTTCACAACATTTAATTCCAAAACCATCTTGGAAGCAAACAACATATGTAGAGCTTCTAGGCAAGAATTACAGCGTATTATGGCATCGGTGTAAAGAGCATTCTGAATGGGTGCATCCACAAACCGGATGAAAAACAAAGTCCGGCTTTTATTCGTATATTTCTCACATGAAAACTGTTTCAAATGCACAAACATAAGCAAAAAAAATTACTTATGTAATTTTTATATAAGCGAGGGTTTCAATTGAGTACACAGTCAACGTGATAATAAGTGGATGCTGTGGCTTATAGACACCGACGTTCATCTTCAAATAAGAATCAAGCATCAATCAATAAATAAAGGTAAATATTTTTAGGGACGCCGGAAAATAAATTAATGATGAGGAATTAGAGCTCACTCCTATATCATACCAGTAGCTGAAAAGAATAGAAGAGAATGTGGGTGTCTACAACGCGGTCTCTTCAAGGCAAGAGCGAACGGGCCTATGATGGTGATGAGCACTGACTTAACTTTTGTTATATCATCACTCACCATCAGCTGGGATTGTAGTTAAGCGCTGGCTAAGAATAGTAAAAAAAGAGAAGAGCAGCTACGCTGCGCTGCTCCAGATAAAGCAACATTACGTGATCTCTGAATACTTTTTTGTCTTAAAAATCCTAAAAGCTCGATAATGCATACATGCACAGATTGCTTCGAATATATGCAATATATGCATATTACGTGCATAGCATATGCATAGGTTAACCGAATATTGACTTCTTCCCACTTTACAAAGCGTACAACCAAGAACAAGGCGAAGAGAGTAGAACTTGATATTACGAGTAGTTATATCCCGCCTCACGTAGAAGTGAGAAAGTAATATTGTATTGAAGCGGGATCGAAATGGAATTGCTGTGGTTTCCGCTCGGAAGTTGATGTCCTGCGGTTGACGAGGAACCGTTTAAGGGCCAATACGGTCCGCCTATTTGTTGTGCTTCCTTTAGTTATTTACTTGTTTTATTCGAATAATATTGTTAACTTGCTTTTTATGGGATAAGGGCAAACGAGCACACAGCCCACCCGATGGCAAGTAGCTGCTTCGAGTGGCCCATAGACATCTACATCTATCCTGGACTACGAGTCAAACTGCAGATACGTTGTCACCCGTGAGGACCTAAATGAAATGCCTCGTTTCAAGTAAAAAGGGTATCCGGTTCTCTACACTCACCATACGAAACACAGCTGCATTAAGCTGCTATTTTACGCTGGTATTCTGTGAGAGCGTGGTCTCTCCCCGGTCGAGCCGACCCATTCGTGCTACAACCATAATATAGCTGTAACATGGCTCTACCACGTAAAAATAATGTTGTCAACTAAGTAATGTACATAAATAATAATTGATATAAACATGTACGTTTCGAAACAGTGCAAATATATCTAAGGTAATATTATGATTATTAAGATTATATAATTTAACATCTATACACATAAATAGTTGTAACGTCTGTGAGTATTTTCGGATTTTCTGCTACCAAATCTATTTTCTGCTGTTTGTTCGATTTTTTCTTATATGAAACATTCATCTGTATGAATGATTTTAATTTTAAAACTATTAATTCAACCGTCAACAATTTACACAACATGTTAGAGCCAGTTAAATTTCAGTAAATTTTGTCTTTCATTCCGTCGTATCACAAACAGATCCAAAGATGTATTAATTTATGTGGCATGCATTCACGCAGATGAAGCTACGGTCACAACTAGGAAATAATAAGAAAGTAAAACCAAAATATTTTGTTGGTCCGTGAATTTTTATTAGGCTTCGCACGGGTTATTTATGGATCTAGGCAACAGCGCCACCTACCGCGCTCAATTGTGAATCTAAACCATCCAAAGACCCACTCAAACACACAAATAATTTCATCACAATCCGTCGAGCCAGTTTCGAGTTTTAGCGAGACTAACTGACAGCAATTGATTTTTAACACGCTTTTATTAGCTTGGTATGTATCTATGTAGCGGAATTTTTGAATGGGATTTTCATCCCCTTCAAAACGTCGGTTTGATTTGAAACTCGCACACTTATCAAGGACCGATGACAATACAATAATTTAAATAGTTTGTCCCATTATCTTTGCCAGGGTTTGCGAATAATTCATAAAAAAACTACGATTTCCGCCAGTGCAATCTACTCTAAGCCGTGTAAAAGAACTTCGTTCCAAAAACACGCTTTTGTAGTCAGCCGCACCAAAAAATAGAAAATAAATAATAGTTTAGAAAAACTAAAAAAAAGACGCTTTTGTATATATTGTTATACCGAACTAAAAAGTAGAAAATAATTTTCAATAAGTTTAAAATGAGAAAATTGATTAATATAAAATAATTTTATTGTAAAAAGCGTGGGGTGTATTGTTGTAAATATTTTTGTGGATATTTGTAAGATTACCGTCATCATAAAAATATCTGGAAAAGCACCCCACGCTTTTTTAGAATAAAATTATTTTTTATGTTAATCACTATTTTCTTATTTTAAAATTATTGAAAATTATTTTCTACTTTTTAGTTCGGTTATAGCAATATATACAAAAGCGTGTTTTTTTTTTTTTCTAAACTATTATTTATTATATATAGAAGTGAACAATCATTAAAATTAATTAGGAATTTTTTCTACAATTCAATCAACATTATATATAATATCTAAAGAAAAACGATAGACCGTTTACTATACATAATATGCTATGTCTCCAGTAGTATATAGTATGTGAGGTAATAGTTATTTATAAAAAATTTACGAGATTTTAAAACTACATAAAAGTTCCTTAACTTTAGTGTTTATCCACGTTTGGATAAAACAAGTTTAAAGTTTCCACTCCAAGCGTAATTCAATAAAACTGAGAAAGTTAAAGGCACATAAATCTTGATTATCGCAGCAACCAACTGCATCAAGTGGGAAGGCAGTCCCATGGCCTTGCGCCCAATGAATAAGAAATCACTATCGGCTGACGTCAACCAAGTCTGACTTAACCACCGTGACGCCGGACGTACGCCATGCGTGGATATTAAATAGCTGCAAGCGATTAACATCGATTTCACGTCCCTACAGCTCTCGGCTCTCATTACCGTGCTGAATAGTTTCACGATTCCGTATTAAAGAATTATTACAGAGTCAAACGAAATTTTTAATTACACGCATTAAGATAAACTATTGTTGTTTTGAATATATATGTAATTTCACCGATTTTATTGCGTTTAATTTCAACTTTTTTTTTAATGCTTGGCATTTCTAATTCTTTGAAACACCCATAGTAACGGAAGGATCGAGATTCTGACTGTCTTAAAGTCTTAGTTTTAAATTAACATAATAAAATACATATTATTCGTGTAAATTAGTTTTACAAAATAATATTATATATTATAATATAGAAGCACTGCACCCAATGTTTTAAATTTTTAACCAACAACGGTAAATTGATAGTTGAATTTAAAAAACAGTAAAAGTAAGTAAGAAAAGTAAAGGAAATCAACGACTCTATCTCATCTCGTGAGTATCGTAAGAGACTGGGACTACATTCCCTATCTGACTGCTAAACATGGTGATCGCTATCTCCTTCTCTTGTGGGGAGGAGCTTATATCTAGCATTAAATTGTTAACGGGCTGATAAAAAGAAGAAAAAGAAAAAAAAGCTTTTAATTAGCTTTCAAAATTACTTTTGTTTTAAGTTTTCGACTCTTGTATCAAAGGATTTTATTGCAATCAAAAATATCGTTGAAGTTTGTTTATTCATACAGAATCTAATTACAAATTCAGATAGTTTTACTTTAGTACGACTTCATTTCCACGAGCACCTTTTTCGAAACCGTTCAGATATGAATAAGTTAATCAATCAAAATTCAATTTCGTACCGTTTACTGGAGCTTACATAAACAACAATTTGAATCCTGATCAATCATTTTGATGAAACGAAATTATTTGGTTTGACGATAGAAATACCTGATGGGTACTCAATGATTTGAATACAATTTGTTTTTCAGTGTTCTTCACGGGCGAACCAATTGGGTATTATTGTTCTGAGTCGTTAAACTTTACCTTAATTTTCAATGGATTTCTTTTATTTCATTTGTTAACATTAAATCAAGGTGTTCAATATAACAACTGACATTTTTCATGAATATTTCATTCTTTCAAATTTCTTCCGCCGGATCCTAATTCGATCTGCATATCCACGCGAGATAGCTTCGTTTAGCAACCAAGCTAATTATATCAACACAACACAATAATTTTAATCCGCATTTTGTTTGTTTACCGTCAATTATCACAATAATTTTAGTTGGAATTGTGTTTATTAAAAAGGACGACGAGAAGCAAAGAAGCTAAACTGGTTTCGGATGAAGAAGTCTCAAAATTATTATGTTTCAAAATTATTATCGCTAAGCGTTATTATATTTATGAACGCTTACAACAAAGGAGACAGTTTCTTTTTGTATGGAGAATGGGCCCACCAAAAACTGTGACGACACTTTTTTTTTTTATAGGATAGGGTGACAAACGAGCACACAGCCCACCTGATGGTAAGTGGTTGCTGTGACCCAGACATCTACATCTATCTTCAATAAAGAATCAAAATGCAGTTGTCACCCGTGAGGACTAAGATGGAATGCCTTTTCCAGTAAAAGGGTCTCGGTTCTCTACATCACCATACGAAACACAGCAGTGTTAGCTGCTATTTTACGCTGGTATTCTGTGAGAGCGTGGTCCTTCCTCGGTCGAGCCGACCCATTCGTACTACAACTATACTACTAATATAGCTGCAGCATGGCTCTACCACGTAAAAATGAGATGTATGTAGATTTACCTTATAATCTCTAGATTACTATAGTAATATTAGTTTTACATATCTAAAGGAATGCCGAAATTAACAATCAAACGGCAACCTCACTATAACCTAAAATCTCAAACAAGCGACTGTCTAATAGTTTTTATCGATATTATATGTTATAATAGTGCACTGTTAATAATTAACTTTAAAATTTAAATTACTTAATGATATTGTTATCAATTTATTAATTTATTGTTGATAATATAGATAACAACATAAAATGTTACCAAAAATATAACATCATTATTATATCATTATATAACATCATTATCGCTTATTGCGGCCAAAAAGGCTAATAACGCACGATCCTGATCTATCTGCATCCAACGACTCAATCCAAACGGCTTTACGGCTACCTCTTGAGATTCTTTCATGAATACTTCTTCCTCTTCACCTTACTAAATCTATTGGTTTTATGAAGTTTATTTTCACTCTATTGTGAATTTACTAATTAATGGTTCAGCGACTTAATGCACTGCGTTAACAATTAATGACTATTTTTTATGTGTTTTATTTCGTTTACTATCGAAAATTTTACTATTTATAATTTTATTGAATAAAGCATATTATTATTTAAATTGAATTAAACACAACAATTAATTCCATGAAAGGGCCAATATCAGTAAATGGTGAACTGCCTACATTATAAATGATGTCCTAAAGACAAGTATTCGTTAGTCGTGCGTGTCTTTTACAATTAAATACCACTTAATTACTCAAATTACTAATAAACCAAAAAGACAAAACAGACTTCAATAGCATATGTGTCACGTCAAACTTGAGATATTAATATTACAGTTATTACAAAATGTTCTAAAATGTGACTTTGGAAACTTAAATTCTATTTTAAATTAACAAAATTCGTATATTACATAACATTATAAAATATACAATATTAAAAACTATAATAAAAAATAAAATAAAACTAATAACTTAAATTATCATACAGTCCTACTCCCCGTGGTATCGTGTCAAGAACGCTGGCTGCATTTCCTCGCTGAATGGTTATACTTAGCCTTTGAGTGAGAAAAGAACTAGCCCTCTTATCACCAGCAGCGACGACCAGTCGTGGATAGAGTTCCTTTAGGAACTTCACCGCACGTGGACCCCACGGACCGATAGTCTCTACAGCAAATGGCACAAATATGTAATCACCTCTCAGAGACTCATATTTGCGCCGCTTATTTAGTTCAGCTGCGTCTGATGCTGCCCCGGCTCTAAAGGAGAACTTTTTATATTCATTTACTGTATGACATATTATATAAAAGACATAAAATTTTACCGCTCTCCCTTGGGAGAGAGGTAAAGCCCTAGTGTGGGATGCTACTTGCGTAGACACTTTGGCGGCCTCTCATCTCAGGGGTACCTCGAGTTTATACGTGGTAGAGCCATGCTGAAGCTATATTACTAGTATAGTTGTAGCAATAATGTGTCGGCTCAACCGGGGAAGGACCACGCTCTCACAGAATACCAGCGTAAAATAGCAGCTTAACACTGCTGTGTTTCGTATGGTGAGTGTAGAGAACCAGAGACCGTTTTTACTGGAAAAGAGGCTTTCCATCTTAGTCCTCACGGGTGACAACGCATCTGCATTTTGATTCTTTATTGAGGATAGATGTAGATGTATATGGGTCACAGCAACCACTTACCATCAGGTGAACTGTGTGCTCGTTTGTCACCCTATCCTATAGAAAAAGACATAAAATGACAAAATTTTACATGACGTCTGGGTAGGTGCCTCGGACTTATTTTTGCCCTCTAAGGAAAGTGTGTGCACTATAACTGTGACCTACTGTAATTACAGGCTGCGAACCTTTTCTTATAGTCCAGAAGTAACGTGTCAAGCGTTCCATATTTGAAATTGAGCTGCAGGTGTCCATGTACTGCAGTAGTCACCATTAGGTAGACTACTGCAGTACATGTAGGAAGCTCATTCGTCTTTTCAGTTTAATAAAAAAAACGGCCTACAAGGTATGCTTTAGACTCAATTTTAGTGAGTAATAGAGTAGAAGTACTAATTAAAATAATATATAAATATTTTAGAAAACTCTCGGCTTAAGCTTTCGGTTTTCTTTTCAAGATTTTTTATTTTTCGAATTAGGTATGTAGCAAATATTATTAAATATATTATTATAAATTACCCCACTTCTGACGTTAGAAAAATATTATGTTATTTTAAAAATAATAATAATGTGAGAGCGAATGTTCAAATCTTGCTTACGCAAACAGTCATTATCAGGTATTAGACAGCGTACCGCACGTTACATTCAATATAGAACAGTTACAGTTCAACCATACGTCCCGGACATAATCATTAATGTAACGTAATAGATGTAATTAAATGATAATACCAAAAGAGATCAAGTATGCAAACCAACAGCAATACAACTTATGTGATACAGGACATCCTCTCCGCTACCCAACCTCCTTTGATTGTACTTGAAGAATTACGAAGACGAACCGAATTACACGACACTGATTAAGACTCGTAGAATGACTCATCATGTTCGTCACCTGTGCCGTACTTTCTACTACAAAAACGAGTGGGAGTTTGTAGTCTACCCTCACTTCTTCGTATTTCTCGTTCCTATCAATATAGTATTTCAGTTGTAAGTACTAACAAATGACTTCTAAATGGAAGATACTATGAAACACATTAATGGCTAATAACTACCAATTCTATTAATAAATATTAAACAGACAACATAACTAAGATTAAAGAAAATAGGTGATTATTGAGGTAAAGAAGTTCATATTCTTCATATTCTTACTTGTCATTCGATTCTGAGCTATGTTCAAAATTTCAAGTCTCTAGCTCATCGGGAAGTTAGGTTAAAATCAATTATTAAATTCGAGCCGAACAGACATACACGAAAGTGAGTTAATGAAAACGTGGTAATAAAATGGCAAACAACCGCTTTAAATATTGGGGGATGGTGTAAATGGCACATAGTTATTAATAAACATACTAAAATAATTAAACACTTATTATAAATCCACTAATATTAAATGTTTTGCTAATCCACAGAAAGTTTCTAGTCTGCCAATACAGTAATTGTAGATCACAATTTCCTCATGTTTTATTATCACTGAACCGCGTTGGGTGTCACAAGGAATCACTGCGTCACCGGACATTGATAAATCGACTTTGTTCCCGTAATAGTAACAAGTGGGGAACTGGCCAGGCAGCGCTTTTAAAGGCGATGCGACAGCTGCGAACATAATTCTTTGTGATTTGGAATTATCTACTGAAAGAAATACGTAACAAATTCAAGTACCTTTTTTTATAGGATAAAGGTGACAAACGAGCACACAGTCCACCTAATGGTAAGTGGTTGCGGTGGCCTATAGACATCTACATCTATCCTCGATTACGAATCAAAATTCAGATGCGTTGTCACCCGTGAGGACGATACTCTACAATATGGAAGGCACATGTCCAGTAGAAGAATTTAATGAGCTCATGAAATATAAGAAGAATGAAGAATACAGTAAACAAAATAAATTTTAAAGTTTTAACGCCAAGCCGCAACTATATTATAGTAGTAAAGTTCAGCTCTACCGGGGTAGGACCACGCTCTCATAGAATACCAGCGTAAAATAGCAGCTTAATGCTGCTGAGTTTCGTAAGGTGAGTGTAGAGAACCGGAGACTCTTTTTACTTGAAACGATGCACCATCTCAGCCCTCAGATTGACAACGTATATGCATTTTGATTCTTAATCGAGAATAAATATAGATTTGTATGGGCCACAGCATCCACTTACCATCAGGTGGACTGTGTGTTCGTTTTCACCCTTATTCTATAAAAAATAGAAAATTATTCCATTTTATACCCCCAAGAGATTGAGGATGTTACCTGTTTTATTTAAGTTTACTGATGTACCTTTTTCTCTAACAAATTTTACACTTTGCAATATAAACAGCGAACGAAACAGTGTAATCAAATGTGTTTGCACCTGTACCGTCTTTGTGGACATGCTATTTTCCAATTAGCCGCTGTTGAATATTGTCATACTAATATATGAATTTGTTATGAAACCTCGACATTTATTTTATTTTATTAAGCATGTTAATTGCCTATCTTTTGTAATTAATATTCATCATCATGGTAATTAATACAACGGAATTGTTTGCTCGTTGATTTTATTACTTATATTATCTACCTATCATGAAAACTTTAACTGCCTCGTTGGTCTATTGGTCGTAAGCACGAGTGTTGATCATGAGGTCCCGGGTAAAAATCCAAAAATAAGTCACTGGGTTATTTGTCAAAAAATACTCAGTGGCAGCATGGAGTCAGGTTGGCAGTGTTACATCCCCGAGCCTCGGAAAGCCGGTAAAGCTATCGGTCCTGCGTCTGATCTCTCTCCTGTGTCCGATTGCCATCCCATCGGACTATGAGAGTGGGGGATCTCTATTAGATTTGGACACACTTGTGCAATATAATTTAGTCCTGTGCAGATGGCTAATCTCCGTTGAGACTGGTCCCCGTGACCGAAGTCCGGTCTGGAGGTTATTATTATTATCATAAACGATTCGTGATTTAATTTTATGAGCCAGCTTTTTTTTATAGAATAGGGTGACAAACGAGCACACAGTCCACCTGATAGTAAGTGGTTGCTGTGACCCATAGACATCTACATCTATCCGCAATAAAGAATCAAAATGCAGATGCGTTGTCACCCGTGAGGACTAAGATAGAATGCCTCTTTTCCACTAAAAAGGGTCTCTACACTCACCATACAAAACACAGCAGTGTTAAGCTACTATTTTACGCTGGTATTCTGTGAGAGCGTGGTCCTTCCCCGGTCGCGCCCACCCTTTCGTGCTACAACTATACTACTAATAAAGCTGCAGCGTGGCTCTACCACGTACCAGCTAAGTTATAAAAACGCAAGCATTATAGGGAGAAGGTCCTCGCGTAGAAAGCAGCATTGTAACGGAAATCGCAATGTAGGATGACCCCCACTGGAGTTTTTTTTTTTCCAAACTGGATGGAGTGACTTTTTGATGTAATGCCCGTAGTTGATAGATTTAGGTTGCTAAGGACCGAGCTTTAATGTATCAATCTATCAGACAGTCTGTGTGTATTCTGCTAAATAGTGGATTTTAAATGGACCCTACTAATAATGACAATCATGATGATATGTGTAATGCTACAATCTTTCGAATGTATTATTTTGTATGACCCAAATATTTTTGTTAATAATTTCTTGGATGTAATATAGAAAACACAAAATATAAACTAACTTAAAAGATATATAAACAAAATTTAATAGCGTTTTTTTTTCACAAATGAAAACTATACATCGGCTACTCTGACCATCAAAAACAGATCGACTCGACGAAGGACATGCTCTCCCAGAATACCACCGTGAAATAGCAGCTTAATGCTGTTGTGTTGCGTATGATGAGTCTAGAAAACCGGAAACCCTTTTTACTGGAAACAAAGCATTCCATCTCCTCAGGGGTGACAATACATCTGCATTTTGATTTATAATCAGCACAGCCACAGCATCAACTAACCATCAGGTGGAAGTTGTACGTGTTTGTCACCCTTATTATATATATCAAGAAACATGGTCGTCATTCAAAATGTGTACGTAGTGTTCTGTCTTTTTTTGGTCTCGATTCAGCAAAATGTAAAAATGAGAAATTACTGTCATGCGTCATAATTAAATGTGAATGTGGGACACTTAAATCTATGTATTCAAGATGGTGATAAATGAGCATAAGCTTCTTTATTTTATATAAAAATGAAGTGACTAACGAATTTACAGGCCACCTGATGTAAGAGGCTACTGCAGCCCATGGACATTTACAACTAACTTCAAACAAAGAAGGCTACAGATGCGTTGTCACTTCTGTGGAGTAACACTATATTTTTTTGTAGAATAAGGGTGATAAACGAGCACACAGTCCACCTGATGGTAAATGGGTGCTGTGGCCCATAGAAATCTACATTTATCCTCAATTAAGAATCAAAATACAGATGCGTTGTCACCCCTGAGGACAGAGATGGAATGCCTCGTTTACAGTAAAAAGGGTCTCCGGTTCTCTACACTCACCATACGAAACACAGCATCATTAAGCTGCTATTTTACGCTGGTATTCTGTGAGAGCGTAAGTACTAAGATGGAATGCTTCACACCTTCACAGCCTACCAAGAGTAACGATGTTACTTGCTCTCTATACCTCGAGACAAGAACACAGCAGTTCACGCACTTCTGCATGACGGCATAAATATGTAAGAGGGTGCTACCTGCCCACACGGACTACTAGACATAAAAGATGTTCTGCCACCTAATAAGTTTCATAACATTTTCAAACTTCAAAACTACCGCAGAGACTATAAAATCCGTTAAAAGACAAACTAAAACAAATAAATCTGCGCGGACAGTAATAAAAGATCACCTATCTTTCACACTAATATCAAACTTCCGTACGCTCTATATCTGAAAACTATAAATTCGCCATAGGACTCCCACCCGTCGAATTTTTCTTCTTATAAACTTTTAGTCGTAAATATTTTAAAGTAACTTCCGAGGCAAAAGTGACATCGACTGTTGACGCTTCTGCGGAAAACTTTAGTGGTAGCCAATGCGACAAAATAACCCGTCGAAAGTGGAATCCCGAACTTGAAATATAAAAGTTCAGAGTTGATACTGAACGTATCATTTGTTTTCCAGCAGTGCACTTCTCTCCAACCCCGAGGGATATTAGGGAGTCCTTTGTCATAGTTTCCGGTTTAAGAGTATCATGTTAAAATGGATAAAGTTACTTCAACTTTTAGTGCACATACCTTTGTTAACCAATTTTATTCTTTAGAGAGAACATTACGGTTATCAAAAGTTAAAATAACTTCAAACCATTTCCAAGCATTTAACGCTGTGAAAAATTATTTTATGTATCCGTTTGAAGTTTTTGTTTTAGTCGGATATTTGAAGTTTATCATTTTTTTTTTAAATTCAATACCAATATAAGTGCCATTGGCATTAAAAGATAATTCAAATTTAACAATGTACAAAATATATTATACGTTACAGTCCCGAAAAAATTTTAAAGATTGAAATTACGAAATTGTCATCCGGCTTCATTTTTTATTTGGTGATCCGACTCCTTTTACGCCTAAGAATCCGTCTGGATAGGTACTACCCTCGTACCTATTTCTGCTGACAACTGTACCAAATGTACTGCTGTATTTCGGTCTAAAATTATTGAGCCATTATAATTACAAGCATGTGTAGCATGTGAGACATTTTATCTTAATCCCCAGAGGTGAAAATGCATCCGTAACCATCATAATTTTTTATAGCATGGGGTGACAAACGAGCATATAGAAATAGACATACACCTGATGGTGGGTGCATAAATCTAGATCTACCCTCGATTAATAATAAAATGCAATTGCGTCGTCACCCCTGATGACTATGATGGAATGAAGAAAGTCTCTGATTAGGAGCGCTCATCATACGCAACACAGCAGCATTAAGCTACTATTTTACGCTGGTATTCTGTGAGAGCGTGGTCCTTCCCCGACCGAGCCAATTCATTCGTGCATCAATCTTAATATAGCTGTAGGTGTTGGTTAGAGGTATCCTATGTATAATACATACGAAAATGTAAAATAAATATTTTACATAGCATAAGTTTCATAAAACGACAAATGAAATATACATATAATTTTAAGAAACAACGATAATTTAAGCATAAAAGGTTTAAGCAATATGAATGCAATGACATGACAATTCCGCGATCCCATGTTTCCCATTTTATGTCCCAATTACGATTTTATTCGAAGCGGCACACGGCTGGTTGTTACCAACCCTTAAATAGCTTAGCAAGAAAAAGGTTTGCTGCGTAATTGAATTTCGTTTGGCCCTTGATGCTTTTTACCCGACTGCCCCTGAAAAAGGTTTATGATTTACTGATGTATGTCTACATGTTTGTTTGAATATATATTTTCAAGTATATCTTTATAAACTTATGCTCGTCTGTCCTTTTTCACTTCCTTTATCCTGACGGCTTGACCGATTTTAAAGCGCGAAGTGTCGTCATCATTCGTTATTTTTACAGTAAAAATCCTTTAAAACGCTTACAAAAGGTGATGTTGATACTAACATTTACACTGATTTGTCACACTCGTATGACAGTCAGTAAAGAAGCCTAAACTAACCACAATACTAGTGGCACCATCGTTCTTCTTTGCCACACTTATTTACTCTTCACGGTTACTTTTTATAGAAAATTTTAATTATTGACAACGAGCATACAATTTACGTAATAGTAAATGGATGTTGCCGCCCATATTTTTCAGTAGCTATCATCAATTAACAATCAAAACATGCGTTGTCACCCATGAGAATTAAGATGGAATACCTTGTAACCATACGTAACACAATAACATTATGCTACTATTTTACGTTGTTATTCTATAAGAGCGGTTGTAGTTTAGAGGCTAAGCGCTCGCTCAATATTTCACATTACACGAGTAACCTGAGTTCGATCCCCGCCGGCACCAATGAAATTATTAATTGCAATTTTATGTTATGATTTACCGTGTGCTCGAAGAATTAAAAAAAAAAGTATTTCGAAAATACATTATGACAACAACACACACAAGTGGACACTTCCTTGTTCTAAAACCTTCTCAGTAATGGGAGAAGACTCTACCCAGTAGTGTGACGTATATAGGCTGTAACTATTGTGTAAGAGTGTAGTCCTTCCCCATTTATGCTATTGTTTTTAATATAGGAATATTAGCAGTAAGTACTTAACACTACTAATATTCCTATTAAACACTCCACTTAGGTTTAAAATGCTTATGTTAGGAGTGGTTACGACAGAAGTCAAATGTCGGATTTAGATCCACGACCTTTTTCCCTTTTCTAAGTTTTCTAGTCTGTTACGATCACCATTACACTAATTTCGCTTAAAATAATACAATTGCATCGTCGGTTTTATTTATCGTGAAGATTAACTTTAGATGATAGAGCCATGCTGCAGCTATAGTACGAATGGGTTGGCTTGACAGGAGAAATTAAAGTGAAAAATATTATATTAAATGGATTTCATTTTAAATAATTTAAATTATCAATTTAATATTTTGTTCCCTTATAATTATAGTACACAAGTTATAAAACCTCTAGCTAGAATATCCTGAAAAGTAAGAGACAACATCGACTGCTACAGAGGGCCTCTCACATCCTGATACGTTGAATTATTTATAGGTGGGGCCAACACACGTTCCACTGGACTTATGAGTGTAACACACTTCAGCACTTATGACCAGTTAATAAATAATAAGTGGGAATATTACGAGCCTGATGGGACGCTCTCACGAGAGGTGAGAGAAACGCACCACAATTCTCTCGAATCGTTGAGTAATTTCTGCAACTCACGAAAGACGCTTTAAAGAAAGCTTTTCCAGTTTTCTATCATTATGAACATTTTTCTTTTAGGTTTTTGTAGATCTTCTAAGATTTATGCATCGTTAAAATAAAATTTAATGTTTATATGTAAAAAGATATCTACATTTAGTTTATATGTAGATAGATACAGTAGGTCACGTCAAACGTTATTTAGTTTCTACGATATTAATTTACATTATGCACGCGATAAAAGTATGCATTGTAGAAAGGTCGTCTTATGCCGGGTTTCTTTATTTAAAAACGATTTGTTTTCTTTTGCGAGCCCTTTTGCGGTAAATGAAGTGCATGTACTTTTTAAAACAAAATACCAGTTCATCAATTTATAAACCGTTCAATTTTTTTCGTTTTAAGTCCTACATCCTAAGTTTTTAAACGAAAAGATTGTAATTTAAACTGTTTTTGAACGCACCTCATATGTAATAAAACGGATTATTTCGGAGAAGGAAATTTTTCTTGTATATAGGAATCGACATTAGTCACAAGGGGTGACAACGCATCTGCATTTTTAATTTTAATCGCAGACAGATGTTGGTTGATGTTGCCACAGCATCCACTTACCATCAAGTAGACTGTGCGTTCATTTGTCACACTTTTTCTATATAAGTAAATATTATCTATAATATATAAATCTTATTACATCAAGTTCTTTTGTCGAAAACACATTTCAATCAATGTGACGCGTATCATCAATTTTGTCTCGGAAAAACATCGTCCATTATTGTATTTATGTCCCTATAATACGTTGTTATGTGATAGGATTTGCAATGCTAATAAAACTGATTGGGTATTCAATTATTTAGTATTATAGCCTATATGTTAAGATGAAAGTCAAAAAGGAATGAAAATTAATGTGAAAGGTGAGGCATGTAATATGAAAGAGAAAGATAGTGTGCAATTGTTAAATCGCTCGCAAGGGCGATAGATAGTTGTATAATATAAATAGATTTAAGAGAAAAAAATAGTAAAAGTTGCAGCATATATATACGTCCCACTCCTGGGCACAGGCCTCCTCTCATTTCTGAGAGGGTTTTAGGGCAAGGAAAAGTCCACCGCGCTGCCTCAATGGGTGTTGGCGAACTTCACATGTCTTCCAAATTTTTTTTCTTATTTCTCAGACATGCAGGTATCCTCACGGTGTTTTCTTTCACCATCGAGCACTGTTAAATCAGCACTTAAAATTGCAATTAACAATTTAATTGGTGCTGGCAGGGATCGAACCCGGGCAACATCTCATCAATATCACATCTCAGAATACCATCGTAAAATAGCAGCTTAACGCTGCTGGGTTTCGTATGGCGAGTGTAGAGAACCGGAGACCCTTTTCATTGGAAACGAGGTATTCTATCTTATTCCTCACGGTTGACGACGGATCTGCATTTTGATTCTCAATCGAGGATAGATGTGGGTATCTATGAGCCAAATTATCCACTTACCATTAGGTGGACTGTGTGCTCGTTTGTCACCCTTATTATATATAAAAAAATAAGTTTCTTAACGATGCTTTTCTTTACTGCTGAGCACCACTTTCAAAGCTGTTTTACCACGTGGATTATATATTACCATAGCATTTAACAATTTTACTTGTGCCATGGAGGATAGAACCCGGTTTTTTTTAAATTTATTTTCTATAGGATAAGGGTGACAACCGAGCACACAGTCCACCTGATGGTAAGTGGTTGCTGTGACCCATAGACATCTACATCTATCCTCGTTTGCGAATTAAAATGCAGATGCATTGTCAGCTATGAGGACTAAGATGGAATGCCTCTTTCCAGTAAAAAGGGTCTCCGGTTCTCACCACTCACCACACAAAACACAGCAGCATTAAGCTGATATTTTACGCTGGTATTCTGTGAGAGCGCGGTCCTTCCCCGGTCGAGCCGACCCATTCGTGCTACAACTATACAATTAATTTAGCTACAGCGTGCTCACATATTACTGTAATATTCATAGCGGGCGCTTATTTCAGTGAAAAATATGTAATAATACTCTAATAAGACACTTTTCACTTTTTAAAGCGTTACTTCCACACTAAGAATTAATCCTAGATGTTAAATTAGTTAATAAAATAGCAGAGTATTCTCTTAACTTTATCATGTTATTCAGGCCTATTATAACGGAGATTTATTGATGCTAAATAAATAAATAAATAAATAAAATAAATTACTACATGAAAATTGTAATTTCACACTTTATCGTCCATAAAAGTATTTTAATATTTAATGAGATCGTGTAATAAGTTATTTAATTATGATCAAAATCCGGTACAAAATTAATCCCTTAAGAACCGCAGTCGTTATAAAGTCAAATTCAACGGCAACAAACTTTCATTCTTCGTTTAAGATTTGTCTAACTTTTATTTGAAGGACTTAGATCTTAGTGATTTACTTAATATATAGTTTAATCAAAATTAAAACAACAATATTATTATGACTTTCTGCAAATCTAATTTGGGGGGGTATATTATAAAAAATTAAAACTATGGGAACAAAACAGTGTCTACCGCACTCGCAGTAAAGTGAAATTCAATAGCAACAAACTTTCATTCTTCGTCTAAGACTTGTCTAACTTTAATTTGAAGGACTAAGATCTTAGTGATTTACTTAGGTTACTATAGGTTACTCAAAGTTAAAACAATAATATTATTATGAATTTCTACAAATTTAATTTGGAGGGTCAGCTTATAAAATTTAAAACTATAGGAATAAAACAGTTTCTACCGATCTTATCGCGTTTTATGTTAACCTTACAGTGGTGGTGGTTAACAGTGGTAGAGCCACGCGGCAGCTTTTGCTGTTGCATACGCCCATACGGCCGGCTCGAGCCGGGGTAGTACCACGACCTCACAGAATACCGGCGTGAAGTGGAAGCTCTGCTTCCGCGTTTTATCTGGTGAGTGCAGGTGGCCGGAATCCCAATCCCCCCCTCCCCCCCCCCATCAACATGGTAGCGGAATTAAACGGAAGACTACCCCAGAAGAAGAAGAATCCCTCGCTGAGCATCCACGACCAAGCTACTCCACTCCTGAGGGTGGGTGCTCAGGCTGCCCCGTCTATTCTGGGGGGGGGGGGAAATTCTGCTCAAGTCAAAAACTGCTCGGAGCAAGCTGATCAACAAGACCAAGGCGACCCCTGCCACGCTATCCGTGAATTTCTGCAATATCAGGGGACTTCACTCGAACCTAAACGCCGTCCACTACCATCTCGAGACGGCGAAGCCGGCCTTGCTCTTTCTGACGCAGGTGACCTCTCCAGCTGATACTTCGTATCTCTCCTACCCGGGGTACAAATTTGAACACTCCTTTGTGCCTCGGGCTGGAGTTTGCGTATACGTCAGAGAGGACATCTGTTCTCAACGCCTCGGCAGTCTTGAAGATTCGGACTTGTCCATCCTTTGGCTACACGAAACAAACCGACTCATCGACCACGTCCATATGGCTACAGATTTCTTGCTACAGCAGATCCCATCCGCAGAGATCGTGATCCTCGGCGATTTTAACGCCCACCACGCAGAACGGCTCGGTGACCGATCATGTGGGGAGATCTGTTCATGATTTTGCCTTGGCATATGGTCTGACACAACTGGTTACTTCGCCTACGCGGATTCCAGACGTGGAGGATCATGCACCTTCCCTGTTAAACCTTCTGCTGACCTCTCATCCGGACAGATATCAAGTCTCCGTCGACGCCCCTCTTGGCTCCTCGGACCATTGTCTATTCCGGAGTGTGGTGCCACTCACGTGGAAAATCGCGTGAGTGGCAAAAAAATCGCGGTTGCACTCTGCAGGCTGCCGCCGTGTTTGGCACTATAGGTCGGCCGATTGGGATAGGATGCGGTCTTTCTTTGCATCCTACCCTTGGGGGCGGGTTTGCTTCTCACCGAACGATCCCAACGTTGTTGCTAATTCTATCGCTGATGTGGTACTTCAGGGTATGGAACTTTTAACTCTGTGGTGCTCATAGGAGGCAGATCTTAGCCATGGTTTATTCGCTCCTGTAAAATAGCATTACGCTATAAGCAGGAGTGCTACCGGGCCTGAGCTGACGCTTCAATGTTCCGGCTTTCGTCCACCCGATCCCTAAAAAAGCCGACCTCTCAGACCCGTCTAACTACAGGCCTATCGCCATCACCTCCTTGTTTTCCAAAATAATGGAATCCATTATAAACAGCCAGCTCATGCGGTACCTTGAGGATCACCAGCTGATTAGGGACCGCCAATATGGTTTTCGTCGGGGTCGATCAGCTGGTGATCTTCTGGTCTACCTGGCTCATAGATGGGTGGTGGCAGTAGAGTCCAAGGGGGAGGCATTGGCCGTTAGTTTGGACATTGCGAAGGCCTTCGATCGGGTTTGGCACAAAGCGCTTCTTTCGAAGCTCACTTCCTATGGGCTTGCCGAGAAATTTTGCAATTGGATCACCAGCTTTCTTGCAGATCGGAGTATCAAGGTCGTTGTAGACAATGCATGCTCCGATTACAAGCCTATTAACGCTGGTGTTCACCAACGCTGTTTCTTCTGCATATCAATGATATGTTGCAAACCGGTAACATTCATTGCTATGCAGATATCAGCACTGCTGATACTCTATACACTGGCCGTGCAAATATTTCTCGGAAAACGTCGCCGAGTACCGGAACAAACTTGTGTCTGAAATCGAGTCTTTAATCCTCAGAAGACACAAGTTTGCGCATTTACCGCTAAAAATAACCCCTTTGTCGTATCTCCTAAGTGTCAAGGCACTCCTCTTGTTGCCTCAGCCAGTATCGGAATCCTCAGCGTCGACATATCGAGTGACGTGCAGTTTCGTGGTCACTTGGAAGAGAAGGCCAAATTAGCCTCTAAAAAGCTTGGCGTGCTCAGCAGAGCGTGACAGTATTTCATGCCGGCACACCGCCTGCAACTTTACAAGGCGCAAGTTCAGCCTCACATGGAATACTGTTCCCATCTCTGGGCTGGGGCTCCCCAGTGCCAGCTCCTTCCACTTGACCGCATCCAGCGCAGAGCGGCTCGAATCGTTGACGACCGAGTTCTTTCTGATCGGCTCGATTCACTGGCGCGGCGAAGAGATGTTGCATTCCTTTGAATTTTCGTTCGCATCTACCACGGGTAGTGCTCTGAGGAATTGTTCGGATTAATTCCAGCCGCCAAATTTTACGAACGCACATTGCAGCAAAACTCCCGATACCATCCATACCATCTGGATGCTTGGCGGTCCACCACTGTACGTTTCAATAGGAGTTTTCTTCCGCGTAGGTACGACTTATCTGTGGAATAGTTTACCACCGGCAATTTTTCCGGACCGATACGACTTAGGGACCTTCAAGAAAAGACTCCTTTCTGAAAGGCCGGCAACGCACCTGCAATTCCCTGGTGTTGCAGTTGTTCATGGGCGGCGGTAGTCACTTTCCATCAGGTAAGCCGTATGCTCGTTTGCCCCCTCTCCTATTAAAAAAAAACCTTGAACGATGATTCAGTTGCTTTACTGCGCATATAATTACGAACGGACAAATCAAACTCGATAAAGGTATGTTAAAATGAGTTTTATTTAATGCGTAGTATTCACGTTAATATGCTGGCCGTATGAGAAAGCTTAAGGTCGCTAAGCGAGCTGTGGAGAGTTAATAAGCTCGGAGTTTCTTTGGTCGATAAATCGTAATAAAGATTTCCGCAGTAGTACTCGCCAATGCCCAAAAGACCTGTAAGCTTAGTGACAATGAGCTGGTCATATACCTCGAAGAACCGATAACCGATGGGGAGAAAAGTTCTCAAGTGGCAGCTTCGTACTGTTAAGTGGTCTGGTAAGACATTCAGGAAGTCGTTGGATGCAGGTGGCACAGCACCGTGTTATGAATGTGTTACAAACAATATACAAACAGGAATAGTGTCGGTGTAAGTGCATCCACTGATCCATATCATCCTCTAGATGTCGTAAGAGATGATAGACGAAAAATTAAACAGAAGATGGGCAGTAGCATCATCTTGATATGAGCTCAAAATTATTCAAAAAATCCGGTTACCAATCCGCCTGCCATTGTAGCAACTATGAAAAATGACAATCTATGGGGAGGCCTATGTGCAGCAGAGGACTTCTTATAGGCTGTAGTGAAGGAATGAAGTAATAAAATGAATTCAATACGATTAATTTACGATAGTACCGACAGTCATTAAAGCAACGCCATTTTACATTCACTTTTTATAAAAATAAGTTTTGACGACATTATAAGAAGAACAATAAAAATGTAAATTGAAATTTGTATTCAATTTTTGTCTATGATATTAGGCGTCTGGAAAATTACTTGAAAAATGGTAATTTCCTATTTTATTCTTTTACTTAAAAAAAAGAAAGAAAAAATAAAGAAAAGGTAATTTCTTAAACTTTATAATATAGCGTTCAATACACCCAAGAAAAAACTTATAACATTCTGTTGATATACGCTATTCCTAAATCATATTTCCCAACTAATATGTTGAAGATAAGTTGAGAAAAGTTAAATTAAACCACTTGATATATATAATGAAAGGTATCTCTACTAGTAGGGAATAGAGAAAAAAACCAATCACGAGTATACAGAGTTAGGGACAGATGAAGAGAGATGAAACTGGCGAAACGAACGTTCAAAATTGGATATTTATCGTGACAGCAGATTAAAGTTTTACATGTTGCTTTTAAAAACCGTAGATTAATATCATGTTGTTTACACGTTTATTAAAATACTCCAATAATTAAAATATTCATATAACCAATATATAGTTAGAGTTATTGGGACAATATTTTACTATCACATAATATACTGGAAATTAACAAACATAAGTGGCGGTGTAAGAATATCCACTACTCCATATCATCTCGTGGCTGTTGTAAAGGACGATAGAGGGACGCAACAAGACAGCAGCGTCTTCCTAATTGCGACTAAAAATAAAAAACTGCGGTTGTCAGCCCGCTTGCCAAGCATTGGAATTATGTTCAGTAGGTTGACTTTATTACGCTGTACGGTAACTAACATAATATACATTATACAGTCATTCTACTGACGGAAATTATAACCCTCTTTGAAATTAGGTAAGTTCTGTCCCCGAAATTGGGACGTATATGGGCTGTAACTTTACTATTGAAAATAAGTTCTTCGGAATATTCTCTAAACTAAATATAAATAAAAAAACGTCACTGACTGCTCCGTAGCGCAGTGGCTAAGCGTTATGTTGTGGCGCTGTAAGTCTGCGGGTTGGAATCTCGCACAGAACAAGTGCTTGTATGGCCTAAAATTGTTTCGGGTATATCCTTGTGCACGATATAGAGGAATATCCTTCATTGGGTGTAATTCATTATTATGTGTAGTAATTTAGATCGAAAGAGTGTATGTAAAGCGCTACATGCTAATTAGTACATTTGACACTTAATGTCAAGAAAAGAAATTCTTCTTTTACTTACAAGTAACAAAATGACCATAAAGACAGATTAGGTTTTATAACTAACTAATACTTATTAATTGTTAAGTAATTCGGCCCCAAAACTGTTATTACCACTTAGTTCAGATTTCTCAATCACCAAGTAAAAGATATTTGTGGTATAACATATATTACAAACAAATAAAATATTCGAGTTGTATCAATAAAATAGTTCAATTGTTTGTTTCTAACTTTTGTAATCATACTCGTTATAATTTATTTAACTTTTATCTGAAGATTGAAAAATCAGCCCAAGTCTATTATAACATAGAATAGCTTTTTTCTTAAATTGATTTTTAAATTTTATTTGTACTCCAGGAATATTGCGGATCATAAATATTTTATCAAAACCAATAAGTGTTCAGCTTCTCCAAGAAAAGTGTTCTGCTGCTCCTCTTCAAAGTTAAGTAGAAAGTTTTATCACTAATTCATTGGCGGATCGATACGGAATTTACGGGGCCCGCACCCCTCACCTCAAGTAATAATAAATGATCCGAGGTGACCTTTATCAAACCATTCGACATTTACTCCGCTACATGTGTATTACCTTTAAAAGCATGGGGTATTCTAAAACCTTTCAAGAATTGATGGAGAGGTAATTTAAAGTTAACGGCAAACCCTTGGATGTTTGTAGTATCTGACTAACACATTTCTGGGTTCTAATCCCAACCGAAACCCACATTTGTGTAAAAATACAAATTATTATTTAACGGGTTTGATAGTGATGTAATTTTTCTCTTCTTTAGAAAACTATTTTTTTTATAAAATTGTTATAAACGAGCACTCAGTCCACCTTATAAAATCGAAGGAATGGCTTACACACAATAACATCTACCCTTAATTAAAGATCATAAAGCTGACTCTTTGTCTAGTAGATTGAATGCCTCGTTACCAGTAAAAATGGCGGCAGAAATATGTAAGAGGATGTTACCGACCCAGATGGACTTTTAGATAAAAAAAGGAGTGCTATCACCTATATTATTCAATATACTTGGTGCATCATAATATGTAATATGTAGTTGACAGTAGTTTAATATCAAAGCTAACATTGAAGCGAAAATACGAACGTGAAACGAAATTCATTTTAATGAGCAACTAGACTAAAAATGATTGTAGCGATAAAGAGCGCGTTCCAATTCCAATAATTAGATTTTAAAATATATTATCGGGTATGTTTCAGCATGAAGGCATGCGAAAATCAATAGTTATTATCGAGTGTGATTCGGATAGTTAAAATATTGGAAATTCTAATACTTATTTTAGTTCCCCACCACCTCAATTTCTGATTTCAAATAATGTAACAAACGAACAAGTTAAAATGAAACTTTATCAATCTTTTTATGTGAATTCGGAAGACCAAAATCTTTATTTACTTGATTACTAAACGATTATTTGTTACGAACAATCTAATAATTTATATAGAGGGCCGATCTCATGGCTGCCAATAGATGGAGGTATAACCTACTCTACATAAAATATCCAGACCGGCGACGAGCAGTAGCGTCTAATATGAAACGTCTGGTTCTGTGATGATGATCCCACCCGCCAAGCGTGACGATGAAGGCAAATCCTCCTAAAAGATATCCAGCAGTAGATTTTTACGGGTTGATGATGAACATGGAGACGACGCCTTTATCTTTATATTATACTAGCTGTTCCCCGCGACTTCGCCCGCGTGGAATTATTTTGCGCGGAACTCTAGAATAAAAGTAGCCTAAGTTTGTCCTTGGCTTACACATAAAATATAGATATATGCTGTCTCTGACTTTTTTGTAGAACTATTTAGGAGAAACAGTTTCAACATACATTATAATTGTGTAACTCTTACAGTTTTTGCACCGCACGCCAAAATAGCTCGCAGATGACAGATTTTTTTCCGACTTACTTAACATTTTTCGTTATATTTTGGCCAATTCACACAATATCTTTATAAATTATATCTTATGTGTTATTCTGATATATAAGCTATATAATTATAAAGTTTCATTAAAATCCATTTAGTAGTTTTTGCGTGAATGAGTAATAATAATAATAAGAGTAATAATAATGTCCTCCAGACCGAATTTCGGTCACGGCGGCCAGCCTCAATGGAGACTAGCCATCGGCGCAGGACAGGATTATAGTGCCCAAGTGTATACGCAAGCACAGGTGCACTCTCTATTCCCTCACTCTCATAGTCCGATGGGACAGTAAACCGACACGACCGGAGAGCGATCAGGCGTAGGACCAGCGGCTTTACGTGCTTGCTTTCTTTACGGGGGTGAGACACCGCCAACTTCCTGACTCCGGGCAGCTACTGAGAATTTCTTGATGGAAAAGTTCAATAAATGATTTCTTTGGCTCGACCCGGGATTCGAACCCGGGACCTCATGATCAGTAGTCGCACTAATATAACCACTAGACCAACGAGTCAGAGTAACAAACAACCATACATCCTCACAAAATTTCACGTTTGTAATATTTTAGTATTAGTATTATAATATATAAAATCTATGGCGCGTCACTTAGTGACCGTGTAACTTAATAGAATCAGGCTTTACTTTGCGGAAATCAATTATATTAAAGATGTTAAAAAATTAATAGCGTAATAAAATGATGTGTCTTACCTAACTTGAAGAGCACCTTCCGCCCCTCATTTGCGTACACTATCCTCGTCTCCACTAATCCCAGCACTACTACTTCCAACACCACTACACTAGGAAAGATACACCACCGTCGATAATACGATAAGTGTTTCGCCTTTACTTTCTCCTCTACTGTTTTACTTCCTCAGGTGAAGTAGACTCTGCGGTGGCTGACTACTAAGGGACCGTATAACATCTAAACTCCTTGACCAGTGGAGGTCAGAATCACAATTTTTTGTTGAGACTATGGTTCATACCTATTGAGAGATCAGAAAGAGTTGAAATAATTCTCATTAATCCAAAAGATTTTCATAATCAAATATTAACATTTGTATAGTCCCTTCGAATCAATCACGTTGATTAATCACATTATTCATAATGTGTGTGAAGTTTGCGCTGCTGCCAAAGGATCTGCTCAGTTCTTGTGCTATATACTTTCAGTTGTAATTCAGTTCAAACAGTTCTTATTAATTAGTTTTATCAAATGGTGTTTTCATCAGTTGTCAGATCAGCTGCACGGTTCGTCTGTTTGTTCTAACTACGTAAAGTAAATAAACGCTAAACTAAACAGATTAACTGTTAAATCGCACAGTTTTAACTGAAGGTGTATTCCGCATTACGCTTCATATCAGTTATAAGTAGATTTGCGTTACTTTGAGGCGTATTCAGCAAAAAAATCTGAAATTTATTATCATAAAAGTTTATGTTTTAACTTCAAAAATATTCAAGTCGATATATTTGAAAACTTCTAAACGTTTGCTTTATCTATAACAGAAATAAATTTAGCGGCAACAAATCTCTAGCCAAGAAAATATCTGCGAAGATTGCAAACAAACTGGCGCCACGTAACAAATAAAGTAATTAAACACGAGAACCGGACGATGATAGGAATCGGGCGGTGTCGATGTCATTAAACAATCAATGACGCGATTAAATCGGGCCCGGGTTCGATCCCGGCGGTTATTGCTGCTTGCTAGCCGCACACTCGAATTAACTTTGTCATTACCCGCACCCGTTAGAACATTGATTCATTATTGAATTTAATGGCACCGCAGATAACGCGCGTTATTGTTATCCGTCAGAACTGCTCTGATTTATTTGTTAACTAAGTCTAATAAGACGCGTAATGCTCTTAACCGACTTGGTTTATTTAATCGAAATTTTAACTCAGTCTATGCCAACTTAAATTATAAATATCTTTGATATTTTTATTTTATTTTATGATTTTTTATGATTGACTTTGATAAGGTTTTGAGCTACGTCGTAGAAACATTTTATAGTTGAACGTATGTTTCATTCCAGTTGAGAAAGTTAATTACTGACGACCGTGTGGCCAAGGAATCAGAATACTTGACCAGTGTTATACGTGGTAGAGCCATGCTACGTCTATGTTAATAATATAGTTGTAGCACGAATGGGTCGATTCGACCGGGGAAGGACCACGCTCTCACAGAATACCAGCGTAAAATAGCAGCTTAGTGCTGCTTTGTTTCGTTTGGTGAGTGTAGAGAACCGGAGAGTTAGTCCTCACGGCTGACAACGCATCTGCATTTTATTCGTTAACGAGGATAAATGTCTATGGGCCACAGTAATAATTTACCATCAGGTGGACTGTGTGTTCTTTTGTCACCCTTATCCTTTAAAAAAAGACCTTATTCCGTTAACTTTACACAGATGAGGGTAAGGTTACGACTAGTGTGTACATCTGTGTTTATATTACCGTTATCGTAACCGTTACAGCCTATTAAAAGTCCATTGCTGATGAGGCATCTCTTATAGATTGCCTCATATATATATTTGCCATTGCCAAAATTGGCATTGGGTTGGCAACTGAAGTTTTTTTTTAATATTTAAGTTGTATTTTACAAGATGCTGCTGGTTACCTGCCTGCCTTGTTGGTTTCCCTCTGTCGCCTCTTACGACATCCACAAAACGATATGGGGTGGTGGATATTCTTAGACTACTCGGTTAATTTACTACTTAGCTGATTTAAACCAATGAGTTATCGAAGTTTTCGAAGTCTTCCGGTATATATAGAATAGCTCCATACTACCACAGGGAGCGTTGGCCGCCCTTTACTTCTTGCTTTCCTTCCTCCACCTAACCTTCATATGGAGAACAAGACGGCGCCCCAATACATGGAACGGCGACTTGATGAACCATGTAGAGAGTCAATGAATATAAGGTTTGAGATCTTTATGATAAGGTTGTATTAAGTAGAAAACTTTTGATGTACTATCAAGTTGATGATGTCGATTATCCTGAAGAATGTGAGAGGAATACTTGTTATTCAGAATTTTAATCATTTTTCATTTTCTATTTCTACGGCATTACATCCATCGTCGATAAGGTAAACAAGATGAAAACGAAATTGAGAACAACAATAAACAAAATGCCCGAAACAAAGATAAGCAAAACAAACATTGACGAATGACTGTATTGTAGCGGGAACGTCCGGAGTGACACCTTCTGTCACGTGGCCCACGCGCGCCGTCCCCCTTTTCTCCCACGTTGTTTCAGAATCTAGAGAAAGATACAAGAAGTGCCTTAGTAAAGTACAATTATATTATTTGAATTCGTAATGTATTCTTCAATTTTGTGAATAATTGTCGTTATTTTATTCTTCTAACAACCTATATTAAGTGGAAAGTCAATTTTATTTATATTATTTTTAATTAGTCCACAAATGAAAAGTAAAGTAGAAGTGCTTTACATATTTTCGTCTATTTTAAAACAACTTATTCCCTTTTATGCTATATGCATGGCATTAAATGCCAGTCAGAATTTTAAAAAAATATAAAAAACTGAATTGAACTTCAAAAATTAAACAATTTTACAATCATGAAATACTAGTAAATGTGTCATAAATAAAACTGCATCGAATTTACTTATTTTGGTACTAATGTTATTTAATTTGTGTGGACAACTTCCGCCTGCCTATTTTATTTAATTCTTTTCAATAATTATTGTTTTATTTAATTTTCTATATAATTTTATTGTATATAATTTTCTTTTTAATTATTTTTATTATTATTGTTGTTGTTCTTTTTTTACTTGACGTTGTGATTATTAATTGAATTGAATTTATAGAATATTCAATAATTTATCTCATATTGTATACCTAATTTAAAAATGTTACTTAATAATTTAATCTAATAATGTAACTTAATAACGAAATCTAATAATGTAATTTAATAATAATATTCAATAATATAATTTCATTTTTTATAATTGCTACGCCCAAACCGGGTTCAAATGCGGACCATTTTTAAAACATCACATCTATTGTTACCATTTGATTGCAATAAATTTTATGATTATTTTTAAGTATTTAAGTAAATTTTGCATTAGAAATATTAATGATATGATATGATATTGTTTTATTGCCATTAGTATAAAAAAGTTAAAGTGAGAAACTATTATAACGTAAATTTGAAATATAGTAAAATTTCAAACGAAAACTCTATTTTTTTTTGTAAATCAGGCAAAAAAGTAGGCAATTCTAGTAAAATGGCTATCTTGGCCAGTAGATGCGAGCATTCAAGGAGCCACGTAAATTAATCAAGTGAGACAGGGGTCCACAACTGACGGTGTAAGAGGCATCCTCCAAAAGTTTCCACTCCTTAATGACGACTTAATGAAAATTGCTTAGTTAAATGGAACTATGACAGATAAATAATCATAATGTTTTTCTTTTTTTTAATTAAAAACTGAAGTGATAAAAACACATATTCGCCTTGAATCATTTGCAACCAACAACATGGTCGTCATTTGAGATGGACGTCGTGTTTGTTCTATCTAGCTTTTTTGTTGGACCGCGTTCAGCAGAATGTAAAAATGATAAATTACCGCCATGCGTCATAATTAAATGTGAATGTGAGATACTTCAATTTATGCATTCAAGATAATGATAGATGAGTATAAGATTCTTTAATTCTTTAATTTATAAAACTGAAGTAACAAAGTCCATCTAATGGTAAGTGGCTATTGCAATCCATAGACATCTGTAGCCAACATCCCAAGAAGTCTACAGATATCAGGAATAAGATGGTATACCTTACAGCTTGTTATTATACTGGCTCTCCGTCAACTTCAGGTCGAAACACAGCAGTCCAGGCACTGCTATTTGACGGTAGAAATAGGTGATACCTACCGGACAGACTCCTAGGCAGAAAAGAAGTCCTACCAACTGGTAAAAAAATGTATACGCGCTAAAGCCTTAAATTTAATTTAATCTCACTCAGGGGCTAAGAGAGCCGTAGTAGCTCAAGGGCTAAATTTGACAGTACGCGAGCAACCTAGCTTCGATCCTCGCCGGCACTAATGAAATTGTCATTTGCAATTTTAAGTGTTATCACGAGCTCGACAGTAAACGAACTATCTTGAGGAAACATGCATGTCTGAGAAATTAAAACAAAAAATATTTCGAAAACATGATACGCATTGGGGCAGCGTTGTAGACATTTCCTTGGTATAAAACCCTCTCATAAATGTGAGGAGGCCTGTGCCGAGTAGTGGGTAGGTTTAAGCAATAATTAACAATTAACAATGTTATAAAATGTTAATACATTTAGAAGTCAGGATTGAAGCAATTCATTATCTCAATTTTTTTCTTACCCAATACAAGATTTAATTAAACGAATAAAGCAAAGAGTAGCAGTAGACCTATGTTCAGTAGTAGACTTATAAAGGGCTGTGATGATGATGATGATGATTATGAAACAGAATTGTGAAGAAGAAAGAAGGGAGGTCTATGTGCAGCAGTGATATTTTGATAGGATATAATGGTAAATGGTAAACAGAATTATATTCTTGTTAAAATTTTAAATCAAACGAAATATTTTTTTTTGCAGAAATTCAATATTACTATTTTGACTTTATTCCTTTTATCAACCACTTTAAATTCACCTTTGAACATTGGTCTTTCCAAGAATGCGCCAATTGTGAATTGATTGGATTTTTTTTTTTTACTAATTAATATTAGTTATTAAATCTTCTTAAGTCTGCAAACTTGCACTACACCAGCGCGGCGGACTAATTGCTCCATAACCGAAAGAGGAGGAGATATGTGTGTCTGTTAAAATATTTCCTCTTCTTCTTTATCAACCCATAACAGCCCATTGCTCGACATGGACCTTTCTTACGGTAGCGATAATTTGCCATTACCGTCATCCATGGCATAAACTTCAGAACCAGATGTCTTGTGCCTTTGTTACTACTCTCCATCGCTGATCTGGGTACATTATGGTGACTTACATTAGATTATATACCGCCATCTATCGGAAACTATGAGATTTTTTTGACATTTTCCAATAGACGTCTCTTGCGACACCCAAGGGGCAAAATGTGGTGGTGCTTTCACAGTTTTACAGTATTTTGCCCAAGTGTTTCTTAAAACAGCAGTAGCTTCAAAAATATAACTCAAATAATTTTAAAACTTATCTTTACGAACTAAATTGTACCTAATATCCAAATCAAAATTGTTTTAAAATATTCTCGTTGTTTCGAAGTACTTTATAACATCCGTATCTATAAAAACAGTTGTTGAACATCTGGCCATAGTAAAGTTTTTATTGTAAACAATTAAAAGCTCAAGGATTGTTCGGGAGACAAAACGCCGTAATAATTTACGTTTAGGTAGGTTTTAATGGAAGATACCTATCTTGATCCTACACGCCCGCAATTTAATTCTATTTTTTTTTTAATAAAGATTTTATATTAAATCAGTTGGTATTTACTGGCATAAATAGTCTACTTTAAAAGAATAAATAATATTTACGTAAATAATTGTGCGAATACGAAATTGGTTTTCTTGCCTACGAGAGGTGCTTGAGAGGTGCCGAAAAATGTAAACAAACTGATACAAGATGATCCCCTTTAAATGGTAAGAAAGCCAACATATTAAAAGCCTATCAGACGTTCTATCTTAGTCGGCAAAATTGAACATTACTTGAACAACGTTCCGGTAACTTTTTTTGTTTAGAGCTGTGGCCATGAACACAAACCGAAGTCTTAATCACGCTATCGAAGTTTCCAAACGCCTCTGAATATTAGAACAAGCCCCGTACACTGATCATTGGCCACTCGGCTTGAACTTGAAGCTTGGACACCTCACTCGATGGAAGATCTGCCTTTTTCCTTCACGGCCAAAGAACTGTCTGCAGATTCCCGTGAGCTGCATTGGCCACCGACCAACAATGTTCCTTTTAGTTAAAAAAAAAACATAAGTTTAATATTTTGACGTAATAAATAAAATTTAGAACTTGAATATCTTCATTTTAAATACTTTTGCTTCAATTTAGACAGTGTAGTTGTCACATAAAATTAAAATTCTAATTTTAAATTTTAAAATACATTTTAAAGTGAAAATTAAAATTTGAAAGTTGAATATTATCTTCATTTTAAAAACTTTTGCTCCAATTCTTTTACTCAATTCTTAATATAAAATTTAAACAATATTAGTACATATTTAGGAATATTATCACTTTATTATGCACTACGTTGTTGGAGATGTAATATAAAGATGAATAATAAATGAGTCGTGTTTTTCTAAATAATTTTCTTGTTTAATTTTGGCCAACTGACGAAATTATTTTAAATTATTGTAATTTAGTCATTTTTTCACCCTTTTGATGTCGTCTCTGCTTTTTATCAAACTTTCTACATAGATTATTATTAACTCTCAATTAAAGTTAAAAAGTTAAAGTTACAACAGCCTATATACGTCCCACTGCAGGGCACAGGCCTCCTCTCATTTCTGAGAGGGTTTTTAGGGCAAGGAAGATTCCGCCGCGCTGCCCCAATGCGTGTTGGCGAACTTCACATGTCTTTGAAAAATTTTTTTTTCTTATTTCTCAGACATGCAGGTTTCCTCACGATGTTTTCCTTCACCGCCGAGCACGTGGTAAATCGGCACTTAAAATTGCAATTAACAATTTCATTGGTGCCGGCGGGGATCGAACCCGTGTTGCTCGGGTACTCTGAAACTTACAGCGAGCGCTAACCATCTGAGCTACCACGGCTCTCGGAACGTCCTTGGTTAATTTATTTCTATATTTATGATTCATAAAAAAACAATTTAAGTAATAAATTGTAACTCACTCATAGATAAAGTATTTGAAAATAGAATTATACAAATTTCGATTACGCTTCAATGAATAGAAAACGCCAGGTATCCAATATGAAGTATTGAGCAGTGTAGTGGCCTCATTTGATAGTCATAATTGGCGGTGCGGGTGGTTGGTCTGGTCGCAGCGTTCGAATTGCTCGAATGCTATTAATTTACCTGAACGCTGCGTATTATTTCCAAACAGATCGAATTCATTCCTCCTGACAGATGATTCATGCAGATAGACACGCTAAAATTTAAATTTTCAGTGATGCTTGATTCATTCGAAATGCCAAATATGGTCTGATAAAGTTGAAATAGAACATCTCGGTAATAAAGTATAGTTTGATGTTTCATTTAATTATTCACATGTACTAAGGAGCACGTTTCATTTTATAGCTCTGTTCTTTGAAGTTATAACAGAAGTTGTTAAAAACACCGATACAATTATCAAATAGTGATAGCTTTAGTGTTGGTTTTTTTATAAAACAGAAATGACAAACTGTCCGCCTGATGGTTAGTGGCTGCTGCAGAATTTGAGCACCTTTAAATAAATGAGCCTACAGATGCATTGTCACCTCTGAGAACTTCGATGGAATGCTTCAGAGATCGTAATTATACTGGTTTTCTATACTCTTTAGATCGAAACACAGCAATGCAAGCTTTTATTTAACGGTAGAAATAGGTAAGGGAATGGTAACTACTCAGGTGGACTCCTATGCAAAAAAAAACAACCATTTAGTAAATTGTTGTTAAAATATTTGATAAAACTTTTGTCACGGATTTTATCGCGTTTATTTTGACTGATTATTATATTGGTTTCTTATATTTACGCGAAAACTACACATTAAATCAAACTAATTCTTCACATTAAATGAATTAATTAAATCCAAACCCAAGCATACCGTTGCAAGACTTCAAGATACTGTAAGCTCGTTCTGCGTAGATCGGACCAAAATTAATATTCTAAAACTGAAGGTAGCCGGGCTAACGGACGGCAAACACCTCAGTCCCCGCCCCTCCACCGTGATCATGGGTGCTTTACAGCATGGTCTACTTTCTACCACGTATAGACTCAAAACGTCGGGAATTAAAAAGTTAAAGTTAAACGTGATAAAATCAGTAAAATTAAATTCATTTAATTGACTTATTATTTATTTTATAAACATGTATTATTTAAGTAAAATCGACAATAACTTTTAAAACGTTTTATGTTTCCTGCTGCATCAATCTAATATAAAACGAAATACGCTACTAGCTCGTACAAACTTGCAGTAAACATTGTTAATACATCTAAACTCTTTAAGTTCTATTATTCTCAGTACATTTATTGTACATTTAGGTAAACGAGATGAAATAAGCTCAATTTTGGCAACGCTCCAATCCTCCATGATACCGTATATCGTCAGAAATGTCGGTGTGCTGTCTATTTATGTTCTTTACAGGGAAAATGAACACATACTTGTCTTACCCAATTCTATTTCAATTTATTCTTCTTCCTTTTCCTTTTGTGTTACTATCACTTTTTGTTTTTGCGTATTATTAATGACTGTTTTATATTTTATAATTGACTAGTGGTCGCTGGCGGTAAGAGGACTAGTTGTTTTAAAAAAAGAAAAAAAATTCAACCAGCGTTCTTGGCACTATACCACGGGGTTAGAATTGTATGTTAATTTAACTTATAGTTTTATTTATTTTTGTGACTGTTACAAAATAGAGGTTGTTTTTTTTTGTGTAACTGTTTAGATGAAATTGAGATTGTGATAAAAAGAATAAAATAATTGTATATTCTGAAGGCGGGGCTAAGACATAGTGTTCAAAAGAATTGAAGCCCCGGGACGAAAATTTACGTCCATTTGGTATACTAATCAACTTTTACGTCACTCACACGAAAACAGTGTCAAATATACTAACATCTGTGACGCTAAGATACTATTAGCGGTTGTTTAGTTGTGTTTTTTTTATCAAAGTCGAAACGATCTTGGCATTACTTTTAGTCGATTTTTATGACATCCACAGAACGTAATGAGATGACGCGATTTTACATCGTCAACCAATAATGTCCTCCAGAACCAAATTTTGGTCACGGCTAGCCATTTAAACAGTACTATAGTTATTTTTCTTAGAATAAAGGTGACAAACGAGCACACCATACCCATAGACCCATAGACATATATATTTATCCTCAATTAAGAATTAAAATGCAGATGCGTTGTCACACCTGAGGACTAAGATAGAATACCTGTTTCCAGTAAAAAGGATGTCCGATTCTCTGCACTCACCATACGAAACACAGCAGCATTAATCTGCTTTTTGAATATTTTGCGTATTCTGTGAAAGCGTGGTCCTACCCTGGTCATGCTGATTCATTCCTCCTACAAACATAGTTTAGCTGCAGCGTGGCTCTACCACGTATGCACAAGCACAGGTGCACTCTCTTTTCCCTTACTCACATAGTCCGATGGGACAGCAATCTCACACGACCGAAGAGAGATCACAAGCATATTAAGCGCTTCAAAAGGTGAACACTTTAGCCCGCAGGAGAGATCTGCCCTTTTTATTCGATGGCTTTACACTTAGTTTTGTTATAGCTTTTGTAGCTTTCTTGAGGCATGGTGATGAAACACCGTCAACTTTCTGACTTCGGGCTTCTACTGATAATTTATTGACAGAAAATCTCATAAGCTGATGTTTTAGCCGACCCGGGATTCAAGCCCCGGACCTCATAATCAGACCACTTTACGACCACTAGACCGACGAGGCAGTCACCTAATAGTATGGTACTAAGTAACAACTTCACTCTGTTACAAATGAATATTGTGCCGCATGAAGTCACTAAAACTATAAAAAAGTTTAAAGTATCGTCAGTAATTATTATAATGACACTTAAATTCATATTACGCTGTTCTATCATGGACTAACTGTAAATGAGTTTTCCAAATTACTTTCCAACTGAAACATAGTAGCTCACCGACGCCTTTCGCTCTTAAACGATTTTCAGCGCTCATCAAGTGCTTATCAGATTAGTGTACCCAAAATTGTGGTGAATAGGATGTGAGGGGTAGATGACAGGTCGAGGGAGGCTGTGTGATTTTGAAACAATAGAATCGAGTTCATTCGGATCGCAACATTAATCTTAATTAAAGATAATGAATTGATTTATTGTGTTGAATGGAAATTGTTGTTAAATATGTATTATGAATGAATTAATATACCACACAAATATAATAACAGATAAAAAATATAAGTACAATTTGTAAAGAACTTACCTTTAACTTGATATTTTTAATTTTAAAATATTTCAGTAGCTAACTGAAATGTTTTAAATCATTAATGTAAATAATATACATTCTGCTTCTCTATATTATATACCCTTAGTACAGTAAGCCAAATATACTCGTACTCGTACGTTATTTTTTTTATTATTTATTATAATTTCTTGACTATGCAGTGGCGGTGTAGGAATATCCACTACCCCATATCGTCCCGTAGGTATCGTAAGGCGACAGAGGGGAACATAACTGAAGATGGACAGCAGCGTCTTTTTAATAACAACCAAAATAAAAACTGTGGTTGCCAACCTGTCTGCCAAACGTGGCAACTATTGCTAATATCCCCCCTATAAGGCAATCTATGGGGGAGGCCTATGCACAGCAGTAGACTTTAATAAGCTTAATGGTAACGGTAACGGTGCTGGTGTTTTATGAATAACATACAGACATAGTAGACAGGATGGTATATATTCGTGAGTGACTGAGAGAGAAGAGTTTGTGAGTATAAGAAGATACCACAGAAACATATATGTACAGACATTCAACTTTCTGTCTTAATCAAAATCAATCGTAGTTAATTTTAAAAGTTATGTTGCAGCTTAAATTAATTTCTTTCAAAGGTTAAAGATCACATTGCCACATAATATAAAAATAAATCCAGGTTAGTATCCTGGGAAAATTTTAAATTCAGTTTGCCAGTGGATGCACAGCGTTCGTTCCTTTTACGAAATCTCCGAAACAACATATAAGACACAACCGCTTAATAGTCGTCCTTTGTTCTAAAAACAAATTTCCTTCAAGATTAAACCATAATACCAAGAAAATACAGCGTAAATACGGTGGAAGTGAATTTCTTGAGATACAAGGCATTTCTATTGAACGTTTCTGTTGTACAATATGAATCTAGTAGCGATCGATCGACACGCTTCACGTTAACATACGAGGTTGTCAAAGTTTGGCCTTTGTCAGGGGTCGAGTTTAGCAGGGGTTTGGAAGGGGTCCGGGGGTCATAGTGGGGCGTGCCACTGACAGACCACGTCTAACGAACGCTGACAATGACAAGCTCCGAAAACGCACCTCCGCCACTGTCCGGATTAATTCGCAGGCATTAATTAAACGCTGTATAGTGTATAGGTAGCGACCCCCGTAAATGCACTCCCAATAGCAAATTGAACTGCTCCGCGTCACGGGAAATTTTTCAATTCACTTAAAATTTAATTACATACCTACGAGTATATTAAACCATGTTTCAATGGACGAAGCGATATTAAATTTTATAGAAATGAATTTTTAAGTTAATGACGCTTTTCAAGAATTTTAAAAATAAAAAATGTAATTTAAAAAAAGTAACCAACGTCTCTGAATAAGTTTAGAAATTCTTTAAAGTAAAAAGTCGTCGTTTTTGACTGTAACACCAAACGAAAGTTTTAAAGTCTGTCTTAAAACTCTGTTTTCTTCCTTCACTTTTTCTACGTGAAAAGATATTACTTCCGATGAATAATTATCTTATTTCAAAATATTTCTTTAATAAGTAGAATTTTTGCATATATCAGTTACTCTGTCATTCTGCGATTAAATTATCAGCAAAATACTATGTCTCGGATTATTATTATTTACTGGCAAGACTTAATTCTAATTACATACACACTTAATTCTATATTCGTAGCAATACAAACATTATTGCTACCCTCATAATACCCAATGACCTTAATAACTGAATTATGACGCTCTTGTCAGTAAACACTCCATACAATTTAGGTACGATACAGCTTTAGAACAAAACATTACTAAGCCCTATTTACTAACTGTTGACACAAATATACCGGCAAGCGATATAGCATAAGCGTGTTAGAATTTAAAATGTTACAATTTGTTTCAATGTTTTAAAAGAAATATTTATTATACAAAATAAGGGACAAACGAGCACACAGTATGTCTGATGCTAAGCGGATGCATATATCACTGCTTATGTATCAAAGAGCAGATACACTGTTACCCTTGAAGACTAATGGAATGCCTCATTACCAGTTAAATGGGTTTTACGGTTCTAGTCGATACCCATACGAAACAAAGCAGATATTTTACGCTGCCATTTTACGTTGGTGTGCCGTTTAAGCAGAGTAAGTATATACTTCCCACTGATGAGCGCAGGCTTACTAATTTCTGAGAGGTTTAGGGAACAATAAATCCACCGCGCTTCACCGGTGCGTGATGGCAAACTTTACAAGTCTTCGATATTTTCTATTTTTTCAGACAAGCAAATTACGCCGGGATATATTCATTTAACACTGTAAAATTAATGGCGAACGTTTTGCATAAAGATTTCGTATATTTCCACGAATACTACACATTCATTAAATTATCTATCATGCATTACAGCCTTCATTCATTACCATTAGAGCCGTGGTAGCTCAGAAGAACCGTGGTAGCTCAGAAGAACCGTGGTAGCTCAGATGGTTAGCGCTCGCTGTAAGTTTCACAGTACGCGAGCAACCCAGGTTCGAACCCCGCCAGCACCAATGAAATTGTTAATTGCAATTTTAAGTGCTGATTTACCACGTGCTCGGCGGTGAAGGAAACATCGTGAGGAAACCTGCATATCTGAGAAATAAGAAAAAAAAATATAGCTCGTAATTGAGGTGATCAGCGTTTGATAAAACTATTCAGATGAGGCAACAATGCTCTGCATGACACATGATCTGTCATTCGATAGTATATTACAATTATAAGACAGTGACATGTTACGCATTCTCTCCTCGCTCACACCACACTCCAGTCCGTCTTTGTCCTCAAGACACCTGCGCAACCTGCAATTATCGGTGTAATTGGCTATTCAAAGTTGGGGGCGATAGGGCGAGCATAGCATCGTTAATTAATAGAATCAACTGAACACTGAAATTTTCGCTCCAGCAGTCTAAAGCTACCTGGAAGCAATTTGAAGCGATTTATGTGGAACTGAAAGCTTTTTCTCGTCGCTTCAATGGTTGGTTATGAACTAGTAGACTTACTACGGACTAAAGACTTTAAAAGCTCGGAAGGAAATACCCTAATTGAGCAAAACGAACATTGAAATAAAAATCAAGGTGATTGAAATTACATGATTACTACCTATCGGGAATTTTCAATTTTCCATTTCATTTTCTTTTTTTTTTAGCAATGAATTATAAATACAAAAATTGTTTCTCCAATCGTTTGATTCTTTCTTTTTTATGGAACAGGTGAATTTTACTCGAATACAGTGCTGTCGGATCGGCAACCAATTTGCCTGTTAATGCATGAAATTCATCAATAATCGCGTGTACCCTCATAAATTTACGTTACAACTGATGTGTTATGTTATCCCATGCAGCCTAACAATATGTTGTTATGATTGATCGGGAGACCCGACGGGGCAGAAGGTGTGGTGCTCACTCATAGGGATGTATTATTAAATCAAATACTACTTTCTCGCTATTGCTATACATGACGCAGGCAACGCGCCATTTATTTCTTTGCTTTTACTAATAATTTTTGCTAGCCTCTTCGAGTATAGGTTAATATTTTTTTTCAATTCTAATAATATTACTAATATTTCAATTAGCCACTACAGGTAAGCCTAAAATGTGTGTGTTAGGCATGGTTCCCGACAGTATATGCATGGTTCCGTACAGTCATGGATTCGAACCCACGACATTATGTTGTGTCGCGGTCCGCACTCTACCATTAGGCTCGCGGTTAATTTTATGAGTATTGACTAAATGATTTGTATACCATCCACCATTGTATACAATCTTATTTAATTATTAAATTTTTAATATTCATTTCATTTATATATTATAGTATACAATATAATATACTCCCCGCAGTATATTACCAAGAACACTGAGTGGCTATACTTCGCCTTTGAACGAATAAAGAACCGACCCTCTCGTCACCAGCAGTCTCTACTAGCCAGAGAGACAGTTCTTCTAGGAACTTCTCCCTTCGTCTCTACAGTAAATGGCTCAAGTACATATTCATCTCTATGTGATGATATTAAATATATTCACTGACATATTTTTTTTAAAGATTATGTATTGAATATATACCGACTGATGTATCAGTAAGTAGTAGTAAGTAAGTAAGTAAGTAAGTAGTACCAATTAGTGCAATAATTTGTCTAATTTAACATTTTGTTCTATTAATGCAGCATGCATTTATTTGTATGTGCTCTACTTCAAACATTATATGTGTACTATATACTCTAACCAACCGCCTCGTGGGATTTTCTATGAACGTGGGTTTAAGCACAAGTTGTGGCTTCAAGTCAGTTTCATGCGAGCTAAAATAGATGAGTACAAAAACATGCTACACAATTATACCTGATACGTGCATTCGATGTCTAAACTTTTCTTCCATTTTCGATATATAGGTAGTTATTTTGCGAATATCTCATATGAAATGAAATGAAATATATGTATTTCTACGCAAATAAATAACATTTATTATGTCAAATGTAATTGTTTTCAAATCTACTACGGTTTTGAAATGAGGTTGACTAGAGAAGAAGCGGTGAAAAAACCTCTCGAGGTCTTTTTTTTTTTTTTTTTTTAATAACATTAGGATAAGTATATTAACAAATAAGAAACGTTTTATACGTGGTAGAGCCATACTGCAGCTGTATTACTGGTATAGTTGTAGCACGAATGGGTCGGCTCGGCCGGGGAGGGACCACGCTCTCACAGAATACCATCTTAAAATAGCAGCTTAATGCTGCTGTGTTTCGTATGGTGAGTGTAGAGAACCGGAGACCCTTTTTACTGGAGACGAGGCATTCCATCTTAGTCCTCACGGGTGACAACGCATCTGCATTTTGATTCGTAATAGGGGATAGATGTAGATGTCTATGGGTCACAGCAAACACTTACCATCAGGTGGACTGTGTGCTCGTTTGTCACCCTTATCCTATAAAAAATAAAAAAATAAACAGTTGCAGACCAATCGATCGATAAATTAAGAATGCTCTATGAGGCACTTAAATAAGGACATTAAAATTATGGAGCCTATCAGTGCATAGCATGACACATGTGGCAATCATCCCTCCCCACGACAATATTAAAGGGAATAGGACAACCCGTCTCACCACGCCGCCGCCGCAAGATCTTAAAGTGAGCATAATATCCAAGACCGGCACACATTGCGACGAATCTCTCCCAAAATACACAAAATTAAATGTTGTATTTCAATATTTTATAGCTATCTCATGTAATATACATAAAAATCTTTACGATTAGTACCGTATTCATTTCACACAAAAACAATTGACCGTGTAGTGACGGTGTAAGAATATCAACCACGTCATATTATCTCGTGGAAATTGTAAGAGGTGACAGAGAGAAACAAACAAGGAGTTGGGCAGAAGCGTCTTCCTAACATATACTAAAAAATAAAAAACAGTGGTGGCCCAAAATGAAAAACCCGCCAGCCAAGCGTGGCAACTATGGCAAATATCCTACATATTAAGCGATCTATGGAAAGGCCTATGTTCAGCAATGGACTTTTGATTAAGCCGTAAAGAGAATCAGGAATCGAGCTCGAGTCGGACTCACGCATGAAGGGTTCCGCGCCATCTTAATACACGTTTCTAGTAGAGGAGCCCCTTTTAATTTTTAATTTATTTTTATTTTTATTATTTTTTGTTATAGCTGCAATAGAAATACACATTCTGTGAAAATTTCAACTGTCTACCTATTACGGATCATGAGATACAGCCCGCTGATAGATAGACGGACGAACGGACTGACGGAGAGCGGAGATTTAGTAATAGGGTCCCGTTGGTTACCCTTTGGGTACGGAACCCTAAAAATAAAGGGTCACCCGAAGGGATGGAATAATTATTAATAATGGGATAGCCGCACGAAGCGCGCCTAAAATCAGAATACAATAAGCGTTAATACGTCGTTGTCGACATTAAATTGCATTTACGAGCAGCCAAAGGAATCGGAGGTCATTCGCAACGTAATTAGTTTATTTAGCCTCTGTTCAAACGTGGTGTTGAACGCGGGCGTGTCACGGGAGTATTCACATTAAAGCTTAATGAGAACCGTTGCGGCTGCGGCGAGGGAGCGGGACAGGACCGACATGGATTAGGCTGGTATCCACCGTGGATAGAGTTGCATAGTTAAGCTTCGCTTGATTGGACGGAAGTTTGGAAGTGTTTGTGCCAAAGATAACGGAGGATTGGGTTGGATTAATAGTTTACATACAATGGTTCTTTAAGACTGTATGGATGGAAGACAGCGTTTACTTACGAAGCAAGTAATCCTTCTCATGTATCGTTAATTAAAAATAACTTATAATTAGTCTAAGTAGTGGTCCTTCACTGCTGGCTGTATGAGGAAGCTCAAGGTCGCTCAGCCAGCTATGGAGAGGGCTATGCTCGGGGTTTCTCTGCGTGATAAACTTAGAAATGAGAATATCCGCAGTAGAACCAGAGTGACCGACATAGCCCAACGGATTAGTAAGCTGAAGTGGCAATGGGCCGGCCATATAGCTCGAAGAACCGACAGCCGATGGGGAAAAAAGGTTCTCGAATGGCGGCCTCCGGCGGACGAAGTGTAGGGCGTCCCCTACTAGATGGAGTGACGACCTGATAAGACATGCAGGAAGTCGATGGATGCTGGTGGCTCAAGACCGTGCTTTGGGGCATTCTTTGGGGGAGGCCTATGTTCAGCAGTGGACTTGTGAAGAGCTATAATGATGATGATATAATTAGTCTAAACCAACACTGGGTTATTGGACTTACGCAACTTAACGCAATTCGACCGACATTCCACTTATGTTCAAAGCCAAGTTATCTTATTTACTGCACTAATTTTGCAAAATCTTTCTTGATATCTTTCGAATAAATACGCAATTTCTTTTCTTCCGATTGTAATTCGTGTATTTACAGACAATCAAGTTTATAGAGATATAAAGAGGAAAATGTTAATTTTGTTTCAAATTATATCCTCACATGCACGAAGTACGCTGCTGATTGACAGCTCTAGCAATCGACTGAGTGCGAGGTTGTCGGTTCTTCGATCACTATATTGTCTTTCAATTTTTTGTTCACGAACACCTCGAAATCCTAAACCATTATCTTACATGCACCCTAGAAGAACTTTGGGCAAACATTCCCCTGTAGGATACATATTATTTATATTTATAACAAAATTAATTTTTTAATAGGCAACATGGACATATTTTCTGATTATTTACCAAAGTTTAAAAACAATATACCTAGGTGTTGGTGAACCTTACACACTTGCTACGGTTGCTTGTTACCAGAGTGCAATTAGTAAGAAAACTTTGTCTACAAGAACTTCGATATTATGAAATATTGTAATTTCTGTTGAGGATCCTCTAAATAAATAAATGCATAAACTCACTATGAGCAGAGATAACTACGAGCTAATTCTCTTTTTCATTATAAGCCCGTGGCAATGTGTTTGTCACATTTTGGGATGAATTTGCTATACGCTCTATTTGGTTCTGTTCCCCTTTGCTGGTTTGAACATTTTAGGTCTGATATATACGAGATGCTACAATGCTATTGGAGGTATAACCCCCATGTGGTCGTACTAGCTTTACCCATAGTCGCCTTGGGATGAATTGTTTGTAAGTTCTCTTGCACCACAACTACACGACAAAAGATTTTGTATATAATACAAGGTTCTTTTTTATAATTCTTCAAAACTGTGGTTTTGATAACTAATTCATTAGAATTAAGTATATTGTTTCTAATTGAAAATATTTGTCTTACTAAAGTTAGGAAACATTTAGGAGAAATGAAGAGATTTCGCATATTAAAACATCTCATTGTAATGAAAGTGTGCGCTTCCGACCATCCCAATGTATAATCACCGTTACAACCAACTCTGCTGTGAAATTATCTCAATTTAGCCGGTCATTAGCGGAGTCGCACGGGAGAGATATCCGGCTGGCCGAGTATAAATCTGAATTTAATGACCGGCCGCCACCGGTTCTAATATTTTCGACCAATGTTTCGGGACACGTACCGTACGCGTACGTGTGCTTTGTCCCTCGGGCGCACCGTTTGTTTCTTGCTAAAGGACGTTAGCTGCACGTCTTCAAACGGAAATTCGTCGAAAATACTTTAATTAAGTCGGTCGGAAACACTTTCTGAGATGTTTTGTGAAAAATTACATTTGTGCTGAAATTATACTTTGAACTTAATCGGTGCTGTGTTATGATGGCGTAAGGGAATCTGTCACCCCATTTCGTCTCGTGGGTATCGTATGGGGAGATTATGGGAAATACCAGCAAATTCTTTATTTTTAAATCTATAAATATATATTTTATATTTTGGTTTATATATATATATATAAACCAAAATATAAAATATATAGATTTAGCAAAAATACTTAAAAATATATATTAATACACTTAGTTGTAAATAATTGTGACTTAATATAATTTAAATAATATTTACATACGATTGCAGTATAGGGTTGTTTATTTTGTTTTTTGTATATATTTGTGTTTAGATTTAGATTTAGATACGCAGCTATTTTATAAATGAATTTAATGGAATAACAAAAATAAAATAATATTCACTGAATAAAATAAAATAAATCGTTATTATTACTATTACAACAACATGCTTTTATAACAACATGCTTTTCAAAATCATACTTTTAGAGAATTGCGATAATACCGATGGAGTTGATGTAGAGTAGATGTGCGTTATGAGACGGTTAAGGTTTCTTAGTTTCAGATAGCTTCAAGATAAGTTGGCGTTGAAAGTTAGAATTAGAAAAATTGACAGTATAAACATTACCACTATATTCACTATTACAAATTTTGGGTAGACGAGTCATGACAGCGTTCATAACGTATTTGGTACAATGTTTAGGTAAATTGAAAAGTGGGGTCTTTCTGGTACAGTATATATACTTTATTACATATTATATATTTTTCATGTCTGCTAAATATATATAGACTTCAAAAAAAAAGAAGAGGTTTCGACTGCAATATATTTAGTATCTTGTGAATATATTTTAATGATTCTTTTTTTAAATACTTTAAACTTTAGGTCCCGTGAAAATTTGAAAAAAACATTTCACTCTTGAGGGTGGGAAAATGGGAGATGAATATTTCAATGTAATTATTTAGACGACTTTCTAGTTGTTAAGTTGAGTCTGTGATATTCCTTAGTTCACTGAAAAGGGTCAAAAAAGATTCTTAATTAATTCTTACTCAAAATAACTAAATGGAGATTCAAAAAAAATCTAAATAATTTCAAATTCTGAAATCAGGCATTTAATTATTTTATTCATTATGTTTTAGCGCAGACTTCATTAAGTGATTTTTTAATTCTTATTAGTTCTTTGAAGTCGGTTTTACTTTTAATTAAAGGTTTTACTTTTAATTTTGATTACTTTATGCCGTGGTGCCTCAGGGGCTAAGCACTTGCTGTCACAGCACGTGACCAGCCCTTCCACCCCACCAGCAACAATAAATTTGTAATTGCAATTATATGTGCTGACTAGCTGTTCCCTGCGACTTCGCCCGCATGGAATTTATTACGATTGGATTTCAAAGATTTTAATTTTTTTGCGCGGAACCCTAATTCTTTATTAAAAATAAAAATAGCCAAAGTTACTATATTATATATTATATTTGACGGCTCCGTGGCGCAGTGGCTTAGCAATGAGTTGCTGCGCTAAGGGCCGCGGGTTCGATTCCCGCACGGAACTAGTATTTGTATGGCCTACAAATAATTGTTCCGGGTCTGGATGTTTGTGCTTCTGAATTTTATGTATGTAAACTGCCTCCACGATATAGGAAAAAATCCTAGTGTGGAGGTAACGTTTTAAATATATATATATATATAACATCAGCTATCTGCCAGTGAAAGTCCCGTCAAACCGGTCCAGCCATTTTCAAGATTTAGCCGGAACAAACAGATAGACCGACAAAACTTTTATTAATTGTATTTTTTGTTATATACCTTAGAAACAGAAACAGAAACAGAATTTTTTTTATTCAATATAGATTAGACGGCTCCGTGGCGCAGTGGCTTAGCAATAAGTTGCAGCGCTGGGGGCCGCGGGTTCGAATCCCGCACGGAACAAGTATTTGTATGACCTACAAATAATTGTTCCGGGTCTGGATTTTTGTCCTTGTGCAATTTATGTTTGTAAACTGCCTCCACGATACAGGAGAAAATCCTAGTGTGGGGGTAACGTTTTTAAGAAGATATATTATAAATAATACTTATTGAAAGTCACTCTTTTATTTAATTACCACTGGTTCGAAAAAAAACCTCTGTCCTGGGAAGAACCAGCAAGAAACCCAGCGGGACAATATGCATTTAGTAAAAAGCTGTTATTTTGACATTATAAACAGATACTTCAATTTTATTTATTTGTATAGATTTACCATGTGCGGCAGTAACGGATTACATCGTGAGGAAACCTGCATGTCTAAGGAATAAATTATTTCGAGGACATGTAGTCAGCCATGTGGTTGTCCCTTTATAACGTGGTAGAGCCATGCTGCAGCTATATTAATAGTATAGTGGTAGCACGAAGGGGTCGGCTCGACCGGGGAAGGACCACGCTCTCACAGAATACCAGCGTAAAATAGCAGTTTAACAATGCTGTGCTTCGTGTGGTGAGTGTAAAGAACCGGAGACCCTTTTTACTGGAGAAGAGGCATTCCATCGCAGTCCTCACGGATGACAACGCAACATTTTGTCGACAAACTGGCTTACAGTTTGGCAAAATTTAAAATGTAAATAATGTACAGTCACTCTAAGAAAAAATTAAAAAAAAATCTGCATTTGGATTCGCAAACGAAGTTAGATGTACTCGTAGATGTCTACGGGCCACAGCAACCACTTACCATCAGGTGGACTGTGTGCTCGCTTGTCACCCTTATCCTATAAAAAAGTGTTGCGAACCAATCTCTGCTTTACCCTCTCAGAAACGAGAACGTGGTAGAGCCACGCTGCAGCTATGGTTGTAGTACGAATGGGTCGGCTCGACCGGGGAAGGACTACGCTCTCGCAGAATACCAGCGTCAAATAGCAGCTTAATGCTGCTGTGTTTCGTATGGTGAGTGTAGAGAACCGGAGACCCTTTTTACTGGAAACGAGGCATTCCATCTTACTCCTCAGGGTTGACAACGCATCTGCATTTTGGTTCTTAATTGAAGATAAATGTAGATGTCTATGGGCCACAGCATCCACTTACCATCATGTGGACTGTGTGCTCGTTTGTCACCCCATTCTATAAAAAAAAACCACAACGGTACCCTGCTGTGAGACGCATATAGGCTGCAACTAACTTTTTTTCTCTCTTTCTATTTTCTCTATTTCTTCTCCCGTTATTATTTTATGCATAAAGGAAAAAAAGTTTATTCAAAACATGAAAACCTTTACATAAATCTTTTTTATATAACGTAAAAAAACGGTGTGTTCATAGCAAATATAGCGTTAGCATTGACCTTTTATAAAATCGTTTTCTTTGTCAACTATTTTTCAATTTCTATACTCACGTTGCCTTCGAAGTTCAATGTATTTTTAGATTTACCACATACCTTGTTCTCCATACTCATAATGTCACGAATATTAAATGAATTATCTTGTTCAAAGGACAAGCTAATTCAGTTACTTATTATCTTCTTTGACAATGAAAATCGCTTCTATCTCAAGAATATTATATTACTAGTAACCTGCCCCGGCTTCGCGTGGGTAGGATTTATTAATGCAGCGTTATTTAGATTTAAAATATTCATCAAAGACCATTATTTCTTTTTAAAAAAATCTCCAAGTTTTCCGGATAAAATATAGCCAACATCACTCTTGGCATTGCTTTCTTTTAACGAACTTCAAAAAGAAGGAGGTACTCAATTCGACTGTATTTTTCTACCGACTTCAAAAACCAGGAAGTACTCAATTCGACTGTATGTTTTTTTTTTTATGTATGTTACCTCATAACTTTTTTCTGGGTGAACCGATCTCGATGATTCTTTTTTTATTTGAAAGCTGGTGCTTAGTTTTTTATTTGGAAGTCAGTTGTACAAATTTTTAATTTTTATTTATTTTATGTGTGTTAAGATTTTTATGTGTGTTACCTCAGATCTTTTTTCTAGGTAAACTGATTTTGATAATTCTTTTTTTTTTAAAGCTGGTGCTTCTAATGTGGTCTCATATAAATTTGACCGAGATCTGACTAGTAGTTTTTGAGTTATCCTTAATAATGCGTATTTAATTGACTTTGACTATATTGATGATATTCTCATTTATTGAAGTCGATGGTACAATTTTTTATTTTACTTCTTCATTGCAATCAGTTAGGCCTATCCAAAGATTAGACCGGACAGACAGACAAAAATTTTAAAAATTGTTATTTATGTGGCATGCAAATAACCCCGCTCGGCTTAATAAAAGGCAGATATTTCGATATTACAGACAGACACTTTATTTTTATTTCTATGCATTGTATCACTTTATTTTACATTCTATTTTCAATATTTTAAACTCTTATTTGATTTCGAAAATTTTCGTAAAAAAGGAAATAAAATTAATACACCATTTATCATTATCGGACCCCAAGATACAGGATTATCCTAGTTTGGGGTCCAACGGAAAATATTTGTATATCTTATCTTGAACATTGTTTAGATGTATAAATCACTGTTCTTGCTTACATTTGTTAAATCTATTTATCAATAAAAATTATTATTATTACCATACTTACTTTACTTTTTCTCAAACAATTTTGACTGCGGCAACATCTGGGATAACACCACCTTGATTAACTTGGAAAGGAAATCTTTATTTATTTTTTTAAAACACACACCACAGTAGGCTTTTCTCCTGTATCGTTGAGTTGGCTTACATACATAAATTGCACTAAATCACACAAACAATAATAATTATTTGTAGGTCATACAAGCACTTGTTCCGTGCAGGAAACGAATCCGCACAAAAGAATTACCTACTGCTATTGACTCTCAGTAGCAGTAATTCTTTCTTGACAGAAAAACTCAATAACTGAATCTTAACCCGACACGAGATTTGATGTCTGGACCACATGATTGGTAGTCGTGCTTAGATCACTAGACCAACGAGACGGTCAAGTATGTAAGTAAATATTGAATAGCAAACCTGAATATTTTGAAAAATCGTCAATTTAAAATTTGCGTTGATATTTAAACATAAAAGTAATTATTTTATTATGATTTTTAAAAAGAAAACTTAACTTATTCAACTTAATAAATATAACCGTTTCTGATTCTATGGAAAATTGGGTCCACGTGCGGTGAAGTTCTTAAAGGAACTCCATCCGCGGCTGGTCGTTGCTGCTGGTGATAAGATGGCTGACTCTTTTCTCGCTCAAAGGCTAAGTATAGCCATTCAGCGGGGAAACGCAGCATGCGTTCTTGGCACGATACCGCGTGGAGTAGGACTGTTTGATAATTAAATTACTAGTTTTATTTTTTTATTTTTTATTATAGTTTTTAATATTGTATATAATAAAATATTGTATATTATGTTATGTAAATAAATTTAAATCAAAAATTATGGTTAATCTCACACTATAGTGTATCGTTATTCAATTGTGTTATGTCGGACACATAAAATTTTTATGTGATCTACATACCACAAACAAATGGGAATAAAGGGAAGTTTTTATGTTCTTTCTGCATTAATTGCGCTCTTCACTACTCCTTCACTTTAAAAGCTTTTTTTACCTAACACTTTCGAATAATGTGAACATAGCCTTAACTCAAATAAACTGGGTACATTTAAATATTACTATTTATGAAACATTTTAAAGACTAAAAAGCTTTTTACTTATCTGTTGCTCTAAATAAAAGCGATTTTTATAAAGTTGATAATTTAAAAACGTTATAGTTTATTACAAAATAAGCTAACTTTAGTTAAACTTAAGCAATAAATTGTCAATAAGTTAAGAAGTGGTGCGGTGGAGTAAGCGTGTGTAGCTTGTTTTTGTGTTACAGGGGGCGAGGGAAGGCGGCGCGCATAGGCGGACTCAGGTAGAGTTTGTTGTGCGTGCCCTAGGCTGTTCTGTATTCACTGTCTGTCAAATAGCGCGCGAAGTGAGAACGTTCTGCGTCGAATCTTCTGGAGTGCGCCTTGACTTTACTATAATACCATCCAATTTTTCACTTATTTTGTCTATGGTTATTAAAAACTCTCCAACAAACACTTAAACTTAATGAATACGAAATAATAAAAAAGTTACAAAAGTTTCTCAAAATGTTATTGACAATTATGTTTCATAATTAAATCTTGAAAGGCAAGTTTAATTTTTTAGCAGCTATGATAGCCGATTAATACATTGCTTTTTTGGTAAATTCGTTATCTACTGGGGAAATATATTTATATTCATTATTTTTTAATGACCGTCTTCCTTAATGATGAAATGGACAGAGGTAATTCAATTTTACGAGCATTAATTAAATTAATTATGCTCTCGACGCTACCTTTTAAGGGGGAATTTATTTACGGCACGGCTATTTTTATTTTATTTTTATATATCTATTTTATATCTAAATAAGCCTTTATAAAAAGTAAATAAATCTCAGATCACATAACTTAGGATAATATTTTCTAAGTATTTTCGATATTAATTACATTGACGAATTCAACTTAATTTTATTAAAGTTTTCATTTCTAATAATAACCTATATGTTTTAAATATCTCAAGGCACACTCCTCCCGAGTTTCGGTGGATTCGACATCGAACGAATAAATGTCCGCTCACTCTGCACTTAGTAATCGTCGTGCTGTAAGACATTTTGTTTTCGTATTCATTGTCGAGAATTAATTAGTGTGGTTTTATGTTATTTTGTCTTTAATTTAAACTAAATTTTGTATTACTGTAAAGTGCCTACTGCAAAATACGCGCCCAATCGATCCTCTCGATAAGCCAATGTTTTAATTTTATTGATAACTGTCAAAACTTTTGCTCGAACAGAAGTCGTCCAAACAAAAGCATTGAAGCCCCGAGCTAATTGAGTTATACCCCTTGAGGGCTCCGTAGTATGTTTTTAAGTTACCTGGTTAATATTGTGTGCGTTTAAATTAATCCTAATTTTTTTTTATTCTCCTACGGAACCCTCTGCGTTTTAAACATCACCATTTAGTGTATTGTGCTAATTATGTGTTGATCTGGGTTTTAATTTTGTTCGTTGTTTCATTTTGACTAAAACTGTGTGTAATATGTGTTTTATAGAAGCTCTGGTTGTTTTGTTGTGTCATCACCAGTAGGTGATGATGGTGATGGGAGCGGGGTCGCGTGTCGGGGCGGCGGCGTGGCTTGGTACCGTGGCGTTCGTAAAACACGTGTTCAGTAAATAAATTATATTTTAAAATAATACTTCTTCTAGTAATAAACAATTCACTTTAATTAGCTCATGAACGAAGCTCAAAATAATGTAATTTTTGATACAAATGAAAAAAAAATAGAGTATTAACTAAATATGTATTGTTTTAAAACTAAAATTAAAATTAAAATTATCATACATTCCTACTCCCCGCGGTAAAGTGCCTAGTAGGTAATATTAATTTTACGAAATCTATACAATTTTTGTAAGTATCTTTTTGAAAGTTAAATATTGTATAACATAATCTGAAAATAACAATAAAGCTAATAACTGTATCTCCAGAACGTTAAGCAAAACAGCGTTCCGTTATAGCTTACATATTACTTACGACCTAATAATTAAAATTACGGATTATAAAAAAGTATTTTAATTTTTCATTTGTACTAAAGTTACATCTTAAAGCGTCCTGCCAATATCGACACCAAAATATCGATTACTGATCTTTTAAATTGCGAAATTTAATATTGACTATTAAATGTAAAACACCGACTTTAAATCAATTATACAGCGTGATGTAAAACGAATGATACATGCAAACAGTTGTTACTAAAAAGCCCGTCACTCGCACTCGCTCGGTCATCTGCGAAACCGCACAACTCAGTTTTATCGAGTTCTGTTTTTGGGGGTATGCAATTGGCACGGAATTCTATTTTAAGTCCGCCGCTCCACGCACCACCGCTAGGCTTATTGTGGTTTCACACTGTGCGGAATTTTGTAATAAAACTGATCGTGTTTTTTCGCCACAGATCGGAAGCTGTTCGTTGGAATGCTCAGCAAACAACAAACGGAAGAGGATGTACGCCAGCTGTTCACGCCCTTCGGTACAATAGAAGAGTGTTCTATTCTACGTGGACCGGACGGCGCGAGTAAAGGTATGTCCTAATTGACTGCACGCATATTCAATAATCCAGAATTAAATAAACCTTAATTTACTGATAATCCACACATAAATATTTTTCAACTACTTTTTTAATGTGTATTGCCCCAGAACTTTTTTGTAGGTAAACCGATGTTGATGATTCTTTTTTCATTTGAAAACTGGTGCTTCTCATGTGGTCCGATATAAATTGATCAAGATATGACTAGTAGTTTTTGAGTTATCCTTAATAATGCGTGTTTAATTGACTTCGACTACATTATGTCCTCATTTTATATAATATATTGAAGTCGGTTGTACAAAATTTTTAATTTTACCACTTGTAATATTCACAATTGAATAACATATTCAGATTATATTAGTGCCTATAATATAATACGCTTACGTTACTACGAATTTCCGAAAGTAAAAAAAAAACAATTAACTTTTCCATTTTTTTATATTTAAATTACATACCTTTTAATCAATGGAAATAAATTTATTCAAACGGTATTATCAAGGAGAAAGAATTTTAAGGCTCGAACAGTGGATTACATTTCTCGCAGTCGGTACATTCGGCGTTCAAAAGATTTACGCGATATTAGTGTTAAAAGTGAATTTCACCTGTATTTCAAGTCAGAAGGACGCAGAGGTTTACGCCCTATCTAATAACTTCGCACAAGCGCAACGCAATCAAATGTGAGATTTTGACGCTATAAATTTTGTTCGTGTGTTACATTCGTTAAAATACACTTATAAAGAAAAGCATGATATCATAAGTTACTAATTAAATAAATTTTAAAGTAGTTTATTATTAATTTGATTTGATAAAGAAAAATTATTAGGATATATGCATTTTACTAACATACACCTGCATTGCTACGCAAAATTAAACTTTACTAATGGGATACGTATTTCGACTTTATTATATGTAGTGATTACAATATTTATTTTAAATCAAACTTATTTAATGGAAATATATATTTTAGACTTGCGTTCACAGATTTTTTATATAAAGCCGGTTCACGTGCGGTTCTGGCTGCGCCTGTACCAATCCAAACAGCGACTCTCGCCACCACATTACATTCGCCATATTCGCCAGACGCGACGGAGTGTCTCGGTGTGACGCAATTTTAATTTCATTTACAACCCGCTCCAAATTCGTCGGATTTTAATTGAGTTTAGCCCGTAAACTCCGCAACAGCGGTGCGCGGTTTGTTAGTTGCCTAAGCGAGGCTGTCTTTATGTACACATTAAGATTTTTACGCCTTAAACGCCTGCCTATTCTGTCATTATTTGACGATAAAGTTATTAAGTGCAGATGTACCGAACAGCGCGGCAAATTGTTAATTCGTTTTAATTACCGACGGCGCTGCGGGGTGCGATAAACTCATTTTTATGAGCTCCTTCGCGTTATGGTTGTCGACGTTTTCATTTTAAATTAAGTGAGATTTCAGTACCGCTATTCAGCCTTTGATGCTTGAGATGGCAAACTTAAAAAACCGCCTCGAGCTGCATTAGCATTATTCGTAGAAGTGGCTCAGTCGCGTAAACATGTTTTCTTTTTCTTTAAAATTTATAAACGTAACCGATTTTTTTAAGTGCCAACTACAATATTTATGTACTAACTGTATGCTTATACTATGCTATGCTAAATACATCATTTATTTTGACGTTTCCCTTATCAAATCAATTTTGTACGTGGTAGAGCCATGCTGCAGCTATATTAGTAATATAGTTGTAGCACGAATGGGTCAGCTCGACCGGGGAAGGATCACGCTCTCACAGAAAACCAGCGTAAAATAGCAGCTTAACGCTGCTGTGTTTCATGTGGTGAGTGTAGAGAACCGGAGACCCTTTTTACTGGAAATGAGGCATTCCATCTTAGTCCTCACGGGTGACAACGCATCTGCATTTTTATTTGTAATCGAGGATAGATGTAGATGTCTATGGGCTGCAGCAACCACTTACCATCAGGTGGACTGTGTGCTCGTTTGTCACCCTTATATAAATTTTATATAACGAAAATTTATCCTCACACCAGAAGTGTTTCCATAACGCGGAGGCATATATAAATCTCAGAAAACTACCAGGATCAAATCAACTATTTGTAGGCTATACAAACATTTGTTTCGTGCGGGATTCAAACCCGCAACCCAAAGCGTTGTAGAAAAACGCAGCCACTAGCGCAGTGGCATGCTCAGCTATCGTTTAAATGGAGTGTAATGTAGCGTATATAGGCGATACCAACTGTTTTCAAAGCCATCCGCCTTTAAATCATTGAGATTACGCCAACTTCTTGGAAGAGATCTACTTGCAATAAAGAATAGGGATTGATGGTTATTATATCTTCTTCGTCTTCTTCGTCATCAGCTCGTAAAAGTCCATTACTGGTTATGAGACTCTCCCGTTGAGGGGAGGACTTGTCTTAATCTTTGCGCTTGGCGAGCGAAATATGGGATGCTGTGATCGTCAATCCGATCACAGCATCCCATATTTCACATCTTTCGAAGTTTCGCTGCGTTCGAGGTATTTTACGTCTAGCGTACATGAGATGGTGACTTAAGATTATTCTGACAATTCCCATAGTCGAATCTGGTACGAAATGGTATTATGACTTTAAATATACCTATATGGTTCTAGCAGATGTTGCCAACTAAAGAATAATTTTGCTTTGAACATATTTAATCCTAAAATGTAGTAACTAATGTCGAACGTGTATTCGATTTCTCATTTCGTTCCACTAAAGATGACAGAAAATAAAAAAATGCGGCCAACACGCCTGTCAAGTGTGAGAACTATGGCAAACCCCCCTCCCCTCCCCCCATGAGGCAATCTATGGAGAGGTCTATGTTCATCATAGGCTGAAATGAATGATGAATATTGTAGCAGTATATTCTTATATCTTAATTCAATAAAACCAACACATCAATGGGGTTGAAAAATCTTGAATACCGCTAGTTATAGTGAACACCTGATGAAACATGCAGGAAGTTAATGGATACAGGTGACTTAGGAATTGCCTTTATGAAAATACGTGAAAAGATCTATGTTTAGTAGTAAAATTGTGATAGGCAGTGCAGCGTTGATGAGACACACAAACTTTTTTACTTCTGATATACCGTCGCAGTCAATGAGAGCATTCAATCATTATCATCATAACAGCATATCAAGGTCAACAGCATATCAAGGTTAACGGCCTCTCCCATAGATTGTCTTATAAGGGGGATATTTGTCATAGTGGCCTCGCTTTTTTTATAGTACAGGGTGACAAACGAGCACACAGTCTACCTGATGGTAAGTGGTTGCTGTGACCTATAGACATCTACATCTATCCTCAATAAAGACTCAAAATGCAGATGCGTTGTCGCCCGTGAGGACTAAGATGGAATGCCTCTTTTTCAGTAAAAAGGGTCCGGTTCTCTACACTCACCATACGAAACACAGCAGTGTTAAGCTGCTATATTACGCTGGTATTCTGTGAGATCGTTGTCCTTCCCCGGTCGAGCCGATCCATTCATGCTACAACTATACTACTAATATAGCTGCAGCATGGCTCTACCACGAAAAAAACGTAAAAAAACAACGCTTGACAGGTGGTGGCAATTGCAGTTTTTTTTATTTTATTATTTTGAATTTTTTCCTTACTATTTATTTTATGATCTATTCCCCTCTGTCGCCTCTTCATCATCATCATCATCATAACAGCCCTTCACAAGTCCACTGCTGAACATAGGCCTCCCCCAAGCAATGCCACAAAGCACCTCGACTTCCTGCATGTCTTACCAGGTCGTCACTCCATCTAGTGGGGGGACGCCCTACACTTCGTCCGCCGGTACGAGGCCGCCACTCGAAAACCTTTTAGACCCATCGGTTGCTGGTTATACGAGCTATATATCCGGCCCATTGCCACTTCAACTTGCTAATCCTTTGGGACTCTGGTTCTACTGCGGATATTCTCATTTCTAAGTTTATCACGCAGAGAAACTCCGAGCATAGCCCTCTCCATAGCTCGCTGAGCGACCTGGAGCTTCCTTATCCGGCCAGCAGCAGATATGGGGTAGTGGATACTTTTACGCCGCCACTACATGGCGAGTAAGTGTGAGCATTACGTACTCATAAGTCGTCAAGCCCTGAAACTTATCACAAAGATAACATTGGTTGCAGTCTGTCAAGAAGATTTTCATTTGATATTTCTACGTTCATATTTGTTTAAAATTGACGACACCAGTTATTTGTTGGGCACCAGTTATTTAACTTAGATTTTTTTACGCTTGTGCTAAAATATGATGAGGAATCATATCGTTCACGGCACATTCGTTAGTGCAGTGTCTCTAATTAATAAATATATATTTTATGAGTGCAGACAAATATTAAATGAAATCACGTTTGCTCAACAGAAGCTGCTAACGGTCGATAAACGTCAATTTAATCTGCTATTCACACCGCTATCACTACGCACTACAGTAGTCGATAGCGCGGTCATATTATGTGAGTCAATTTCGATCACAAACCGAGAATATAAAATAATAAACAGCATGTATACATATGTCAATTAATGAAGCCCGTTTTGATTCGCTTCCATTTCATTTTTGGGCATCCAAATATATTTCTCTTTGATCGTATTACAAAATGTGGTAATCATTCATAACGTTGTTTGAGTAATAATTAATGAGTATTTATGACGTGTAATAAATTGTATGTAAATTTTATAAGCATCACATTCATAAATATTGAATAAATAATGTTCGTTTCCTGTTTCATATCTATTAGAATCAGGCATTACTTTGCGGAAATCTACTATAGGAAGATACTAAAACCAATCAACTAAGATCCGCGTGAAAATATGAAACGTTTTTGTTTATACTTTCAGCCGACTTTAAAAAGGAGGGGGATCTCAATTCGAGTATATATTCCTTTCTTATGTATGTATCTTAAACGATATCTTCGTCAATTATGGACCAATTTTGATAATTCTTCTTACATTAAATAAGTTATACTTCAGGGGTGGTCCCTTATAGATTTGGAGAATAAATTCACCCCAAAAGGAGAAAAAATAGGGCATGAAGTTTTTAATGTAACTATTTAGACGATATTCAAGCTAATGATGTCTTAATATTACATATTATTGATTACATATTAAATTATTAAAAATTAAACGCGCTAAACTTTAGTGAAACTCGGTCTATAGTATGTATAACTTTTTGGTAGTTATTTAGCATGACGTCTACTGCATTTCTTTACGGCTAATTTTGAGAATAAATTTCAAATCTAACTGTCCTTTTAAATCATAAATAAGATGTTAATTAATCAAACTAAAATAGACTGCATAGCACGGTACTGCAGTGACTTAACTACACGTTGGCTAAAGCACTGCACGGCTACGAGTTCAAATTCCGTATGGAACAATTATATGTATGGTCTACAAAATAATTATTACGGGTCTATGTGTATTTTATATAAATAAAACGTCTTAAGGATAAAACATAAAACCCAGGTAGGGTACGGATACGAGATAAATCTGTACATCTATACAAATAAATAAAAATGAAGTGTCTGTTTGTAATGTCAAAATAACAGCTTTTTACTGCATGCATATGAAAGTATATACGGTACTTATAACAAAAACACAATTTTTAAAATTATTGTCTGTCTGTCTGTCTGTTTGTTCCGGCTAATGTCCAAAACGGCTGGACCGATTTTGACGGGACTTTCACTGGCAGATAGCTGATGTTATAAGGAGTAACTCAGGCTACTTTTATTTTAGTAAAAGAATAGGGTTCGCAAAAAAAAAATTAAAACCCTAAATTACCCTCGAGCGAAGTCGCGGGGAATAGCTAGTTTTTAAATAAAAATGACTATGTTTAAATAATTCCAAAAATATATACAAACACTTGTTCCGTATGGGATTCGACCCCGCGGCCCTCAGGGACGTAACTCATTACTAAGCCACTTCGCCACGGTGCCATCACTCTAGGATATATTAAACACAGTTATGTTTGTTTACTTTAGAAAATAAATTACATATTGCATATATGCATGTATGCCGCATGTCCACTTGGAATTACATTCGTGATATAATGAATAATTTTCGTCAGTTTTCAACGTCACTTCATAAACCGTCTCTTGTGTTTTCCATCGTTTCACTTCATCGTAATAAGGATGCAGGTCACGAGGATAACTATCGTAAAATTGCCGCAAACCCGCTCTCTTTACGGCGTCAGTAATGGCTGGATCGTAAAATATCGCCAATTTAGTTCACGCTCAGCGACAACTCACGAGGTCGCTTGCTAGTGACGTATCGTCTGCGGTTTTGGAGGTGGGAGCCTCTCAAACTGACGCCCCACTCACATATGTTACGGAAGGCGTCATTGTGCGAAACATATTTAATGGGATGAAAATGTCGGACGTTACTATTCGAGATGCGATTATTGAAGACGACCTTGCCTTAGCTGTATTGCAAATTTGTTGATACAATGTCTTTAAATATTTGGTGCTTATAACAATTTTATAACATGTAGCGGTGGTGAAAGAATATCCATTACCCCATATTATCCCGTGGGTGTTGTAAGAGGCGACAGAGGGAAACAAATCAGGAGATGGGCAGCAGCTTCCTAATAACGACTAAAAATAAAACACTGCGGTAAATATCTCTCCTATGAGGCAATCTACGAGGGAGGCCTTTGTTCAGCAGTGGACTTTAATAGGTTGTAACAGGAACCTCGCCTTCGGTCCTTTTTAAAAAAAGACACTTTTTATTACGATAATTAATAGAATGAGGCTCATATCAGGAATCATAATCGGGTCTTATAAATAGCAGCTGTTTTTGGCTCGCCGCTCACTTAGCGGTCAGCCACCGTAGAGTCTACTATACCTGAAGATGCCTCGTGTAGAGGCGAAACACGTGTCGTATTGTCGTCGGTGGTGTGTCTTTCCTAGTGTAGTGGTGGTGGGAGTAGTGGTGCTGGGATTAGTGGTGACGGGGATAGTGCACGTAATTGAGGGAGGGCGGGAGCTGCTCTTCAAACTAGGTAATACACATCATTTTATTTTATTGAGCGGATATTGGCAAAGTAAATTTTTCCAACTTTAATTACTGCAAACTAATATAATTTAATTACACATCGGAATTTCATTATTAGAAGAAAGTTGCATACCGAACAAAGGTTAGAGTTTGACTGCTTAATTATATGAAAATCACTTTTACATAATGCTTATATAACGGAAGAGGCCTATATCCAGCAGTAGACTTCAAAGGCTGACGAAGAAGAAGAAAAAGCATAACTAGTATTCATTTTTTTATCATCACTTCACATTAACATACTTTAAAAGTTCACTGCTGGACGTAGGTCTTTCCAAAATGCGCCAGCTGGAATGTTTAACCTGGAAGATACGACCGTTATCACCGCGTGTTAGAGAGAGAGAGGCGACACCATCGTACTTGTTGTCTCACTGTTTCTAACCCCATTCCCCCTCTCTTTCTCTCTTTCTTCTGGTGAGAGGTTGACAATCACAGGAAAATCTGGTCATATTGGCTTTAAAGGGATGTATCCTTTTAAAATTCCTTAAATTAATAACAAAAAACAGATCATAAGAAGTCAAACGTAATCTAGATGGTAGGACTCTATTTCTGTCCAGGAGTCCATCTGGATTGCTACCACTCTAAACTATTTCGTTCACCCCTGTGTTCCGATCTGAAGGGTATGGAGAGTCAGTATAATACAGGCTGTGAGCAGTTCCATTTTTATCTCAGATGTGACTATGCATATGTAGCCCTTTTTGCCTGAAGTTATCAGCAGTTGTCCATAGGCCGCAGTGACCACTTACCATCACCATAAACTGTAAGTTCGTTCGTCACTTCTATTTAACAAAAAAATATGCAAACATGGATTTAATACGAGCCTCTTTTAAAGTCCAAGATCAATTTAAAATTATTTAACAAAACTCTAACTAACTCTTTTGATTGCATTTTCAGCGCGCTATATTACTTATTAAATATTCAAATATAATGAAGTTCGTCCTCAAACGTTTGTTAATGAAAAATTAAAAATATGAAGCCCTTTCATATAAAATCGAATTTGGGAGTTCTTCACGAACTGAAATCCAATGTAATCGCGTAATACAGACCCTGTTAGGCCTTTTGCTTAGGAAAATTTCGCTTAACACTCTTTGAGCTCATATAATCCCATTGTTGATGTGAAACAAGTAAAATAGGGTTTATATACTTTTCAAGCTACTATAGTATTTTCTTTGGTTCACTATTTAAAAAGAAAACTAGAAAATTTTTACTTATTAATTGTTTTTGTTGTTAAATGTTGGAAACGTCTATGTAGTTTTTACCAGACTGCGCGACGCAAAGGAGGGTAATGTGTTTATCAGGCTATATATCATATGTTTGTTCTTTTGTGGTGCTCTAGAGACCAAATCTTAATCTTGCGAGTGTCACTAAAAACATGACAGTAATCTAAAATTTATATAGCGACAAGCAGACGCCATATTGTGAGAAAGCAAAAAATGAAAGTCGACGAACTATGTCAAGTGGGGTATCATTGAATAGGACTTTGGAATCATCTTTACGTTCCTCAAATCAATTTTCATTTTTAAAGGTCATTTAGGATCTATAATGATTTGAAGTTGATTAGCAACCATTCTCACTTAAATTTTCAAAACTTTAAACAAATCATTATTCAAAATTCAAATCTTATTAACTCTTAATTAACGTGAAAAATAATTATTCACTTTTCAGTAAACTGTTTTACTCAGTCCGATTTTTAAATTAATGTTTTAATCATTAAGCTTGTTATAGATTTAAAGTAACAGGCTATATATGTTCCATGCTTAGCTCCTCTAACTTCTTAGAGGATTTTAGAGCATAAAATAGACTAACACGCTGACTAAGTGCGTGATAAAGGCTTTAAGTGTCCTCAAAATTATGGTTATATTTTGACATCTCTTCATGAACTTCTCCCTGGTACCTCAGACCAACAAAGAAATAAAAACGGAACGCGTACATTTTGGATGATGCCGAAACCACGCTTCTCGATACACAATCACGCACAGATCTTTCTTTTTCCTTTCTTTATCAGTCCGTAAAAGTTCACTAATGGACGCGCACCGAAAGCCTTGCTTACGGTTGCTAGTGACATGGTTTTAGCTTCGTTTTCGCATCACTTGAAATGTACACAGCTCTTCGTCTTCTTTTCTTTATTAGTCTGAGTCTAGTACATAATAAATCCATGTACTTATGTATTATAAATATTTATTATTTTAGATATATTCATATTGTTACTTTTAAGTTGTTTGTGTTTTTATACTATTTAAGAAGTGTTACATTACAACCCTTTACAAGTCCACTGCTGAACATAGGCCTCCCCCACGGAACGCCACAAAGCACGGTCTTGAGCCACCTACATTCATTGACTTCCTGCATGTCTTACCAGGTCGTCACTCCATCTAGTGGGGGGACGCCCTACACTTCGCCTGCCGGTACGAGGCTGCCACTCGAGAACCTTTCTTCCCCATCGGTTGTCGGTTCTGTATACGCTTACAAAATTTGTATTTATTTTACTTTTGTATACTTATATACACTCTGTTTCTTGCATCGTTCTATCACATCACCCCAAGGTAGAGAATGCCACAGACATTAAATCCGCCTATATACCACGTATGTATATGACGATCTAAATAAACAAATCATCACTTAAAATAGCAATTGATAACTTTGTACTTGTCGGTGAGTCAGTATTGAACTCGGTTTGAACATATACCCGTCATAAATGTATTGCTATTTTTTTTACTAAATCTAAGACTTCTATATAATTAAAAATCCACATATAAATCCACACGCGGTAAAGTTTTTTAAGACCCTGTATCTGTGGTCTTCGCCACGGAACATGTATTTTCCCGCCCAAAGGTTAAGTATAGTCATTCAGCGAAGAAACGCAGACAGCGTTTAGCGTTTATAACGCGGGGAGTAGGACAGTAAAATATTTTTTTATTTTAGTTAAAATGGAAGTGTCCGTGGACAGTCCGTGGACACCTGCAGTCAACTTCATGCAAAGAAGGCTACAGATGTGTTGTCAGATCTGAGGACTAAGATGAAATGCCTCACAGCCTGTCATTATACTGGGTCTCTATAACCTTCAGACCGGAACACGGTAATGCAATTTCTGCTATTTAGCAGCAGAAATAGAGTAGATAGAGTAGTAGGAGTCCTACTTCCTAGAATTTTAGTTTTTAGTTTTTATTATAATGAATTATCATGTTGTCCAAATAAAATTTATTAAATATAAAAAATAAAAATACATTTATTTTAATAGCCATGTTTAAAGGTCATAGAAAAAGATTTAATAATACTGAAAGCAATTAAATTAATAACACAGTATATGTTAATGATATATATTTAAAGACATTTATTCAAACACTGCAGATTACAATCACAAATTACAGTACAGGTGAATAAACAATATTAATACGAAAAAAAAAATAGAGGGTATACCAACAGTTCATGACTTAATAATCGAAACAGATGAAGTGACGGAAGGGACCGCCTCAGCATAAGCCGCGGGATAGCGACGCTGATTTTCAGTCGGTCCCATACGGCATTTATATGACATTCGATGAAGTAATTTCAGTTTGAAATCGTAAAATGTACAATCTAAATAAATACAAATAGACGACAGTAATTCAGACATTTTTGATTTAAGCTCCATTCTGAATGGTCGCGAAACATTTGAGATTCGTATCGAATCAAATATCAGTTCACTTTTCAAAACAGATGGTGTTTGAAATTTTTCAACTCGCTATTCGCGGACCGAATAAACCCGTATACGAGTTCCTCAGTTGAAAAACTCCACGATCCGGAACTCCGATACGGAGCGCAACATAATCGCTGGTAGGTAAAGGGAATGCCAACATTTATTACTGTCCTTTGTGTGAGAAAACGAATGTGGAACGAGGTTATAGGGAAATGTGCGTTAGGAACGTACTTCTGACACACTGACGTGTAAAATGGAGCACCTTGTAGAGTGACCTAATTTTCTTAACAACCCTTATATTTTTACAAAACAAATAAAATTTTATTTTATTTGGTAAAAATATTACGAATTTTAATGTGAAATCGTTATAGGCACAGATTGTATTTTTCATTCTTATTTCAATTAAGCGTCCAGATAAATTATAGTGCAGCAAAATATAGAAACAATTATATCTAAATATTGCATGTAATTTTAAAATGAGACACAATCTAATAGTGCATCTGATGGTAAGTGAATACTGCAAACGTCTGCAACCAACCAACCAACCAACCAACCAACCAACTTCAAACAATAAAGGTAACTACATATCACTCCTGAGGATTAAGGTGGAAAGCCTCACACTCTGTAATTATTTTTTACCCTTAAAACTGCAATACATTTGTAGGCACGGCAGCAGAAATAGGAAAGTGGTTAGTTTCAATTCAGAAGGACTCCTGGATAGAGAAAGACTCCGCCTAGGAAAATACCCCAATGTGTAGCTTAAATATATCATGTTTTGAATCCTGCGTGGAACAAGTGTTTTTATGGTCTAGAAATAATTGATCCAGGTCTGAATATTTGTCCTTGTCCAATTTATATATTATGTAAATCGCCATCACGACACAGAAGAAAATCGTATAGTATAGTAGAAACGTTTTTTCAACTTTATTTTGATGCTAACTTGAATGAAAATTTTACTATTTGAATTTATTTTTGTACATTTATCAATTCCCGAAGTTTTGAGTGCTAATGAGCGCATCAACCACGGTCACGGGGGACTCGACAATAAAATCCGTAAAATTAGTTTTATTCGACGTGTAGCATTCCCGTCATCCATTACAGCCTATAAAAATCCACTGCTGAACATAGGCCTCTCCCGTATATTGCCTCATAGGGATTTTGCCATAGTTGCCATGCTTGGCAGGCGAATTGGCAACTGCAGTTTTTTATTATTTTGGGTTGTTATCAGGAAGATGCTGCTGTCCATCTCCTGTTTCAGTTTCCCTCTGTCGCCTCTTACGACACCTACGGGACGATATGGGGTAGTGGACATTCTTACACCGCCAGTACACGGGATTAGTATTGACGTAAAAATTATTAACGTTTACAGCTTTTTGTAACGCTTCTTTGTAACCATAAACGTCAACTTAGTTTTCATCGGAAGCTCTTAATTTAATGGTTACTACATTGTCGTAATATAAACCGAAAGCACGATAACATTGGAATATTAAATCTTGCGTTGAACATTTCGTTATGTGAACAGTATGTCTGAATATATTTACGAAGATTTTTTAACTTGTTTCATCACCACTTACCAACACCGGTTGGTAAGTGGTGGTGAAACTTGCACTGTTTTAGCGTTACAAAACCCTATTCACTCTTGTCTGGAAGACGACCAGATTGTAATCGAACAGAAAGGCAGAAGCTGGCAGATTTTTCTAGCCCTTTTCTGTATGAAAGACGAAACAACTAGTGTGGTTCGAACGCGTGAAATATCGATAAGGGGTTAAAACCAGACGACCGCCTGGTAGTCTGATGGTGTAAAGTGAAGAAAGAAATTAAGGCATATAATTCCTGCACACATTTAATTACAATTACGAAAGTAATCTTATGACTGATTACTTTACTAAAATTTGTTTTTGATTTTAAATCAAGGACCTTTAACTCACGAATTGAATCACACGTGAATATAAAATTGGATATAAAATTGTCTCTTAAAGAAACATAGCATCAGTCCGGCGTTTCTACATTAACTATGCAAATCAAATTGTAAGCGAGTGCACGTTAAACTTTACCTTTTAAAACAATTTTCAATGAATTTATTAAAGTTTACTCTTAAAGGTCAAGGTTTATTTTAAAATAAACTATATAGCTTAGAGTGTAGTTTATACTCAGATGGCCTCGCAGGCAGATAAAGAAGCCTATTTATTACCTAACAATGACAATGATCTGGCAATTTTTAATGTGATTATACCATCATTTATAGAATATCTATAATGATACCTGATATATAACTAAATGCAGGTTGCACGTGGCTCAGGACCTTTGTGGCATTCCTTGGGGAGGCCTATGTTCAGCAGTGGACTTAAAAAGGGCCGTAATGACCAGTGAAACGTTGTGCTTCTTACGTAGTGGAGAGGATGTGCCTTAATCGACACGCTTTGCAGGCGCATTGGTGATCACAGTTCTAGACATCTCCCACCTTTGACGCTACTTCCCATCGCCATATGGGTATTTAACGTCTGGTGTAAACGAGATGGTTACATCGCCATTTATTTGAAACCATGAGATTCTTCTGGCATTTCCTATCATCCTCTCTTAGGTACAACACTCACTGAACGAAATGGGATGGTGAATAATCTTACGCCGCTACCACAAGGCAACTCCAGCTCCTCCACACTACGAGGAAGCCAATGTTCAGCTGTGGACTTTAATGGGCTGGTGAAAGAAGAAGAATTGATACGATATTCACTACTACATTTTTATCAGTTAGTTACTTAAATAATACAATATACTTCAATGGAAAACAATAAAACAATTGAAGGAATAATTCATGTATTAAAATATGTTTTGTAGAATTCAATTGTCACGTATGTAACAAAGCGAAGAAGCCGAACATGTGAAGTGCTAAAATTGAAATCTTATTGGTCGCGACAAGAGCCGGCCTAGTCACGGGGTGATTCGAGGTATTTTATTGCCGGGCGCACCTTATCTGGCTTCGGTCCATATTTCGGGAGCTTCGTAAATCGTGTTGCCGATAAATCATTGTCTAACTGTTACTAGTTCACCTTGTTTTCCTTATATGTGCTATCGCTTTGTCACTCGGCGATCTTATCACTTATTTGTTCTGCATCCGAGTAGTGATTTTTCTTGCTGAGACATTTTTATTGCGATTTACATATGTTCAACATTTGGTTACAATTTCTTTATGAATATATAATATGGCTGACAAACGAGCAAATAGTCCATTTGATGGTAAGTGGATGCTGTAGCCCATAGACATCTACATTTATCCTCGAAGAATCAAAACGCAGATGCGTTGTCACCCCTGAGGACGTAGATGGAATGCTCGGTTACCAGTAAAAAGGTTCTCTGATTCTCTATACTCACCATACGAAACACCATACGAAACCATAGTCTGTGAGAGCGTGGTCCAACCCCGGTCGAGCCGACCCATCATGCCACAACCATAACATAGCTGCAGCCTGGCTCTACCAGGTATAAAATGTATAATATATTGGTGGTCGCTTCCAAGCAGTTTCTAAAATAAATTTTGTACTTAAATAGTTTGTACAAGCATTAATGTAAAATTTACTTTTAAGAAAAAGTCCCACTGGGTTTCTTGCTGGTTCTTCCCAGGACAGAGGTTTTTTTTTCGAACCAGTGGTAAAGTAAAAATGACTTTCAATAAGAATTACACATGTAATCTATATTGAATAAAAAATTATTCTATTCTATTCTATTCTATTCTATTCTATTCCATTCTATTCTATTCTATTCTATTCTATTCTATTCTACACCTATGTGGTAAGACTACTAGGACTAGGATGCAGGACTATAGGGACTACTAGAAGGTAGGCACCATTCTCTTACCTATTTCTGCTGCCAAACAGACGTACACTGCTGTGTTCCAGTTTGAAGTGTATAGAGAGCCAGTATAATTACAGACTGTGATGCATTCCATCTTAGTTCTCAGAATGACTACGCATCTGTAGCTTTCTTTATTTGAAGATGGTGTAGAGGACCATGTGCTGCAGGAGCCACTTAGTAATATTCAGTTGGATTGTAAGTTTTTTCGTCACTTCAATTTAATATAAAAAATCATGACATCACGGTAGCCAATAACTTTTTATACAATGGGAAACATTGTTTTAATCTAAGAGATTTTTGTTCTCTCGGTCGTCTATTCCTGTGAAAATTCCCTTCTTAAAACTGGTCTCGCTCATATTTCCTAGAATTTGTTTTAAGCGCCACGTTCGAAAGACATTCTGGTAATGCGATCATTGACGATCGCAGTAACAGATGGTTTCGTATCTTTGACACATCCGTCACCGATTTGAAAATCACATATCTGTGATATTTTATGTGAAATGGTTATTTTGCAATCTACTTGAATACAAAATCTTTTGAGTCATAAGATAAAATAAGAAAAATCATTATCTCATCTCACGGGATGAGATGAGATAATGATTTTTCTTATTTTACCACTATATGGCAAGAACTAAAATATCTCAAAATATGATTAAAAAATATGAGAAATCTAAGAATTTTGACGAAGTTCGTATTTTCAAAGACGTTCGTGCAAGCGAATTGATTCATCAATTAAATATTAAGTCTCCTTAAGGTCGATTTGCGTTGGAAGCCCAGGTGCAGACGTTCGCTGCAACATCGCAGTGGTCACGTGACGTGACAGCTAGGAAATTGCGTTCGACGAGTGAATGTTCGCCATTATACCTTTGTTTTGTGCCACTTTCGAGCACACATTGTCAAAGAAATGTCGTTAGCAAACCTAGTATATATACATATGCAAGCAAAACATCACTGACTCACTCACTCATCGCGAGATATTCAAAACTATACACCCTATTGACTACCCACTAAGAAAGAATTTCGGAAAATTCAACCCTAAGATGGTGAAATAGGGTTTTACAGCTTCTTATAACATGGAAAGATTCCAGTTCCGTAGTGACACTCATTCTCTCATCTCCGTTCTTCACACAGTTTATTAATTTCTACTCGTCTATAACATTCTGTGTTTATGTCAAATTCTTTCCCAGTTACTTCCATTTTTCTCTGGAACAAATTGCTTGTTGACTTGCGAAGAATACCCGCCAAAAATGTGTTTAAGAGAAAATTATACGAACATATGCGTAGCCTACAAAACTGAGTCAACTTGCTATCTATGTTTATTACAGACCTCACTGCTCATAACTCACTTTCTATTCTACACAAGATTAACTGATAGAGATACTATAAGTAAAGATACTATAACTGCAACTCGACGTCGCCTCTAATGACAAAAAAAGAGCTGGTCATTTTCTTACTTTCTCTCTCTCAAAGGGTAACTATAGCCATGTTGTGAGCAAACACGGTCCGCATTCTTTGCACTACTTTTATGTTCATAGTAAATTTAGCATGTATATTAAAAGTAAAGTAAAGTTACAGCCTATATTACATCCCACTGCCGGGCACAGGCCTCCTCTCATTTCTGAGAGGGTTTTAGGGCAAGGAAATGTCCGCCGCGCTGCCCCAATGCGTGTTGGCGAACTTCACATGTCTTCGAAATATTTTTTTTTTAATTTCTCAGACATGCAGGTTTCCTCACGATGTTTTCCTTCACCGCCGAGCACGTGGTAAATCAGCACTTAAAATTGCAATTAACAATTTCATTGGTGCCGGCGGGGATCGAACCCGGGTTGCTCGCTTACTGTGAAACTTACAGCGAGCGCTGACCATCTGAACTACCACGGCTAGCATGTATATTATGTTAATTAAAATATATTCAACTTAATATCAAACCTAGAGACTCGCCCATAGATATTTATACAAAAAAATATCTTAGCTCTTGCTTCACAGTTCATACTAGATGATATTTATAGTTCATATTTATGTTTAAAACTATTTTAACACCTTTGATAAAATGAGTGAAGTCCTCCATATCTGTAATACGAGTAATAAATTTAAGCTTGTTGTTCCAAAGTACAGACTCCAAAAATAGCGGCTGATTTTAGATAGTTGTATAATTATTTTTGACAAGATTCCCTGAAATATTACTGAGATGGCCTTGCATAAACTCAAGGTACATGTAAAACGCATTCTAATAAAAAAAGGTTATTACAAATTTGATGATTACTTAAATGACAGCAATGCTTGGCCGTAAAGTGCTTTCTTAAATTTTTATATTTTATAAGGTTAAACCATTAGGAGAAAAATATTTTACTCTCTCCGCTTATTCTCACAAGTCTCCCTCCAAGGGACTCTTCGAAGCGGTGGTAGTCTTTTTGCTTCCAAAAAATGCTCTGTATAGGCCAATTTTGAATAAAAGTATTTTGACTTTAATTTTGAATTTTACTTATCACATTTTTAAATATTTTATATTACCTTATTACCTTTGTTCGTGACAATAGAAACAATTTTACATACAACCATCCATCTATCCATTACAGCCTATAAAAATCAACTAGTGAACATAGCTACCCCATAGATTATTAATAGGGGATATTTTGACATAGTGGCCGCGCTTGGCTTGGCAGGTTTTGTTCATTATATTAAGCTGTTGTCAGGAAGATTCTGCTGCCCATATCGTGTTTCACTTTCTGTAATATATTATTTACAAGCAAAAACAAATGTTCCTTTGCAATCGCAGCCACAAGCGTGCTATCCATAACAGATTCATCCAGTACGGGTGAATATGCGACGTGTGACCGCGAACACGACGTGCGACAACGACTACACGGACACGTTACGTGACAGTTGCGGTGTGGCGAGAAATGAACATCAGCGTCCCGTGGTCACCTTTCCCTACCTGTGTAATTTGTGTACTCAATTATTTCAATTCGACCTAAAATTACAATAGTTGAAAAACTTATTTTAATGTAGCACCATCTACTGAAATGATTATTGTTCACGGAATAACAAAGAAAGTATTGGCATTTACTTCTCCAAGTATGTCGTTACGGAAGCTTAATTTGAAATATAATAATTTTATCTTTTGAGGGATAAGGGTGACAAGCGAGCACACAGCCCACCTGATGGTAAGTGGATGCTGTGACCTATAGACATCCACATCTACCCTCGATTAAGAATCAAAATGCAAATGCGTTGTCACCACTGAGGACTAAAATGGAATGCCTCTCCGGTTCTCTACACTCACCATACGAAACACAGCAGCATTAAGCTGCTATTTTACGCTAGTATTCTGTGAGAGCGCGGTCCTTCCCGGTCGCGCCGACCCATTCGTGCTACAACCATAATATAGCTGTAGCATGGCTCTACCACTAATAAATAATCTTTACAAATCTTAATAAATTCAAACAATTAAGTTATAATTAAAAAGTAAGTAAGTTAAGTTAAAAAAGAACCCAACTAAATTGATCTATCTAGAACAGAATAGAATAGAATAATTTTTATTCAATATAGATTACAAGGATACTTATTGAGTAATTTAAGCTTTACCACTGGTTCGAAAAACTTCTGTCCTGGAAAGAACCAGCAAGAAACCCAGCGGGCCTTTTTTAAACATTATTTTCAATATAATATTTTATACAAATACATTTAGGAACAGCATGGTAGCGATCACCTCTTTCCCAAGAGTTATTTTTTATCATATACTCTTTAGTAGTATAATAACCCTTATTGAATAATTTTTGCTTTTTAGTTTTTAACAGATAGGTCCTGCATACTTTGTGGAACTTTTCTTTAAAAGCCCAATGAAGGAATTACTGACTTCGTGGTGTCGATTAACTGATATGATTGGTATTAGTTAACAATATATTTCATATTATACGAATTATATTTTTATATTTGCATAACACAGCATGTTTATTAAATTTATAGTCCGTCATATTTATTTTATACTATCAGCATATTATAGTTACCCGCACAACTATGACAAATCGATTGTGATATCTTTAGGCAACTAGTGTAGGTGTGATGAGTTAGATAGGATAGAGCTGAAGTTGTATGAAAACATGTATACAGTATAGACATACACACCAGAAAAATATTAACCCTTGAGATATGCGGCAGCCAGATTAAAATTCCCAAGTGTTGCATAATAAATAAGTAGATAATATTTTTATTACAAATATTAACACCATAAACAATTCAATTAATAAAATTGCGAAAAATTAAAAATTACGACTTATGGATCTGAGACGTAGTCCTTCACTGCTTGCCGTATGAAGAAGCTCAAGGTCGCTCAGCGAGATATGGGGAGGGATAGGCTTTGGGGTTTCTCTGCGTGATAAACTTACAAATGAAGATATTCGCAGTAGAACCAGAGTAACCGACATAGCCAAACGGATTAGTAAGCTGAAGTGGTATTGTGCCGGCCATATAAATCGAAGAACCGACAACCGATGGGGAAGAAAGGTTCTCGAGTGGCATCCTCGTACCGGTAGATGAAGTGTAGGGCGTCCCCGTACTAGATGGAGTAACGACCTGGTAAGACATGCAAGAAGTCGATGGATGCAGGTGGCTCAGAATCGTGCTTTGTGGCATTCCTTGGGGGAGGCCTATGTTCAGCAGTAGACTTGTGAAGGGCTGTAATGATGTTGAAGATGGTAATTCAAGTATGTACATTTAAAATTGTTTGTGTCTTTCTTGTGATATTTTTTTGTTTCCCATGGGGAAACGCCTGAAACATTCTCACCTCGATCTAAGGCAGGTTGTTTGGCTTACACCAACTAAAACACCACGGTGTTCGACTTTTGTCATAAATCAGCGCGGCCACAGGAATGCTTTCTCCTGCATCCCCACCAGCACCTTGACAGCGACTCCTCATAATATTACTTTATAAGCGGTAGAGCCGTGCTGCAGCTTTATAGTTGTAGCACGAATGGGTCGGCTCGACCGAGAAGAGTGGTGCTTGTTCTCACAGAATAACAGCATAAAATAGCAGCTCAATACTGCTGTGGTTCATATGGTGCAGTTCCTCCGCTCGACCCAATTATGTGTGAGCCATGTAGAGCCATGCTGCAGCCATATTAGTAGTATAGTTGTAGCACGAATGGGTCGACTCGACCAGGGAAGGACCACGCTCTCACAGAATATCAGCGTAAAATAGCAGTTTAACAATGCTGTGTTTCGTATGGTGAGTGTTGAGAACCAGAGACCCTTTTTACTGGAAAAAAGGCATTCTATCTTAGTCCTCACGGGTGACAACGCATCTGCATTTTGATTCTTTATTGAGGATAGATGTAGATGTCTATGGGTCACAGCAACCACTTACCATCAGGTGAACTGTGTGCTCGTTTGTCACCCTATCCTATAAAAACTTCACCTCATGTCAGCCCTAAAGGTTAATGGACGGAATGTATAAAACATGGAAGCCTGTAAGACATATTTTCCTCCTATCCGATGTAAGATGCAATTCAGTTAAAAAGTGATAGTAACGATCATAACCCACCCAGATATATTTGTAGACCATACAAGTATTTGTATAGTATATAAATAATTGTTCCGGGTCTGGATGTTTATCCTTGTGAAATTTATGTGTGTAAACTGCCCCCACGATACAGGAGAAAATCCTAGTGTGGAGGTAACGTTATAAAAAAGAAAAAAACAAAAAAAAAGAAAAAAAGCAAAAGATTCGTAATAAGAGAAGAGAGTTTCATTCACTCCTCTGAATTAAGCGGTTGTTAAATTTTAACACAAATATCTGGGTACATAAAATTTTAATATTTTCCCACACTGAAGAAACGGTTTGGTATTAACAAAACTTGCATCACGTTGTACTCAAACCCTCATACAGGATATTAAATTGTATGTCCATACCAATTATTTTGAAGTATTAATTATACCCGGTTTTGTACGTCTGTAGTACTATCGACTGCGCAAAACCACTAGTTACTGATTTCTCATTATACCAAATATGCTTGTTTGTTATATATAGCGAATAGTTGCTTCAAAGACGTGATATAATGAAAATAAAACATGCATGATTTATTTTCATAAAATAAATCAAAATAAATCATGCATATGACTTAATTTCATTAAATCATGTCGTATTACTTACTTAGTCAAATATATTCAAGTCAAACATATATACTAACATACTATATGTTTAATGTTCAATATTGCGGAATGACAAGTAGTGTAGGCAGAATATGTTATATATGATTCTCCTCTGATAGCCAGACTACAGTACATAATATACGAAGAACCAGCGGATAGTTGTGTGTTCTATACCACCTGCTATTCATTGAATGGATGGCGATGCTTACTGCAACAGCTGCGATGCGATCGCCGCGGGTTCCCCGGTCAAATCATCTGGATATTACTTGCGCGTGCTTGGTACAAACACAGTTCAGCAGTTTTGTGAGTTTACTAAACTTTGTACTGGCGGCGTAAGAATATCATTACCCCATTATAGTCTAGTGGGTATTGTAACAGGCGACAGAAGGAAACTGAATCATGAGATGGGCAGCAGCATCTTCCTGGTAATAACTCAAAATAATAAAAAACTGTGGTTGCCAACGCGCCTACCAGGCGTGGCGAATTCTCTTTTATTATGGCAAAATTCCCCGTATGTGGCAATCTATGGGGGAGGCAGATAAAAGAACCAGTAAAAGTTCACTGCTGAATATAGTCAGAACTTTTATTGGTTGTAAAGGATGGAATGAGATGCAAATAAATAATGCGTACAGAAGAAAAAGACAAAAGAAGAGTTTATGATGCACAGACGTTCGAACACAGATGATGCGCACGATATAGTATGCTTAATAGCCAAGAGGCGTAACTACCGTACTTGACATCCTCCAATTTGCCAGTTACATACGAGATATTATGTCTGTCGCAATTCCTCGTTAATTTGATTATTTGACATAATAGGCAGACAGCCATTTTGAATTATCCACATATATACATGTGTACACACATACATACAGCGACTGGTAACCAATAAGTGGAATGCATGCGTTAGTCACTCATTGTCAAACGAACCATGAAATCTATAATACAGGTATACAATTAAGCTCTTTAATTTTGAATAAACAGTGTGCTGTGGAACGTATATAGTCTATAAGTTTACTTTTAATTTTCTATTTCATAGAATATGCTAGAAAAAGTTGAATGGAATGTGAGTGCGCATCTACTCGTATTAGAATTTATTTGAGTGGGAAGAAATTCTCTTTATTTGCAGATAAATTAAAATCTCAAAAATACAGAAAATGGACTATAAAATATTTCACCATGCCAATACTATTATTTATTTATTTTATATATTTACAATACAATACAATATAATACTCTTTATTGTACACCAAGAAAAGATAAAAATAACAAAAAATAACTATTGAGGGAAATACAAAGGGATTATTGCTACATAGCAATCTCTTCCAGACAACCCAGAAGAAGAATTAAATAAAAAAATAAGAAAAAGAACAATGGGTAGGGTTTTTTTTATAGAATAAGGGTGACAAACGAGCACACAGTCCACCTGATGGTAAGTGGTTGCTGTTGCCCATAGACATCTACATCTATCTTCGTTAGCGAATTTAAATGCAGATGCGTTGTCACCCGAGAAGACTAAGATAGAATGCCTCTTTTCCAGTAAAAAGGGTGCACTAAAGTAAAAAAAAGATACAATAATATAATTTAAAGATATATTTATTACCTCATTATTGTTTAAACACCTTAATAAAAAGGATAACAAAAGGCGGACTTAATGCCTTTTGGCATTCTCTCCCCGTCAACACGGGACGTGTGGAAATAATGTGATAGGTGCCAAAAATAAAAAGAATGACTAGGTAAATCATTAACACAACAACGCCCTTATGTAATAAACATTTAAAATATTTGATCAATATAATAATCATAAAGTGCTTTTAAATAATATATTATTAATTGTTATTACATATTCAAATTAAATATGAAACCTTTTCCTGAATTATGAATAGGCAAAAACTTTAAAAAAATCTACGTAAAATAAAAAATAAAATTATAAACATATATTTACTTAAACAACTATCGTAATCTAAAAGTTATGAGTATTATTACCCGAGTGTATTTCTTAGAAGTAATTATTTCAACAACTTATTAAGAACTTGACCAAGTGCACCGTGTAGAATTATTTTCATTAAAGCTGTCGGGTAACACGCCCTCACGTCTTAGGTCGAGCATAACCGTAACGAGCGTTCACCGACTATCTATACAGAAAAGCTCTCAACAACAATATTGTGTATTGTAATAAACCAAAATTATTAAAGACAAAAAAGAATGAAATAAAATCAATTTTAATAAATTAAAATCTTTTTTTTTTACTCTTATATTTATTTAAGGGCTTGTGACCATGATGGATAGGCCAGCCCTGTTATGCCCTTAACTATTTTGAACAAACTCCTTTCTGTTACTGATACAATTACTTCTATTATTTATTATATGCCAGCCCTTAAACCATTTTGATAATGGAAATTCTAGAAAAGTTTTTTTCAACACATTTATTTTAAGGGTAACAATAATAACAGCTCATTTTCTTCCGTGACATAGGGGGTTAAAACTATCTTATGTTATAATTAACAAGGTAAAAGAGTATTATGAATTTTACGTTAAGATGTTTGAAATACATACACCTTTTTCAACCGTCTTTTTAGTTAACTGCTGGACATATTATTTAGCCTTTTCCAAGAACGACCAGTGCGTCCTGCCTGTACTCACATATGGTGCCGAAACGTGGACACTAACGGTACGACTACTCCACAAACTCAGCGTCACCCAGCGGGCGATGGAAAGAGCTATGCTCGGAGTTTCTCTGGTGGATAAGATTCGTAACGAAGAAATCCGCCGGAGAACCAAGGTCACCGACATAGCCTTCCGTATTTGCAGGCTGAAGTGGCAATGGGCTGGTCACATTTGTCGCAGAAGCGATAACCGTTGGAGTAGGCGTGTCATAGAGTGGAGACCACGTTTAGGCAAACGTAGTGTGGGACGCCCCTTGGCTAGATGGAGCGATGATCTGCGCAAGGCGGCTGGCAGCAACTGGATGCGTGTAGCCGAAGATCGAGCTAAGTGGCGCGCCTTGGGAGAGGCCTATGTCCAGCAGTGGACTGCCGCAGGCTGATGATAATGATAATAATAAGAACGTGCCAGTTAACGTGAATTTTTTGAAAATGTACCCTTACTTACCACGCTGGTCAAGCGGGTAAGTATAGGCAAATGTTTCAACGGAGAGCCAATTACATCAGACAGAAGTCTGTGAAATTTTTGTCCAACGGTTTTGATACACATTTCAAATCTTATATCAACTTTTTAAAAATTACATTTTGTTTGGAATATTAAGAAAAAATCTAAGGGTCTTTTTTAAATAATAATAGTAACATTTTACCAACCATTGAAATAACTAATTATATTGCAGTTAAACACTCCAAGAAATCTTAAAATGCTTGTATTAAGAATGTTTCACGATATTAGTCGAATGGTGGATTTGAACCCACAACTTTTAAGTACGCAGTTCGTACCCTTAACCATTAGGCTAATGTAATATCTATTGGTTTTTTCTTGATTTTCTTTACGAGTATCGATGCACACAAGAGCGCGGTAATTAGCACTTCAGATAAACAATGTTAGTGATGCCAGCAAGTGTCAAACACAAATTGTGTGCTTTTTATGAAGTTAGTCAAACAGAAGTTGTCACCCTTATACTACAAAAAAGAAAAAAAAAGTTCATGGCAAGCTCTCGATTTATAAGCAACTACGACTGCCTGTTTACATGCTGGATATTATCGGTAAAATATTAAACAACAAGCCTGCTATCGTTTAGATATATTTAAACTTTTTCGGGATTTTCTCGTAAAGATTAATTAGATAAAGTTGACTAACTTTATCTAATTAATCAAATTAATCAAAATAATAAAAGTGTGCGAAAGCGTTTACGTGGCCCTACATAAATCTAAGTCATTTACAATGTTGTAGAATTGTTCACCTCTAGTATTATCAGATAGGCATCCAAATGCAATGTGATATGTATTGAAATACCCATCCACAAAAATAGGTTTGGGAAGATTTTGTATAATATTACTTGAATTCCTAGCTATAAAAGGACCTGAAGGAGGACAATAAACACAGAGAAAAGTTGCCACGGGAAGTTGATAAAGACAACGCTATATAGTTTGTAATTCTTAATGTACAGGCTCTGTCTATTACCAAGTTTAAATGTTTTGTTAAGCTGAAACTTTATAAAAAGGGTTATTATAGTATAAATGAATACATAGTTGATGAAAACACTGTTAAGTCTGTGCGAGTCCGACATAACCTTGTCCTTGTGCCCGCGAGGCAGATAATATTATGCGTTAGCATTTCTAAACATTGAAAAAAAATGTTACTTTGCCAGCCATCATAAATTTAATATTTTGATTATATATTTCAAAATGATATCCATTTTTTAGCCGACTTTATAAAAGGAGGAGGTTCTGTATTCGCCGCGTATGTTTTCATTATGTTTGTTCGCCGATTTCTCAGAAACGGCTTAACCGATTTAAATGTTTCTTTTTTTTTATTAAATAGGCTCTATCTTAAAAGTTGTTTTGTTTAAATGTGAAGAATATTTTTTTCCCTAAGGATAGGAACATTGAAGATGAAGTTTTTATTGTAACTTTATACGACATTCAAGTTACTCTGACCTTTTGATATTGCATAGTCTAATCAAAAGGGGTACCTAATTTAAAATTATGTTGAAATAAGTGCGTTAGTTTTTAATATCTTATAAATTAAAATGCCAGTGTTCATTTTAATTTGAATATTATGTAGAAAGAGCTTTAGCTTTTCAGGGTCCATATAAGGATTTTACTTGCATTATTTAAAAGTTTTGGCGAAGGAGGCACATTGCAGGCTATTTTATAAGTTATTAATTAGTAGAATCACCTAAAAAAGATAGATAATTATGTGTTATTGTGGATTATAAGAGCCCAGCCCCCCGTGAATTTAAAGCGCCCGAAACTTTGGAAATTAAAAACGATAAAAAATTTATTCCATTTAATTTGTAATTCCCTTACTTACAAAAAGACTTGAGCGTAGTTAGCACCATAGAACTCGTAAATACGCCGAGGTATTCTGATTAATTTCGTCGGTAGCACGCTGTCACGTCAACGACCGAGTGCCGCCGCAACACGCTCGCCGCTGTTGACGGCGTGACGAGGGTGAAAACTGGGACGCGTGTCACTCCCTGTGCTCCATGTATAATTATTTGACGACTTCATAAATTCGACGCAATTTAACTTTTATGAAAAAAATATTATCTTCCTAACATTATCGACCGAACATTTTAATAAATTAGATGAATATTAGATTTGGCAATCATTATACCATATATAACACATTATTTAATTTCTCTATTCTATAGTCCGGAACTAGTTAACATTATATTTTATCTGTCCTTTAATAAATATAATTTCATGTTTTTTTTAATATGACATGTTACGCTTTGCTTAACAAAATGCTAATTCAGCTGCAAATCATCTGTTTTAGCATAATTATTATCATGATATATGTAATTACTTTGTTGTAAGTCTTAAAAGGCGACTCAAATTGACATTCTACACACTTCTATAAAGTTTTATTAAAATTTCTAATAATTATTATACTAAAAATAAAACAGAATACCAATACTTGTTCTGACACTGAATATCATATTTTGCCAAAATGGTTGAGATAGTTCAAGATAAGCTCTTTAAACGTTGTATTGAATTTAATAATTATTGAGTCACACTCACACTCACATATTAGAATGATGTATTCTAATATGTGAGTGTGGTCCATTATAGTATGTTTTTCAATGGTTTATATTCCAGTTGACTACCACGTTTAATTTTAATTTTTGTTTTTATTTTAACTTTATTGTTATCACCTAAACTAAGCTATCAAACGGCATTCTATTTCAGTGAAACTCTCAAGTATTAGTACTATACATATAATATACGATGTCTGTACACGTAATGTATGTTATTATACAAGGTTATTTTGCAAAAATCTGCCAAATTTGCAGAGAAGGTTCAGAATAAGTAATATAGGCAAATGGTCAAGAAAAATTAATTTAAAAAAATCGCAAACATTCTGTAATTTTTATCTTTTAAATTCAAAATGCGTGGTAATGTATTATTCTAACCGATTTTACTGCGCACGCACACATTCGTAAGGGTCGATCGGTAGGCAAAAACGTTGTTGCCCATAAATCAAATTCAATTTGGGATAATTTCAAATAAAAGTAGAAGCCTTATTTACTCGTATTTTCAAAAACTGCAATAACGGTATATCATTATTTATATATTTGAACTTAAGTTTAAAATTTGGCTACTCTTTGAAAAATAACCCTGTATAGACAAAATATTTTGAATATGTATTATACAAACACGTAGATATATACACGTTACACAAATAAATAAATTAATAAATTATATTATATTATTATTATATTTCGTTAATAAATTATACGTGGTAGAGCCATGCTGCATCTATATTAGTAGTATAGTTGTAGCACGAATGGGTCGGCTCGACCGGGGAAGGATCACGCTCTCACAGAATACCAGCGTAATAATAGCAGCTTAATGCTGCTGTGTTTCGTATGGTGAGTGTAGAGAACCTTTTTTACTGGAGGCGAGGCATTTCATCTTGGTCTTCAGGGGTGACAACGCATCTCCATTTTGATTATTAATTGAGAATAAATGTAGATGTCTATGAGCCACAGCATCCACTTGCGGGGGTAAGTGGATGTCATGTGTGCTCGTTCTTCACCTTTATTTTATATAAAATACTAAAATACTAAAAAATATACATCTAGATATTATAACATCATCATTGAAGTTGTCCAACATTACTTTCTTTCAAGAAGCAGTCATCTACTAGCCTCTTAAAAACCTCTTTCTGGCGCTCTTCTTAAATATTTATGCAAGGAATTCCAGAGAAGTGTTGCCTGAAAGCTAACGGAATTAACTTTCTGTTTCTAATGAAACGAATTTCATTTGTAAACTTATAAATTTAAAAAGGTATTTTATGGAAGGGTGTAATTTGTGTTTTATTACGCGACGTAAATGTGTACGAAATGAAATTTCAAATATAACATTATAAATACCGTGTCACAAAATATCTGAGTCTTTCAATAAAGAATCCCGAATAAATTAAAGTACTCTGATATAAAATCATTTATAGCTTTATTTCATTAATTGATACAGAATTCAAAACTCAAAAATAGTTTGTGGAGAATCGTGAGAATCATCGTCATGATCATCTTCATCGTCGTCGCCGTCGTCATCATCATCATTTCAGCTCTTTACAAGTTTACTGCTGAACATAGGATTTCTCCACGTTTTTTTAAGAACTCTAGTAAAGCTAGTATTAGATTTGAAATTAATTTCATGGCAATCATTATACATACTCTATGTAATATACATATTATTTAATTTCTCTATTCTATAGTCCGGAACTAGTTAACATTATTATATCCTATATAATTAAAATAGTAAAAATAGAATTCTTAAGAGACATGTAGTACTAATAATCCAGTTACCCGCATCACGTTAGCTTAAAATGTTTGTGTTAAAAGTGGTTAATGACAGTAGTCGAATGGCGATTTCGGACTCATAACTTTCCAAGTTTTCAATGCGCATCCTTTACCATTAGGTCACTATTGTTTCACAATGCCATTAAACACGCTCGTAAGATATTTGCATCCGCCGTTATAGAAAGACATTTTTACTCAAAGAACCAATTTTAAGCCAGTGTCTGCAAATTTATTTTTAGGCAAGGTTCAGAAGTCCATGGGAAGTCTGAAAGTGGAAGAAACTTTATAGCAATCGCTAAACACTATTAACAGATAATACTATAAAATTTTAGAGGAAGATTGCATGTTTAATTCTGATGGAGATACTGACAATGTGGTACAAAATTATGCTAATTTAGATAGATACACCAAATTCATAATAAATAAAAAATCAACAAAATTTACAGAGCATCGCAACCCTGTCTCTGGAGCATAATTCCACGAATATTTTCAGTCGGTAAGCCCTGCCCTGGGGCGAAGGGATTGCTTAACTATGTGGAAAAAAAAGAATTTCACTTGCAAGTCAGCTTCTGAGATATGAAAAACGAATTAAATTCAATCTCAAATCACTGAGACGTAAAATTGAGCGAGAAAATTAGCAAAATTCTAAGATGGTGTAACATATAAGCAAAAGAAATAAAGGCCTGGTTACAGTACTGCTAGAAACTTTAAGCTTTGCTTAAAGTTACCAGGAGTCCGATTGTGAAACTCTGGTGAAAATCGTTGCCATTAGAAATCACTCCGCAACTTAGTTATGCTTTTATTTTCGTTACTATAACACTTTATAGCCTTTAATAAGGTATTACTACAAAAAGATATCAGATTATAATTATTATTGATACATCTACAGGATACATGGAAACGAAATATCAAACGTCAAAACAAAACCAAACAAAAAAATTCCCACCAATGCTTACAGTAATTACATACATGCACACCAGAGTTACATAATTGCTTGGATGAAACTCAGGTCGATATGACAAGGACAAAAAGTTTGACAATAGAAAAGTAGAGTAATTGGGACTGTGAGGTAGTTTAAGAAATTTAAGTTAAAGCAACAATATGTGTTTGGTTTTATGCATAAGGAAACAAAGAGCACGTTAATTAGAAGTTAAATAATATGTGAGTTAAGATTGGAAAAAGAAAGAAGAAGTAATTAAATAAATAATGAAAGTAATCATATAGAGTTTAATACAAGGCAGTTATTTCGATATCACAGACAGATACGTCAATTTTATTTATATTATTTATATAGATGACTTATTATAGGCGCAGGAGATCTATAAACTGTCATTACGCGATATTATCGCCATAATGACACAATCTTTGTGGACACATAACTTCTATTAACTATTTAATAGATATACCCGCTTCCAGACTAGACAATAACTTTCCGAGGCCTCATCTCTTCATAAAAGCCTTGGAAATTTCTAGTTATCTAACGGCTTTTAGGCGTAAGGGCTTGAGTTTTAATCGCAGAAGGAATCAAATATTTACACACTTTTAACTTACTTTCACATTTATAAATATTTTATGCAAAACATAAACCAATGTGAATGTCAGACATTATCAGATATTCGGGTATGGATATAGTACAGTGTTTCAATATTAAATAAAAAACAAAAGTTTATGTTTTTAATCTAAATCAAGAAAATATTTTCATAAAGTAGTAAATAAAATATAGTCATATCACCAGACTCTAGAGAGCAAAATTACTTAAAAAAAGTGAGCTATAATTTCAACCCACATAGTATTTTACCGTCGGGACGTCGGAGTTGATGAGCCATAGTAACAGTTTGGCGGCCATGACAGTTTTAAAAACTTAAACTTTAAACATTCTTTTAAATTTAAAACCATCTTATCTCTTATTTCTATTAACTTTATTAAGCCTCTTAGATAACAGCTGTGGCAAATAATGTACCTTATATTTATATAGTACACAAAAAACTTGAGTCGGATCTACGTACTTTTTATTATCATAGAAAAGAGCCTGTGCCCAACAAAGGGGCGAGTATAGGCTGTAACTTTACTTTTTATTTTATAAATATATAAGTATATATGCCAAACATAAGTGAATACAATAGAATCCTGTAATTATAATGCTAATATATTCGAAATAGCAATCAGCATTGTAAGTATATGACTCATCGTAAACACTCTATTCCTTGATTAAATAAATCTTCAAGAAGGTAGCGCATGAAATAATTTAAGATGAGGAGCGCTTGCTTTAACAAACAACGCGTTTATCAGTCACGAGGTCCTTTCAGACGAAAGGAATCGCTCCGAGTGGCGATTAATTCACGTCCCGGGAGTGTTTCTAAATCGTCACGTCATCGTGACGGTGCGTGAGAAGACACTTTATAAGCCAAGTCACCGTCTATTTGCGTTGATGGATTCAAAACAGCGATATATTGATACCGACAGCCGATTACACGCTAGCGTATTGAATGACGACTCACTTGATACTTCAAGCGTTATAGATATTACAAGCAGTTAGCCGACTTCAAACATGAAGGAGATTTTCAATTCTTTTAAATTAAATTTGTTTTTATTTTGGTATGTTTTTTACGCGATATCTTCGCCAATTGTGAACCGATATTAATAATTATTTTTTTAATAAATAAGCTGTATTTCAAGGGTGGTCCCATTTCAATTTGAAGAAAAATTACACCAGTAAGAATGAAAAAATTAAGGAATGAAAATTTAAATTTAACTATTTACGTCACTTTGAGGTTGTAATATTGCTTACCGTAACCATTACAGGCTATTAAAGTCCACTGCTGAACAAGGTTGACTGTACAGTTAGAGACTTCCTCGGGCAGTGTATGGGGCAGTGGAGTACGATCCTTTGTCATCTAGGTGAGCGAATGACGGCTGCGAAAAGCCGCATAAGGAAAGAAGGGTTATCTTCCAGAGCGATTGTTTGAATCCAATCTGGTTTTGCCTCTCTCTGAACCCTCTCAGTACCTTACTGGAGGGATCCGGGAGGGGATTTCAGCTTAGGAAAGGAGGGACAAAAGTGACCCACCTTTTCTATATAGATGATCTCAAGTTATTCGCCTCCAGTCGCTCCCATCTTATGGAATTGCTAAATATCACTTGTGAGTTTAGCAATTCTATTAGAATGGAGTTGGGGACGGATAAGTGTACGGTCCTCCATGTTGAAAGGGGAAGGGTTGCTTACTCTGAGGGCATAGACTTATCTATGCCCGTCAACATAAGGACCCTCATAGATCTCCCCCATAGATTGCCTAATAGGGGGAATATTTGCCATAGTTGCCACGCTTGCCAAGCGCGTTGGCAACCGCAGTTTATCTTTTATTTTTAGTGGTTATTAGGAAAAACCTCCTGATTTGTTTCCCTCTGTCGCCTCTTACGACATCCACGGCATGATATGGTGTAGTGGATATTCCTACACTGCCACTGCACTGTAATATAACAAATATTGCTTTATCTACTCAAAAAGGTACAAAAAAATAAACTTGAAATAAATTTAAAAACCGACTTTATAGAACTAAAAATTATAATATAATTTCCACACAATTTAATAGCTTTGAAGTCGGAGTCATAATTCTTGGATACACTATGTCTTAGCACCGTCTTCAGAAGCAATTAAATTATGTGGAGACAACTTTTTTGTTCTTTAAGTCGGTTTTTCCTTTTTTTAGCTTAATTTCTATTTAGTATTTTTGATATTATTTTTATGTCACTTTTCTACTATTAAAGAGGCATTCCATTTTAGTGCTCAGGTTAGACAACTCATATCTGCATTTTGATCCTTAATTTGAGATTGATGTTGATGTTTATTGGCCAACTTCTACTTACCATTAGGTGGATTGAGTGCTCTCGCTTGTCATACTTACTTACTGCAATAACAAATATATTTATGAAACTATTTAATGATTCTGTAATAAAAAAAAATAACTTATAGTTATTGAAGATCCTGTGATGAGAGCGATCCGTGAACAACTGTGGACTGATTATGGCTTTCTTATAAACTTGAAGTGACAAACTGGACTTACAGTTCACCTGATGGTAAGTGGCTCCTACAGCCCATGGACACCTGCAACCAACTTAAACATACCTCTATCTAATATATACCCTTCAGAACGGAAAACAGAAATGCAGTCACTATTGCTTTGCGGCACAAATGGCTAATAGAACCATACCTACCTAGATAGACCTAGGCAGAAAAGGAGTCCTCTACCTTAAAGATGACGTCGATGGACGGTGGTTAATCTTCCTTAGTGTAGTGGTGTTGGGAGTAGTGATGTTGGGGATTAGTGGTGACGGGGATAGTGCACGCAATTGAGGGAGGGCGGAAGGTGCTCTTCAAACTAGGTCAGACACAATCTTTACTGTATTAGATTTCCGCAAATGCTGTTTCTATTAATTATCTTAACAATAAGTCCTACCACCTAGAGAGATAAAGAATCGTAATAGATAGTTATATAGTTTCCCAAATCCAACAAGTGTAAATCGATTTTTTTTATTCATAAACTTTTAATTCTTCCCATGCCGCCTGGCTTTTCAGACACATGTCATAATATGGTCATTTAAATCTACCGTGCGAACAATCGCACACCCACGTTTAATAAATGAAAGCCCAGTTGGAACCCGTACCTACGTCTCCGGAGAATATAATTTAATCGTCCGCTCACAAGATAATAGCTTGAATGAGCGCTGACGAGACGGTATTACTGTGAACGCGGGGTCTCGAGTGGGACAAGTCGTCGCTACGAATGACATGTCACCTTTGAATAGTCGTTATTTACATGTGCAGTACCTTGGATCGAGCTCCACGTCGCCGTCGACTCCTTCATTTACCTGTTTAATACTGACTTGAAAGCAGTTTGTCTCAAGTTAACGTCACCGTCTGAGATGGTGTTTCAAGTTGTAATCTCGACCATATCACCTTCGGTTATTATGTGTTCAGTGTTTAAAATTAAAACATATTTATTTTTGCTCTACTCTGAGTCGCTGTAGCTATTACCGATAATTTTACAGTATGCGGGACGTATGAGTTCAATTCCCGTCATCTGCTAATTTACCACGCGCTCGTCGATGAAGTATAATGTCGTGAGATCAGACATGCAGGTTTCCTGCATGCCTGATATGAAAAAAAAATCGAATAACCACGCTGCAATCTCCGTCAAACACTCTTTACTGAGTAATATTTCGAAATAGGTAAAGCGATATACTCGTTACACTGTATCACTATGTCTTAGTTATTATAATAGATAGCTTAAATCGTGCATAAATCTAGTCCTTGCGCCATTAAAGTACCCTATTATGAAGCAAGGAGGTTTATTATGCTATCGAAAATTGTTTAGCTTCGAAACGCGTAATGAATCAGGTGAACGCGCCGTCTACTTGATTACAGCTCACAGCTCCGTTAACCGCCTTATAACGTGGGTAAGTAAATGGGGGGAAGGGGGTGGGGGTTGGGATGTGCAAAATGGTATCCCTGTTCATTAACCCGACGACAATGTGACGACAATGAGGCGAAATGATGACTTGTCATGGGCACGTTCGAGGCAAAGGCTAAAAGCGGTTTGGAAATGGTAAATCACCTATGTCTTGATCTGCTTTTCATAATAAAAGGATATACTTAATATAGCAACAATTAAGTACAACTATATTATTTTGTCCGTAAACAATCCAACTGAGCTAGCTTACATGAATAAGTTTAATTTTATTTACTGTCTGATTTTAGATAAATTTTATAATAAACTTGCTGCCTTGGCGATGGGCGACCACTTATTTTGAAAAATAAAAACTATTTATTTTAAAACTTAGAAATCAATTTAAAAATCGGTTATATTTGCATTTCGATCACGACTCGATGACTAGCTGTAATAATGAGTAGCATGTTATTATCGTGCTCATACGAGGAAGATTTACAATAAAAGCCATATTTTACAAACAATCTAGCAATGATTTGATAATATATTATAATTACTTATTAAGACGAGAATTAAATGAATATTCAAGATTTCTTTTACTTTGGAGAATATTAAACATTGAATGAAATTAGTTTTTTATCGCGTTATTATGACTTATTTTATATTTCCAACGTTTCGAGCGCGCAGCCACGGTAACGGATAACTGAAGGTTATTTTTTTCAACTCGGCTACAAATTAGTTTCATCAAAGTAAATTTACTAATACCATTAGAAGAAATAAAAAATAATATTGATGCCTTATGTTTATTTCTAGGCAAATAACCCTTAATTATTTGTGTTCCGCCATACAAGTGACCTTTTCAATTTCTTTCTACCTGGCTTTGCTAATGTGCCATCTCATACATTCTAAGTTTCGTGATAAAAAGTAAAAAGTTACTGCCTATATATGTCGCACTGCTGGGCACAGGTCTCCTCTCTGAGAGGGTTTTAGGGCATGGGAATATCCGCCGCGCTGCCCCAATGCGTGTTAGCCAACTTCACACGCCTTCGAAATATTTTTTTTATTTCTCAGACTAGCAGGTTTCCTCACGATGTTTTCCTTCACCGCCGAGCACGTAGTAAATCAGCACTTAAAATACGGGATATTATGGGGGAGTGAATTATCTTTAGTCACCACTACACGACGATATTTTATTTATAAACTTTACTTAAAACTGTATATTATAACTATCATTACAGATCGTTACCGTTACACACTATCAAAAGTCCACCAAGTGAACATAGTCACACCAAGTGAACATAGGCTTCCCATAGATCGCCTCACAGGATATTTGCCAGACTTGCCACGATTAGCGGGCGGGTTGGCATTTTTATTTTTTTAGTTGTTATCAGTAATAATCACAGTTGTTATCGCATCTCCTGGTTTGTTTCCCTCTGTCACTTCTTGCAGTCGGGAAGGGACGCCCTAGACGAAGGTTTATCGACCAAATTGGCGATATATTGAAAATGGGCCAGATTAGGAGTACCCTTAACCGACGAGCGTGTATGTCCGTAGTGAAGTCCGTAGTCTCTGCCTACCCCTCTGGGTGACAGACGTGAGTGTTTATGTTATGTTATTATGTCACCTCTTGCGACACCTACGGGACAATAGGGGATATATATTCTTACACCTTCATTAAGGCGCTGCGCAAACATAGACACTTTTGTGTCTTGAGTGGGATACAAGCTACCAGAGAATATTTTATTTTCATGTAATCAATATGAAATCAACCATTCCTTGCGGAGACGCAGACTCTTTTTGTGTCCAGTTGCTTCCACTTGACACTTACCGACCGCCAATCAAAAATTGTTCAGTGTAGGTAACTGAAAACTTTAAGTGGTCAGTTGAAGACACAAACAACACAAAGCAAATTTCCTTACAATTGTACTGCGCTGACATTGACGTGGTTGATTTGCCTGTAAATATTGACGACGACGACGTCTACGTCAACGTGTGATCAACACAACAAGCAAAGGTAATGTTCCTCCATCGATATCCAAGGTGAAACTGACAGAAGACAAGGAACGAATTGTTACCAGTGTCCAGAAGTAGCAACCGGCGACTGTGTCTGATTGCCGCTACCTGACACAGCAACTACGATTTAATATTGAAATAACTGGCTTTTCTTAAGCTCAGGGGGTTATTTGAATGCTATTGAGACAAATCACCATTGTTTAAATTTTTATCTGTCTGTCTGGTCTGTCTCTCCTGGCTAATCTTTAGAATGGCTATAGAGTAATACCAGGAGAAATCTATGCTAAATTTTTTCCTAAAAACTTGAAGATTTTTTCCTAAAATCTTGAAGATTTTTTTTCCCAGGTTTGGAAAAACAACAAAAAACTGTTAAAATAAATGGTCTTTGAAAATTTATAGGTCCTCTACAGGAGAGGCCGGAGCGGGTCGCTAGTTATAAATATATTATTTTCTGATCTTCCTTTATTATGTAGGACTGGAATGTGACTTATTTAGACTTTCCACATCGAGTTAATTGATAGGTTCTTTCAAATAATTATGAGTTTTAAAGAATCTTGTTACAAGTAAGTTTAGGTATCAAAATATCCTGCTCGCAGTAGCCAATAAATTCCCTATTATATCTTAACTTATTAAATTGTGCACTTCATAAATACATAAATAGTAAACATCGAATAGAAATAGCTTTTACTGAATACCTCAGATGAGAAAAGTGATAACAGGAATTGTAGCATCTAATATTTTTCCAGGTTTTTAAAGTAAAGTAATGTTACAGCCTACTACGGCCTACTCCTGGGCACAGGCCTCCTCTCAGTTCTGAGAAGGTTTTAGGGCTAGAAAAGTCCGCCGCGCCGCCCCAATGCGTGTTGGTGGACTTCACATGTCTTCGATTTTTTTTTTTAATTTCTAATTTATTTAGATATTTACAGCGAGCGCTTAACCCCTAAGGATAATTTGTGTACAGTTTTATCTTTCCTAACATTGTTTTAAAACAAATCTACATAACATCCCCCGTCTGTTACTTACACCGTAACATTTCACGCTGACATTATTCTCGCTATGGGCCACCCTACTTGGCCTAATTTCCATCAAAACCGAAGGCCTTAACTTCATAAGATTTTTAAAGAAATTTGTGACACATTTGTTTGCAGTAACTTAAAACAATTTAGGTGTAATAATAAGCAACAATTAACTGGTTTTGAAAACATAAAATAATTTTACTGTTTATTCATAAAATTACTTTTTTAAAGACATAAGTCCATTTGCATTACCAGCTAGTATTGCAGTCCTAAATACTACTATAATCGACCATGCCTCGGTATTAATGAGCATCTCTAAATTAAAAACTAACAACCGCTCCCCAACTATCAAAACCTTTGTTGACTTTGAAGAGGCTGCAGAAAAACTCGTAAATAAAAATTTATCCAATTTACTATTTAGTGATGACCCTAACTTTGTGATCAAATATTTAATTAATAAACTTAAATCGTCCCTGGATGAGAGTGTTAAGACTAAGAGGATCTCGAGTAACCAACGAATTATTAAGCCTTGGATCACCAGTGGTATATTACGCTGCATTCTGAACAGAAACAAAATGCAACTTAAATTAAGGTCTGATCCGCATAATGCAATATTAAAAATTACATTCACTAGGTACCGTAATTACTGGAACAAGTTTATTAAAGAAAAAAAACGTAAATATGAATCTGAACTACTAAAAACGAATGTTAAAAACTCTAAAGTTTTGTGGAAAACTATCAAAGAAATAGCACATATTCATACAGCTAAAACTGGAAGCTGCGAATTGCTCAGTACTCAGAGTTCTCCTATGGAGTCAGTAAAGAGTATAAATAGTTTTTTTAAATGCAAATGTAGTGTCACAACTGATAATTAAGATGGAATGCATGCGTGTAAAGCATCATACTGCTACTGTGTTTTCACTCACCATAGAAAATATTGTAGGAGTATCCTGCTATTTCACGATGTTATTCTGTGCGATCGTGTAATGAAAGAATATCCACTACCCCATTTTAAGGGAAACAAACTGGGGGATGGGCAGTAGCGTCTTTCTAATTACAACTAAAAAGTAAATAAAAACAGCGGATGCCAAGCCCAAGCTAATCAAATCCACTGCTGAACATAGTTCTCCCCGTAGATTGCAATAGGGAAGATATTTGCCAGAGTTGTCATGCTTGGTAGGCGGGTTGGCGACCGGAGTTACTTTTTAATTATTTAAAGTTGTTATAAGGAAATTGGTGTTGCCAATCTCTTGTTTCATTTCCCTCTGTCGCTTCATACTACATCCGTGGGATAATATGGGGTAGTGAAAATGAAAATGAAAGATGTTTTATTGATAGAAACAATTATACAATAGGTAATATCTGTTGGTTTCTTCACTAGGCAAGCCTGTATCGAGGAAACCTGTGACCAAAGTTCATTATGCGTTATTTTATACACCTCATCAGATAGATTGTATTACGTACACACAAAAGAGCAATAACATAACTGCTTATAGCTTTTAAATCTTTGAATATAAAAAGAAAGAAACCTACAACAACCAAGCCAAGTTTTATATAATTGGAATTTATTAACTATATGCATTTATAAATGAAAATAAAAATGAAAACAATAACAATATTTACCTAATAATTCCACAAATACCTTCAATTAGTAAAAGCCAGTTTTTAACAATTCTACTGTTTCCTCATATGATGGAATGACCAACCGTTTCAATATAATTATTTTCGCAGGTATGTAGTTTTTATTTCTAAGATTACAATGTTTTACGACCTTATTATAAATTTGTCTTTTGATAAAATCTCCAAAACTAGTAGTGCCATCAATACACGGCATTTCTAAGGTTTTATTTATCTATTTTATTTTTAAAACAATTTGTATGTCCAACGCCCATGGTTACTCAAATTATACTAATTACTACAAAAAGTAGGTACAAATAATTTGGTGAAGCTCTTTTATAGTTAGCGAGTTAAAATATGTATAAAATCCGACTTAGCTCTAGAAAGAATCATTAAAATAAATAATGACACATTTCATAACATAAACTCTCACGCCTGTCATCCAGAGGAGTACGGACTTCCATTTGGCACAATCCTGACACTCAATGGCGAAAGTACTTTTGAGCGGTTTATTTCCGCGTACGGCGCGGCGTGTGCTATATGCATTGAATATGGGTTTTATGCTGCAAAATCAACGCTTTTATACAAAATAAAATAATCGGGTCAGCGCTTTTACCTAACTAGGAGTTGACATAACAGATCGTGAATCGTCTGCAAAACGTGACGATTAAAGAAAATCCTATCGACATCGAATGACACCTTCTAGTAGTGGTATTTTAAGGGCCGCTGAAAGAAGAAGAACAATTTTCAGGACGATGACAGAGTAAAAATCTTTACCTTTTATATAATTTTATTCATGGAACTTAGTATATACATATATGTATATGTATATATTAAGTTGCATGAATAAAATTTAGTTGATGAATATTTTTTTATCTGATCATTGAAAAATTTGCCCTAATTTATGCTATACATCATATTTAAAATCATGGTACTTTAATAGGATATCCATGTATTACTGCATCGGCATTGTCGGTAGACTGGTCTCTAGTCAAATAGTGAGTTGGCAGATTAGATTTTTGACTAGTCGCACCCAGCCTTCTTTTTTTCTAAAATCAAACAGCCAGAATTAACTTTGACACTTCGTACACTAACTTTATATGTTTCAAATCTTTTTTTACTTTTGAAAATAAATCCATTTATAAAAGGATCCTAAACAAATGAGATAACTGAAAGGGCGTTGAGAGAGAGAGAGAAAGGAAAAAATAATTTAAATTGAATGAAACGTATTTGGTTACTATGTTGGGTGAGTGCCTGGAGCGGAGCGTAGTTAAAATTAATTAAGTTTACCATAGAGCGCCGTCAAATAAGGAGGAAAAATAAGATTGGATCAAAATAGGAATTTTAATAAAGCGAGGTCACGTAAACATTGATGGCCAGATACAATCCCGGCTGCCGCGCGTCCGGTGCCTTAGGAAAATAAAAGAGAACACCGCTCCGTCCTATTTATTTGTTTTTATGTCCAACTTGTCGGACGCCATCTTAAGTTTATAGGCTTACCTAGAGGAAATACATAGTTTATTGGAAGCAGTCAGCGAACATATTACGTAATACTTAAGTATAATGAAATTTTTCCTCAAAACTATTGTTGGTCAATTAAAAGCAGTTATTATTTCTTTAATTTTAAATAAGTACATAATTTTTTTCATACACTTCGCCCATATAAGTTTTTTTCACATAAGGATAAAGTTTCGCTTGCAGTTTTTATGAGACAATAATACTCGTATTGTATACACAACGTTTTCTTTGATATGAAACAAAATCATTGTCACTCGAGGAAACTAGCTTGACAAATATTGCTTGTTGGATTTTCTTGACTTTCTACGAGCGTGTAGCCAGAAAACTAGAGTAAGCGTGTTACGCTAGTATTCTGGTTGCATGCATACCAGCGTGAATAGCAGCATAACACTGCTGTATTTCATGTGATTAGTGGCGACAACCGGAGACCCTTTTTACTTTACCTTTAATTGAGGACAGATTTAGATGTATATGGGTCACAGTATCAACTTACCTTTACATCGACTGCGTGCTCTGTCGTAAACGTGTTTGTATAAACAACTACCTTTATCCTCGATCAATTAAAATGCTGATGCGTTTTAGACCTGAAGACTAATATTTAATATCTCGTTACAGGTCAAAAGAATCTCCATTTCTCGTCACTCATTAAACGAAACACAGGAGCATTATGCTTTTCCATTACAGCCTATAAAGGTCCAATGCTGAACATAGGCCTCTCATATAGATTGCCTCATAAAGAGGATTTTGCCATAGTTGCCACGCTTGGCAGGGGAGTTAGTTATTATGTGCGAGCAAAGTGCATGCTAAGCAAAATCAAAATCGTGATTCTGATATGGTTTGTCCATTCGTGCTGCTGCCAAAAAATAGCTGGCTTACTTATTCCTGAACTACGAGTATATAAATAACATAAAAGATATCACAATAATATAATAATTAAAATCTTATTATACGCAACCTTGAATCCTAGCAACCTCAGCTCGACTTATGCCATCTTGCTCAGATGCATCTGGAGTGAGTCTCGGTCCCTAATTATCATTTTGTTGTATAAAATAGTCTTCAAAACTCGACAGAAGTCGATAACGCTCAACTCGGGTCGTTGTTGAAACGGGCCTCCCGAGGGTGACATGCTTCGTTTACACGAATCCTAATGATCGAGCTACTAAGCACAGTAATCCGCTCGCATTTCACGCGCCATCTGCAATTAATACAGCAACAAGTAAAATTGTCTAAATTGCTTCTTTATGACCTTCTAAATTTTATGCTGGTTTTTGATTCATCCTCTGCCGAGCGGTGGTAGACTCCTTAAATTTACAGTACGCGAGCAACCCTAGTTTGATTCCACGAAGGCACCGATGAAATTTTAATTACAATATTCAGTACTGATTTATCACGTGCTCGACGGTGAAGGAAAATATCGTGATAAGCTCTGAATTTCTATTAAACTAAAAAAAAACGAAGATACATGCGAATTCTGTCAACATGATTTGGCACTCTAGACTCTGCTCTGCACAAAACCCACTAAGAAATTAAAGGAACTCTGCACCCAGCAGTGGGGTGTATACTGTATAATGAGCTGTTACATTTTATTATTTTACTCTATCTCTAATCAATAAGAACTTAATATTTTCTTAACTCAAAAAAATAAAAGAAAAATTTCTCACTTATAACCTGCTTAAATGCACATAATATATAAAAAAACATACAACACAATACGAAAATGATTACCTAGAACAAATAGTTCGATTAGGTAAGTTCAACTACGACCGAGCGGTCAATCGACAGATCTATCTCGGCTGGAGATGGATATGTCGAGATAGATTCTGGAGATTACGTCACATCTTTTCGTCAAGTATTCCTCAAAACTTGAAAACAAGAATTTGCTACTGAAGCTGAAGTGGCAATGGGGCGGCCAAATAGCTCAAAGCACCGGGAACCGTTGGGAAAGAAAGGTTCTCGAGTAGTAGCTTCATACCAGTAAACGAATTGCAGCCCCCCCCCCCTCCCCATGCATGCAATAATGGATCACAGTATCGTGCATTGTGGCATTACTTAAAGGACAACATATATACCATGCTCGGCAATGGACTTCTGAAGGGTTTTAATTAACCTATGGAGGAATTAAAACATAGCATGAATTTAACTGTAATAAAGTAGAATCAGCGACAAAGATGAGAGACTATTGTGTTTCTCAATTCGCCCGCTAAGTGTGACCTTTAAGGCAAATTTTAGCGACGAGAAAGGCCCATGTCCAGGCGTGGAATTTTAGGGCCTGATAAAGTAAAGAAATAGAACTATGTAATTTTAAATATGGTTGTGTTTAAGAGAAAGTAATATAGTTGATAAAGGTCTGATCTGATAACTTTTCATTCATTCATCAGAGCCTATCGAAAGTACATCAATACGAGTGAGACCATTATATCGATCTCACTTATAGCTTATTAGCCATATTAGCTATAGTTGTCACAATATAGAGTAGTGGATTCTCTAACACCGCCCCTCCACGGTCAAATAAGTTACTTTATAATAAATAAAATTTTATCAAATGTACGATTATTACGTTCTGTAAAGTAATAATTACATTAAACCACGCACACAAATATGAAGATGGCATTATATTTTGCGAGGACAAAAATCGTCAGTGAGGTCACGTAGCTTTCTAATTCCCTCCACGGGTGGTGGCAGAAATCATGTCGGGAATTCACTGTATTATTCGGTCAGTATAATTTTGTGAGATGAGAAGCATTACGTATTTATTAAAAGGTAAGTTAAGTGTACTGATTTGAAGGGACATAAAATATAAACATTATCTTTATCGTTTTGGTGACATTAAGATGTAGGTTAATACATCTTAATGTCATCAAACTACCCTTAGTAGAGATTTTACTGTAGAGTAGAATACAATAGAATGGAATTAAATGGAATGGAGTGGAGTGTTGTGGAAGAGAGTTGAGTGGAAGGAAGCAAAATGGAGCGCAACGGAGTGTAATGTAGTAGCATGGAGTGGAATGGAGAAGAATGGAGTGTAATTAAACGAAGCGGAATAGAATGTAAAAAATAGATCAGTTTTTATATTTTTGACAAATGAACTTACAGTTCATCTCATGGCAATGGTGTGCCCTTAATTGAGAGATAAGCCCTTATTTAACTATACTATGCTAACGTTATAATAGATCTTTATAAAAAATAACCACACCCGTAATAACCGTAAGCTACGGTAGATAATTTTTAAATCTGCATCGTTATAATTTGCGCTAGAATCGTTATATTTTCTTTACCTACAGCGAAAATATATCAACAGTTTTTTTTTTTCATTATCTTAATCTCATTTTTAGTTAAATTTTATATACTTAGATGTTAATATATTATATTATTGTCTCTTACTTCGACTTATACGAGTACTACCTATTTTCGAATTTTATAATATTCGTTATATTATATTATAAGAGCCTGATACTTAATGAACTAAAATATTTAATAAAGGATTCAAGTCAGACAAACATAAAACAGCAAATCCGCATGCAAAATTTCGCATCATTATTTTTAATGGTGCCCCTGATATACGGAGCGACAGAAATCCGTGCGAACAACACGCGACTCCGGCACAGGCGACCGTGGCACGTGGGAAAATAAAAAAAATGAAGACGACGTTTTGTATAAACAAAACTCAGTTTTAAAACATGGTCCGGTGAATGTCATGCATGAAGTGCCGAGCGAGCGCGCGGAACATTTTAATGTCCCCGCGTAGCAGTCCCGGCTCCCATTCACGCACCGATAGTCGTCTATGAGCGACGCCTAACTCCTTTCAAACGGTGTGCCGTTGCCCAGCTTTATTCTTAGCCATCTCGACGAGCTGTCGCTTCCTTTGTGACAGTTGTCCCTCTTGTTTATTTGATTTAATTTTTTGATACACGCCTTTTTACTTTTGAAGTAAAATTTATGTTCTGGTATATATTTAAATACCTCAAACACCTAGACCATTCTTCTTAAATACCTTTTTTTTATAGGATAAGGTGACAAACGAGCACACAGTCCATCTGATGGTAAATGGATGCTGTGGTCCACAGACATCTACATCTATCCTCGATTATGAATCAAAATGCAGATGCATTGTCACACGTGAGGACTAAGATGAAATGCCTCGGTTCCAGTAAAAAGGGTCTCCGGTTCTCTATACTCACCATACGAAACAAAGCAGCGTTAAGCTGCTATTTTACACTGGTATTCTGTGAGAGCGTGGTCCTTCCCCGGTCGAGCCGACCCATTCGTGCTACAACTATACTATTAATATAGTTGCAGCATGGCTCTACCACGAACATAACCTACTTATACACAAACTACTTGATACCGGCTAGTAAATATAATAGAATGCACAGAAGAAACTAAAACAGGAGATGTAAGTACTATTTTTGTGATAACAACCATATAATAAAAAACCTACGGTTGCCAACTCGATTACCAAGCGTGGTACCTTTAACCAATATCCTAACTAGTCACTTTATGAACTAGTTACTTTAGTAATCTATTGGGTAGGCCTAGTACAACGGTAGAATTTCAATAGATTGAAACGAAGTGGTATACTGCCACTTATCGGAAACCATAATATTTTTCTGTCATATCCTATAGTGCCTCTTACTACACCCACCGGACGATACTACACGGTGAACAACTTAAAAGACCCTTTAATCGCCCCAGCCTCTTTTGTGCCTTAATAAAGCGTTTTACAGAAATTATTTTTATAAAAGCTTACGCTCATAGCACCAACTACGTTGGAACCTTAAAAATTGCAAAAGACTATCGCCGAATATTAAAAATAAAAACAATCTCGGCTCAATGCAAAAGCAACAAGGATAATAACAGCAATAAAAACGCTGGGCGACTCCATCCAAACGATCGTTACTAAAGTTAGGCGATCTGTAGCAATATCCGAACGTCGGTTTTGTGAAATTTCAATACTGGACATTAACATAAAAAGGAAACAATAACCGTTTTAAATTCGAACCATCCCTGACTTTTTATTGGTTTAAATCAGAATTTGTAAGCGGGAGCGAACGAATTTTAAATTTGAATTTCCGTCGACGGTCGGTCGACCTCGGTAGGTCGTAATTAGGGGCTAATGAGAGCAAGTGTACGTCAGTCTGTCCTGCAAGCTCGTTTTTCCAAGCGTATTTTGTTTCGTTCCGCTTTCCATTGTGTGTCTACAGATCGTCATAATGTTCGCGACCTTTTCACGTCGCAATAAAAACCTTTATAATTAACTTTTTTATCGCGATAGCATAAAAACGGTCCGCGTCGTTGAAAGAAGAGATAACACGGCTCGCGTATCCCCTTTGTTTTAGTATGTTTATGTTAGAACCATACCTATTTACACGTACCTGGATGTCTGTATGCTTCCATTATCGAAGAGACAGCGCAATCAAATTATCCTAAAGTTGCTCTGTTAAGTGTTCGTTGAGGCGAAATATACGTGACAAGTAGAAATAATGCCATAGGTGCCATTCTGGCCGGTAAATGTTATTACATCAAATATTAAAGAGCTTTTATACCTTTTTTTATGTTCAGTATCCTTTTAACGTAACAAAATGAAAGGGCGAATTAAAGTAAAATGTTTAGACATCATAAAAAATAACTTAAAATGTAGAGAAAATTTAGAGATTACAAATTTAAGGTTTGTACATATTATTATTTTTTTATTTTTAAATTATTTATAAATATTTATATATTATTTTTAAAAATAAAAATAACGTAAGCTTTTTAGAAAGTTTTCTAAAAAGCTCATTCTCATTCAAATTCATTTTTTTTTATTTCAACTCATACATTGTGAATAATATTAAATCCAATAGATATTTGATTCGAGTAAATTTTAGTTTTAAATTATATAATATAATAGTAGAAGAATTAAAAGCAAACCTACTAATTATAAAACATAAAACAAACATTCTGAATAATTAAGAAAAATGAGCGAATTATATCATTAACAATCTTAATGGCTGTGACCACTCAAATTCACCCGTTCTTTCAATAGGGGGGTTCGCACGGGACTTCGTTTTTCTACCAAGAGTAACTTTTGCCAATTAGGAGACGACTCCCTCCGGTAACAAAGTTAAAACTTCTTAGAGAGTCGTCTTCAACTAATCGTGACACATCTGAAATAATTTTGATATCCATTGTTATTATAATTACTAGATATTAAACTTATCATTCGTATGTGTGTGTAAGTGTAGTATATTTTTGAGTAATTTTTCGTTATTTGAATATCCAAATTTTAACATATCTCTACATTTTAGGTTCCCAAATTCAAATAAGGAATATTCTGTTTTATATATAGTACTAGCTGTTCCCCGCGACTTCGTTCGCGTCGAAATTATTGCGATTTGATTTCATAGGTTTTAATTTTTCTGACCTTAATTACTTTTCAAAATAAAAGTAGCCTAAGTTACTCCTTATGAGATCAGCTATCTGTGTGCCAGTGAAAGTCCCATCAAAATCGGTCCAGCCATTTTGGAGATTAGCCGGAACAAAGAGACAGACAGACAGACAGACAAAATTAAAAAAAAATATATTTTGTTATAAGTATCGTAAATACTTTCATATGCATTTAGTAAAAAGCTGTTATTTTGACATTACAAACAGACACTTCAATTTTATTTATTTGTATAGAGTATAGATATTCAATACTGTTTTAAGGGTTCCGTATTAAATTGGTTAAACCCTATTAATATCACTCTACTGTTTTTCTGTCCGTCTGTTTTTTCGGATATTTAGCTCGTAGACAGAATGAGTAGTTCAATTAAATTAGTTTATAGGAAACCAGTATCGCATGAGCGTTATCACTATCTAGCTCATTGAGTTAGAGTACGAATATGTTTTTTTTGATTATTTTATGTATTTAAATGTAAAGAAATGAGGGTGCGTAAAAATAGAGAAATTGATGTCGTTTTACATTTTTCATAGACCTAATTTAAACAACAAATAGCGAAAATATCGATTATTAATTTAGTTTGTAAGCGATCATTTTTTTTTGCTATTTATTTAAGAAAAAAGTAATTGATAACATGGAATCCTACGCTGGTTTTGAAAGAGGTGCCTCATTGTCTCTGTATGCCCATTACGAACGTTAGACAAATAAACAGTATAAGCATATCCTCGAAATATTTCATGAATTTTCTTTTTACTACCAAGTACAGGATATACGAGTATCAGCACTTTAAACGAAACTTAATAGAATATTAAACTTTTATATAAAAAATAAACCCTACACTTCGTCAGCCTCGTACCGGCGGACGAACTGTAGAGCGTCCCCCCCACTAGATGGAGTGACGACCTGGTAAGACATGCAGGAAGTCGATGGATGCAGGTGACTCAGGACCGTGCTTTGTGGTATTCCTTGGGGGAGGCCTATGTTCAGCAGTGGACTTGTGAAGGGCTGTAATGATGATGATGATAATATAAAATAAATATCTCCACAAAATCTATCACCTGTCCTATCAATAAAGTTTCATCAGACGGCCGATAATATCCATCGGTGCGTATAAAAAGGCTTTTTATTAAAGTGCTCGTTAAGCGACAAAAATAAAACGGAAGGCAGTAAACCGCACCGTTCGGCCACACGACAATAATCGGGGTGCTTTTCACTAATGATGCACTCATAGCTTTGGAAAACTTTGAATATAATGATTGCACTCATTGTTATTATTGATATTTAGTCACTGGAAGCGGTTTTTTTTAATTTTAATATGTTTACACCACATATAAAAAATTTAATTTTTAATATGTGGTTAAAGTTTGGCTAATCACAAGTCTACCGCACACGTCTAATAGTACGGCCGAGAGCCGCATACATCCATCGACTCCTTTGACGATTATCAATGGGGAATAAAACCTTTGTTAATAGGTTCTTCATAACATTGCCAATTCAATTTATTACTGTTTATACCTTCTCGGTTTTCTTAATGAGATAGTAAAAGCCATGAAGATGGGTCTTATTTATGGAATAAGGACAAACGAGCACACTTAATAGTAAATGGATGTTGTGACCTATAGACATATACATCTATCCTCGATTTAAAATTAAAATGCAGATGCATTGTCACTCCTGAACACTTAAAAGTGGAATGAATCGTTTCCAGTAATAAGGTCACCGGTTCTCTACAATCACCACACGATACTTTCGCCAATTATTTCAGAATTCTCTACCTTTTTTCTAATTAAAATGAAATAGTTTTTAGACGATTATACAACTTCTGTGTCAAAATAAATGTTTCTTTTTTGCTGGGAGAACTTTCCCTACGCACTGGTCCTATTTTTACCAAATAATTCTTAATATTTTTAAATTACCATACAATTCTTTTAAATCAGATAACACCAATAAACTGGTAATTCACGCTGGTATTCTGTGAGTCTTGTCTATAGTAGGGAGTACCTCTCGTAGGTGGAACGATTCACCGTAATCGCAACGCATTATATTATATTAATTATTAGTTTTATATTAGTTTTTATTAGTTATTTTTTTTAATTCCGTCTTTCACTTAAAAATATTAATACATACGTCATAAATATATGACTTTATTAAAGCCTTGGCAAATAATAAGAAAAATTGAGGTCGCTTTCATATAACACGTAAGCTCGGTACACATTATATTCAATAGGTTATTTGCAAATTTTCCACCGTTCGTTTTATGGGTTTTCGTTAATGGATAATTTATTGCCAGATGGAAATAAAGTTTCTGGAAGCTCTTGTATGCGTAACCTAGTTTCATTTTATTTCCTTAACGTTTATTTCTACACAAGAAATCTGCAATAAGCTTACGAAAAAGGAGAACGAAATGCAAAAATGAATCGTTAGTTGTTTTTCTTTTTTGTGTAAAACCATTTATTTTTGAAATTAATTATTAAAACAATGAAAACCTCGCATGGTTACCACTCTGTCTAAATTTCACTTAACCATTAATTAGTGCGCCGTGTAGTGACGGCGTAAAAGATTCCACTGTACCACATCATCCTGTGGATGTCGCAAGAGGCGACAGAATGAAACCGAAACAAACAAAAAAAAAGAATGATTGCTGCCCATTCCAGCAGTCATTCTTGATAATATCTAAAAATATTTAAAAAATGCGGTAGCCAACTCTGAAGCTTGGCAACTTTGGTAAATATAAGCCAATCCATAGGATAGGCCTATGTTCAGCAGTAGACTTTTAATAAGCTGGTACTAGTATAAAAAAATAGAAAAATCAGTCAACTGACGGACACCGGAGAACCAGATAGCGGAAAACGGAGAAACAAATAAAATTTTGTTACTTATAGACATTATATATGGTTGTTGCTTCCTCTTCAAAAATGAAAATAGTTTTATTGAAAATAGTGACGAACATTTCGTAAATACTAGGAACAAACACAAGTTAATAATACCGGTAACTCGACTCCAAAAAGTTAGTAATTCCTTCATTGTATACACTTTTATTGCAAAATTCCAAAAAATATACAGGACCTATTTATTCAATAAGTTTAAGATTTTTATTAGGTAATCTTTATTGTTATTATATTATCAAATTGATGATGGAATTACTCCTGGGAATAAAGTGATTGTTACAATGTTATTTCTAAATGATTTCACGTTTAATTGTACAACACATTCATTTGGTAAATTAGTATTTAAAAAAGTACCGCTGGTTTTCTTGCTAATTTACCGACTTCAAAAAGGACGAAGTTCTAAATTCGAGTATATGTTTTTTTTTGTATGTATGTTACGCGATATCTTCGCAGATTGTGAACCAATTTTGATGATTCTCTTTTTATTAAATAAATAAAAACATAAAAATTTGGAGAAAAAATTCCACCCCTTAGGGTAGCAAATAAATAACTTCTTTTTTAGCAATTTGAAGTCGGTTTTTACTTTTTGTTAAAAGTTATAATTATTATTTCTAGGACCGACATTTTTTCCAAACCAGTAGTAAAAACATTAATAAATATCACGTAAGTGTGAACACGCAAATGTTCTTGTATTCTATATTAAATCAAAATTATTCTATTCCATTCTATTCCACATTGAATTTGATCCAATTGAATTTGAAATAATACTACTTACGAATAGAAGCCATACAATTTAATTAGCATCAAAGAACCCCATGCACGACTACACGAAAATAGATATATGTACATACCGCTTTCAATCGAATAGTGGGACAATAATAGACTGAAATCCAGCCGACCGCGGTGCGTCAATTTCGTCCAATTTCCGTCCATGTAACATCTAGCCGCTCTACATCCATTGTCGACGATCGTGTCCACCGCTAATCCATTAGCGATGCGACTTTTACACAATGCCTGCTGATGCGACGCGGTCGACTCCCGAAAATCGGTCTTCATGACGTGTATATCTCTGTCAGTAGCTAACACGACCATTTGGGTGAACATTGCGTAATTTACTCCATTGGTTTAATTAACTAATATGAAGACGTTTCGATTGAAATTGGAGAGTACCAAGTTGTAGAGTTCTAAAGATATTAATTTATTTCATTAAAATGGTATCTGTCGTTGACATCTATAATATGATATGATTTTGATTATTTTTGTATTCGTATATATTTTTGTACATTACCATTACAGATTATAAAAGTGCACTGCTGCCTCCCACATATATTGCCTCATAGAAGGGATTTTGTCATAGTTGCCACGCTTGGCATGCTGCTTGGCAACCGCAATTTTTTCATCTCCTGTTTCAGTTTCTCTTTGTCGGCTTTTACGACACCCTAGGGACGAAATGCGGTAGTAATTTTTATACATGTGTCTGGTATATTCTTCATCTCTTTCATCAGCCCATAAAAGTTCAATATTGGACATGGGCCTCTTTTGGTGTAAGGAGGAATAAGGTGTCTCGTGAAATAGGTATATGTTAAAATATATGGTAGTATATTATGCATGTTTTTTATTTAAAATATATAAGTATAATAAAGTCATATTTATGTTTTATTTTTACACCAGTGCGTATTGCATTAATTACTTACGGAACCGAAACCTAGTCGTTCACTGCTGGACGTATGATGTAGCTCAAAGTCACAGAGCGTGTGTTCGAAAGGATTATGCTCGGAATTTATCTGCGAGATAAAATCCGTGTCGGACGAACAACTCGCCGAATAACACACAGGTATTCGTGGACGAGTGCAACGCGTTTACATATTCGTCGGATATTTTTAAACGGATGTCGTACGTCTCGTTGCTACGACATTGCGTCTACTTAAATTTTAGAAACTCACTAATATTTGAAATTAAAAAAGAAGATAAGACAGTATTAGTACATATAGTTAGTATTAAGTGTACTAACTATTTCTAAACGAGGCATTCGATCTTAGTCCTCATGGATGACAACGCATCTGCATTATGATTCGTAATCGAGGATAGATGTAGATGTCTAGGGGCCACAGCAATCACTTACCATCAGGTGGACTGTGTGCTCGTTTGTTACCCTATCCTATAAAAAAAATACACACAAACAATCCTTTGATTCATGACATGAGACATCGAGTGGAGAACATGCGAATACTCGGGCCAAGTAGCGAGCACACCCGAACAAGGCGATTACATGTTCGTACTTGTGCCTATTTGCATGTGCTCGGAGAGTACTTAAATTCCAGTATACAGAGTAGTTCCATAACTAGGATATCCGCGAAAAATAAGAGTAACTGACATAGACGAACAGATTAGAAAATGAAGTGGCAATGGGCCGGCCGTATGGCTCGAAGAACCGACAACTGATGGGAATGACAGGTTCTCGTGCAGCAGCCTCGTATTGCCAAGCGCAGTATTAGACGACCCCCACTAGATGAAGTGACGACGTATTAAACACGCGGGTGGATCCACGTGGCTCAGGTACGTACTTTGGCAATCTATGGACGAAGGCTATGTTCAGCAGTGAACTTGTGACCGGATGAAGTGATAGTGATATATAGTTTATTATTTTATTTTATTTATTCTATAAGTACCGGAAGTAATCGCGATAAGTTCGCCCGTAATACCATTGCTTTTTATTATTTTTGTTTATTTTGTACTATAAATTTATATTATATAGCCCTCTTGTAGTACACTTTTTAAGTTTGAAAATGTTACCTCACTCTTTGCAATTATTGGGCAAATGTCGGACTACCTAAATTGAGGAAAATTTTTAGAAAAAACAACGTATGGCCACCGGCAAAAATGTCACGGAAGCCGCTGGTCGCCGTGACATTTTTGCGCTATAATTACATTTAAGTAGATTTACAGAGGTTCATAATAGGTAAAAAGTATTGCAATGTTGCCTTAACAAGGTTTGAAATCAAACAAGTTAGAAATCCACTTAGTCTCTGTGTTCCAACTTCCTATAAAGTCAACCGAAACGCTCGATTAGAGCTAAAGACTAAGCCTTAGTTGTCTAGCCCGGTTGCTTTAGCGAAAAGTTTCTATATCCTTGTATGTATATACTAGTGCACATAAAAATTCTTTTATTAAACTTAATACTAAGCATTGAATATATTGCCGGTATAATAATTATACATTACACAAATCGTCCCTTGGATTTCTTAAGAGGCGACAGAAATAAACTGTAACAATAGAGCAGCATGTAACACTGTAACAATGCAGTTACATCTTTCTGTTAACAACTCAAAATTATAAAAAACTGAGATTGCCCTTTGAGGCGATCTATACGGGAGGACTCTGTTCAGCAATGGACTTTTATGGGCTGTAATGGATGGATGGAAAATGTAAACATCAAATAAAACTAATTTTATCGATTTATTTTGTATAATTTAACTTATTTTTAATTCCCGATGTTGCGGGTGCTTTTTGGATACAAGGAAATCTAAACCTTATCACACTACTGCAAGATTTCAAGATTCTCTAAGCTCATTCTGCGTTGATCGGATCAAAAATTAATATTTAAACCTTGGAAGTCGTCCATGTAAACTATTGTATCTGGACGTCAAACACTCACGACCTTACATGTAATTATAAATTACCGCTTACTTTATTTTAAGTGTTAATTAACTCTATACATGTCACTTTCTTTTGTCATTTAATGAAGATAGAAAGAGCAAATTGATTTATTTCTTAAATTTACATCGATTTTTTGGAGTAAAGTCGTCAGTCCCTGTGATCATGGGTACTGCAAAGCACCCGAAACGTCGAGTAGTAAAAAATAAGTTTATTTAAACGCAATAAAACCTGATACAGCGATCTATTTCTAACAATATTATATTAAAAAGTACGAGTAATTTCATTTTTCTTTTTCATTCTTCATTAGCCTGCAAAAGTCATATCAAATGCCATAAGATCTTTTTGGAATATTCCAAATTTGGCTCCTACGAAACCCGCGAGATGAAATGGAGTGATTAATTACCTTACGTTGCCATCATCACACGATATTACATGTTGTGAAGCATTGCATCTTAGTCCTTAAAGGTGACAACGTATCTGAGGCTTTCTTTGTTTGGAGTTGGCATGTATTCATCGACTGCAGTAGCTATTTACCAGTAGACTGTACAGGTAGTCGTTAGTCACTTCAGTTTAAAAAAAAGATATGTGTGTTTTAAATACAAATGATATATTCTTGAATGGCACTCACCTTTGCTGTTATAGCATCAAAGACATTTAAGTAGTAGATATTTAAATCTCTTTGTATAGCATACATGATATACCTATTTTCATTTCCCTTATTATTATTTTATTGTTGTCGCAAATTTCTGACAGTTTTTTTTTTATAGGATAGGATGACAAACGAGCACACAGTCCACCGGATGGAATGCCTCGTTTCCAATAATAACGGTCTCCGATTCTCTACAGTTACCATACGAAACACAGCAGCATTAAGCTTCTATTTTACGCTGGTATCCTGTGAGCGCGTGGTCCTTCCCCGATCGAGCCGACCCACTACTAATATAGCTGCAGCATGGCTCTACCACGTATAGAAACAAAAGTTCGTGTCTGTCTGTCATATTTATTTCATACGGACGTCATAAATAGTCTATATTATTCGATTTAGAATTAGAATAATCACATACATATGTATAATTAAGATAGGAGTAACCACAGTCGATTAATAGCCTGTTTAGAACTTCTTTTACTAAACTATTCTGATAAATTCAGTAATTAGTAACTACGTAACAAACATTGTTAACACACGTTTGTTGCCAAGATTAATCACAACTTCAGCAACCCGAGGATAATGTGATAAGTTGTTCGTTCATATCTTAGAATATATAAAATAATAATAATTATTATTATATATATAATATATATATATATAATTATTCAGTCTCAATGGATACTAGCCATCTGTGCCGAACAGGATTGAACAACACAAACACAGGCACAATCTCTCTTCCCTCGCTCTCATAGTCCGATTGGACGGCAATCCGATACGATAGGAGAGCATCAGGCCCGGGACCAGCGGCTTTGCGTGCTTTTTCAGTTTTTGGCCCGACCCGGGATTCCATCCCGGGAACACATGATCAACAAACATAAGACGAACGCGACAGTCATTAAAATTAGAATATATATTTATATAGTTAGTAAAAAAACTGAAATGTGCAATTATTTTTTATCCCAAATAAAATTTAATACTTTTAAACACGGTTTTGTTACTCCACTCTCTTTTCATAATCTCTGTTAGACAGCAGTACAATGTAACTACCTGGTATAAGCCAGATTTCATTATCCATAATGGTGACAAAGAGAAGCGATACCTGGTACTACTAAGTAATACGTCTGCCAAATGTGGCGATAGTGAAAAAACATGTGTGCAGTTCACACTGTATTCTATCTAATTTTCTCGCAGGCTAAATCTTTTAAATATACTCGTATTATGTTTGTCTATTTTTAGCGTCGCTTTTTCGTTTAATCGAGTTTCAAATCACAAGGATTTTAAAGAAGTATTTACTTAAAAAATCCCCACCAGGGCTGATAATAATATCACCAGCGTAAAATAGCAGAATAATATTATGTTGCTATGTTACGCTATGATCCGTATGGTGATTATAGAGAACCGGATACCGTCTTCACTGATAGGGTTAAAATTAAAAGTATGCTTCTATCTAGTTCCTCAAAGATGCATCTGCTTTTTGATTGCTTATCGATGATATATATAGATGTCTATATGCCAAAAAAGTGATAGCTCAGGGGCTAAGCGCTTGCTGTAAAATTCCCAGTACACGAGCAACCCGGGTTCGCGGCGCGGCGGACATTTCCTTGCCCTAAAACACTTTCAGAAATGAGAGGAGGCTTATGCCCAGGAGTGAGACGTATATAAGCTATAACTATAACTTTTGACTTTAAATATAGGCCACCGCATATGCATCAATTGCTCCCAATATTATATAACAAATCATTACTATGTATGTGGATAAGTGATATCTTTTATTTCTACCACGGCTTCAAGGATCCATAATATTTATTTTAGTAAAGTTCCCGTGCGAAGTAGATTACGCCGTAGTTTTATTAATTCAAGACATATTGCTTTGTCAACAAAAATCTTTCCGGAGCAAAACATAAGTTATATAAAGGTTACGGAACACATGTGTAAAAAATATTACGTGATTTTAGTCACCGTGGCGCCGGACGTAAAACTCATAAATGCAACTCTCGCGTAATACGCGCGAGGGGAGCGCCGAAGTAGGTATTTCCAAGATACAGTAATCAGCTCGAAAAATAGTCGGACTCACGTACGAATCAGCGCGGGGAACGCGAAAATAAAGTTTTGATGTAAAAAGTTCCCTTTTTATTTGCCCCGTTTGAGAGAAAACTTACTTGGAGGTTGTAATATACGTATATACAAGGTTAGTAAATCATACGGTTGAGTTGTTTTACACAGAACGTACATTCAAAGCTTTTATTCCATTCAGCAAATATGTTTAAAGTAAAATCAAATAAGTTTATATATTTAAAATTATGTAATTCGTTGGCTGTAAATAAGAGTAACTACAACTATCTTTTAACATAGTAGAGCCTCGCTGCAGCTATATTATGGCTGCACTACAAATTCAGCTTAACCGGGGTGCACTCTCACACAATACCCACGTAAATTAGCAACATTGTACTTTTTGTAGAGTAAATAACAAGAACCGGAGTCTCTATTCCTGTTAATAAAACATTCTATTCTAATCCTATAGTGAATCAATGTACTATTCAAATGTTTAACAACACAAATGCATTACAGCGTTTAAAAACAACATTTTCGGTTCTTCAAGCTATATGGCCGGCCCATTGTCACTTCAGCTTACTGATCCGTTGCGCTAGCCAGTTACTCTGGTTCTACTGCAGATATCCTCAATTCGAATTCTATCACGCAGAGAAACTAAGAGCATAGCTTCCTCTTACGGTCACCGGTGAAGGACCATGTCTCAAATCATATGTCATTACTGGCAACAAGCACGCTATACTTTTAAAAATATTTTGATAATGCTTATATTTTCTTGAGACTCAAGCTTAATTCTTCACATTTCTTTTACTTTACAAGATCTACGTGCTCCATAACTGTAAGATAGTACGTGAATTCCCATATTTTGAACAGTTTTTTTTTTTATTAATGTACTCTCCGCGTTGGAGCCGAGTGTTTCAGACCAACTTCTTCTCATTTTCCGAAACCGCACGTAAACTCAATAATAATTTACGAAACAAAAACAAAGTAAGTATATTAGAAGTTTTTTTATGACGTACCTTTGTGGGTAAAGTAATTATAAGTAGGGTCCTGTTGTTTTTTGTAAATATATTTTGATATTTTTGGCAGTGACGTCGGATATAAAGATTAGGTCGCAGCACTTTTTTTAATTATTTGAAGTAACTAAAACTTAACCACCGTAAGCATTAGATATAATTTGCTATTTTTGTGTTAAAAACGACATACAAATGTGGTAATATGTATTTACATCACCGTGAAATTAATGGTTAGGAGGATTACAGGAATAAATCGTACTGCAGTCTTTAAGGCAGTAACAAAGCTTTTATTACGCTGATGTGGTATGATTTACCACCTGCCGCTACATCACCACTTATTACCAGATGGAATTGTAGTCAGCACTAGCTTATAATAATTAAAAAAAGAAACACGGCTAGGTATTGCAAGACCATTATCTGTGCAACCGGTACGATCTATTGTGATCTATGTGATGAAGGCAAGATAGTAATTTATGGCGTAGTAATGCAAAATACTAGAAACAATATGATTCTTAAATTTATTTCCGTGAAATCGATGCGATTAAAAGCGGTCACATTATCGCTAATTGTAAAACTATAAGCAATAAGTAAAAAATCTCATGATCATGACAATTTTCTGAATCGGTCATAATTTTATGCTTAATTTTTTTTAACTTATTCAAACCCAATTCTTATTAGAAATACATGAAACGAAATAAATTCATTAGTAATAATTAATAAACAATATCGTTTAATTATTTTTACAAAAGAAGAGTTATAAATTATAATCAATTTGTAAACAAAAAATTTGCCACACTTTTACAATAATTTTTAACTTAAATATTACTGCAATATTACTAAAACGGTATATATTATGTATTCTGAAACATTCTTTTGCTTGCTCCAATTTAAAGAGATCCGTAATCGTTACAGCGATACTTTAATAGAATCTAGAGGCACTTAAGATCCGTCGAGGCTGAAACCCTCAGCGATGGGCAGGCGTCGGGTTACCTCGCGTAGCTGCGAGCACCCTGAATACCAATGAGCAAATCTTAACCCTAAATCTGCTGTTGAATGCATGCAGAGGACGATAAAGACCCCACCTGAACATTGATTTTTTTTCAAAGGAACATTTTCCATTCTGACGCTCACTTATTGCGTTACAACACAACGTAGTTTCCACTGATACTTGTGAATATTTTGCTATATAACTTTTCAAACGTCAGTCGTTTTAAAAGTTATTTCAATTAATTTACTAACCATCGTATGTAATTTGCAAAAAGTATGTGCTGTACGAAACTACGTACGAATCTCGTCACAAAATAGGCACTACACATTTACAATGTATAATAATACACTGTATGTAATATATTTATTATAATAATGATATTAGTGTATATATAATCGATATATGTAATAATTATGCACGTAAACACACACACACATAATATTAATATTTTTATCGATGTATTATTACCTGACTGCTTGTGTAACGGTTTAAGAATATCCACTACCCCATATCATCTTGTCGGTGTCGTAAGAGGCACCAGCGTCTTCCTAATAACGACTAAAATGAAAAAAACTACAGTTGCCAACCCGCTTTAAAAGCGTGACAACTATGGCAAATATCTTCCTATAAGGCAATCTATGGTCCACTGCTGAACATAGGCCTCCCTATATTCAGCAGTGGACTTTGATAGGCTGCAACGATAGTACTACGCTTGTAAACTTAGGTTTCTTATATGGTTCTTTATGTGTGCTAAATCTTAAGGATAAAATAACGTAAATAACGTTATTATTATTATATGCAACCTTAACACCACTTATGCTTTCGTCATTTTAATAAGATATAAAAGTATACCAATGACCTATTTGCATGATGAATCTTTTAAAAGCCGATTCAAACAAATTATGCAATATATTTTAAAAGCAGCATTAAAAAGAAGATTTCACGAGTATTTCCGCCTCACAACACCACATTGACAAAGACATACACGCGACACATGTCAGCTATCTTGGCTCGATCGCGATCCTATCGAAGGACTTAATAATATGACACTCTTAATACTGACGTACAAGGTACAAGCTGGAAGCGATTTCAGTAAATATTGTTTACAATTTAAGCCAGCGATAAAGTGAATCACTATCACAAGTGCCTACCATATAATCTACGCTAACGATAAAACAGGACAATTAACCGGCATCTGTTTTTCATACTTTGTACAGGTTCATCATTGAACATCACATAATATGGGGAATATTTACCATAGTTGCCACGCTTAACCGGTGGTCTAGCAACCGCAGTTTTTTTATTTGAATTGTTATCACGAAGTTGCTACTGCCCATCTCCAGGTTTAGTTTCCCACTGTCGCCTCTTAAGATACTCACGGGATAACACGGGGTAGTGTATTCGTACACCGCGAATACACGTAATATTTATATTAGTTGACACAATATATAATAAATTAATACCTATATATATATTTGGGCGTCCTACACCATCAAAATTTTTATTCGCAATATTTTACGTACTTATTTTATTGTTTATGAGTCAACTTGTTTTTATCTGTGGATTCGGACAACATGAAGGGGTAGGATGGAAAAAGACGTGGCAACACTAATTTTCTCGGTCTTTAAAATTCGAACTATCTGTTTAATTTTTCTCCGTACATTAGGCGATTTATAGCGAATTTATTGCTCTGCACTACTTTTAACTCACTAATTGTACCTGCTAGTTTCAGATACTTATTATCTGAGTTTCTACTTCAGATACGGTTCAAATTTATTTTAATAGGACGACTAAGATGTTTATTTAAATTTATATGAGTACTGAATAACTTTTTAATATAAAGCAATTGAATCTGTACTTTATGTAATGGAATCACTATACATTATTGTGTTTTCTATCTATATCTTCGCTTAAACTTAATATAATATAAGACGATTCTATTATTTTTTATTAATTATTATCCCATATATTTAGCCTTTACTACCAGAATGTTAAGCAAATTCTTCTGTTTTATATTCGGTTAGTTTAAACTTGTCCTCCTATACACTTTTAAAAAACAATATCATTGCGGTATCGGATCTGGCTGGGATTCAAACTTACAACCAACAACTAATTACGTAATTAAGCAGACGCGTAATGCTTTGAAAGAAATAGTAATATCAAATATATTATATTCAATTAATTTTAATTTCACATATAATTAATTTTCCCGTAAATTTTCAAGCTAGCAAACGCCAGCCGCTATTCTGATATTCGCATTTATCCTCTCCCGCTGTAACTTCCGCCACACATTTAGGCGTTAACATGTTCCTCCAAGTTTGTCTACTGATCCTCTGAAATCTCTCTTACCCAAATACTTTTGAGCCGACGAGTGTTTTTTTAAGTTAATCGTGAATTCCGGGATTCCGTTTTAACTTTTACACTCCCCTCTTTATACGGCTATGTTTCGGGTTACGACGCGATGTTAACGTGTTATGTGCTATCAAGATTCTGGAAGATTTTCTATCGCGTTTACAAAGATTATCGAAGGAATATATACACTTTCCAAATTCTTTATACGGAATACAAACAATACAAAGTTTTGATCAGGTTTATGAAATTCTTTGAAATACATGGAATAATAAAACGCAATAACTTTTTGACCTGGTAGAGCCACTCTGCAGGTATAATATGGTTTCAGCACGAATGTTTCAACTCGACCGAGGAAGTACGCTCTCACAGGATATACGCGTCAAATGTTTCTGTCTTTCGTAAGAGTATAGAGAATCGGACACTCTTTTTACTGGTAACGAGGCATTTTAGCTATGTCCTCAAGGGTGACAACACGTTCACATTTTGATTCTAAATCGAGAAAATATGTGTCTATGAGCCACAGCATCCACTTACCTTCAGGTGGGCTGTGTAGTCACTTGTTACCCTTATTTAAAAAAAGCCTTTTTCAAAATGGCGAGGAAAATCCTCATAAATATTAACCGCTTGTTTAAGTTGTAAAGTAGAAGTAGTCACATAGCTTATACGTCTTACAGCTGCACAGAAGCCTACTCTCGGTTATGAAAGGCCTTTTTTAAGGCAGCAAGAGTTCGTCCTGCTACCGATGTAAGTTGGCGCACATCACATGCATTAGAAATATTTTTCCCAGACCTACAGGTTTTCCTTCACTGCCGAGCATGTAGTTAATCAGCACTTAAAATTGTAATCAAATTGTAGATTGTATTAGTGCCAGTGTTCGAGTCCGGGTTGCTCTTGTACTGTAAATTTACTACCACGAGTTAGCTACCACGCTACCACAGTTTTAATACATAATGTAATATGTTAAATCAGCTGGCTCAAACAACTAAAACTGTTAGTTTACTTTTAGTTTGGGTTAGAAGTAACTTTCAAAATTTACTTTGTATTAAGTTATATTATTATATAAAGTTATTAAGAGGTACGACTCCTTTTTTGTCAAGGCGTCTGGAGTAGGTCATTCTCTTACATATTTTTGCTGCTAACTACCATTGCCTGTACTGTTGTGATCTAGTTTGATAGGTTCCATATTAGTCCTCGGAGTGACAACGCATCTGTAACCTCCTTTGCTTGAAGTCGGCTTGTTATCAGATGGATTGTAAATTCATTTGTCACTACATTTTTATGAAAAAGGTGCTTTTATTATCATAAACGATAACAAATATTTTACACTAGAGATATTTATTATCATTTATACGTTATTTATATTTACACGTAATGCATCCTACCTTATCAATACTATTGTAGTCTTAGTAGGCAATAATCTGATTATACAACATCATAATATAAAAATATTTTCATTTTTAAGCAATAGCCATAAGAAACAAAGCATCTAAAAAATCTGAAATATTTAATATAGTTCCTAATTATTATTCGAAAAACAATTAATCATGGTAGCCATTTTATTTATTTTTCACAAAATAAATGCGTATTTAATATCTTATTTTCACCCCAAATAAGCGTGGTGATTACGCCAGGGCCATAAAACAGGGAAACATTAATTATGAAGATACTCTGTAAATATCAATTAGTTCATTATCATTTTTAATTTTCATTAGAATCAGCAAACACGCCGCGAATCCGTGCAAATATCGGGTACCTATTTAGCCATCGCCACGAGTATGCGTGCTGAATAGTAACGGACTAAAATAGATGCAGACTCGCGGGAACGCAATTCCGATTAAGCCAATAGAGGACTAATCACGCGGAAATCTGGATAGAATTGTTCGCCTAGATTCACGATCATTTTAGGGAAATGCACAATTATTTGCGATTAGGAATTTTAGTTGTTTGCTTCCCTGACAATACAACATTTTTGTTCATTTGATTTAATTTGATTCATTTGAATAAATAATTAATAAAACAATAACAGTCGTTATTGCTTGTGGATTAGATAGTATAAACTGCAATTTAATTTCCATTTCAAATCGCTGCTAGTGCAATGTAAATAAATTTTTATGCATTTAGTTAGTAATAACAAATATAATTATTGAATTATTTTTATCAGTTACTCAAATCTTTCTAAAATTCAGTCAAACCATTTTCATGACATTTAAAAATCAGCCTCACTTGTTAGTGACGAATCTTTTCTTGTTTTGAATGTGCTGGGTTTCATATTTATCTTGTAACGAAAAAAAATTCCGCTGGGTTTCTTGCTGGTTCTTCCCAGGACAAAGGTTTTTTCCGAACCAGTGGTAAAGTAAAAATATGACTTTCAATAAGAATTACATGTACCTAATCTATATTGAAAAAAAAATCTATTCTAATGAAAGAAGGCGCCACCATGTTTTACTTAAATATATTATATTTTATTAATTTAATGAGTAAGTTATTGAAATAAAATGATATAATGAATTTATGTATAAATTTCTTAACTTCTGCTACCAAAAAGCGGTGTTTGCACTGATATGTTCCGGTATTAAGGGTTTAAGGAGCGAGATACGGCTATGAGGTATTCTTGGTCCTCAAAAGATACATTGCATCTGTAGCTTTATTTGTTTTAAGTTGGTTGCAGATGTCCTTGGATGCAGGTGTACAGAATTATCTAGGTTGTAGAATAACTTTCCTGCTTAGAAGTCAGTCCGAGTAGGTATCACCTTCTTACCTATTTCTGCCATTGAAACACCAGTCTGAAAGGTATAGAGAGCAAATATAATTACAGGCTATGAGTCATTCCATCTTAGCCCTCAGAAGTTTTTTTTTAGGAGAGGGGGCAGACGAACATGCGGCTCACCTGATGGTATGTGATTACTGCCGCCTATGAACAACTGCAACACCAAGGGAATTGCAGATGCGTTGCCGGCCTTTTAGAAAGAAGTAAGCTCTTTTCTTGAAGGTCCCTAAGCCGTATCGGTCCGAAAAAATCACTGGTGGTAATCGATTCCACAAGGAAGTTGTGCGAGGAAGAAAACTTCTTCTAAATCGCACAGTGGTGGACCGCCAATTATCCAGATCGTATGGATGGTATCGCGAGTTTCGTCGCGATGTGCGATGGTGAAATTGAGCGGCTGGAATTAGTCCGAACAACTCAGAGCACTCCCCGTGGTAGATGCGATAAAATACGCAAAGAGATACAACATCTCTTCACAGCGCCAGTGAATCGAGCCGATAGGAAAGGACTCGGTCGTCGACGATTCGAGCCGCTCTGCGCTGGATGCGATCAAGTGGACGGAACTAGCACTGGGGATCCCCAGCCCAGAGATGGGAACAGTATTCCATGTGAGGCCGAACCTGCACCTTGTAAAGTTGCAGGCGGTGTGCCGGCATGAAATACTGTCACGCTCTGCTGAGCACCCCAAGCTTTTTAGAGGCCAATTTGGCCTTCTCTTCCAAGTGACCACGAAACTGCACGTTATTTGATATGTCGACGCCGAGGATTCTAATACTGGCTGAGGCAACAAGGGGAGTGCCTTTAAACTGAGGAGATACGGCAAAGGGGTTCTTTTAAGCGGTAAACGCGCAAACTTGTGTCTTCTGAGGATTAAAATGGACTAGATTTAATCGCCCCCAATCCGAGACTTTGTTCAGCAAAGACTCAACTTCAGACACAAGTTTGTTCTGGTACTCGGCGACATTTTCCCGAGAAATATTGGCACGGACGGTGTATAGAGCATCACCAGTGCTGTCATTCGCATAGCAATGAATGTTACCGGTTTGCAACATATCATTGATATGCAGAAGAAACAGCGTTGGTGATAGCACGCAGCCTTGTGGAACACCAGCGTTAATAGGCTTGTAATCAGAGCTTGCTCCGTCTACTACGACCTTGATGCTCCGATTAGCCAGAAAACTGGTGATCCAATTGCACAATTTCTCGGGAAGCCCATAGGAAGGAAGCTTCGAAAGAAGCACTTTACGCCAGACCTGATCGATGGCCTTCGCTACGTCCAAACTAACGGCCAATGCTTCCCCCTTGGACTCGATCGCCTGCGCCCATCTATGTGTTAGTTAAACAAGAAGATCACCAGCTGAGCGACCCCGACGGAAACCGTACTGGCGTTCACTAATCAGCTGGTTGCTCCTCAAGGTACCGCATGAGCTGGCAGTTAATAATGGACCCCATTATTTTCGAGAACAAGGAGGTGATGGCGATAGGCCTGTAGTTGGACGGATCAGAGCGGTTACCTTTTTTAGGGATCGGGTGCACGAAAGCTGTCTTCCATGAATTCGGGACAACGCCTAGGGAGTAGGAGTACCGGAAAAGACGCGTTAGAACCAGTGCCAACTCTGGAGCGCACGTCCTTAGCACAATTGGCGGGATTCCGTCATGCCCACTCGACTTGTGTATGTCCAGGGAGAGTAGTGCTTTGCGTACTGAGCACTGTGTGAATCGCACATCAGCCATAGAGCACTCCCACTGCGAGATGGTCGGCGGTGTGTTCCCCCGTCATCGAGAGTCGAGTTGGATGCAAAAAGGGAGCCGAAAAGGTCGGCTTTCTCTTTTTGCCTTTTGCCGGGTAGGGCAGGTACGAAGTATCAGCCGGAGAGGACACCTAGACAAAAAGAGCAAGGCCGGCTTCGCCGTCTGCGTGGCAGGGGTCGCCATGGTTTTATCGCTCTGTTTGCCCCGTGCAGTGTTAATATAGAATAGGATTCCCCCCCCCCCCCAGAATACGCGGGGCAGCCTGAGCACCCACGCTCAGGAAGAAGAGGGTAGCTTGATCGTGGATGCTCAGTGAGGGATTCTCCATTACCAGGGGTGCTGGTACCCTCCTGGGGTAGTCTTTTCTTTTTGAATTCCGCTACCATGTTATGGGGGGGGGGGGGCCTGCGGCCACCTGCACTAACCAAGCGAAATGCAGAAGCAAAGCTTCTACTTTACGTTGGTATTCTGTGAGGTCGTGGTACTGCCCCGGTTCGAGCCGCCCCATCCATGCTACAGCTACATACTGCAGGCTCTACCACTGTTAAAAAAACATTAAATGACCCAGTTGTAAGCATATTTGTTTTAACACTTTTACTGTCCGATTTTCAGACACAATAATAAGACTAAATGTAGTACACGAGACAGCGAATAGGTTAAGTTAGTTGCAGGTGCCCATGGTTATTTTCTGTATCATACGTTTGTCACTTCAATTTTATGAAAAAAAAAAGATAATACTTAAAATTTTTGTAAGTGTATAATATATATGTTGTAAAAAAATCTCTCGCACTATAAATGTCTGCTGTCTTGTGGAGACGATTACATACATATAAATAGGCAATTATCCCAATGTGAAATAAGTATTTGTAGTTATCCAATCACATGAGCCGTGGTAGCTCAGATGGTTAGCGCTCGCTGTAAATTTCACAGTACGCAAGCAACCCGGGTTCGAACCCCGCCGGCACCAATGAAATTGTTAAAATTGCAATTTTCAGTGCTGATTTACCACGTGCTCGGCGGTGAAGGAAAACATCGTGAGGAAACCTGCATATCTGAGAAATAAGAAAAAAAATTTTCGAAGACATGTGAAGTTCGCCAACACGCATTGGGGCAGCGCGGCGGACATTTTCTTGCCCTAAAACCCTCTCAGAAATGAGGGGAGGCCTGTGCCCAGCAGTGGGACGTATATAGGCTGTAACTTTAACTTTAACTTTTTAAACACATGAAGCCAAATACTTACATTTTATACGTGGCCGACCCAGCACTGCTATATTATGGTTGTAGCACAAATATGTCGGCTCGACCTGGGTAGGTCCACGCTCTCACATAATACCAGCGTCAAATAACAGCTTAATGCTGCTGTGTTTCGTGTGGTGAGTGTAAAGAACCGGAAACCCTTTTTACTGGTAACAAGGCATTTCATCTTAGTCCTCAGGGTGACAAAGCATCTGAAGTTTGATTCTTAATCGAGGATAGATGTAGATGTCTATGAGCCGCAGCACCCATCTACCATCAGGTAGAATGTGTGCTCGCTTATCACCCTTATTCTAAAAAGAAACTTAGCCATTGAGTTGTTTGAAATGTTTCTTTAAATTTATTTAGAAATACTAAAGTATAAACAATTTAATGAAAAATAATCGTTTCAATCGATTCAATTCTCATCAAGAAATCTGTGCATATACATAAAAATACGTGTCTTATATAAAACCACCTCGTTTCTTGAACTTGGTTTATATGTAATGGTAGTGTACTTGATTTTCAGTTATAAAACATAGGCACGTAAGAACCTAGCTAAATGGCTAAAATTATAGGGTAATGTTTTAAATATGTATTACAAAATAAGTTATACCAGAACAAGTTTAAACAACAGTTGTAAATGTAAAACGTGTTCTGAAACAGTCGCAATATGTTTAAACAAGTACCAGTTGCACGTTGATGGCCATAACGTATTTCAAACAATTGCAAAGTGTAATGCGCGAAAAATAACGTACTCATATTGTTTCGAAACGAGCTTTGTCTGTGCCCTAGAACTAGTAGTACAGAATAAGTCAGAGTGGTCCTTTATGCTAAAAAGTTTCATATTTAATAAATCGCTGTAGTTTAATCATCTCTTTTAGAAAAAATTAAAGTTATTAGTTATATATATATATATATATATATATATATATATATATATATATATATATATATATATATATATATATACATTTCCATCCATCCATCCATCCATTACAGTCTGTAAAAGTCCACTGCTGAACATAGGCCTCCCTGTCATGCCAAGCTTGGCATGACAGGGAGGCCTATGTTATATGTAGCGAGTTGGCAACCACATTTTTTTATTATTTTGATTTGTTATCAGGAATATGCTGCTGATGGGCAGCAGCAGCTTCTGTTTCAGTTTCCTTCCATCGCCTCTTTTCCCTACGACACCCATGGGCCGATATGGGCTAGTGGATTTTCTTACACCACCACTACACGTCTCAAACACAGTGAATTCATGCATTTGTTACAAATTTTATGTGTGTATACTTCATTATCATCATCAGAACACAGCAAGAGCCCCAACCTTTTTTAATAGCGCAAGGGTTGAAACGAGCACACAGATACTGTGGTTCATATACATATAATCCTTCATTAAGAATCAAAATGCACATGCAATGCGTGTTGCCACCTCTGAAAGCTAGGATAGAACACCTTGTTACTAGTAAAAGGATCTTCGGTTCTCTTCACTCACCAAATGAAAATATAACACAGCAGTGTTAAGCTGCTATTTAACGCTGGTAGTCTGTGAGAGGCGGCCCCAGTCATGCCGACCTATTAGTGCTGCAACAATATATTCGTGCAGCGTTGCTCTTCTACGCATAAAACTTGGAATGATAATAACATTACTTGTTGTTAGTGTTTTTTAAAAAAAAGCCTAATCCTTCTAGTGATAATTTCAATCGCATAAAAATTGATTTGCTGCACATCTAGGTAGACTACATCATAGAACAGCTGAGCCCCGCCTCGCTGCGAGCTTCGGATACAAGCTGATCCATTTTGTTTTCGCGAACGTGCCATATGCCCGGAGATATTGAGCTTGAACCGGGACAGCTTTAAAATACTTTCCATACTAATACGTAGTACGTACAGAATGCGATTTACCGAGACCGTGTTACGAGGCAAGAGTCTACGACGAGGGAAATGGTTCTGTTACAATGCGTCTGCAGTTTAGTTTCTCAACAAAATTAATTCTTTGTTTTTTTGCAAATTTCAATGGTAAGTTTTATTTAATGGATCAACAATCACCATTAATATTAAAGTGGTAATATATATAAAATTATTTCTGAGCGGGTTTAAGAGCAAGGAGAAAGCATTTAATTTTTTTTTTAATTTCTGAGACATTAATAACGTTTTTATTTGCCTTATTTGATGCAACAACAGTCTTAAACTTAAGAGTATCAAACTAATGATTTCTTATATTTACGCGAACACTACACATTGAATAAAAATATTTTTACAGATTTTATCGCGTTTAATTTTACTATTTTGATTCCCGACGTTTCGGGTGCTTTACAGCAACCCATGGCCATCAAACTAAATAAAGCATTAGGATATTTAAATACAAGACAGCACAGAATTTCATGCCTAATTAACCTACTTATAATACATTATGTATTAATATTGGTATTTGTTTCTGCAAACCCTTGTGGATACCCAATCTGTCATCATATTGAAAATGCTTTTTAGTGTAGTAAATGATGGCCTTTCTACAAATGAATAATTACCCAGACATTCCTTAAGCAAGAACAGTTTTTGACAATAATTTGTGGATTGAAAAATAAAACTAAAATAGTGTGTCCGGTACGACGCTTAGGAACATTTAATGAAATTCTCCCAAGTAACTCCGGACAATCCAACTGACCACACATATGTTATAGAGCAAGCATATCTAACACTTCTCTCCTTTCTTTCTAGGTAAGGAGATGTTGGAACGACAATTGTCTTTAAAGGTGGAGATTTTATTACGACTTTTTAATTCAGTTACGTAAGATTTTTTGAAACCGAATGCAATTTTAATATAATTTCAACGTAATATTTTTTTATTTTATTTTTCATGTAATTTATCGCACTTGTAATTATTTCCGGCATTGTAAATGTTTATTGGAGCAGCGATCACTTAAAATCCGGTGAGCTACATGCATTTGCCCCTCTTTACAAAAATAAAAAATTAAATTTAAATTTGCTCGTAAAGATTAAGAAGTTTGTCAAGTTATTTTTCGACCTTGTATTTTAATGAGCTCGCTGAATATTAAATTGATGTTCAATAGATGAAGCAGGCTCACAAGTATAATATTATAGGCAATTAGGCGTTTACCGCTATATTAGCAATATAAGCAATATACTGGACCGCTTTTGCAATAAATTAAAATATTGATCTAATGATATTCATTACTTAATGTAAATTCCATAGTAACCATTTTATAATACGAAACATTTAGAAAAATATAACAACATGATTATACTTACGTATATAAAACCTACACGGAACTATATAAAATGACATGACATCAAAAGATACAAAAAGGACAAATCACTCGACCCATCTCACAAAACACAAACAATTCTTTGGCTCTATAACCCCTTTCTTCACAGAAACAAATCCTTCCCTAGTCAAAGAACTTGTCAAGTAAAGTATATAATTTTAAGCATAATGTTAGTTAAATAATTTTCCTTTTTATACAAGAAAAGGTAACAAACGAGCACACAGGCCTATCATTGATAAGGAATCAAAATTCAGTTGCATTGCTACCTCTGAGCACTAAGATTTGCAGGGCTCTTCATTTATCTATACATTTCTTATTATTTAAGCATTTTACTGTTGCGTGTTGCTATTGGTCCTTCCAAGATTGAGCAGTCTACCGCTGCTAATGTTACTGCCGCACCTATATTTATAGTATGCATAATATAGCTGTATTCAATATTATATAATACGTGTCATCTATTAAAAGTTTCTCCATCACGATATAGATACAATAGTTAAACAATCGAAATGTTCATAATATATGATTCATGAAAGGGTTAATGTGTATGGTGGGCATGGTGTATAAAATATTAAATAAAATAAAATCCAAGTACTTAACTTGAAAATCCACCTATATTTATTCTCACAATCCATTTGAAGTTTATAAATATATTTTTTTAACTTGTAGGAAAAACAGTTTCTACAAGCTTAAAAAAAATATCTTTTAATTTTCAATTGTTTATCTTACAATTTAGTAGTAAACTTTTCAGTTTAGATCAGTTCTGATAGTAAATTCAACGTATTACTTTCGAATAACAACCCCTGTTTCTAATCAAAACAGTAGGCGAAACCCACAAAGTCCTCGGCGCGGAACAGATACCGTATATATTTTGAAAACTAATTTCATATAAATGAGATTTCACGTTCTCAAGTAACAACATGGCAGCGCCACAAAGTGTAGCTAGAGTTTCACTTCAAACAAACTCATTAGTGTTTTCGCTGTATTAAATAGTGTTCTCTTGCTTGTTTGAGGCAAATACGTAGTTATTTTAATTCGCTGAATCTCTCGTACCGCTGTTTTATTACAGCCCCTGTTTAGTTTGTATTATAATAACTGCTTCGCACTTCATTCCGGTTCCTTTGATTAATGTTGTTTAAATCATTCTATAGATAAAATGTATTATTTTTAATTAACTTACCGTAACCGTTACAGTCTATTAAAGTCCACTGCTTAACATAGGCCTCCCTATAGATTGCCTCATGGGGGGGGGGGGATATTTGCAATAGCTGTTATGCATGGCAAGCGGGTTGGCAACCGCAGTTATTAATTATTATTTTTAGTCGCTATTAGGACGATGCTGCTACCCATCTCCTGATTCGTTTCCCTCTGTCGCCTCTTAACATAACGTTCTTCGTAACTAACTTAAGATTATGATTTTCTTAACAATACTTTTCCACATTTTTTTAGTTTATAGGCGGCGGTAGTCACTGGCCATCAGGTGAGCTGCATGCTCGTTTGCCAAGTCCTATTTTTTTTTTTTTTTTTCTTTTTTATAGGATAAGGGTCACAAACGAGCACACAGTCCACCTGATGGTAAGTGGTTGCTGTGGCCCATAGACATCTAAATCTTTCCTCGATGACGAATCAAAATGCAGATGCATTGTCACCCGTGAGGAAGGCACCCTTATCCTAAAAAAAACGCAAAGAGAGGTTAAGCTTTAGCCCGATCCTCAAATATAGAAGTGGATATATTTTATTTTTATTTTGAAACGTACTTTTGTTTATAATTATAAAATGAAACCCAAATAATGAACAAATGTACAAATTCGATTATATATATGCGTTATTTTTTAAATAAATTTTCAGAGCCTGACAAAATTTCGAGGCGTGAATTATGTTTCCATCAACTATTAACGAGTTTTCTCTGCACGTAGCATCAGATATAATTAGGTGGTCCAAGTTTTTATTACATTACCTAACCTCCGACCCAACGAATAGCCCGCGGTAACATAAATCCGAGTTAAATGAGCTGACGCGAGCTACTTACGTACGGGCGACAGAACAACTCTAGTACAAATATTAATCAGCCCTAAAGTATCTGAACAGTTAGTCAGTGCTTAAGTACAAACAAAGAGGAACTCGAAGACTCAAAATTGTGGAAACTATAGAATGATGGACATCAATTTGTAAATTTTTGGATTGGATTATTACTAAGTATGCCTTTATACGTCATCATTATCATCATACTATTATAGCTCATCACAAATCCCCTGGTAACCATGTACCTCCCCCACACAACGCCAAACATGGTTCAGAACTGCCAACAGCGCGTGCCCAGATCGTCTCTCCATCTCTTTTATATAATAAGGGTGAGACGGCACTGAAAACCGAGCACAGAATCCACCTGATGGTAAGTAGATGCTGTGGCCCATAGACATCTATATTTATCCTTGATTAGGAACCAAAATGCACATGCATTTTCACTCCTGAGGACTAAGATTTATCTTAGTCTTGCCTCTTTTCCAGTAAAAAGGGTTTCCGGTTCTCTACACTCACCATACGAAACACAGCTGCATTAAGCTGCTATTTTACGCTTGTATTCTGTGAAAGCGTGGTCTTTCCCCAATCGAGTTGAGCCATTTGTGCTACAACTATAATATACGGGCTCTACCCCGTGAAAATAGAAAGAGAAGCCGCCCTACATTACCTGTACGAGTTATAACTCAATAGAAAAATGAGAAGTTTAATAAAAAATACAGTCGGTATTTTTATTTTTTTTTGTACGAAACACAATATCTTCAAGAGTCTCAAATTAAATTAATTAAATCCGATGATAATCAAAGTCGGTGTATAACTATACATATTACTATCCACTCTATGATTATACAACCCAAATATTTTAATAAAATCTTTTAAAATCAAAGATAATGTATATCAATTATCTGTTACTTGATCTTATAATAATGACAATAATGTCCTCCAGACCAAATTTAAGTCACGGCTGCCAGTCTGAACGGAGACTGTCTTCTCCGCAGGACTAACAGGTTGACTTTCCGAGACACTTGGTTGAAACATCACAAAATTCCTAACCCTGGGCTGGTTACGTAACGGTAAACGGTAACGAAAATACTACATAATAGTTTAGCACGAACCCGGGATACGATCCTGGGATCTCATGATTAGCAATCGCGCTTACGATCACTTGATAAAGGGGGCAGTTTTTCTTCTTGTAACTCCACCTAGTCGGCATACAAACTGGTGATCGCAGTACCAGACATCTCGCACCATTGAAACCGCTCCCAGATGCCAGTCTTGGTATTGGTCATTGCAGGGCCATAGAGGGAAACTGAAAAAGGAGATGGGCAACATTCCTGATTACAACTAAAAATACTAAAAAAATCTGCGGTTGTCAACCCCCTGCCCATTATATAGTAATTATGCCTCCTTTAAGACTATCTGTGGGCCTATGTTCAGCAGTGGACTTCTGAAGAGCTGTTATAAATTAATGAATGGAATGTCGCCGTTCTGGTGAACAAAAATAGTTAACGAGTTTTCTTACGACGTTATGTTAATTGCTTGTCTAAATACCAAATACATTTGAGTTAAAATAACAATGCTTACGGCAAAAGAAGGATAATATTTTCTCATCAGAAGGTAATTTCAATCAGCTAATTAAAAGTATTCTAATTTCACAATATTCACGTAGCAATATTATATATTATTAAATTGAAATACATACTGTTAGTTTTTAAAACTTATAATGCTAAGGACTACTTTGTAATGTACCTTCAACTTCTGCGTTTGCCCAGATACTGTTTTAACTTGTTAAATGTTTATGTTCCATGATAAGTGAATTTTTGTATTCTTAATGAGAATAAAGTTCTTAAACATATGAAAATAAATATAAATGAAATAATAAAGTTGCAACCTTTTTACATCCCACAGCTGGGCTCAGGCCTCTTTTGATACAGTTAAAGAACAATCAGTCCAACTCGCTTCTCCAATACAACGAGCACAAGTTAGTTATACCAGTTACTCGACTCCAAAGAGTCAGTAATTCCTTCATGGGACAATGTATACGCTTTAACAACAAAGTTACAGAAAATATGCAGACCTTTTCTATCAAAAGGTTTAAATTATTTATTAAGCAAAAATTGTCTAGTAAGGGTTATTATACTATTACGAGTAAAGAGTACATGACTGATAATAACCCTGGGAATGAGGTGATCGCTACCATGCTGTTTCTAAATGTTTTCATAACAATGGTATAAAATGTTATATTGTAAATTGTGCTTTATTAAAAAAAAGTCCCGCTGGGTTTCTTGCTGGTTCTTCCCAGGACAGAGGTTTTTTTGCAAACCAGTGATAAAAGTAAAAAATGACTTTCAATAAGTATTATGTACTGTAATCCATATTTAATAAAAATGATTCTATTCTATTCTATTCAATAATTTAAGCGGATTCACATGTCCTCAAAATATTTCTGATCTTGTAGGTTTCCTCACTTTTATTTTACTTTACTTCACTACTTTGAACTATTACCACATAGTCTCAGTATCAATACTTAAAACTGTAATTTACAATTACACTAGTGCCGGTGGGGATCAAACCCGAGTTATTCACGTGCTGTGAAATTTATAGCGAGCGTTTAGCTCCAAGCTACCACGGTTCTCATGTATCTATGTCATATATGTATATGTCATGAATAATAATCAGAGCAAAATTTGTTTGTTTATGTCGTAAAATTTGAAACTTTTGACAATTCGTCATTCGAATTAACTGGTTGCGGATGACGAATGTCAGACACAAACGTGATTGCTGAACCCCGGTGTAAACAACGTAATAAAAGATAAACGTGTGATTGTATGCACGGAAAATTTAGAAATTTGTTCAGAGTTGTTTGCCGGACAATAAACGAACATGTGTGATAGAACTTGTTTCTAAATTATGATGAATTTGTCAGGTTTTCAAAAACTTTAAGCTACGGGTGATTTATGTACGAGTTTATAACTTGTTTAAGTAAGTAGATTGATTAAACTATGAAGTTATTGTAAGATATAATTTTTTTGACTTCAATTCCATTATTTCTCTATTTCTTCCACCGTTAACTGGTAAAGCATATTTTAAGTACGCCCATTACCCTTAGTGTAAGGTTTATTTATTCCACCTTAGTCCTCAGGGGTGACATCGTAATTGGATTTTCATACTTAATCGAAGTTATATGTAAATGTCTATGGGTTACATCATTTACTTACCATCAGATGAACTATGTGCTCGTTCGCCACTCTTATTGAATAAAATAAAATAAATAAATAATTAAGGTGTCTTACAAAAAAGATAAAATAAACCGATTTTGACGATTTTGACCAAACCTATGAATTCTGATAAATCAAGTGTTCAGCAGAAATTACAATGTGCAAGTGTGTGAGTGATCCAGTCAATTTCACTGTTACACACTCTACTACTTACTTACACACTCCCGAAAACAGGACTCGTGCCTCAAATGCCACTGGACACACTTTGAAGTCAATAAAAATGCGTAGTTAAAAGGAATTTAGGTGACATAATCTGATTAAAAAAATTGACAGTCTCGATAACAGGGGCAAAGTAACCATTGATGTTTTACAGAATATATTTCAGAGTGTGCACAGAATTTGCATAACTTAGCCACGCTGCAGCTGTATTAGTGTTATAATTGTAGCACGACTGGGTCGGCTCGACCGGGGAAGGACCACGCTCTGACAGAATACCAGCGTAAAATAGCAGCTTAACACTGCTGTGTTTCGTATGGTGAGTGTAGAGAACCGGAGACCCATTTTATGGAGCATTCCATCTTAGTCCTCACGGGTGACATTTAATCTGCATTTTAATTCTTTATTGAGGATAGATGTAGATGTCTATGGGCCACAGCATCCACTTACCATCAGGTAGACTGCGTGCTCGTTTGTCAGTTCTATAAAAAACTTAATTTCTCTCTTCCTTCCACCATTGGATAACCAGACGCTTGGCCAGTCTCCATCATTTTTTGTCGACATACTACGCATTCGAATCAAATAGTTTGCTTCGTCACTCATCATACGTACAGCAAGGGAGTGAGATAAGCTTCAAAGCGAGAGTGAATAGCCTAATGTTAAGCTAAGCCAGTGCGCTTTGCCATATTCGAATGCATTACCACTTACTATCAGGTAAGATATAAGTTAAGCACTGGCTTATAAGCGTTTAGAAAAGAACTCACAAATACAATTAGTCAAGACTGTAACAACTTTTGTGTGTGGGTCTGCTATGCCTATTACCTAAATGACTGAATCACCAAATATTTTGCAACTATGACGCGGCTTCGCGTCGCTAGTGACGTATTCTAGACACCATGAGATCTTTTTGGCATTTCTCACAGTAACGTTTTTTGACGCCGATATCGAAACGTAGCAATGAATCCTTTGACGTAACTACCACATGACAAATGTTAACAGAAATAAAAAACACATCACCACAGATTTAAAGTTAGTTTGCAGAACACGCCTTTACAGACAGCTCGGATGTCGCCATTCGATTTCGAGCACACAATTGTGGTTGGCGGCTCAAAATAAATAGTTGGCGGTATTATTCGCTCTAACGACGCGGAAGATAAATTTCGATGGATCCCTTTACATTTTACGAGGCGGTGGCGCGAATGAATATGTCTATAGTGAGTGGCGGATGACGATAACTTTGGATGAAGCGTAAATGCTGGCTGGCTATTCGAATTAACTTTGTATAACGTGTAAATGAATAAAAACTGTTACTCCACCGGGATTTTTTACATGCGTACAAATTGAAAAAAAAATGGTTGAAAAATACATTTATTATTTTATCTTTTTCTATATTAAAACTACTGTCCTTACCCAGGCCAAAGATACGCAGTATCATTTTTCAAAAATTAAAATCCATCATATTCTGTTCAAGAACAGAGTTATAGTGCACAATTGTGTGCGCAAGCACAAGCGCACTTCCAATCTCTCACTCTCACAGTCTGATGGGACAGCAAACCGATATTTCCGCAGAGAGGTAAGACGCAGGACCTTTCGTTCTCCGAGCAGCATAGCATAACATGGGTAGCACTCATACAGAAGAACCGACATAATCTATCTCACTATCGGTGATATGAGAGTTTTTAAAATGAACTAAAGAGTTTAATTCACTTGCACATTTATGAGTAAAAATAATTTCATCAAACTTTTCATCTCCATAGCGAACGTAAAATCTATGCTACGATTGTAGCATAGTGCTACAGCGTAGAGCTACGACGTAACACTTCTACGACTTGAAGATGCATTGTGTCTCTAAAATTGTAAAAAGCTTTTTACATGGAAAGAATTGAATAGTCCCAATTGTGTTCCTTTTCGCCACCCTCTTGCCACAAGGGAAGTATACAAAAACCAAGTGCGTATTTACTCGGAAGATATATGCATTGGGTTGTACGAAACTTATGCCCGTTGGGACGCGAAAATGTATCAGAATACAAGTCGTATAGTAATGTTGAACTCTTATATTTTTGTCTACTCAAAGTATTTGTACAAGCTCAAGAGTTAAAAAAATAACTACCCATTTTTAAATGTTTTACTAATGACCAACACATTTTCAAAGAATAAATTTCAAACAGAGAATAAGTCTTTATTTTATATTCCTTTAAAGTCTTTATTTTATTTTCCTTTTTTTAATTATTTATTACACATGCCATTAAATTAAATTCCAGTAAAATATTAAGAGAAATTTATTTACATCAAAGCTAAAGAACTTAAATAAAATTGCAAATATGTGAAAGTTATTACATATGTTATTACACTAATATATCAACCTCGAATCGATGAAGTAAGCAGATATCTCTAGTCTAGTTAATTTTCGAAGTACCAAAAATATTTACAATGTTAAAATATTGACTTATATTCTTATTTCTTTTTTCTTTCTTTTCTTCATCAGTCCGTGGCCCATAGCAATCCTGATGGTGGATTGCTGAGAGAACAAGGGTTGTTGAGAGAACTTGCTGTAATCGTCACCATTACCACCGGACTACAAGTTTTTTATATAGAATAAGGGTAACAAAAGAGCACAAAGTTCACCTGATGGTAAATGGACGCTGTGGCATGAGGACTAATACACAATATCTCATTATCAGTATAAAGGGACCTCGGTTCTCTAAACTCATCATACGAAACCCAGGAAGTATTATGCGGCTTTATTACGCTGGTTTTCTGTATGAGCGTGATTATTCTCGAATCTAGCTGACCTATTCATGCTGCAACCAAAATACAACTGTAGCGTGGCTCTACCACGTCAAGGAAATTAAAGTAAACATGAGGTGAATGTTAATATATGTCATATAATATAGCTACTTTAGGCTATTTACTCCTGCAATAGACTGAAATTTTACTTTGTTATTATATCATCATCCGTCAACATTGTAGTATTTCCAGATACTAAATCGTTATGACATCCCAAGAAGTTACGGTGATCCTCTTCTGCAACCACCCGGTAAAATTTGTATAGCCCCACAAGAAATACAATATAAAGTAATAGGACACAACGTGTTTTGTTATTTGTTGGAGACCTTACTCTTCTATTTGTACATTAAGGTATTAAATTAAAAGCCCCACAGGTTAATATTCATTCGCTTTACGAGGCACAGCGGTTTTACGGGGCACTTTAAACGCGGTTAATTGAAGCATTGTCGCTATAACTTAACGGAGGCGATGTCACTTGACACGCTAGCGCGCTATACGTCGAACGCAGCATTGTGTTTAATTAGTAGTGATTCTAGGGTTGTCTTGTGATATCAGCAATCACAATGTGAATATATAAATTTCACTTAATTATATTCTAGACTTCCGCCGTCACCAATGAAACTTTTATTTTAAGTTTTAAGCTCTTTTTATATTTCTTCTTTAAAGATTTACCTCGAGCTCGGCGATGAGGGAAAACAGCAGGACGAACTAATTGCTCTATGATTCTCTCAAAAATAAAAGAAGGCCTGTGCTCAGCAGTACGTATATAGACGGTAGGCTAGGCTAGACTTGTTATGTGATAATAAGGTCAATATTTGACATTTATTATGATATGTATTGGGGACTATCCCAACCCTAAGCATAATTTTCTCTTAAAAGGACAATTTTATAGCAAGGATCGTTTTCTATCCTCTTAATTTGAAACTGACGAATTCGACACATACTAAATAGTTAAGGGTACGGACTATGGAACAAAATATGCGTTGTTTCAAATTCATTGACCACTGTCATTCACAATTTAACATTTATTTAAAATGATTTTCAGCATGTGTTTTTGTTGGAACAGTTGACTATATATTATTCTAGTAGTATTAATAACACTGCCTAAGAGTCCATCTGCGTAGGTACTACCCTCTATTCTCTATTTTTGCTGCCAAGCAGCAGTGCGTACTCTGCTGTGTTCCGGTCTAAATAGAGAAATAATATATAACAATAGAAATAATGATAGAAAACAGAGAGCAAGTATAATTATTTACTGTGAGGTATTCTATCTTAGTCCTCAGGGGTGATGAAACATAGCTGTAGCCTTCCTTCTTTGAGGTTGGCTGCTGGTGCCCATGGACTTCTGTAGCCACTTGCCATCAGGTGGACTCACTTCTTCGTTTCTTCTTAGGTTTGTTTATTACTTTTTTTTTAAACACACCAGTATATTATCTACTCTACAGACGTGCTATATCGGTCTGCGTTTATAAAATACATAACGATAATATTGGCTGCATCATACTGTTTCATTTGCCTACACAGTATCTTACATTTTTTAAAACGTGACAACTGTCAACCCTGTGACAACTATAAAATGGCGCTAACAAAATGAATTAACATAGACGCCACACGTACCACATCGTCTATAAAAAGTTAATTAAACATCAACATTGGAGTGGCTCTCGATGCGGCGTTCGAGCGACGGCTGCGGTCGTGTACACTTTGGCATAACGTTCTACCTAATTAGTGGGTTTTAGTTTAACTCATTTGCATAATAGTTATACCGACTTGTAACATGTTGTGACGGAAATATAATGTGACAAAATTCATGTTCTTTAATTAAAATGAATGCTTGAACACCAAATTATTTTGTTATTCGATTTGTGCGTTAACAGTTGAAAAGTTTTGTAATGACAGATATAAAGTATTTACTGCTGCCTGTTTAATATTATATTGCAAACCGCGCCTTGATAAAAATAGTATTATATTTTATAGTAATATTACCAGATAACGAACAATAAACACAAATCTGAGAAGACAAATTGAGCCTCTTAAGTAATTCAGGAAATATTATTTTCTAAATAACAAATTTTTCTAATATTATAAATGAATGAATGAATGAATGATTTATTTGTTACACACATCACAACCTACTGAGTAATTAAAACAACAAAGAAAACAAAAAAAAAACAAACACAATATACACAAATACATTAATAAGTTGGGCAATGAAAAGGCATCCGACGCAGCATGATGCTGTAGCAATGTTGCCACGACCACAGCGCTGTCATTCTGTCAGTGCCTCACATTTACGGAGCAGTTGTCCGCCCTAATTATGTTACCATAGACAATAAAATAAAATTAGTAAAATAATATTATACCAAAATCTACTATCCTTATATTACAAGTTTACATATGAATTAATTATACAATAAAAATAAAAATCAAACAAAATCGAATATTCAATCTATTATTGGGCATGCTTGCATTCGCCATGCTTGACTTCTCGTTAATCGTGTTTTTTACAGATATTTTTCTTAATTTGAATTAAAGATCATGTATATAATCACAGAAGGTAATGTATAATCATCATCATATACATTACTTTCTGTATTTCACATGTTATAAAGTACACATTTTCATGCCTTACGTAGAGACCAGATGATTTTCCGTCTTTATATATTTAAGATATTTTTTTTAATTAAAATATTGCTGATTTTGTAATGGATAGGACTTTGTTAATAAAAATACTCACGCATGTTCATTTATTTGTCGTAATAAACTTTGTTTACGTAGCGTCATTGTATCATAAAAATATTAATAAAGGCCAATTTGCGTACAACTGTATTGTCGCGACGTTTTGCCCGCGTTAGCGTCGCTCGTTATTCGCAAATGGGAAATGATTATGCTATGTCGCACGCGTTGTGTTTATCGGAGGGTTATTTCGTTTTTATTTGTAAAAGCCGAATGCACTTGTAATAAGTGATCCGTACATTTAAATTTAAACGCCCTGTTTATTGTTTTACGCGCTGTTGAAAAGGAAATTACAACAACAATAATATTATTAAGGCTTTTTATATAGTAAGTGTGACAAACAAGCACACAATTCACCTGATGCTAAGTGGATGCTGCGGCCCATAGACTTCTACATCTATCCTCGATTAAGAATCAAAATGCAACTGCGCTGTCACATCCGGGGACGAAAATGGAATGCCTCGTTTCTAGTAAAAAGGGTCTCCGGTTCTCTACACTCACCATACAAAACACAGCAGCATTAAACTACTATTATACGCTGGTATTCTGTAAGAATGTGGCCTTCCCCGGTTAAGCCGACCATATTATAGCCGCAGTATAGCTCTACTACGTCGTAAAATTGAGTGATTTTTTATGTAATTTATGTATGTAAAAGCTTTTACAACATGAGCGAAATCTAACAGTAGGACTTTTCTATTATAGAAAATTTGGTACTAAAGTGAAGCATTTAGTTGTTGCTTTTTTAAATTCTATTGTAAATTAAATTTTAATAAAACTGGTCTCACAGTCTCTTCTAACGCCGAGAGTGAATGTGCACTAATGTGTTACGACATTCTAGTGGTAAATAAACTAAGCAAGAAACAACTGTTGAAGCAAGCATATTATTATTATTTTGACTTCTGAAATGTCACTGTGGATGTTTTGACGGAACAAGTACAATTGGACTTTCTTGTAAGGAAATGCTGGTAGGTTGTACCGTTACGGTTCTCTGAACGACGTTATGCGAAGGCTGCCTCGGTTTTAGAGTATGTGGGATACTACGTGAGTAGTATAGTAAATACCTTTACGACGGTATATATAGTAGATACTTTGAGGCCCCACATATCAGAGAGTGTCTGAATGACGAAAATATGAGTCTCTTTAAGCTGACTTCATTTTTCTGCGTTTAAGGGTCAGCTCACACCGAGACGTGACGCGACGTGACTCGGCCCGCACATTTTAAGATAGTGAAACAAAATATTACTTTGTTTACTACACGAAAAGATGTATATTTTATTGAGATAATTCTAAAATGCCACGCGGCGTCGCGCTACACTGCGCCGCGCCTCGAGATTCCTCACACCGCTAGAGTGCGGCGCATCACGCCGCAGCGGTGCTTTGTCGGTAGGCGCAGCGTGCAAGAGCGGTGCGCTACCAGCGACTTCACGACGCACCTCGCGACGTCGCGATGCATCTCGTGATGCCGCGCTGTGCGGTGTGCAACCACTGGCCTCTTCAAGCATCATCGCGTCGCGTCACGTCTCGGTGTGAACTGACCCTAAGTCTTTATAAGATTTCTGTTTGCACATCTGCTTGTCGCCGCTTCTGACAAGAGGGTTGAAGGGTTAAACTTTATATAATCAATATAATTGTTTTCTGTACATTAGTCTTTTAAATATTCGTATTGAAACGCAGCAATTGGGAGAAAAGTAAAGGCTACTGGAAAGTACTCATATACAAAATCGTAACGTAGGTGTTGTCTCTTTTAAAATAACTTTTTATTCGTTCAACGTATATAAATTTAGACAGGACTTGAAACATAATTAACTTGAACATGAGTTTGAAAATATTCAAATAAAACATAATTGCGTGGGTGGATACCGATATAAGCGCGAAGTTTGAATTTTATTGGAGTTGGACGTAAGCAGATTTAGCCATACGTATATCTGAACTTTGTTTTCAATTTGACAACGCTGACAAGCAATTTGAGTTTAAAAGGTTGTTGGAACGTGTTGAAGAGCATTATTCTACTTGTGAGGCTATGAAGAAAGTTGGTTTACTTTTAATCATTCGCATGAAACAGACATAAATATGTAATTATATTCAAAGCATTATAATTCACCCTTTTGAGCAGGATGCGTAGGTTTGGTTGAGAATAACGTTTAAAAATACACTTAAAATATCACCGAAAATAGTGTCTTAAAAATAATAGTAACTTTATCTACACAACCCATACAATTGTTGAACATTAAAATAAACTGAAATGATGGAGTCTTTGCAGGATAGTACCAAAAACATTAGCTATATTTTTTCTCTAAATCGCTATACTTAAGCACTGCGACTTTGAAAACATTTTATTATTTATCATTAGAAACAGTTTATTTTACATGACACATTTTAGGTGGTAGAGCAATGCTGCAGCTATATTATAGTTGCAGCACGAATGGGGGCTCGACCGGGGAAGGGAACCATGCTCTCACGGAATACCAGCGTAAAATAGCAGCTTAATGATGCTCTATTTCGTATGGCGAGTGTAGAGAACTGAAAACCCTTTTCACTGTAAACGAGATATTTCATCTTAGTCCTCAGGGGTGACAACGCATCAGCATTTTGATTTTTATTCGAGGACCAATGTATGTAGATGTCTATGAACCACAACATCAACTTACCATCAGGTGAAATGTGTGGTCGTTTGTCACCCTTATTATATAAAAAAATAATTAAAAATTAAAAAATTTGTACAACCGACTTCAATATAAATTATTAAAAATAACTCAAAAACTATTAGTTAGACCTTGATCAAATTTATATGAAACCATATGAGAAGCACCAGCTTTCAAATAAAAAAAGAATCATCGAAATCAGTTCACCCAGAAAAAAGTTATGAGGTAAGACACATAAAAAAAGAACATACAGTCGAATTGAGTACCGTCTCCTTTTTGAAGTCGGTAGAAAACAACTACTTCTGGAAGTCAGTAGAAGTTATTAGTAGTATAAAGTAGCTTTAGGAAATTAAATTTTTCTGTTTGCTGTAACACAAACCTTTTTAAGGAAAAAGTCTAAGACTTATGCAGTCTATTTATTTTTCTACGAAAACCAAAATCATATTCAGCGTGAAGGAGTATTTTATTCTAACACGGAATTGTTATAATAGGAATGATTCACGCTCAACATTTCTCTGCTAAATTCGAATCATGGAATATACTTCTGGCTTCAGATCTATTATCCTAATAAATCCACAGGAGAATTAAAGTCACAAAATAGCGTTGAGATCGCAAAATAAATTGGCAATAGGCTGACGACATTAGCCACACAAGTTATCATTGTTAGAATTAGCACGTTCAAAAGGAGATTTTAATTCAAGTGTGAAAACTGACTGTCTAGTTAGAGTAAAGCTAAGCTGGACCAAAGCGTGAAGCTATTCTTACGTCGCTACTAAGTTACTAAAAAGAAACGAGTTTTACCATTGTACCTTCCTGCCGGAGTTGGTAACCACGCCCTTAATTACTCCTTCCGTCAAGCAGCATTCACCATTATTTTCGATTCTAATGATATAGAGAGCCTTCTTCCCAGTGCCTTTATATATATTTTTTTTAATTATTTGGCGTTTTTCATGGAGTAGAGTAGCTATTTTAATGGAATTTTAACTTGTTTGTAGCTCCAATGCTATAAAATAACTTGTAAAATTCCTACATATAGCAAATTTTAATAGTGATGCGCGCACTAATAAAGATTAAAACTTAATTTCACCTACAACTCGAACTTCAAGTCAGTGGATGAGTAACGAAATCGGTACTTGATCAATCTCCGTAACTCTCGGTTTGACGCTAATGCAATGCGGCGGTGAAAAAGTATAATTAAAGGAAAAGTATATTATGGTTGTATCACGAATAGGTCGGCTCGACCAAGGGAGAACCATGCTCTCACAGAATACCAGCGTAAAATAGCAGCTTAATGCTGCTGTGTTTCGTATGGTGAGTGTAGAGAACCGGAGACCCTTTTTACTGGAAACGAGGCATTCCATCTCAGTCCTCAGGTGTATCATACGCATATTATACGCATACGCATCTGCATTTGGATTCTTAATCGAGGGTAGATGTAGAAGATGATGGGCCACAGTATCCGCTTACCATCAGGTGGTCTGCGTGCTCGCTTGTCACCCTAAGGCTATAAAAAAGTCTGAGGTATAAAATATTGCAAGGTTTCTGAAATGCGCCAACACGCACTGGAACGGCATTGCTCATTACAAATACAATAAACGACGAGATACCAACCCCTGGGAATGAGGTGATCGCTACTATGCTTTATCAAAATGTATTCATACTTAATTGTATAGAATACTACATTGTAAATTAATGTTAAAAAAAGTTTCATTTTAAGTCTTGCTGGTTCTTCCCAGGGCAGAGGTTTTTTTCCGATGCAGTAGTAAAGCTTAAATGACTTTCAGTAAGTTTTATTGTAATCTAGATTAAATAAAAATTATTCTATTCTATTATATTATATTCCCTTAGTAGAACGTAAATAGAAATGAAACTCGAAGATTCAATAAAGTAAACTGCAACAATGGTACTTTCTATCTTATTTACGGCTTTTGCTAGTAGGATGATGCAGCCCATATTTATTGGGTAATTTACCTTTTCATAGAAGAGGGAGAAAACGAGCATGCGTCTCACCTGATGGTTACACAAACAAATGTAACACCAGTGGAATTGAATTTGCGCGTTGTTAGCCTTTTAAAAAGGAGTAAGCTCGTCTCTTGAAGGTCACTAAGTCTTAACGGCCCTAAAAAATCGCCGATGGTTTTCTATTCCACAAAGAAGCCGTGCGAGGAAAAAAACTTGTAGTAAATCGCACAATGGTAAACCGTCAAGCATCCAGATTGTGTGAATGGTATCGTGAGTTTTAGCGCGATGTGCGATGGTAGAATTTTTCGGCTGAAATTAATCCGAACAATTCCTCTGAGCACACCTCAGAATATGAGTTTCTCTGTAATATTTTTTAATTAAAATTGAAAAAATATTTACAGATCCAACCGAAATTTAAAAGTAATGAAAACGTAAGTAATAAGCTCCCACCATTTATTAAATACTGTTCTGAACTTGTTTACATGATTTTTGTAAAGCAAAATTATACATCCATTCGGGCGTACAAACAAGAAGCAATTACTCGGCCTGTTTACTTTTACGCCTAAATCATACCAGCGTTTATAAAGCCCCTCTTTAAAAAATAACAACGTAAATATTGAGATGATTCCAACTCATTGGGCGCAAGTATTTGTACCACTGGGCGTAAACCCAAAACTGTTTGCGTATAAAACAACACGCACATAAACTATACACTGGAATAGACATTGATTGATGGTTTCTATGTTGTTTATGTTAAGTACATAGAATACAATGTAAATATAAAATACTTTACTCAGTCCATAATATTTACGTGCTGTTTCAACCTATCAAAAGTCCACTACCGAACATAGGCCTCCCCATAGATAGCTTCATAGGAGGGTATATTTGCCATAGTTGCCACGCTTGGCAGGCGAGTTGGCAACTGCAGTTTATTTTTTTATTTTTGGTTATTATTAAGGCTTTGCTGCCCATCTCCTGGTTTATTTCCGCCTGATGCCTATTATGACACCGACGGTATGATATGGAGTAGTGGATATTCTTACACCTTACATAATTCTTACACAATATAATATTTTCGGGCAGTACATATGTAATAATAATTGTGATATTAGTGTAATGTGTTTTAGTTTTTCTTCTTTACTTTTTAATCTGATTACATATTTTTTCTTTGTTTCAGGTAAAAAACATTACTACTAAATCAACCGGAGCTATGTGATTTTATCTCCAGGTACAGTAGAGGTAAAACAATTTGCGTTTGATAAACACAATTTACATTTGTTTATGTCCTATATATTGCATGTAATTTCAACATTGTTATTATGATATAGCGAGCTAAGCGTAAGGAAATGAATAAAGTAGATATATAATTACAGCCGCTATAATTTATTATACAGAAGGTCTATAATGCTTTACTTAAAGCATTATAGTTTTTAGTTAGTTACCTTTACACTTTTAAAATATTTATACCGATTTAGAAATACGAAAAACAAAACTGAAACTCTTTCACCCAGTGATTATTATTTTTATGATAATTGCCAGTGCAATTTTACCTAATATCTTACAGATTTAATTCATTAATTTGTTGTTAAAGTCCTTGAAATCAAAACGGCAATTAAAGCGTAATAATCAGCCGCATCTTCTATTAAATAAACATCGTTGGCCGCCATGATCGCGAATTAAAACGTGTTTTTGTTCAGCCCGGAATAAGTTAATGAATAGCAACGGGACGTGTTGCCCGCCCGGGTAATATCCCCGCTCCCAGCACGCCGTGTTTGCCCAACCCCGATAATTTAAGGAGTATATTTCGCCAGTCCAATTTGCCAAGCGCATCGATCGGTTTGCCCGCTGAGCGACTTTATTGGGCAATTAAATGTGCTGCAATTGTTTTTCGGTGTTGTTTGTAACGGGGACAGTTTATTAGATTAGAACATCTTATATGCGTGCCACTTTGGTTGTTGGATCAAAAAAAAAGGATTGCGAGAGATGTTTTAAAAGCTACGAAGTCAAAGTTACAACAAATGTATTTTTGGCCAACTTCAATAAAGGAGGGGGTTCAAAATTCGAATATACTTTTTTGTATATTACGCGATATCATAATTATTTATTTATTTAAACTTTTATGTACAAAAATAGTACATATGGCGAACTTAATGCGTTAAGGCATTCTCTCCCAGACAACCATTAGGCTAAGCAGAGATAAACATATGGGAGGTAGTTCAGCAAAAAAAAAACTAAAAATTAAAAAAAAGTTAAATATACGTATATACATACACGTGTACGAATAATACAAATATATTAGTACATAATAAGTACACAAATACTTACAGATTTTGAGATTTTAAGATTTGCGATCATATATTTATACAAAAGGTATGCATTTATTGCAGCGATAGATTTGCCCGATGATTTTCATAGCAGATATTTTGAACATAGATTGAAACGAATGTTTCGTTTCCCACGAAAAAGGAAATAAGTAGGCCGGTGACTCATTAGCAACAAGAACACGAGTAATCACCACCCTCTTGTCCGCGAATGGGTTGAATAAGCTCCTTGCGCGGATTCAGATCGTTGAACATACAATATTTACAACAAGAAAAAACTAAAATTATAATATAATACTACTTTTATACGTGGTAGAGCCATCCTGCAGCTATGTTAGTAGTATAGTTGAAGCACGAATGGGTCGGCTCGACCGGGGAAGGACCATGCTCTCACAGAATACCAGCGTAAAATAGCAGCTTAATACTGCTGTGTTTCGTATGGTGAGTGTAAAGAACCAGAGACCTTTTTACTGGAAAAGGGGCATTCCATCTTAGTTCTCACGGGTGACAACGCATCTGCATTTTGATTCTTTATTGAGGATAGATGTAGATGTCTATGGGTCACAGAAACCACTTACCATCAGGTGGACTGTGTGCTCACCCTCCTATAAAATAAAAAAATAAAAAACTTCTTGTATTGTTATAGTGCAAAGAACGCTCGTAGCGTTTCCTCAGTGAATATCTATACTTGTTATGATGTTATGTTGTTGGTTTTGAATCTAGTGAATTAATTTGATCTTTATGTTATCGCCCGTCAACATTATTTTAATACCAGGTGATAGGACTCCTTTGCTGCTTAGAATTCCGTCTGTTTAGCCACCCAAGTGGGTTACTATATTAATAGTATAGTTGTAGCACGAATGGATCGGTTCGACCGGGTAAGGACCACGATCTCATAGAATACCAGCGTAAAATAGCAGCCTAACACTGCTGTGTTTCGTATGGTGAGTGTATAGAACCGGAGACCCTTTTTACTGGAAAAGAGGCATTCTATCTTAGTCCTCACGGCTGACAACGCATCTGCATTTAAATTCGGAAACGAAGATGTCTATGGGCCACAGCAACCACTTACCATCAGGTGGACTGTGTGCTCGTTTGTCATCCTTATTCTATAAAAAAAATATAAGTGTTCGGCGGCTGCATTCCGGTCTGTAGAGTATAGATAGCCAGGATACATACAGGCTGTCAGGCATTCCATCTTAGTTCTCAGAAGTGGCAACGCGTCTGTAGCCTTCTTTATTTGAAGTTGGCTGCAGATGTCCATGGCATGTAATAACCTCATACTATCAGATGGACTATAAGTTCGTTTGCCACTTTAGTTTTATGAAAAAAAAACCAAACATGGCTAAGGACAAAGTACCGCGCTCTCACAGAATACACGTGTAAATAGTACCTAGCATAAAATGTAAGAGAAGCTTAGTATAGAAGTTAGCGTAGATAAGACCTACTTATCTTAATGCCTTAAAAGCCACACTCGATATATATTTTTTAACGAATTCAACTTTGAATAAAACTATTTTTACGGATTTTATCGCGTTTAATTTTACTAATTTTGATTCCCGACGTTTCGTGTGCTTTATCTTCTGCAAGACTTCAAGATACTGTAAGCTCATTCTGCGTAGATCGGCCAAAAATTTATATTCAAAAACTGAAGGTAGCCGGGCTAACTATGACATTGGGACGTCAAACACCTCAGTCCCCCCCGTGACCATGGGTGTTGTAAAGCACCCGAAACGTCGGGAATCAAAATTAGTAAAATTAAACGCGATAAAATCCGTAAAAATAGTTTTATTCAATGTGTAGTGTTCGCGTAAATGTAAGAAATCATTATGAATTCAACTTTGTATTTGTGATTTCTTTCTAATATCAAGCCATATAAGAATTGTCATTAAAATTATATATGAATATTTAATACGCAATATTAATTCAAATTGCGTTCGAAAAATTGTCTCCAACTTTTCTTAAAGTATCCCGTTTCCTTGAGCATCGATTGCTCTGTACGTCGCCTTCGGCATAGTTCGGGTCCAACTAGTTTGAGGATCAAATATCAATCTACAAGCTGCTTCTTTCATGCGAACGCGATTGGGGATATATTCCGATCGCGTCGCGGATGAACTCAACCAAAAACTTGATACGAGGTATGTACCTACTACTAGTTTGACAACGTGCAACTAAATTGATGTTGACATCGCTATTTAAAATTGAGCCTGTGGCTTTTTATAAGTACCTATATCAAATATTTAATGAAATATTATTCGTATAGCGAAGTAAATCAGTGTCTTATTCGGATTCTACAGAGGAGCTCCTTAACAAACTCGAGCGCTTGCAAAATCAGTGTATCCGCTTCATATTTGGGCTCAAAAATTTGACCGAATATCTCAGTTTCGCAAGCAACTCAAGCGGCTCCCAATTCGACTTCGTAGGAACACTCGATTGTTATGTCTTCTCTATAACATCCTGAACAATTCAGCTCCTCCCTCATACCTCAGAAGCCGATTTTCGTTCACCCATTCTCCGGATAAACCATGCAGATCCCTTGTTAAAACTCTTCTTAACTTTCCCGTCCATAATTATTATATATAATTATTATTAGTATTAGTTTATATATATTATATTATGTAGCTATTGTATGTATTATTTTTATTTATGGTATTATTTTCTTTTTATTTATAGTATCATTTAATATAATTTACGTAACATTTTGTATATTATTTATAGTAGTAGTAGCATTGTATGCACTAAGTTTGCCTTTTTAATATATTTTCATTTGTGGGTCTACTGGAAGATATTTCAGCAAATTATGGAATAAGTAGTTAACCTTTGTACAAACTCACTATAAGACTGTTTCTGTATCTTGTTGTGTGTACATATATAAATAAAAAAGCAGTGTCCAAGCGGGTTCGAATCCCGCACGAAACAATTGTTTGCATGACCCCATTGTTGCGAATCCGAGTATTTGTCCATATGCAATTTTAGTATGTAAAAAGCCTCCACGATACAGGAGACAATAATAGTGTAGGGAAGTAGAATCAATCAAATTGTTCGTTTATTTATTACATTTCGATTATCAAAATATATTTAATAACAGTTGTGCCTTGACCCATGATATTCGCGAACCCTGTGAAAGGGGAAAATGTGTGGGGCTGAAGTCGGTCCTAACTTTATTCAAGTTTCGCAATCAATCTTACTTTCGCTTTTCAAGGAATAGATTTTATTTCTGACTTTCGTATTTATATTACAAAGATGTTATTACCTATTGTAACTACTCGTATCATATAAATCATTGCTTGTCGAATATGCCATATTTCAAAGGTTTCCTGTATAGGTTAAAAATGTAGAAAATATACACATCATTTGTACATTTCCTCCATAGACAACTCCTTCCTCTTTTCGACTAGCAAAATATAACGGAATACAAAATCTTAACAAATCAATATTTTTTTGCATCCACTGTTAAAATTAACAGTAAACTATATTTATCTTTAACTTTGACAATTTCAGAAATAATAGGAGGCCTGTGTTCAGCAGTGGGACGTACTGCTGAACATTATTTGTCTCAGTAATTTACCGACATTTGTCAAACACTATAGCCACAGAATACTTAATTGTAATAGAAACTAAAATAAAAACCGGAAAAGTGCGAGTCGGACTCGCGCATGAAGGGTTCCGTAACATCGTAAAACACGTTTCTAGTAGGGGTTCTCTTTAATTTTTAATTTATTTTTATTTTTATTATTTGTTGTATAGCGGCAACAGAAATACACATTCTGTGAAAATTTCAACTGTCTACATTTTACGGATCATGAGATGCAGCCCGCTGACAGACAGACGAACGGATGGACGGACGGAGGGACGGAGAGCGTAGGCTTAGTAATAGAGTCCCGTTGGTTAACCTTCGGTTAGGGAACCCCAAAAAGAGATGGGCAGTAGCAACTTCCTGATAATACATCAATATAATAAAAAACCAACTGTTGCCAAGCGTGGCCACTAAGACAAATATCCCCTCCCTATTAAGCAATCTAAAGGGGAGTCTTATGTTTAACAGTGGACTTCTTATTGGCTGTAATGAATTAATCAATCAAAAACACTTAATAGTGCAAGGTACATACAATACCCTCGGTTGCTAGTCGTTGGGTGTTTGTCCTTGAGAAATTTATGTACATAGACTTACCACGATACAGGAAAAAATCCTAGCGTGGTAACGTTTTTTAAGAAGAATAATAATTGAGTTAGAATGGCTCGGAGCTAAGGTTAACATTCAGGTTGAAAATTTTGCTACTTTCGTAAATTGCTTCTATATTATAATATACCGTTTGTATATTAAGTTTTGAACAAGACCGCCTCTTTAACACTCAATAAAAGTCATATCTCGTGAAGGAAAACTACAACACAACACTGGATTTTTTTTATGAAACTAAAGTGACAAACGAACTTACAGTCCACCTTAAGTGGCTACTGTCCATGCACCTGCAGCAAACTTCAAACTACACTCGGCTACAGGACTAAGATGCCTCACAGCCTGTTATTATACTGACTGACTCTCTATTTGCCAAATACTCAAACGCTACTCAATTTTAAGATGTCGTTGAGTCTCGTGGTGTCACAGTCATTTTGACTTAAAGTGATAGAGACAGCACGAGACTTAACGGCATCTTAAAATTGCGCAGTGTTTGAGTATTTGGGCATATATCCTTTAGATTGGAACACAGCAGATTAGATTGCAAGCACTGCACTAAGATGAAATGCCTTACAGTCTATCAATATACTGGCTCTCTACACCCTTCAGACTGAAACACAGGAGTGCGAGACTACAGCACAGCAGCGCGTGCACTGGTTTGCGGAAGAGAGCGCCACCTCTGGTTTTATCACAAGTGAAAGCACTGATGTGTTCCAGTCTTAGTTATTCAACGTGATAGAGCCATGCTGCAGCTGTATTAATTGTATAGTTGTAGCACGAATGGGTCGGCTCGACCGGGGAAGAACCACGCTCTCACAGAATACCAGCGTGAAATAGCAGCTAAATGCTGCTGTGTTTCGTATGGTGCGTGCAGAGAACCGGAGACTCTTTTACTGGAAAAGAGGCATTCCATCTTAGTCCTCACGGCTGAAAACGCATCTGCATTTTGATTTGCAAACGAGGATAGATGTAGATGTCTATGGGCCACAGCAACCACTTACCAGCAGGTGGACTGTGTGCTCGCTTGTCACCCTTATCCTGTAAAAAAAGTCTGTGCGGAAGAGGGATCCACTTCTGGTTTTATCACTTAGTAAATTTTTAAGCCATAATGACGTAGTGTATGTTAAAAAAAATCAACTGCATCTAACATCAGATACTATAGCTTTACCTGGACCAGCACGCAGTGAATAAGTTCTCTTATATATAAAATCGTTTACTTTGTAATTATGAATATTTTCTCTTTATTAAAGACTTTCGGACAATAACATTTTTAATGTGCTATTTTTTGCGTCGCGCTTTTGTTTTCCCTCTTGTAATATGGCTTTACAAAAAAACCTCGCCTCGTTTAATTTCAATTTATTTCGATGAAGGCGACAGTGTTGGAAACGACTAGGCGTTGTAACAAAGTGTTTTCGTGATTTTTTATTTGGTTTAATTACAAATTTATTTTTTTTCTTATTCATTTTAATAACGTTAACACTTGGATTTTCTCCTGTATCGTGGAGGCAGTTTACATACTCGTATTGTTCAAAGACAAACATCCAGACACGGAACAATACTTTTTCTGTGCCTGGCTCAAACCCGCTTGCCTTCGCCTCAAATTAACGCTAAGCAACTGCGCCACGGAGTTAAATGAAATCAAACAAAGCATAAAATTCAGATTCATATAATAAAAAAATAGTGATTTGTTTTAATTACGCCAACGATCCTGAATCGATTTTTATGGACTTTATTCGTTTACGTTTAATTGAAATCCTGACATATTCATTGCTTTGAAGCACGCATGACCAGTGGGACTGAAGTGTTCAACGTGCAGATGACCGCAAACCTGAATTACTTCTGACTTTTAATTAAAATAAATTAAAATGAAATGCGACAGAATCTTTTGATTACGCTATATACGACGACCTTTTGTGGAAGCTATAATAACAGTAACATGACAATAACATATGCAAAAGAATTCCAATCTAACTTTATTAGCTTATAGCATCATTTTGCCTAAAGCACTACATATGAGCAATATGAACGTGATCAAAGGCGAGATCGCAATTGACGTTGTAACTAGCAAAAAATGTGCTTATTTTTGTTGACGACATAAGAACGTGACAAGGAACGTGTTCAAGCTTATATAATATCACGTCTGCTTATCCCAGAAACCCGCTTACGATCACCTCGCGTCTCCTGAAAATACATTTTTTGTGTACTTTTTACACCTGCATCGTAACTATATTCCCATCCACGTAAAATATTGAACAAGAGGTCTCCTCTCGATGTCGCCCCTCTGCCGATGCAAATTACCTCACCGGAGGTCGGCTCCCTCGGGGCGTAGCGAGCATTCGATTACGTGATGAATTTTCTTGTTGTGATACTAAACAATAATAAACATATTATTTTCTTTATTTTGATATTTCACGTGTTATTCATCAGACCCTATAAACGCAGATTACTACGGAATCGCTGAACTTGGATTTAATCCCGATTAGAGTCAATCTTTATTTATATATATAATGCTTCTGTCCGTGTGTATGTGACTGAAATCTTGTGCGAGTGTTTAAGTTGATTAGAGAGTGGTTTCAATTCACAATTAGACTTGGTAGGTAGCGCTGTTGTCGAGATCCAGAAATCACCCGTGCGAAGCCGGGGTGGATCGCTAGTATTTGTATAAAATCAAAAATTATCCCGGTCAGATTGCACTCTATCTATTATATTCTTTTCTTCCTATTACCTATACGTCGTCGTCTACCTATTATATTATCGCATTAGCTTTACATGAAATTCAAGTAGGTTAGGATAAGTAAGTGCCTCTGAGTGAGTGCTATCTTAATCTGGTTTCTTACAGAATACCAATATAAAGTAGTAGCTGTGCTGTGTTTCTTGTGCCTATCGAGAACTAGAGAATACTTATGAGGCATTCGATGTTAGTCTTCAGTTTGACAACGGTTTTACATTTTGATTCGTACTCAAGGATATTATGTAGATGTCAAAGACCACAGCACACTTACATTAAAATAGACTACGTGCTAATTTTGAACCCTTCCTTATATAAAAAATGTAACAATTCAATGTCGAAACTTATATCAAAATTTAATACAATATTACGTGCGTGAGTTATTTATTCCTACAGTGACATATTCCCATTTTCCAAGTGATAACAGAGCAAACCATCCTCCCGCCAAACCGCTCAATATGTTGTCGAAATCTATTTTCGAAGCTCATGTGAGGGTCACGTCTGCGACTCATAATACACGGACAGAGCACCACAGCGGTTCGACCTTTTCACGCACGGCTTGCGATCCAACAAGCTCGGGCAGGGAGATAGTGAGGAGGCGAAGGTGGGTGGGGATTAAATATAGGCGCGAAATTCAGAGGTGGCCGCCGGCGAAAGACGAGATTGTGAGCGATAGGTAGTTTCGCAATTGTGAAAGCGCTTTTTAATATGCCTCGACAACCAAAGCCACGGCACGAAAAGGCCGTTTTTTGATTTTCAAATTTTGAAGAAGTTGCTTTTAAATGAATTTGTATATGTTCATCCTTCCCAAAACTAAAGTGCTAATAGCCACGACTATAGCTTCAAACTTTTATTTAATTAGACAATCAAAATTCTCTAATATGGGGAAATATCTTTAATAAATGAAACATTCGATACTTTTTAGGATTCCGTAACCAAAGGGTAACCAACGGGACCCTATTACTAAGCCTCCGCTGTCTGCCCGTCCGTCCGTCTGTCTGTCAGCGGGCTATATCTCATGATCAGTAATAGGTAGACAGTTGAATTTTTTACAGAATGTGTATTTCTGTTGCTGCTATAACAAAAATAATTAAAAATTAAATTAATTAAAAATTAAACGGGGCTGCCCTACTAGAAACGTGTGTGATAGTACGGAACCCTTCATGCGCGAGTCCAACTCGCACTTGGCCGGTTATTACTAACGGAAACAATAATCCTATTTTAAGTAACATGTTTATAAATAAATAATTGAAAATATTTATATACAAACTATCATTTTCTAAACCAGGATGTATTACTCTGTACGCATATATTTCTATGCAATATAATGTGTCTGTGTCTTATATAATCTGTACCTACGCTTAACAAAACACCGGAGCCACAAGAGATTCAATATTTATTCTTATCTAAAAATAGCATACAAATGTACAAATTTCTTTATAAAAAGCATTGGTGTGGATTGAATAGATTGGCTGAATATGTATTCAACTCTATATTGGCGGCGCCTTTATAATACACAGCACGTGTACAGTTTAATTTCAAATAATGGTAACTTATCTAGCCACTACTTGACTTCTAACCCAGCTCATTTTCAACAAGCCTTTTCACAGGCCTTCATAGCCGCATTGTAAACTTCTAGAAAGACAGATGCTGGCAAATTATTCCACTCCTTTGCTGTAAGCATTTCGAACGACGAAGCAAACCGTTTACTTCGAATGCATTGTATACCGACAACAAAGGGTGAAGACCCGTCTGGCTTCTTGTTGTACGATGGTGGAAGGAGAGTGAGGAAATAAGTCATTTAATTCCTTTGCACAGTTGTTGTTTTTAACCTCCGACGAAAAAGAGGGGTGTTATATGTTTAACGTGTCTAGCTGTGTATCTGCGTTTCTGTGTATCTGCGTTTCTGTGTATCTGTGTGTCTGTCTGTGGCATCGTAGCTCAAAAACGGATGAACCAGTTTAGATTTAGTTTCTTTTGTTTGAAAGGTGACTTGATCGAAAGTGCTCTTAGCTTCAATTCAAGAAATTGAAGAATTTTTTTTCAGCCGTTTGAAGATCATCAGCTCTTTTCTTTACGGAGGTATTTTAATTTTTTTTTAATTTAAGTTATATTATTGGTGATGATATATAAGGGGACACGGCGTAACCTTGTGAACTAAATAGTTCGTATATAAACTATAATTGTAAAAAAAATAATAATAAAAAGTAAAGCTTACGTGGTAGAGCCAAGCTGCAGCTATATTATGGTTGTAGCATGAATGGGTCGGCTCGACTGGGGTAGGACCACGCTCTCACAGATTACCAGCGTAAAATAGCGGCTTAATGTTGCTGTGCTTCGTATGGTGAGTGTAGAGAACCGGAGACCCTTTTTACTGGTAACGAGGCATTCCATCGTAGTCCTAAGGGGTGACAACGCATCTGCATTTTGATTCTTAATCAAAGATAAATGTATATGTCTATGGGTCACAGCATCCACTTACCATCAGGTAAACTGTGTGCTTGTTTGTAACACTAATTTCATAAAAAAAAGTTCTTTGAAGTCGGCTTTACTTTTTATTAAACCTATAATTTATTGACCCTTTTGAGTGGACTAAGAAATATCACTAACTCGAATTTTGTCTAAATAGTTACATTGAAAACTTCATTCCATATTTTGTCACCTTTAGGGAAGGAGTTTTTCTCCAACTTTATATGAGACTATCATTGAAATAAAACCTATTTAATAAAAAAAGAATCGTCAAAACCCGTTAACAATTGAGGAAGATATTACGTAACACATACAAAAAAGAACACATAGTCGAATTGAAAACATTATTTTTTAAGTCGGCCAAAAATTAACCCCAATTTGCAATTACTAAAATTATCTCAAATAGAAAATACCTTCCCTATATTGTTTGCTAAGTAATTGAGTACGCGTTAATTGTCTACAATAGATACCACGTATTAATAGTCAGAAATTACGTAATTATACAAGCCTAAGGCAGCGACACAGAGGTGTGGAGTTACGACGCGACCGCGACAGGGACGTCATTATCTCCTTTGAAACTGGAGAGCGTTCGCCCAAAACGCCCGCCTTAATTCATATGACACTGTTTTTCGGCTTAATACACAAGTCTCCAAGGTTACGGCTACATTTGCTATCAATAATATTCGCATATATTATTTAGAGTATAAATTTATAGATTATCTAGCAGTGTGATAATTTTCTTTACGACTTCCTTCATCATCGTCATCATTAGAACCCTACACAATTCCAGTGCTAAGCATAAGCCCAAGGAATGCCTCAAGGCACGTTTTTAGAGCAACCCGCATCTATCGACTTCCTGTATGTCTTACCAGGTTCGTACTCCATCTAGTGGAGTCCCTACACTTCGCTTACCGGAACGATGCTGCCACTCAAGCTGTCTTACCCATCGAACCTACATGACTTCCTAAATAAAAGTAATTCACTTTTTGTACAAGGCTAAGAATATCCACTACCCCGTTTTGTCCCGAGGGTGTCGTAAGAGGCAACAGAGGGAAAATGAAACAGGAGATGGGCAACAGCATGTTCCTAATAACAACTCAAAGTAATAATAAACTGCGGTTGCCAACCCGCTTGCCAAGCGTGGCAACTATGGCAAAATCCCCACGTGAAGCAATATAAGTAAATAGTACCTATTATATTGTGTAGTGGAGGTGTGAGATTATGCACTGCCCCATATCGTCCCGTTGGTGTCGTAAGAGGCGAAAGAGGTAACCAATCAGTTAATGGGCAGCAGTGTCGTCCTAATAAAAACTTTTAAAAAAAACTGCGGTTGCCAACCCGCTTGTCAAGCGTGGCACTTATGACAAATCATCCCTAATCTATGAGGTAGGCCTATTTACTGAACTGGACTTTTGATTAACTATAACGGTAACAGTAACGGCAAAATAGCTTACGTGGTAGAGACATGCTGCAGCTATATTAATGATATAGTTGTAGCGCGAATGGGTCCGCTTGACCGGGGAAAGACCACGCTCTCACAGACTACCAGCGTAAAATAGAAGCTTAATGACCCTTTTTACTGGAAACGAGGCATTCCATCTTAGTCCTCACGGGTGACAACGCATCTGCATTTTGATTCATAATCGAGGATAGATGTAGATGTCTATGGGCCACAGCGACCACTTACCATCAGATGTGCTGTGTGTTCGCTTGTCACCCTTATTATTAAATTAAATAGTAATATTTGAGGGAACACTTTGCCCAGCTGTGGACTTTTGATTGGCTCTAACAGTAACGGTAAAAAAATTAAAAAAGCCTTATCTTAATGGAAAACAAAACCAACAGCGAATCAATGAACCTCCGCGAGTTATAAAATCACATAAAACCGAAAACATTGCGAGTGTAATAAAATTTTAAAGCCGTACAATCACGGGGCGACACGCTTTAATGAAGTTAAACAATCATTACTTCAACTTCAACGTTTTACTTGATCGTAAAAACTGTAATAAAGTGTTTCTAACCTTGTAGTCCTAATTGTGAGCTTAATTTAGAGGTTATTGTGTTGTATTTTATAGTATATGGCTTTAGTAGCTATCTAATTTTAATGTAGTAGCGCCACGTTGCAGCTATATTATGGTTGCAGCACGATTGAGTTGGCTCGACCGTGGACTCTCACAGAATACCGGCGTAAATTAGCTGCTTAATGCTGCTGTATTTCGTTTGATGGGTTTACCTTTCCACCGACTTCAAAAAGGAGGAGGTACTCAATTCGACTGTATGTTCTTCTTGTTTTCTTTTTTTTATGTGTGTTACCTCATAACTTTTTTCTACGTAAACCGATTTCGATGATTCTTTTTTTATTTAAAAGCTGGTACTTCTCATGTGGTCTCATATAAATTTGATCAAGGTCTAACCAATAGTTTTTGAGTTATTCTTAATAATTTATATTGAAGTCGGTTGTACAAAATGTTCAATTTTAAATTATTACGGTTAACATTCAGGCATTCTATTAAGTCATCAGCGGTAAAAACGCATCGAGATTTACTCTTAATCGAGGACAGATAAGGTGTCTATGGGCCACAGCATCCATTTGTCATGATGTGTTTATCTCGTTTGTCATCCTTATTTTATTTTTAAAAAAATTACTAGGTGGTATTGTAGTCAAGCACTGGCTTTTAACAATTAAAAAATGCACACTCGCAGTCAGTTAGGAACAAAAACGACTAAGTTGCTCATCATCGTACGTTGTGACAAAATTTAAGTGCGTGTAAAATTTTAAATTCACGGCCACTTCCAGATATTCTATAATTTTATAGTAAACTAAAGTCGCCACCAAATGGGAAGAAAATGTATCAAGTACTAAAAGAAGGACGGGAGGAAATCAATGGATGCAAAAGGCTTAGGACTGTGCTTAGTAAGTGTTTGAGGGAGATCTATGTACAATAGTGGACTTGCGATAGGCTGCAATGATGATGGCGAATCAAAACAAATTACTTCTCAAGAAATAGATGCCATGAATTTAAAAAGAGAGAGTTATATATTACTCAGTTTTAACATATTAAGAACTTTAGATCCATTGAGACAAAATGTTGAGACAAAATATTATCCGTTGAAATCTAATACAGAATCCTTGAATTCACATAACATATTTCTTCCAACCTAGTAAATTAAATTTGGAACGATCTGCATAAGTACGTGAATACAAAATGATTTATTTTTATAGAAATACGTGAAATGTTTGGAGAATCTCGGAGAATATACAATATTACATAAACTCTCACGCCTGTTACCCACAGAGGTAGGCAGAGACTACAGACTTCTATTTGGCACGATCCTGACACATCTCTCACTTCTTTTACATCCATATGCCTACGCATAAATGGTCGTCGGTTGAGGGTAATCTTAATTTAGCTCATCTTCAATATATCGCCAATTTGATGAATAAACTTCCGTCTAGGGTATCCCTTGCCTACTCTGCCACTCATTTCTGAAGCATTATATTGCTTTGTCACTCTTTCCTCAATCATTAGTTACGTATCCAAACCATCGAAGCATTTCTTTCTTACATATCTTAGTCACAACATCTGCTTCACAAAATTTATTCATAATATCTTTATCGATTACAATATTTTAAACTAGTTTGGCGTCCCGTATTTATTGGAAACAATTTAGACACCATTAATCAATTAATAAGATTTTCAATGATAATTATTATTCTACTAAAATTGTCGATCTTGTAACGTTAATCAATTCTTAATTAATAACGAATCAAATGTTTTAGAGAAATGCAATAATTGAGGATATAATAGGTATGGCCGCCAAATTCGTGATGACGTTTGTGCACTTGCCATTAAGTTTGATGAAGAGTGAATGAAATGTAATTTTTATAAGGCCATCCAGATTCTTATGAATTAATATAAGACGTTTACATGTTATATTATGGTTGTAGCACGAATAGGTTGGCTCGACCGGGAAAGAACTATTCTTTCAAAGAATACCAAATAGCAGCGTAATGCTGTTGTGTTTCGTATGGTGAGTGTAGAGAACCGGAGACCCTTTTTACTGGAACCGAGGTATTCCATGTTAGTCCTCAGGGGTGAAATTGCATTTTAATTCTTAATCGAAGATAATGTAAAACTCACTCAGGCTGACAACATCCATTTACGTTACCATTAGTATTACAAAACTGTGTGCTCGTTTATCACCCATATTCTATAAAAAAAAAATACGGACCGACAAATAAGAAGAAGTTACTACTTATAACTATGGTAATAATGTTCATGCAATAATCAGGCACGAAACATCTCGAATCAGATCCGTAGATATTTGAGACCGAATGGCAAAGCGTCCCTCGCAACCCGACCATCCTTTTAATATCTAACGGGTTCAATAGTTGTACGAGCGTTGTTTTATTTCACGTCGCCCAAATAAAAATCAGTGACCGTAAAGTGAAGAGGTCGAGATATAGAGTATGGCATCACCTCGTAAATTTCGCCATACACTGGTACATAGGCGCGACGCACGCCTTCGCTTGCTGATGTCACATTTTCAGATCAACGGAGCGAGAAATAAGTACATTTTTGCTCACGCGCTGTAATAAAAAAATAATGACATGTTTTAAAAGTAAACCCGGAGCCAGCGCCATTGACAGACGACGAAGTCTTAGTGACCTTGTTATATCTACATCGTGGAGGCAGTGCTCTCTAAATAACATCGTCTCCCGCATCATCGGTCATAGATTAATACAAATGGTAAAAGTAATGGCATTGACATAATATACAAAATATTATGATAAAATCATTCAGTTAATTTAGTTTTGTTTTTAATTTGAAAATTAGTGTTCTGCTTCAATCAATAACAGATTGAAAAATCATTTATAGTCTAGAGATATATTATTAGTCAAGGATACGAGAATTATTTTAATGAAACAACAATTATTATTTTAATTATTTTAATGACAAAATAATGCAACTGCACTAAAAAGATAAATATTTGAATAAAACTAGATTATTCAGTTCAACTGTTATTTAAACAAAAATCATTATATATCGACTTCCTGCATGTCCAGGTCGTCACTCCATCTAGTGGGGGGTCGCCCTACACTTCTGGCTCAGGACCGTGCTTTGTGGCATTCCTTGGGGGAGGTCTATGTTCAGCAGTGGACTTGTGAAGGGCTGTAATGATGATGATGATATATATATATCGGGTGTCCCAGAAAGAATGGATAATCCTGGAGTGCCTAATAGTACAGGTATCAGGAGCTCAAATAAAAATACAAAAAAAATATATTCCAAGTGGTGCTAATAATATGAAGGTTTAAAAAAAAAATGTTTTTATTGACTTTACTGTACTTTCATGTACACCACTGCCGCAAATTAATGAAATTCGTTGCGTTTTTGGCGTTCTCTTATTCCTCACAGACTATTCTATTAGAAATACAGTAAATAGTATGAGTATCTATTGTACTTTTTTGCAAAAAAAAAACTTCAATTTTTAGCATGAAATTTTATAAAAAATTATTATGACAAAAGTTTGAAAGCCATTCGTGAAAAAAAAATATGAAGACCTAAGTGGCTAACTACTTTAAAAATATGCGCAGTTAATACAGTTTAAAAAATGGTATAATACATAATTTTATCCAAAGATAGAAAATTAAACAAAATTTTATCTTTTCTTTAACGGTGAAAATGACAAGGGCGTTCTTGAGTGAAAGAGTCCTTTTTATTCTAGTAAAGATCGTACCTCCTTCTTAGCAATTATTCTTATTATTACTGCCAAGCAGCTGTGAGTGTACTGTGTTCCGGTCTCAAGTGTGCATAGAGGACTAGTGCAATTATAGGCTGTGAGGCGTTCCATCTTAGACAGGTGACAACTTTTTGTTTGAAGTTGGTTGCAGGTTTTGGTGGGCTACAGTAGCAAATTACCATCAGGTAAACTATAACTTTGTTTCCCACTTCAGTTTTATTTTTATAAAAAACGTGTGTGTGTGTACTTATCTATGCATGTAAGAAGTTATACTTCTTTAGCGTAACAAAATAAAAATAACTAAAATAAAACACGTTTTATAGATTCATATATATTTGAATAACTTGAATATATGTAGTTATCAGTTCTCACGAAAACTTGACAGTTGACAGACAATTACCAACTGAAGTTGTCGCTTTCAGGTTTCGGTGTGCGCGCGCATCGTAACAACTTCATGGTTTCGTTTTTAGGTGTCGGTGTGCGCGCATCGTAAAAAATTCACTCTCATCACTTTTCTCAAACGCGCCAAAAGAAGTATAACTTCAAAAAAAACAAGTTTGCTGTTATCACCTAGGTGTCACAGGTCCGTACGTTTGGCTCATCATATTAAATATTAGCATGTAAATATATTTTTCATGTCTATGTTGGCGCAGGCGTCTTGAAACCTAATTACGGCAAATGACATTTTTGCTTACATAGAAGCCGTGAAGTCTCATGTTTGCCTTAAATTTTATAGTGTGCCAGTAACCTGAATTTGATCTCTTTTGCTGATATAATCGAAATTTTAAGTGTTGAATTAATAGTTGATAGCTCAGTGAATAAAAAAAAATAAAAATATTTCGAAGAATTGTGAAGTAGCAGTCTCGTGAACTGTTCTTTTCTATGAAACTTCACTAAAAAACTTCTTCCGTTTCCTACAATAACATTTTTAATTAAGGATAATAAACGAGCACAAAATACCAGCGTAAAATAGCAGCTCAATACTGCTGGTGAATGGTGAGTGTAGAGAGCCGAAAACCCTGTTTACTAGAGACGAGGCATTCCATCTTGGTCCTCAGGGGTGACAACGCATCTGCATTTTGATTCTTAATCGAGGATAAATTAAGGTAGATGTCTATAAGCCACAGCATCTACTTACCATCAGCTGGACTGTGTGCTCGTTTGTCACCCTTATTCTATTAAAAAAATTAAACTAACTTTCTGATGAACTAGAGACTTGAAATTTTAAACCTAGCTCAGAATTGTATAACAATGAAAGAATATGAAAAAAAGTTGTATATAAAAAATTAACACATAATTTAAAAAATATTTCTTTAATATATAAAACTCTCTTTGTAATAATACTTCAGACTTATTTAAACGTAATGTTGGAAGATTTTTTTTATATATCCGTAGACTGTACAAACTTTTACAGAAGTCGATCACACGACGTGCCCCACTCTAAAACTAACAAGAACATGACGTACCATGGAACGTGAGCGAGTTCGTTTAAACAACAGAAAATGTCATTATTTACTTTCCGAGCGATCTACCGCCGACTACCTTATAAATTGGGGCGAATTCTTTCACAAAGCACTTTTAATGAGACCTTTACGGACGCAGAGACTTTGATGCGATAACTTTTTTCGATATTTTCGTCTCACCATTGAAAAATATGTGCCGTCTTTGTTCCACTTGCGAGGTTGACGGATAACCTTGTCTCGTTCGCGCTTCCCGACTGCAAACGTATACCGTTCACAGCATCTGCAATCAATGGAGCGTTCAAATTGCAATAAGATAGCGAAAGTACTACGTTTCATAATAAGACACTCCTCTTCATACATAGCGTATTTCATACGAAAAGATTTGTATAACGCTCTCTCAGTTGTTCCCTTCGTATGATACTCGAGACTCCTTTGCGTCGTCGGTGACGTCTGAGATTATTGGCTCGTACGTGAAAGTAAATTACTATCTTTATACCTCGTGACTTGTAATAACACGTCCTTTGCCTTACGTTACGTGTAATTTGTTTCCATCGTTCGATCTCTCATATTTCGGCAGACTTAGCAGTGTTTTATTAAATATTATGATTAAAACCTACGTTAACATTATTTTATGTTGCTCTTAATTATTTTAATTATTTTTATAGGATAGGGTGACAAACGAGCCCACAGTCCACCTGATGGTAAATGGTTGCTGTGACCCATAAACATCTACATCTATCCTCAATAAAGAATCAAAATGCAGATGCGTTGTCACCCGTGAGGAATGCCTCTTTTCCAGTAAAAAGGGTCTCCGGTTCACTACACTCACCATACGAAACACAGCAGTGTTAAGCTGCTGTTTTACGCTGGTATTCTGTAAGAGCTTGGTCCTTCCCTGGTCGAGCCGACCCACTCGTGCTACAACTATACACTAATGTAGCTGCAGTATGGCTCTACCACGTATACCATTTGACCGTGCAGTAGCGGTGTAAGAATACCCACTACCCTATATCGTCCCGTGGTTGTCGTAAGAGACGACAGAGGGAAACAAACCAGGAGATGGGCACCAGCGTCTTCCTAATAGAACTAAAAAATAAAAATGGCGGTTGCCAACCAACTAAGCCTGCCAAGTTTGGCAACTATGGCTATCTATGAAACTATCTATGGGGAAATCCTGTGGTCACCAGTGGACTTTTGATAGGCAAAAACGGTAATTATTTTCATTAATACTAAGGACTAATCAGAACAACTAACAAATTTATTGAAATCTGCTAGTTCCAATCATTTTAGATGAAACTAGGGTTGCCAACCGTACTGTATAATATAGTCTTCTGTATTAGGGGGGCTCCTAATACTATATTTCAAAAAAAATATAATAGGCGAAACTATTACTAACTCAAAGTAACTTAAATATTATTTTAAACTTTGAAATATCATTTTGAAGCAGCATTATCATCTTTCTCATTATTACGACCCTCGCCCTTTACAATGCTGAACATAAGCCAGAGGAATGCCACAAAATACGATACAGAATCACCTGTTCTGTCCACGACTTCCTGCATGTTTTTGTAGTTACGACTTAACTCGTCACACAATTTTTTGAAACATGCTTTTACTGGAAACAATCTTATCTTCATCATTACAACCCTTGATAAGTTCACTGCTGAACATATGCATCCCCCAAAGAATGTCACAGAGCACGGTCCTGAGCCACCTGCATCCATCGATTTCCTGCATGTCTTACCAGGTAGTCACTCCATCTAATGGGGGCCGCCCTACACTTCGCCTACCGGAACAAGGCTGCCACTCGAGAACATAGCTTCCCCATCGGTTTTCGGTTCTTCGAGCTACATGGCCGGCCCATTGCCGCTTCAGTTTACTAATCCGGAAACAATCTCGGAAATACTATAATTAAAATAAAAAGTATGCAAACCTAACTGTAAGCACAAATTTGTCTCTCCTCATTTAAATCAATACTTGTTATAAGAAATACTTTCACAGCTAATAAAACTATATTCTTTTTTGACGTTACCTCCACACCAGGATTTTCTCCTGTATCGTAGGGGCAGTTTACATACATAAGTTTCACAAGGACAAACGTTCAGACCCTTAAGAATTATTTGTAGGCCCATATAAATACTTGTTCAGTGTGGGATTCAAACCAACGGCCCTTAGCGCTGCACCTCATTCCTAAGTCACTGCGCCACGGAACCGTCAAATAAGAAGTAAAGTTACGTTTACCAATCAGCTCGCAACAAACCGCTACTAAATACCTTTCCCATGGCATACCACTTTGCCGGCATTCGCCTTATGCGAGTCGTCAGTACATTTTGGTAAAAAGCTTGCCCATTTCGTCAGTCCTCTTTCACGAAAACAAATCACCAATACCACATAAATGAAGTGACAGTAGCAGCAGTAAGGGTGCGGAATGCAAACTCCGAAGTCGTGGTTTCGAATCCGCCAGCTTACTTAGAGTGTTTACAGGAATATTAGTAATGTTAATAGTGTTACAATTTTTTTTAATTAATCTATTTTACAAGCTCTTCTTTCAACTTTCGTATAGACTTAATTAGCCTTTAACTTAAAGATGATCTTGTCTTCTCGTCCGAGCGACATACGTGCGCTGTGTGGTGAAAATGTTTAATACGAACATAATACGAAGCTTAAAGTTATCGTTCACTATGTTCGTCTGTTAGCGAACAAATTATTTTCTAAAGCGCTATTTTATCCCATCCTAATCTCTATGGTGCTATCAGTTGATTTACAATAATATTACGTTTCTTTTTTCGGAATAAGTTTTTAAGTCAAATTTTGTTCCATAATTAAAATCATTTTTTTATTATTGGAACAGTACCAAACAATAATTAAACTTTAAAAGAAAAGTAAAACCTACTTCGAAAACAAAAAATAATAATTTTCACACAAATTTAGAAAATATATACGTCAATTATAGAACCATCTCGTTTTTTGAAACTAGGGCATTAAAAACGTTACAATAAAAACAAATACAACAAACACTTTAAGGCTAAGCATATAAAAATGTACTTAGCCTCGACGTTTAATTTTTTAAACAAGAATACGTTACAAATGTTACCAGTAATAATTCACGAAAGCGTTCATGAAATTTCAAGAAAATGATTGTCCACAAATTCCGTTTCAATTACCTTACGTCTACCTTTAGAGCCAACGACTGTAGGTTACGGCTTTTGAACGATCTTAGTCCCCGTACATTTCTTTGTATTCAACGCATGTCTGAGCTTCCAGAAAACTTTTATATTTGATAATATATGATTATTTTCACTTATACTCCGAAGTTTCTGTTGAAGTTGCTCTTTCGAGTTATCTCAGTGTATTTAGGAGCCAGCTTTGGAACTCTGTTCACTTAAAAATGTGCACTAACCTTTTATAATCTTACACAGCTTTAGACGTTGGCATTTTTAGTTCGTTCTTCATCTTTAAGTAACTTCTTTCGTTGAGATTACATTCTCAAGAGTTTTATGACGTAAAAATTAATGTTATTACTATGATATTAACTGCTACTTTGAGTAATGTTTACTTTGTTACTAATTAAAGTACTTTAAATGTTCGTGCCTCTTTAATCAGTTTGTAATTTCATTTAGTTGAAGCGAAATTAATGTTTGATGAATTTGTTTATTGTGTTTGTAAAGCGATTTTTACGTGCTAAGTGTGGGTCCTGGATTAAAATTTTTATCCAAAGTCAATATTTAAAAAAACTTGTTGAGATCGTAGTAGTAGTAGTAGATTTCAGGATAAATATTTGATCAATTTCAATTTTTTTTAGAATTATTAAATACTTATTTCATCGTGATATTCCTAAATAATTCTTAACTAATAAATTTCCTTTGAAATAATATTAATAAGAAAATGTTTCTACACATAAATAAAGAACAAACGAAAGCTCTTCAAAAGGTATCTATGAAGGTTGATTCTATTCATTCAGCAATTTCAACGTCTCAGTGTATCCAACTTAAGTTAATTGAGACCTTACAAAATACATATATATTTTAAAGAGCGACATCTTAAAAGACAATATTTTTGGACTAAAATGAACACCTTTATATACAAGTTTAGTACTTTAATACAACCCTCATCTCGAAATAAAAATAAAATAGTATAGTGAGATTCATTACATCTTATTAAAGTCTACTGCTGAACATCGTGCTCATAGATTGCCTCATAGGGTAGCCGCAATTTTTTTATTTTCTAACAAACCTGTAGATATAATAATTTATTATCTATCTATTATATCTCCATATTTGTGTTCTCTGTCGCCTCTTACGATACCCACGGGACGATATGGGGTAGTGGTTATTCTTACACCGCCATTACACCGTAATAGTGATATACCTTATATTTTATGCTTTACAAATTAAAGTAGTACCTACTTAAATTATTTTTAGAAAAATATTCGTCATTAAACTAGGATTCTCGTTTATATCGTGGAGGATTTTATATACAGAAATCGCACATGGACAAACATCACAGACTCGAAACAGTTAATTGTAAGTCATACCAATACTTGCTTCGTATGAGACTCAAACCCGCGGACCCGCAGCACGGCAGCTAAACACTTAACTGATGTGCTACGAAGTCATGCACTATTTAAGGTCATTGTAGTGTATAGGGTATAGGTATGACAACGTTAAATCACTCCCCGTAATTTTAAAGGAAAAAAATACTAAAGCGTGGAGAACAACCGACGTTCGAAAACTGGTTGGGAGGACGCGATTAAATAAAAATAAAAATGTGTTTTCAACATGACCTAACAAAGAATAAGCCTTTTTATTTTATGTAACTATTACACGGTTTTATAATGGAATCTCTGCACTGTACACATTTAAAAACCGATTTAATTTCATCTTTCACACTGCCCTATTCCAATATAAGGTAGCGTAAATATATTCAATTGTCATAAAATGCTTTTAATTTTGTGCAATAATTATATTTCAGTAGATTTAAAGAGGTTCAAAAAATTTTAAAAGTACGTGACTCGACGATGCCATAAATCTAAATTCATCTATGTACTTTACATCCACAGAACTAAAAATTAATTAGTTTTCAATTTAAAACGACCGTTATTAGTCAACATTGTGTAACTTAGCAAGTCCAATATAATATAATGTTTTATTTAACCTTTAAGCTTAATGAGATTTATGGCAACATCCAAACTGAAATGGATCTCACCCGAAGCGAATGAGTTGAGCGGATTAAGCACTTATTAGTTTTAAACAAGCCAGTGCTTTGTTATCGCGATAAACAATCGCATGTCCCGGAGTGGACTGTAATCAGTGGGAGTAACGAGTCCCTTACATTTAGATCATCAGTAGTGATAAGAATGTTTTGTTCCGGCATCTGAGGGAGATGGAGGCGACAAGGGACCGCCTCGCAACTTCATTAGCATAGCAAGTCAAAGTCAGCAACTCGGTCCTGCTGATTCCACAACCCACCTTTTATTTGGAGATTTAACTCACTTAACTTTCCGTGGAAAACGAATTTCGTGTTTCAGTCCCTTTTGCGCTCGCTTGATAAATATAATTCTGCCTCGAGTTGATGCGCATTTGCGTACACATTCATCAAGTGAATGCGTGAGCTTGCCGTATAATTTGATCGAAGACAGGAGACTGCCATCAGCAATTTCACAAGAACAGGGTCGGGTGACGAGGAGTGAATTTAATATTGTAATAAGGTTGCTTTGAGAAACCTCTGCGATGGGATCGTAACTAAATCATATAAAATCGATCTTTCGGTGAATAGAAAGATTTAATAACACTTATTACGAGATATTATTTCTTGCTAGTTTTCTTTTTTGTTTTTGCTATAACTAATTTTAGATTTAATAATTTAAATTTGCTGGCTTATTGCTAGGAAGGCGTGCTGTAATGGAGATCCTGAATTGGTGTGTCTCACCTGGCTTAAAGAGACGGTTGTATTGCCAACTATCAGATGCCATAAGATATTTCTAGTGTTTTCCAGGTTAAATTATTTAGGTTAGATTATTGTCTGTCAAGAACTATTTTTGCCTTGCAGTTCTATGTTAGAAAATCTATCACTTTCACTAGAATCTTTGGTAGGAAGAAAAAGATCTCTCTATCTAACAAACCTTGTGGTGTTAAGTAGCTTCTTATATGCAATCAACTCCAAACACGGAATGACTCTATACCCTTTAGAACGGAACAATGCATAGCACTCTTCGCTGCTTGGCTGCAGAAATAGGTAACAGAGTTGGAGTCCCTCGAGGTAAGTGAAGAGAGCTAGTATAATTACAGGTTGTGAGACATTCCATCTTAGTCCTCAGAGTCTCAGAGATGACAATGAATTTGTAGTCTTCTTTGATCGATTGGTTGCAGTTGTCCATGTTCTGCAGTAGCTATTTACCATCGGGTAGGCTTTGAGTTCGTTTGTCGCTTCCATTTAAAAAAAAAAGAAGGCCACGGATACGTTGTCACCCTGACGACTAAGATGAAATGACACCTTGTAATTACAAACCAGATCAAAGCAGTGGGTGTATTGATGGTGGTATTTATAACAAAAATAGGTAAGAGGACACTACAAACCTAGGCCGACTCCTAGGCTTGGAGCTCCCACCCTAGGAAACTTATTTTAAGCGTATTAAAGTGATAGGGCCACGTTGCACTGCTTTGTTCCGGTCTTAAGGGTATAGAGACTTTCCATGTTTGGATTGGTTGCATCCATCTTTGGGTTAAAGGTAGGTATTGCCACGTGGTAGAGTTACGCTGCAGCTAATAATTACAATCCAACGGACTCTTCAGAACCTGGTAAATATTTCGGAAGGATTACGTTGTAGAGCCATGCTGCAGCTATATTACAGTTGTAGCACAAATGGGCCAGCTCAATCGGGGAAGAACCACGCTCTCACAGAATACCAGCGTAAAATAGCAGCATAATGCTACTGTGTTTCGTATGATGTGTCTAGAGAACTGGTGAAACTTTTTATTTCTAACCAGACATTCAATTTTAGACCTCGGGTGTTACATTCTGATTCTTAATCGAGGACAGTGTAGGTCTTTATGAGTCTTTCCCACTCTCATTCAACAAAAAAACTTATTTTAAACACATTGAGACTATGCGGCGGACTTTACCGTGCAATGAAAACTCTTACAAAAATTAGAGGAGCTCTGTGCCCAGTACAGGGACATAGGTATATGGAGTATGTGTTTATTTACTGAGTACTACATTTTTGTCCATCAAACCATGCAGACACAAAGATATAAAAAGTGAAATAATGTTTAATATCGTATTTACGATCTTACGCAAGTCGTTTGTAGTATTATTTCCTTTTTCTCCTAACTTTGAACAGGATGAACTCAATATATAAAATCATAGTATGGTTTCTAGATTTACTAGCTGTTTTCTTATTCTATTTATAAAATTGATTTTATTAAACACTAGCGATCCACCCCGGCTTCGCACGGGTGATTTCTGGATCCCGACAACAGCGACACCTTCAGGGTACAATTGAAATGTGCTTAAACCATCCAGGGACCCACTCAAGCATTCACCAAAAATTTCATCAAAATCGGTCCAGCCGTTTTCGAGTTTTTGCGAGACTAAGATATATAGATAGAGATAGAGATTACTTTCATTTTCATACTTAAATAAGAAGTTACAACTGTTCAAGTCGCAGTAACTCAGTTACTTATATTATGTATGTTTCATTATCATCATCTTCTTCGTCGTCAATATCATAATCATCACCATCATCATCAACATCATAATCACACACACAGCCCATCATAAGTCCACTGCTGAATATAGTAGCTCTTACAAGGAACGCCACAGAGCGCATTTCGGTAAGTTTACTTTATATTTAAAAGAAAAATATACAAGTAAAATCCCACACACAAGCTTCTTCTCATTTCTGAAAGATTATTCAGAAGCTAAGGTTTCGCCGCCAATTTAACAGTATACAAGCAAACCGAATCTGATCCCCGCCGGTACCAATGATTTTAAGTGATGATTTATTACGCGCCAAGAAGGCGCTGAATGATGAAATCGCGACGAAACCTGCATTTCCGAGGAATAAAATATTTCCATAATATGTTGAATCAACTAAACGCACTGAAGCAACGCGGCGGAATAATTGCCCCATAGTTCCTTCAGAAACTCAACGGATCACATCCTAAATTTGAATTATCAGTAAATGCGAGGGTCAATTCGTGAATGAATGCCTCGTCGGTCTAGTGGTCCAATATGCGGTTGCTAATCGTGAGCTTCCAGATTGAAATCCTGGTTCTGACCAAAATCATTTATTAGGTTTTTCTGTCTAGAAATTCTCAGTAACAGCCAGGAGTCAGGAAGTTGGCGGTGATTCACCCCCCTGCCTCGGAAAGCACGTAATGTCGTTGGTCCTGCGCCTGATCTCTCCGTTTGTGACGGTTACCGTTCCATCGGCCTATGAGAGCGAGGGAATAGAGAGTGCACTTGTGCTTGCGTATACACTCGGGCACTATAATCCTGTCCCACGCAGATGGCTAATCTCCGTTGAGAATGGCCGCCGTGATCGAAATTCGGTCTGGAGGACATTATATATATGAATGCCCGTCACAAGTTTATTTATTTCATATTCTTTATTGCAAGCTTATCGAATAAAAAAAGGGTAGACTTATATGCCGATTGGCATAATCTACCACTCAACACTGAGTGCGGTGAGAATTATTGGTAGGTGCAATTAAATAAAAAACACAATACATACATATTTACTTCACTCATACAAATATAAATAAACATACATATATACCATATACTATGTAAATAAATACATTCAAACAACATTTTTTACGTGGTAGAGCCATGCTGCAGCTATATTAGTAGTATAGTTGTAGTACGAATGGGTCAGCTCGACCGGGGAAGGACCACGCTCTCACAGAATACCAGCGTAAAATAGCAGCTTAACACTGCTGTGGTTCGTATGGTGAGTGTAGAGAACCGGAGACCCTTTTTACTGGAAAAGAGGCATTCCATCTTAGTCCTGACGGGTGACAACGCACCTGCATTTTGATTCTTTATTGAAGATAGATGTAGATGTCTATGGGTCACAGCAACCACTTACCATCAGGTGGACTGTGTGCTCGTTTGTCACCATATCCTATAAAAAAAAGCCAACGACATAATAGTATCAAAAGGTTTACTTAAAAAATATTCACGTAGGTACTACGGTCGGTACTACGGTAGCCTCTTGAAGGATCCCTTACTAGGTGCCTTTCTTATATAGGTAAGGAGTTTTTGAGTAGTTTAATCTGGATAGTGTAGAAGTTTAGTTTGTTAAATTAGAAATATTCCACCTACAGGTAACATAAGAACTTGTGCAATCTTTTTAACTTTACACAAAACTCAACCCTCCATGTTTCGCAATAAAGCTTTTATGCCCGAAACTATTAAGCCATCTGAAATGCGCACCGCCAGAAGATTAAACTATACCCATTACGTTGTAAAGAAAGGTCCTCATACGCGACGTACAGAATTCTAATGTGTTTGTTTTGTTCGTTATCGCGGCGGTAGATGATAATCGCTAGGAACGCGTGCGTTTTATGACTAAGTTTATAATAACCTAATAAATATAATATATACAGTTAACAGCAGTCTACGTAAATGCGGGATCACAAAAGACACTTCAGCTCACGAAACTTCGGCTATATATCACTCTATACTAGATATCTAAAATATATGAAATAAATATAGTCGTCATTAAATTTAATTCAATTTATTTCAAACGAGATATTTGCTTTTTACTAAGTGTTTACTAAACCAAGTTTATAATAGCAAGAATTAAAATTACAGCCTATACGTCCCATTGCTGTGCAACAGCCTCCTCTCATTTTTGGGTGAGTTTTTGGATCAATTCTTGTCCACCGGGCTCCTACGTGTTGCCGGACTTCACATGTTCCCGAAAATACTTTATTCCTTAAACATGCACCTTTCCTCGTTATGCTTTCCATCACCGCCAAGCACAACTATTTATAAATACATTTGTATTCCCCTTAAGTCAATACCACTCTAAAAAAATGATGAGACAATTTTTATAATCATAACTTAATAAAGTAAACTTTTATTTTTATTTTTAATTTATCTCGATTTTAAAATTATTTGCAACATTTTACGTGGTAGAGCCATTCTGCAGCTATATTAGTTTTTTACGTGGTGGAGCCATGCTGCAGCTATAGTAGTAGTATAGTTGTAGCACGAATGGGTCGGCTAGACCGGGGAAGGACCACGCTCACACAGAATACCAGCGTAAAATAGCAGTTTAACGCTGCTGTGTTTTGTATAGTGAGTGTAGAGAACCGGAGACCCTCCGAAAACGAGGCATTCCATCTTAGTCCTCACGGGTGACAACGCATCTGCATTTTGATTCGTAATCGAGGATAGATGTAGATGTTTATGGGCCACAGCAACCATTTACCATCAGGTGGACATTGTGCTCGTTTGTCACCCTTATCCTATAAAAAAAACATAACCCAATTACTTTTCTATATTTCACCCTTATGAAAATATCGATGTAGATGATTTTTGACAAACCTTTGTGGTGTACGGATGCTATTTTACTTGTAACCTTGTATTCAACTTTTAAATTTAAAAAATTATACAAGGAAGAATATTATCAGTGATAATGCAGCGGACACAATTTGATTAGTTTTCTATCAAATATATCATTAATCTTATAGCAGTACTCAACCATAGAATTCATATTAAGCTATCCATACCTGATACTCAGGACGACCGCAATATAGTAAGAGGCATATTATCTCCCATGAAACTAATGAACATCAAAGTCTATGAATAGATATCTCACAAGATCTGAACTAAGCCTCAGTACATGATTATAATGTAATCCTTAATAACGGGCATAAATAGCTTACGATAGCGAAGTACACGTCTATGGAAAGCTGGTGGTGAGCGTACGTCACGTACGTTATAACGTAGGAAACTATTTGGGAACACACGGCCTCCAACTTAATCAAGTGAGATTATGAACTAACTTAGATAAATATACTTAGGTGTGTTTCTATAATGATATTATACAATTAAGTAAAAAAATTGAAGTAGCAGCCTATATACTCTGCACAGTCCTGCCTTCATTACTTGTATCTTCTTATCAATCTTACCTGTACCAAAACCCTCTAGGGTTGCTATCCAATTATTAGATTAATGAGATAGAATAATTAGGGTACATGAATATCATCGCAACATAGACTACTTGTTTATGACAATACAATGTTTTCAAGCAAATATATAATTCCAAAATCAAATATACAAAAAACTAAATAAAGATATGAATATAATATTGTATCATCAAGAATACGTACTCGTAGTTAAAGATAGAGCCATTTGTTGGAATGAAAATTCTAGTATAATCAATTATTTTAATCATCATTTTTCACACTGCATCAACTGTTATTTCACTTAACGCTGTAACCGTATGTATTGGTAATAACTTGACTGCAGGACCCTGTAACTTCAGTTAAGGATACCGTATAAGTAGTTTCTAGCGGTAGATACAGATTTACTCAGTATACGTGGGATTAGTTACGACCCGTCCGCCCTGGCTTACTCCAGCGCGTGTTCCCAAATACCTTAATGGGTGGAAAATCGTTTTGATGATTTACGTAATGATATTTTATTAAAGTTTCCTCTAAAATATTGACATTAATGTAACTTTATGTAAGGATGACACAGGAGTACAGCTTACCTAATGGTAAGTGGATGCTGTAACTCATAGATACCTACATCTATCTCTAATATATTAGCCTATGAAATGAAATGACACTTATTTGCAGAAATATTGTAGGTAGAATTAAAATTGATATCATAATATATTTTGTTACATATAATATGTATTTATTTTAATTTCTTTTCTTTCCTTTTTTTTCTTTCAAATTCTCCATGGGTGGACTGGTAGAGAATGCCTTTAGGCATTAAGTCCACCCTTTGTATACTTTTTTTTATAAAGAAAATCTACATAATACAAAGGTGCTAGAAATCCGCCTGCCAAGGGCAAATTCTCTCTACTGAGGCCTATTCTCAGCTGTGATTTCAGAGTGATGAAGATAACGAAGCAATACCAGACGTCGTAAATAGTTGAGCATGCTCCTCGTTGCCGGTCTAGATCTTCTAGCATATTTTTACGAGATGGTTATTTCGCCACGCATCGGAAGCCGAATTCCGTCACTTAACGTATCCTTTGACGCTTTATAACACCATGGGTGAACGAAATGGAGTGATGGGTTTTCTTACGTCGATTTTCTATTTTAAAGTTAAATAAGTTTATCTCTAAATAATATCCGTTGAAGAATTTAAAAGGAATGTTTATTGAAATGGCTTTCTAGCTCTTGACCTACATTCGCCTTATCGAGATAAGAGGACGTTAAGTTCGTTGAATTGTTTATAAAACAAGTAATAATGTTAGCAGTAAGTGGCTTATTGAAAAGCTTATTTTATAGAATTAAAATGACAAAGGAACGATCCACCTAATGGTAATTGACTGATGCAGCTATGGACACGTGCAACCAACTTCAAACAAAGAAGGCTTGTTCTCTCTTGTCTCGAAGGCTCTCTATAACATACAGACCGGAAACTGCAATGCACTTACTGCTGCTTGACATCAGCATACAGAAGTAAATAAGAGGGATGATTCTATCCAGTCGGACTTCTAGACAGAAGACAAGTCTCATTACCTATTAATTAATAATAATATATTTTATTAATTTTATGCTTATGAGTACGTCTATAGAACAATGTTGAGACTTTCTAGCAAGTAAATAAGTACTTGCAGTAGGAGGTCTCGCTCTTTCTACTTATAACAATTTTTTTTTTGTAAATAAACATAAAAATTAGGCAAATAAAATAACAAATACTTCAGAAAAATAACTGAACCAATTAAATAAATAATCTAGTCAACGAATTTTTTCTGCCAATGACTTTGACTTTGAACTGTCAGGCGGCCCCACACTAGATGGAGTGACGACCTGGTAAAACATGCATTGAGTCGATGGAAGTAGGTGGATCAGAACCGTGCTTTGTGGCATTCCTTGGGGGAGGCCTATGTTCAGCAGTGAACTTGTGAAGGGCTGTAATGATTATGATGATGATGATGATGATGATGATGACTTTGAGTTGACTGATTTTGTAAATATTATAATGAATATAATATATTCATTATAATGAATATAATATATTCATTATATTCATATATAGCGTAAAATAGCATCTTAATGCTGTTGTGTTTCGTATGGTGAGTGCAGAGAACCGGAGACACTTTTTACTGAAAACGAGGCATTCCATCGTAGTCCTCAGGGGTGACAACGCATCTGCAATTTAATTCTTAATCGAAGATAAATGTAGATGTCTATGGGCCACAGCATCCACTTACAGTGGACTGTGTGCTCGTTTGTTATCCCCATATTATAAAAAAAAAGAATACTGTTAACCCGAAAACACCAATTCAGTTTTTCTATTATTTTGTTATTCTCTTATCAACCGGTTTAAGTTCACCAATTCACCCATATAAACCAAGCGGGCAGGTCAACTGAAGAGCACAAAGAAGACACCTTAGCTTAGTAACTTTAGTTCTGCAAAAAAGTAAACGAAATTCACTCTTATTGTAAACAGAGTTAGTTATTGATTCTTATCTATCTATATGTATGGTGTTTCCCGTGTGTGTTCCTATACCATTCATCCAATTACGATGAAACTTTGATGATGCGATGTCCTCGCGCCCACGAGTGTGGTATGGAATGGTATTTGGCCTATATTCACCAATTTGGTCGACAACAAGTACAAGAAAAATTTTATAAAAATAAAAGTATAAAGTATAAAATAAAGTATAAAGAACATATTTTTTATGAGAACATACAAGATAACACACAACATACCCTACATATTTTTTTTTATAGGATAGGGTGACAAACGAGCACACAGTCCACCTGATGGTAAGTGGTTGCTGTGGCCCATAGATATCTACATCTATCTTCAATAAAGAATCAAAATGCAGATGCGTTGTCACCCGTGAGGACTAAGATGGAATGCCTTTTTTCCAGTAAAAAGGGTCTCATACCCCACAACGGATACTGCATTGAGTGTGCAGATTAATTTAAGTTAGTTATAAGATTTTAAGTTAGTTATGAATGTAGGATTGTGAAATAGTATGGCCATACAGGCAGAAGTGAGGCGAGCGAGAAAAGATGCATGTGAAAGAGATAACGAATGGATGGGCAATATGGCGATAACCGTAAAACGAGAAGAAGGTGCTCTCTGTGTTTTAAGTGAAAATTAAAGACTTTTCTGGGAAACCTGCATTTTCTCATCGCCCCAACACTACAATTTTGGGGGCTCGTCCGGGATTCAAAAGGAAATTCATCAAATTGCAACGGGCGGTGAGAAAACGACGTGTGCAAGATTGTCGAACACGTGCACGGGAGGACGCGTACGACGACGGTTACAAGACGAAACGACGAAATGCCTAAAGACACTAAAAATCGAAGGAAAAGTCGGCAAGACGACTACTTTGAGGAATGGGAGGCGAAAAAACGCGGCGGAAACTTGCTTCAGATGACGGCGGAGCCCACTCACTTTCAGCGGGCGCGACAATACCTATTCAGCAACGAGGTGGATTGAGGACGTGGAAAGCAATGCCGAAATATTTGAGTGGACCCCGCTGCAGCAGCTTCTTATCGCGAGAAGATCGCTCACCGGCACGGCACAGTTATGGCTACGGGCGGAGCGACCACATAAGAGCTGGGAGGAGCTAAAGACGGCACTGCTTAAAGAATTCCCCGATCATGTTGATATTAAAGCCATACACGAGCTTATGAGCAGCAGAAAGAACGGCCAAACGAGACCTGCCAAGATTACATGCTCGTTATGAAAGAACTCGGAAAACGCGGCAAGATGCCCGACTACGTCGCGATTAAATACATCGTAGACGGAATAGTGGACGTGGAAACAAATAAAATCATGCTATATGGTGTTACGTCCTATAGTCATCTGAAAGAAAAGCTGAAGATTTACGAAACCATATCGAACGCGCGACAGACGCGTTCAGTGAGTACTAGCAAGCATCACACAAGTGGCAAACCATGGATTCGGATTAACATATTCACAAACAAAAATTCCTAAATAAAAAAGGAAAAAAATAATATATGTCATAATTTTAATTTTATATAATCTTTTTCTAAAAATCGTTTTAATTGAAATTGGTTTGGGAGTAAAAAAAATAGGGTCATTTTTTTCCACAGCTTTGTATGCACATAATTTATATCAACCTATTTCTGAGAAATTTCATTTAGGTTCATTGCACGGACTTGAGAGGCTCTTTTAAATTTTACGATGTTGAAATAAGAAGTTTTTTTATAGCATCGAGCTAGTAAATAGATAAACGCTGTTTCCAATAGAGCGTTGTTTACTCGCTTGTATTGGTTGTCTGCGCTAGAATTTCGTAATATGTTTGTGAAAATACTTCGTTTTTATCGCCTTACGCGATTAATGAAATGAGATTCTACAATTGCATTAAATGAAACTTATTTTACGGATTTTATCGCTTTTAATTTTAACTTTTTAAATTCCCAACGTTTCGGGTGCTTTACAGCACCTATGGTCACGCGGGGAGACTAAGAAGTTTGACATCCTGAAGTCATAGTCAACGAGGGCTATCTTTAACTATTTAATATCAATCATTGGTCCAATCTACGCATAACGATTTAGTTTTATTAATTATGGGATCCCAAGCAGATGGTAGCACCCAGCCATCTCCTGTATTTAAATTAGGATGTTTTTAATTTTAATAGCCTCGCAAATCATCCTTGGTAGGAAATCATCATGGTTCCTTTGCGAAGATTTGCGGTCTATCAAATCTGATGTAATGGTTGAGATGATCCTGTACATGTTGACATACTGAAGACTTCCTGAAGCGTCGGTGATCCACATCAGCTATATTTACTATGTTGTAATTATACAATTGTATTATTTGAAAATTTACAACTTGTGCATTATAATTCCGTAACACACACGTTTGCCGTTTGGTGGCGGCTTAAAAGAATCCATTCGCCATCTTCAGCTACATCACCACATTATCAGGTGGGATAGTAGTCGAGCACTAACTAAGAATAGTTAAAAAAAGACTGGCATTATGTGATTTCCGTGGCACCGGATGAAACAACCCAAACTTCCTGACACCGGCCTGCTATAGATAATTTTTGGGAGAAAAACCCAATAACAAATTTTTGCCAGACGCGGCGACAACGAGTAGACCAACGAAGCAGTCATCGAGCACGGTAGGGTTAGCACGAGTGGGCGCCTGTCCGATAACGAGTACTCCCAACACTAAAATATCGCCTGTATAGAAAATAGTTCCTATTAGTATTCGAATATCTTCGCTGTGTACAATATATTAGTGATGATCAAGCAAAAATCGAGTTTTAATCTCTGATATGAGATAAACGAAATAAGAGGGCAAACACTACCAACTATAGATCATAAATAATAGCTGCAAAAATGTGGACATGTCTCAAATTAATATTTAACCGACTTCAAAAAAATAAGGAGGTACTCTATTCGACTGTATTTTTTATCTGTGTTAGGTACCTCAGAACTTTTTTCTAGGTGAACCGATTTTGATGATTCTTTTTTTTTATTTAAAAGTTGGTGCTTCTTATGTGGTCTCATATTATTTTGATCAAGAACTGACCAGTAGTTTTGACTTATCCTTAATAATGCGTATTTAATTGACTTCGACTACATTGACGATGTTCTCATTTTATTTATATTGAAGTACAATTTGTACTTCAATATAAATAAAATGTCGGTTGTACAATTTTTTTTTAATTTTCCATATATCTGTACGCTTTAAAAACATTACGATTAAGAAATAATTTTTGTTCGCAATTAAATTTTTACCGTCTACATTTTGTGTGTACTCCAATCGCCTTTATAAAAAGTTCCCGCAGCGTAAACCGATGATTTCAATCTTGTGAACTGAAATACATTTTCGTTTCATTCAAATAAGCCTTTTCAAACTCGACCACTCGTAAAAAATTCAATCTACGGATAAACACTTCACCGATAAAGAGATTCAAACGGACTCCAACATCCAATTTGTGATACAGGTTTCTATTTTACAAATATACAAACAGCGGTGAAATATTTTTAGATAGCTTTATTTAACACCCGTACCGACATGATACCCAGCGGCCTGACATATATGACATTGCTCTACTTCCACACTTTGTTTGCCTAAGAACCAATAGTTCCAAAAGGACTTGTTGTATTCTAAACGATGACTACCTTAAGTATAGACAACGCCAATACTTACTAGTCAATCACAAATACAGACCGTATGAAAACAACTAATAGCAATAACGGTATACTTAATTATTAAACCATTATTACTATAAGTTTAAAAGATGACCATAGATAGTAATACGTAAAAATATTTAATAATGATTGACATTGTTATCCAAACCGTCTTTAAATAAAACAAATTGTAACCCTCGTTTACAGTCAAATTAGACTGTATGTAAGATGGCGTCTTACCTTTTCTGTAGGTGGTAATTATTGATATTTAGACCATAAAAACATCAATATTTATCATATAGGTTTCATTCGTGTTGATCCATAGCCTGTTTTGGGCAATGTTCTTTGTAGTCCGAGTTCAAACTTTGCCGTTGCCAATGAAATTAGTAATATAACAAAGGTGAACTTATTATTTTACGAATAATATTAAATTACAAGATAAATGCAAACTCACCAAATAAATACAATACAAGAGAAAGACGTTCATCATCTTTTACCATTTAAATATTTTCACATTCATATTCATAACATAAAACATAACATAAACTCACGCCTGTCACCCAGAGGGGTAGGCAGAGACTACGGACTTCCATTTGGCATTTCATCATATTTTAAAACAAAAAAGAAAAAATATATATGCATAAAACTTAAATAAATAATCATATAATATTAAGACACTAATAGTTCAACTAAAACTATACAGATAAAAATGGTTAGGAGAAAATCAAAAAGCAATATATGACATACCAAATAATAAAACCCTAAAATCTAGCAGTTCAAAATACAATGTTCTAAAAATCAATGTTACACAGGATATGTAGCGTGTACATTTTTTTTTGCCATTAATCGCGATTTAATTGCTGACTAACCAAATGCAAAAGCGCTAACCATCTGAGCCGTGGTAGCTCAGATGGTTAGCGCTCGCTGTAAATTTCACAGTACGCGAGCAAACCGGGTTCGATCCCCGCCGGCACCAATGAAATTGTTAATTGCAATTTTAAGTGCTGATTTACCTCGTGCTTGGCGGTGAAGGAAAACATCGTGAGGAAACCTGCATGTCTGAGAAATAAGAAAAAGAAATATTTCGAAGACATGTGAAGTTCGCCAACACGCATTGGGGCAGCGCGGCGGACAGTTCCTTGCCCAAAACCTTCTCAGAAATGAGGGGAGGCCTGTGCACAGCAGTGGGATGTATGTGCTGTAACTTTAACCAAATGCTCAAAAAGTATATAATATAGCTAGTGAAAAAAAAAAAACAATCACGTATTTCTAAGAGCAAAAAATATTTTGACAACATGTTCTGTTCACCAAACCATATTCAAGAAAATATTTCCTGTTATCATAACCCGCACAGAATTGAGGACAAACCTGTGCCTACACGACAATGTGAGACGCCTTACAGACTGTTGACTTTAATTTTAGCAATTCAATACGGTACATGGTCTAAAAAAACACATTATACAGACGACTTGGCCATTTACAAAAACCATTTGAAATATCATGTTAATAAATTATTTTTATTCAGTGTTTTCCGAACAAAATCAACAGCGTTCCTTGGTAGGTTGGCGGGCAGCCAAACAGTGAAAGTTAGCAAGTTGGCCTACCGATTTGTTTATACACCAACGTCCTGGCAAACGTCTGAGCCGAAAACATGAGGGAAACGCGGTCGAAATGGAAAGTGAAGGCGGATTTGTGAATAAACAAACAAACATTTTAGCCTCGCGATGAAAATTCTTCGTGGCTCCGGGAGAACTTCTAATTCAAATATCTCGACAAATAATCTGCCTTTGACGTCACCAGTGTAGCTTTTGAGAGATTTTATTGCTTTTTACTGACAAGTTTGATTCAACCTATGATATGTATATTTCAATTCATAAATAACAAAAAAGTAAAAATATTTTCCTAAACAAACACAGATGATAAACAAGCACTTAACCCACATGATTGGTGGGTTGCTGTGATTCTCGATCAAGAAACAAAGTACAGGTGCGTTGTTTTTTAACTTCAACTAAATTGGAATGCCTCGCTATCAATAAAAAGTGCCTTCGGGGTCTCGTCAATGACCCTTACAGGAGTGTGCTACATTATGCTGCTATGTAACGCTGGTATTATGTTCAAGGATAATCCTTGTCCGGTCCAGACAACTTTAATAGTGAAATATAGATAAAAATCAAATTTAGAAAAATAAATTCCATAAGCCTATAAAAAAAACTAAATTATATAATGTTATACTTACGATTGCTGTTACTTGATAAAACACCATCTTCATTAATTTATAAGAGGATTAACATAAATGACCGTGTTGTGGTGAAGTGAGAATATTCACTACCCCATATCGTCCCGTGGGTGTCGTAAGAGGTGACAGAGAAAACAAGCCAGGAGATGGGCAGCAGCGTCTTCTTAATAAAACTAAAAATAAAAAACAACGTGGCAACCCGCTTGCCAAGTGCCACACTTGAGGCAATATTCAGCAGTGGTCTTTTGATAGGCTGCAACGGTACGGTAACACACGTATTTCATCATCATCATCATTACAGCCCTTCACAAGTCCACTGCTGAACATAGGCCTCCCCCAAGGAGTGCCACAAAGCACGGTGCTGAGCCACCTGCATCCATCGACTTCCTGCACGTCTTACCAGGTCGTCACTCCATCTATTGGGGGTCGCCCTACACTTCGCCTACCGGTACGAGGCTGCCACTCGAAAACCATTTTTCCCCATCGGTTGTCGGTTCTTCGAGCTATATGGCCGGCCCATTGCCACTTCAGCTTAATAATCCGTTGAGCTATGTCGGTCACTCTGGTTCTATTTGTATTTGCTTTACTGTAATTCTTTATTCATTTAATATTTAAAACGACCGGTTTCACCTTTGACATCATCAACGTATACCAGTTGCAGAAATTTTCCTGGAGTAGTAATAAAATAAATCGTGTATCAAACTAAAATTATTGTATAACCGAAATTTATGCGGCTTTTAAATGTACGCAAGTTTTTAACTACTACCATTTTATGTTATGGCCCTTAATTCTAGAATTACATAAATTCAAAACTTATCCTGTGTTATTTGCATAATATTTTGTAAAATGACTTTATAACATAAGAGCAGCGGTATAAATTAAAAATAAATAATCCTGTAAGGCACAATTGGTTTGCATTCTGTATATATTGTGACTATATATACGTGGTAGAGCCATGCTGCAGCTATATTAGTAGTATAGTTGTAGTACGGATGAGTCGGCTCGACCGGGGAAGGACCACGCTCTCACAGAATACCAGCGTAAAATAGCAGCTTAATACTGCTGTGTTTCGTATGGTGAGTGTAGAGAACCGGAGACCCTTTTTACTGGAAAAGAGGCATTCCATCTTAGTCCTCACGGGTGACAACGCATCTGCATTTTGATTCTTTATTGAAGATAGATGTAGATGTCTGTGGGTCACAGCAACCACTTACCATCAGGTGGACTGTGTGCTCGTTTGTCACCCTATCCTATAAAAAAAAATAAAAAAAAATTACTATGTATATATTTTTACTACCCCGTTGGTCTAGTGGTCATAAGCGCGACTGGTAATCACGTGGTCCTGGGTTTGAATCCTGGATCGGGCCAAAATCAGTTATTTCCTTTTTCTGTTAAGGAATTCTCAATAACAATCCGAAATCAAGAGTTTCGCAGTTTATTATCTCCGAACCTTAGAACGCACGTACAGACGTTGGTCCTGCGCCAGATCTCTCCGGTCATGTGGGATTACCGTACCATCTTACTATGAGGGAACAGAATGTGCATCTGTGCTTGTACATACACTTGGGCACTATAGTCCAATCCTGCACAGGTGGCTAGTCTCCGTTGAGCTGGCCGCTGACCAAAATTAATTTTGTAGGGCATTATTATAATGTTGTGATTTTCAAAATTGTCTCTACTCATTAAATACTTAAAATATACAGTCTAACTCCTCTTCAAAAGCATTTCAATATAGAACATACTATTCATACACGAACGGAAATGTCCATAACGCAGAACTATAGAATTTCCCACATTGTGGAACAAAATGAGACATTGAAGGCACTAAAGTGACAAGCAATAATTTAGCCGACAATGTAGGCAGAGGTGCGCTCGACGCGTCCCGGTTCCTCTAAACAGAAGTTATGGTGTTAAGTAATGGCTTGCCTTATATATGCTTTAGGGCGCGCACGCCTTTGTGCGACGCTTTATACGGTCGTAAAGTCGACTGTCTGCCGTCACAAACCGTGCCCACCTTAGTAAATGAGAAACAGAATCGTAAATATATTTTTATGTGCAAGGACAGTGCATCAACGCGTTGATATTGAGTTATGAATTAGCTGAAACAACTCGGGAGTGTTGTGGGAGAGCTTCTTATTACAACCCTTACTAACATAATAAACGCGAAAGTGTGTCTGTTGTTCCTTTTGTTCCTTTTACCAATCTAAACCGCTGAACCAAGTTCTCTCGTATCTTTGACAGAAACAAGTGAAATTTTTAAAGTTATGTATTTTTTTTTAATTAAAAAAAATCTAAAAAAAAATATTTTTATATACCACGTTTATTTCATATTCTTACATTGTCAACAGATTCAGAGCTGCGTTCAAAATTTCAAGTCTCTATCTCATCGGGAAATTAAGTTAAAATCAATTACCAAATTCCACCCGCATTTCCGAACAGAAATACACGAAAGCAAGCTAATAAAAACGTGGTAAAAAAGGGGCAAAATTTAAAAAATTTTTTTAACACATGCGGACGAATTTGCAGGACGTTAACACATACGTTTTGGGAAAAACATTTATATAGAGATACATTTTATTTTTATTTTAATACATTTTGAAAAATTTTGACGTGGTAGATCCACACTACAGCTATATTATGGTTGCAGCACGAATGGGTCAGCTCGACCGGGGAAAAACCACGCTCGCACAGAACACCAATGTAAAACAGCAACATAATACTGCTGTGTTTTGTACGGTAAGTGTAGTAGTGAACCGTAGACCATTTTTACTGGTATCGAGGTGCTCTATCTTATTTCCCCGGGTGACAACGCATCTACATTTTGATTCTTAATCGAAGTTAGTTGAATTGTCTATGGGCCACAGCATCCATTTACCATTAGGTGGACTGTTTGCCCATTTGTAACCTTTAAAAATAATGTATTATCTCTTAACAAGTAAGGGCTAGTCACAATTACCACGCTAGGCAGTCGGATTGGGGAACAGTATCAAACGTGTTACAATTTCGGCTCTGCTTTCTGTGACCGATATAAATGTTTTACATCTGTCATCGATACTTGGGTGAATCATCTACACGTTTGCTTAATGCTATTCTATTTTTGCTTGAGGCTATGTTTTGACAGTGTTCGCGACGAACTTGATCAAGCAGAGTGGAGTAATCTCCAGTCGTGCATCCAAAAAAATACATTGTGCTTGCTCAAGCGGCTGGACGTGTGCATCGAGTGATTTTCTGCCACCGACTTTTGCGATAGCCCAAGACAAAAACTAGGACAGAAATGATCAGGAGCATCTTCTGATAGAAAATAAATAATAAATAAAAAACTGCAGTTGCCAACCCGCCTGCCAAGCCTGGCAACTATGGCATATCCCCCCTCCCTCTACCCCTAATTAAAATTTGTGGGGAATCTATGTTTAGCCGTGGATTTTTGATCAGCTGTAATGAATTGATATTAGCGTTTTATTAACTAAAAAGATTGATACCTTTTTAATTAAGCAAATATGATCTTAAATTGGCGTATAAGGTAGATTAATCCCTAAATGTGATACATGTACATTTTCATATTGAAATGCTTTATGCATAAAATAAAAATATAATATTTATAAAAATCTCAAGGACCTTAAACCAAAAACATACTCCGTAAAAAGCTGTATAATTGCGGAAAATGTAGATATGACTCTCCACAGTTCTCAACTTCATCAACGCATAAAAGATGAGCATTTTTGAGGTTTCCTACAAATAGAGAAAGTTTTTTTTAACGAAGTCGACAGAACGAGATAATTTGAAACTTCGGTAAAAGTTCCGCTAGCATAAAAACTGACTGCAAGTGCCGTCTCTTTCTAGAGTTTGTTTTGCAGCAAAAAATATCAAATGACTCAACCATATTTTAAATTCTGGTGTTTTAATAAACATCAGATATTATGTAGAATTACTTTATATCCTTTTTATTATTTTGTATACTCATTTCGTTTCACCATGAATGCTCAGGGGTTTATGGGCATCAACGGCTTTAATTTCATAGGATTCGAGTTCAACCCCTCCTGGCACAATTAAAATTTATTAATCGCTATTTTTACTGCTCATTTACCACGTGCTTGATAACGATAACATCGTGAGAAAACCGGCATGCCTCAGACAGAAAAATGTTCTCCACGGAACAAGTGTAGTGTTTTTAAGCCTATTGTTCGTAGGGCTCCAGGTCTGGTATCGTTTGTGCGTGTGCAATTTATGCATATAAATCGGCTCCATAACATAGGAGAAAATTTTACTGTTACATAAATTCTTATAAAAAATTCTTATAAAATATATTCTTTAAAAATAAGAAAACAAAGGACAAAAAAGAAAAAACAGGAGAAGGCCTGTACCCAGCAACAAAACATAAATTTCGTTCGTTACTTTTCACAAATTCAGTTCGATGTTAAGCTTTCAATAATCTTTAGATATTTGAACTTACCTTTGAAGTTGCTTAATTACTTATCATCATCAATACCAATATTCACAAGTCCTCTGCTGAACATAGATCTCTCCCAAGTAATGCCACAATACACAGTCCTGAGCCACCTGCATTCATCGACATCCTGCATGTCTTACCAGGTCGTCACTCCATCTAGTGAGGGGTCACCCTACACTTCGCTGTTTATACTCGTTTACAGACAATTCTTGGAAGTACAAAGTTCAGAAGCACAAAGATAAACTTATTACTCGCACCAAGTATACTCAACTTGTAGTGTAAAATTAATTATATAGGTATGTCCATCTCAAATACGCTCCCTGAATTTAGTGACAGGCAAAATAAACAAACGGCTGTGACTCGGCTCCTATGTAAATGGTGCGGCCTTGGCCACAACACAATTAAGTCTCACGCGGAAAGCGTTACGAGCTGTGACATTTTTATATAATAAATATATGGCCAATTTTACAAATATTTAAGTGAATTTTTAACTTTCAGTGTCTGACAGAGTGCCGTGTAGCGGCGGTGTAAGAATATCCACTACTCCATATCGTCACGTGTGTGTCGTAAGAGGTGACAGAGGGATATTGAAACAGGTGATGGGCAGCAGCATCTTCCTAATAACAACTTAAAATAATAAAAACTGCGGTTGATAACCCGCCCGCCAAACGTATCAACTATAGCAGAATCTGTATATGAGGCGGTCTATGGCTCCTCCTATGTTAAGCAGTGGAATTTTATAGGCAGTACAAGACGCGGCACGTAAGTCTAGTGCTGAACGAAACGTGGAGGGGACGCAAACGAATTGAATTGCACGAATGCGACTAGAGAGCCAATCAGCGCGTGCGAACGATACGCACGAGCCAATCAGCGCGACTTATGCGCAGTAACGGTCACCGCTAGACTTTCGTGCCGCTACTTATAATGGATCGATGGAACGCGTATCTGCATCTGATATCTGCAGTCTAACGAGAGAACAGACAACAATGAGGAAGAAAGGTTCTGGTAAGCGCAGCGTTAGGTAGCCACCCACTAGATGAGTGACAACCTGATGAAAGATGCAGGGAGTTGATGGATGCAGGCAGCTCAGGACTGTGCTGTGAGGCATTCTATGGGTAAAGTCTTTGGTCAGTAGTGGACTCGTGATGAGCTGTAATGATGATGATGGCATTTTTTTTAATTGGTCAATAATCTGTTATACAATACGTATACTATATTTAACATATTTTAAGCCAGAAAGTTTTTTAGTCAATGATTTTTTATGCAATACCAATACTAAATTTAACTTATTTTAAAACAGAACATTGATATTATAGTCTTCTTTGTTTATATGATTACGGTTTAATTTCGCTTTGCCCCCGTTTTAAAAAAATAACTAACTTGCAATGAAGAAACTCACTGGTTGTGTAAAGTGTACTAAAATTAATTAATAGTTCAGTACGTTACTTGAGAATGGTTTGTTTCATGCACCCCTATAGCGAGCAATGAAGTGGCTGACGAGAAGTATCTTTTTTTTTCTTTTTTATAGAATAAGGGTGGCGAAAGAGCACACAGTCCACTTATTACTCATTTGTTTGAATTATATACATTGCAAATACAACAACTTCTACTCCAAATGCCAACGTCATCTATACGTGGTGCACTCATTTATTATCGAAGTCCTAGCGACCGATAAACGACTTTATGGTCGAAAATGCCAAATCCAACAGTTCGCATCCAAAGCGAAAGCGAAAGCACGCTCTTCACTAGGTGACACCTCGTGCTGTACAGGTTAACATCACACATGGGACACTAACAAAAGACTTAAGATAATATGATGAAGGTTCAAATATAGCGCAGATAGAAAATATTACATCTCGTAATGAACAGGAAAATATAAACCCGACACTACCAAATTTCTCGCAATAAAATATTTCCCCTAATATAACCCAGGATCGTAAAAATATCAAAATATAGAACTCGTACACACCTGCACACTCATAATTCACGCACCATAATAATTTCAGCCCCTCGTCCCACTGTCACTTAGACCGTCCTTTCATATATTTTAAACATCGGCCTGTACACGACACACGTCCGTCACAAGGAATAAAACTTGTGCGCCACCGCAAACACATTACATCGTCGGAATGTGTATTTGTTTGGTGGAGATTGTGTACCTATTTATTTTTCTCACCCCTTCCGCCTCTCGTCCCTATCCCTCGTCGCCCTATCGTGACACTCACATTATTTGCCCACCCCGGGGCGCTTGCCCACGTGAGCCTGTGCGGATGCCAAAACGTATTACTTTATTTATGCGTTCGGCGACCACAATCAAAATTATTTATGCCTTACAAAACTCCAGCTTTGTCCCAAACGCTAGAGCTTGTGTGTTTCGTCCTAAATAATTGCTTTATTCGACGACTGCCTTAATAATATTTCTGTAATTAAAAATTCGCCCGAATATTTTCATCGCGGAAGGGTGTTTTGGGACAATTTATGCATATTTTTTTAGTAAAAATTTTCCGGGGAACGTTTTATAATTATATAGTTTTTGCAACTTCTAAAAATAACGCGTCATAATAACTTTCCGTTTTACATGTATAGCAATACACTAATAATAGTAACTAAAACTTTCTAATTTAATTAAACGTAGTATCAAGGCACTTATCATTATATTTTTATTTTACTTTTATAGGATAAGGGTGACAAGCGAGCACACAGTCCACCTGTGTGCTCGCTAAGTGGTTGCTGTGGCCCATAGCCATCTACATCTATCCTCGTTTGCGAATCAAAATGCAGATGCGTTATCAGCCGTGAGCACTAAGATGGAATGCCTCATTTCCAGTTTGTCGATGCACTTTTAAAATTTTAATGGAAGTTCATTGATGCTACTGCTAACGAAATACTGAGAACGAAAATTGATGAACTTTTTAATAAAGGCCTTATTTGCAGCCCTATTGCAGTAAGGTCAGAATTTGTGTGTAAAAATGTATCTAAATTATGAAAGAGGGGAACCAAGTAATCAATACCTAATGAAATCTATGGATGACGGAATATAGTCCAAACTCTTATAATTTTCATATAGTCCCTTATAAAGAGTGTTGAGAGGAGTTATAATGGAGAAGTAATGGACTAGAAAAATTGACAAGTCTATAAATATTGTCCTGTTCCATACATATTTAGATAATATATTATTATGACAAATTTTTACCATAGCCTCAGATACAGCTATATAAAAGAAAAAATTACAACTCGTTAATATCACATAATTTAGATATGGAATTTGTAAAATAAATTAAATGCATGACATTGACTTTCTAACCAGCCAATAATTTTTTTCGTTTTAAAAAAGTTGGATTTGAATTTTTGCAACAGAATATCACCATCTGATTGAGGTTATATGTCTGGAATATACATCTTTTCCGATACCCATTGAACGAGTTGGACAATTGATTCTCTTAAGCCTCTCTCACACAATGGTTGTGTAATATTGTGTACACAGTTTTGTGTTTTTGATTAAATAGTAAACAAAACAAACAACATTTCTGTTATATATGCAATAGGAAGCAATCGATCAACACCGATATAGCCCGAGGAGAACAAACATACCTCACTCGGTCGAGGCCCGCTCGTCTCATTGATTCGGGATTATCCGCCAAGATTAGACCCCCGCTCACGAACACTAACTATTCCCTGTGAAGCCTCTTTTATTATACCTACACATCTACTCATATAGACGTAGTCTGATTGTTTTTTCCTAAAAGAAACTATTCAGCACAGAAAATAATGCTAGCCGTAACATACACGAAAGATATTAAAAGAATATCGCTCAATGCTTATTAAAATAGTTCAAAACTGAAACATGCAGCTTAGCTTTTGCCTTAAATACACGCAAACAACCTAGTTCGACCCCCGCTGACTATGAAGACCAGTACGTTACGAAGTTCATAAATTCACCATGGAGCAGTATGCCAGACTCTTCTCTGCTCCACAATCCTCAAAAAAGTGAAGGAAGACCTGAATCAAGCAGTTTTATTATCGTTCTAACTCATAAGGGACTTCTTCTTGACATTTTTGCCAACCTTAAAAAAAAGGAGGTGGTTTACAATTCGACTGTAAGTTTTTTGTATGTATGTTACGCGATATCTTCGTCAATTGTGAACCAATTTTAATGATTTTTACTTCATTTAATAAGTTATATTTCAAGGGTGGTTTTACATAAATTTGAGGAAAAATCAACACCCCTAAGGGTGGCTAAATAAGAGATGAAAATTTTAATATAACTATTTAGACGACATTGAGATTGTGTTATTTCTTAAAATAATATTTAATAAAAAATATAAGCCGACTTCAAATAACTAATAAGAATATAATTTTTTTAACGTCTGAAGTCACAGCTTTAATTCTTCTATACAGTACATATCTATTTATATAGTATATATATATATATATATATTTTGAATTACCTGAATCTCAAACTTCATTTAATCCGAACATCTCTGTCAATAATCCTAATCAATCTAATAACTACACATTTTAATATATAATATTTGAAGTAAATAATCAAACGTAGTAATTTTTATGTTTATCCGGTGGCTTAGGACCATGACATGTGGCATTCCTTGGTTCACCAGTGGACTATTTAAGGGATGTAATGATGATGATGATGATGTGGTTCGATGACCTTATTTTTCTTTTTATATAAATCCTTATTTTAATTATTTATTCCTTCTGCGTACATTATTCAAAGCTTCATAAAAACAACAACGGGAGAATATAAGTGTCGGTATCTAAGGTTTGAGTCTTGTCAAACTTTGTTAATTTTTTTAAATTCATGAATGTGTCAAAGAGTACACAGTCCACCCAATTGTGAGTGAATGCTGTGGCCCATAGGTAACTCTGTTTATTCCCAATGAAGATAACGTTATCAAATCTGTGGACTAAGAAGTCTGTGGAAGAGCCATGCTGTAGCTAATTATGGTTGTAGCACTAATGGGTCGGAACGACCGGGGAAAGGACCGCGCTCTCTGAGAATACTAGCTTGAAATAGTAGTTTATTAAGTAGAATATTAAGAACTGAAGAGATTTTTACTGGAAACGAGGCATTCCATCTTAGTCCTTAGGGGTGATAGCGCATCTGCGTTTCGATTTTAAATCGAGGATAGATGTAGGCTCCACTTCCCATCAGCTGGCAAATAGGCCACCTGATGGTCCTCCTTTGTCTCCATTATTCTATAAAAAAGATTTCCAAATTATTACGTGAAATCAATTAAAAACTCCATCCGCGGCTGGTCATTGCTGCTGGTGATAAGAGGGCTGGCTCTTTTCTCGCTCAAAGACTAAGTATAGCCATTCAGCGGGGAAACGCAGCCAGCGTTCTGGGCACGATACCGCGTGGAGTAGGACTGTTTGATAATTAAATTACTAGTTTTAGTTTTATTTTTTTTATTTTAGTTTTTATTACAAATCACATTTTGGGAAAGGTCATCATTGACGACATGCTACAGATCATTTGTTCTGTAGGTTGTTTATTGATTAATTGTTGTAGTCCAATACTTAGAATTAAAGTGAACTATTATATTTATGTACTTATAAGTATTCAACAAATTAAAGATAATTACAGCATCAATTATGATTTTAAATATTAAATGACGTCTTTACACTTTTTCAATCAATCAATATATTATTTATTGTACACCAATACACATTAGAACGAGATAAAATGAAATAAATATATAGAAATTACAATATGCGGTCTTATTGCTCTGGAAGCGATTTCTTCCAGACAACCCTTATTTAGCAAAGAACTGTTGTTTACAGCGCATTGCAAATAGGGAAGATGTACATAAATTTGACAATTAAGTTAAAAAAATATATATACGGATAGGATTAAGGATGCACTTTTTCTTCTTCTTCTTTTAAATTATGGTTTTTCTTAATAACATTCTGCCAGTTTCAAGTCAGTCATGTCTTTACTCTGTCGTGGCTGCCGGAAAGAGAGTACAAGAGCGTAGCAATATTGTCAACATCATTTCGTTATATTTTGCATTCAGAAACACCACACCATTTTTTATCGAAAAGGTAAACCAACTTCTTCAGACTGCTAACTGTCATAATCTATACAAATAAATAAAATTGAAGTGTCTGTTTGTAGTGTCAAAACAACAGCTTTTTACTTAATGCATATGAAAGTATATACGGTACTTATAACAAAAACACAATTTTTAAAATTTTTGTCTGTCTGTTTGTTCCGGCTAATCTTCAAAATGGCTGGACCGATTTTTGATTTTGAAGGAGTAACTTAGGCTACTTTAATTTTAGAAAAAGAATTAGGGTTCCGCAAAAAAATTAAAACCTTTAATTACATACGCGGGCGAAGTCGCGGGGAACAATTAGTACCAAATAAAACTACCAAATAAAACTTAAATTATAGTCAATTACTATGATTATAGTCTTAAGGTTAAATAAGCACGAGTGTTAATTTTCTTAATTATATTCCCTTAACCTTAAGATTAAATTTTTCGCATTAAAGTGCCGATAAAAATTGGGAACGACGATATTTTCAAACCTAATTATACGTCAACGTCAATTAATTATCAATTTTTGGCCAAGTTGATAATTAACTTTTCAAGCTACGTAATCATAACTTAAAATATTCAGATCTTAACGAAGATGGTTAGATCGTAAAGCGTAGTGAAATTACAAAACCAATAAACGTGATGGAAAGTCACAAAATTAAATCTATTTCATTTTAATTTCACACCATTGAGTTTAAATATTCATTTGACCATTAAAAGGATCCATTAAGCTAAATCGTGAGCTCCGTATAACTCTCGACGGTGGAATTAAAAATTGTCAGACTCCAAGCGCTAATAACGGGTAAGCGTTGAACCAGACCACAGCGTATGAAAAACAGCATTGTTATAAAATTAAACGATAACGATTGCAGATAAATTATGCGAAAATATAAGAAAAAATAAAGAATATTGTTGCTTTTGAAAGCTACATGAATAAAAGCAGAAATCTTTGACAGACATAATATTATTTTTTAAATATAGAAAAAGAAACTTTTATTTATATAACACTAGCTGATATCCGCCCGCTTTGCTGGGTGCACGATAATATTTTATTGCGGAATTTAGATGTAAAATATCAAGATTTTTTTTTGATGGGACTATCGTAAAATCCGTTATTAATGAGCTAAATTTCAAGTCAATTCAATCAAAAGGGTGTATAGCTTTAGATATCTCGTGATGAGTCAGTCAGTCAGTGGTATTTCGCTTATTATATATATATTAAAATATGAAATATCATAATAAAAAAACTAAAACCAAAAATTTTAATTATAATATAGTCCTACTCCCCGCTGTATAGTGCCAAGAACGCTGGCCCTTTTCCTTGCTGAAAGGCTATACTTAGCCTTTGAGCGAGAAAAGCACCAATGATAGTCTCTACAGCAAATACATAATATTTAAATTTCGCATATTACGATAGAAAATGTTATAAAATTTTGAATTAATTTTCTATCGATTTTCCATTATTGTATAGTTAATAAATGAATTACAATTATGTAAGGTAATGATTGAATTAAATATTAACAACATCCAATTTCGTAGACATTCAATGACATTTTATAACTTTTTTAAATACATTTTATTTATTATATTTGATACTTGCACATCGACTTAAACGGTAGGGTATGGTAGACATAACTTTAATTATGTAAAACCATTGTTTAACACATATTCTAAGCAAATTTGAATTTCGCCTTTGAATTTGAAATTAAAATTGTAAAGAATAAAACTAACAATACACAATACTTTTGAGAATATAACATTCGTAGTATGAGTTGTAGTATGACGCAACAAAAGGGTCTACGCTCCGCATAAGCTGTGGTTACCCGCAACACTGATTTTCAGCGAAACCCACTTAGATCCCACGCAGATAGCGCATTTATAGTTAAAGAGATCTACCCAATATATAAAATTTGCCGATTATTTTTGAAGATTTAGTACGCGTACTAGCGTGGTTTCAAATGACATAGCGATTAAATTACAGATAATAAAATAAGTAAGCGAGATAAGTCTGAAATAAAGTCTTATTATATACTAGCCGATATCCGCGACTTCGTCCGCGTTGCTTACACACCTCACTGAACACGTAGTGCTTATAAAAATCGTTGTTTCTTAAAACTTTAATAACTTTATGTCAAATGAAGATATCGCAATATTTTTTTTTAGATAGATGCCAAGTGTCTAGGAAATAAAACTTAGTAAACCTAATTGAAATCTATCCAGTAGTTTTCCGTGATGCACGCACAACTGCAAACCTCTATCATTTTATTTATACATATAGATTAGATTATACCATAGACTTAGAATATACTGTATATTCTAAGTCTATGGATTATACTATATCAATAATTATGACATATAAGAATAAACCTGGCAACTTATAACGCACGCACTCTGAGGACTGACGAGAAGATCCTGGAGCTGGAAGAAGAGATAGACAAGTTGCGCTGGAATATTATAGGATTATCCGAGGTCCGAAGAGGAGGACACGGTAATCCTCGAATCAGCAACTTGTTCTATCACCGGGAGGCGACCATCTGTCAAAGGTGTCGGATTTATCGTCCACAAGTCTCGTTAACAACGTTGTAAAAAGTGGGAGTGTCGACGAGGGTTGCGTACCTTATACTCAGAATCACAAACGGTATTCGCTGAAGGTCATACAGGTTTACGCACCAACTTCGGCACCCGATGAGGTGGAGAAATGTGTATGGGATATCTCTAAGCCATTCCTCTAAAACCCACTATACGGTGTTAATGGGAGACTTCAACGCAAAGCTAGGCACAGAGAGACGGTGAGCTGAAAGTAGGAAATTCGGATTAGGGCAACGGACCCAGGGCCAGCAGCTGGCCGACTTCATGGAGAAAGAGGGACTCTTTATGATGAACTCTTTCTTCCAGAAGCCCCACAGAAAGTGGACCTGGTCGAGCCCCGACGGTTCGACAAAATATGAGATCGACTTCAATATGACGACATGATGGCAACTGTTCAGTGATGTCTCAGTGATCGCGAGGGTGAAAACTGGTAGCGATCACCGAATGGTTAAGGCACACTGAACCTAAACGTTAAGTTGGAGGTGTCGTCTAATGAAGTCAACGCTCCGTCCCCTCGTGCTCTAATCCAAAGTCCCGAAACTTTTCAGCTCGAGCTACAAAACCGTTTTCAGTGCCTAGAAGATTGCAATGCAGTGGACGATATGAATGACAAGCTCGTGGAAACTGTCCATGCGGTCGGAGCTAAGTTTTGTAAGACCCGCCGCAGAAGAACACAAAACTCTCCGATCACACTCTTAATCTCATGGCTGTTGACGGGAAATGAAGCTGCAATCTTCAGTAGATTTGATAGCATACAGGCAACTGAACAGACAGATCTCAAATGCATGCGGCGGGACTTGCGCAACTTCAATACAGCTCGTATTGAAGAAGCGATCGAGCGGAACCAGGGCTCCAAAGTCTTTGCCAGAGATCTGTCTGCCAGAAAGAGCCAACTGTCGAAGCTGAAGACCGAGTGTGGCAGCGTCGTTTCCGGGACACCTGAATTTTGGTGAGATTGAGAGGTTCTATGGGCAGCTGTACACATCATCGTTGGAGCCACACGCAAGTGTGGTAACGATCAAGAGCGAGTCTTATCCGACACTATTCCGATATCCCGGACGTCAGTCTGAGCGAGATTAGAATGGCTCTCCAGCACCTTAAAACGGCAAGGCCCCAGGCGAGATGGAATTACAGCGGAGCTTCTGAAAGCGGGTGGAAAACCGGTACTTGAAGTCCTTCAGAAGCTCTTTAATTCCGTCACCATGGTGGCACTACACCGGAGGCGTGGAGCAGAAGTGCGGTGGTCTTGTTCTTCAAGAAAGGCGACAACGCTCTCTTGAAGAACTACAGACCGATTTCCTTCTGAGCCGCGTCTACGTGCTGTTTTCGAGTCATTACGAATCGTCTCGCACGCAGACTCGACGACTTCAGCCTCCCGAACAAGCCGGTTTCCGAAAAGGCTTTAGCACCATAGACCACATACATACCTTCGGCAAATTGTACAGAAGTCCGAGGAGTACAATTTGCCACTATATCTGGCGTATGTGGACTATGAAAGCCTTTGATTCCGTCGAAATTTGGGCGGTGCTGCAGTCCCTTCAGCGGTGCCAAGTTGACTGTCGGTATATCGAAGTGCTGAAGTGCTTGTACAGTAGGGCCACGATGGCTATCCGAGTACAGAACCAGAGTACAAAACCTATCCAACTGCAGAGAGGTGTAAGACAGGGTGACGTTATATCCCCGAAACTCTTCACCGCTGCATTGGAAGACGTTTTCAAGCTTCTGGACTGGAAAGGATACGGCATTAACATCAATGGCGAGTACATCACTCACCTTCGATTTGCCGATGATATAGTCCTATGGCAGAATCGCTGGAGGACCTAAGCACTATGCTCAATGACCTCAATAGTGCCTCCCAACGGATAGGTCTTAAGATGAACATGGACAAAACAAAGATCATGTTTAATGTCCATGTCACACCTATGCCGGTAGTTGTTGGAGCACTAAGCTCAAAGTTGTTGACGAATATGTTTACCTGGGACAAATAGTCCGACTAGGTAAGTCCAACTTCGACCGAGAGGTCAATCGACGGATTCAACTCGGCTGGGCAGCGTTCGGAAATTACGGCACATCTTCTCGTCAGGTATACCTCAAAACTTGAAAACGAGGCTGTACAACCAGTGCGTGTTGCCAGTGATGACCTACGGAACTGAGACGTGGTCCTTCACTGCTGGCCGGATGAGGAAGCTCAAGGTCGCTCAGCGAGCTATGGAGAGGGCTATGCTCGGGGTCTCACTGCGTGATAAACTTAGAAATGAGGATATCCGCAGTAGAACCAGAGTGACCGACATAGCCCAACAGATTAGTAAGCTGAGTGGCAATGGGCCGGCCATATAGCTCGAAGAACCGACAACCGATGGGGAAAAAAGGTTCTCGAGTGGCGGCCTCGTACCGGCGGACGAAGTGTAGGGCGTCCCCCCACTAGATGGAGTGACGACCTGGTAAGACATGCAGGAAGTCGATGGATGCGGGTGGCTCAGGACCGTGCTTTGTGGCATTCCTTGGGGGAGGCCTATGTTCAGCAGTGGACTTGTGAAGGGCTGTAATGATGATGATGATGATGATGATAAGAATAAAGAATGAATATAAATATTTAAGTAGCTTACTTAGCAAGGAAAGTAATAAAATAATTAAACAACATGTTAGGAAATAGATAAAAAAAATTAAATAAACATTCTTCCACGTAACAACAATGAGGTATCTTTAAAACGATACAAGAAAAGAGTGTATCAGCTTATGTTGTGCTAAGCTATCACCATCCTGGGCTTTATCACCATTCACTTCCGGGTAAGATTATAGTCAAACGCTAACTTATCTATACAAATAAATAAAATTGAAATGTCTGTTTGTAATATCAAAATAACAGCTTTTTATTAAATACATATGAAAGTATATACGGTACTTATAACAAAAACACAATTTTTAAATTTTTTGTCTGTCTGTCTGTCTGTTTGTTCCGGCAAATCTCCGAAACGGCTCGACCGATTTTTACAGGACTTTCACTGGCTGATAGCTGATAACTGATTATATAAGAAGTAACTTAGGCTTATTCTAGAAAAAGAATTAGGGTTCCGCGCAAAAAAAAATTAAAACCCATGAAATCCAATCGTAATAAATTACAAACGGGCGAAGTCACGGGGAACAGTTAGTAATAAATAAAAATAATAATTTCTACTCGTCTGAAAAAAATTACTTACATATTGCAGTTCTAAAGGCGATGTTGATAACATATGTCAATATAAAAAAACGAAGACGAGTACGAGAATTTTGTTCTTATTTAAAATCATCAACAAGTTTATTAAAGCAAATTTGTTCCACTGACAAATATAAATATAATTAAAAATATGTTGCATTTAATAATTACTGTCTTTTAAAGGAACTGAACTGAAGGAACTTTGCTTTAATGAAGCTGGTGAACTGGCGATTGATTTTTATTTTTAACAATTTGTTTTAATAAAAATAATTATAATTAATGTGACTAATATAGTTATAGTGAATACTAATTGTATAAAGTTGCAGTTTTTCTAAATAAATAACATTAAAAACTTGTTAAGCACAAGTTGTTAAGAACATTGTTAACCTGTTAACTGGCGTTTATAAATAAACCCATGTCCCGTTTTGAGTTAAAAAATAAATGGTCAGTTTAACCATGGGCTATAACTTCATATTAAATATTTACTTAATCAAAAACGTAAATCTCATTCTAAAATTTTATTTCATGACCAGAATATTTGTAAGTATTGAGTACAATGCATAAAATGTAACCTATATTTTGCACACAATATTTTAAAATTTTGCCAAACATGTCACAACATGTTTTAAACGTGTTTGTGATCGAAAATTCGATACTCGTTCCTCGTAAAATGACCCATTACACAAATCGCAACATATGGATCGTGCCGTGGCAATCATTGCGATCAAATAATGCTGAATGTTTCAAATTTATTCACGAAACCTACGTGCGCATTTATTTATATACATATAAGTATTATATCAACCTTAAAAGTAAAAATCTCTTGTGTGAAGTATTGTTTAATTATACATTTAATAAAAATTACAATTACAAAAAATAACACATTTTATTTTATCATAATATAATACAAGTACATAGTTAGGTCTTGCTTTATATTGTTTTTTTATGGAATGAACATTTACTCCGCTTGAGAATTTTATATGAAAAAATAAAAATAAATATTGGTAAATCCAATTGGGCATGCCCTAACCGCATTAAAAAAATGACGTATAACATGATTATACGGAATTTTTAAAGTAGTTTAAATACACACAAGTTTTCACTAATAACCTTATTATACTTCCAATTTTCCGATAATTTTATGTCAAACTTCAATTTAAAAAAAAGTTTGGAAAATCCAAAAGTGCACGACTCATAATGCTCATATGATCATCATATCATCATTCAGGTCACTCCATAAAGTCCAAGACGTATTTAAGTATAAATATTACATCCTACTTACTTTTAGTACGTACTACTATTATTTATTCTGTGCTTTTAAAATATTGTAATAAAAATCTTTGATTATTATTATAATCAAGTATGTAAGAAATTTGGTTTTTTGAATTTTTGATTTTTGAGCCGCTGCAAACAACCGATACAGTGTCCACTTACGACGGCGATTGACGCCGAACTAACTGAGTGAGTGACGCAGTCTCTATTTAGTAAAAAATAAATTCACACGAGGCTGCTAAAACACCGAATATATCGACATTTCGCAGCCGAAAAAAATTAATTATAACTAAACTAAACAAAATTAAACTGCCATTATCCTTCAACGGCTTTCTACATGATAGATGAAGAGTTTTAAAAATAGATTTAGTTGAACAATTGATATTTTCAAAAGTTATCGTGTTTACGAAGCCATGCGGACTTGATAAATCCACACCATAAGCCACTAAAAATATAATCGATTTTAAAAAAATATTAATAAGTTCAACAATCATTTATCTTTCTGACAATGTGCTTTTTATATCACTTATATGTACAATATGATTGCTAGGTACGATTTCATGCGACAAAACGTTGGAATCTTAATTTTTAGGCCCTAGTAGAGCATACCTTCGCGCTAGCGCTTACGGAATGCAATAAAACGAAATGCATTATATTATGTGAATTTACGTAAATACATAATTCTAGTTTTATAAACAATTAATTTGTTGTGAAAGATGGACATTATTAGTGTTAATTTTAAAAAAATATGAAAGGTTACACGAACAAGTACTTATTGCAAAGCTTTACTCTACTAATAAATTAATTAATAGTAGGTCGGGGGAAAATATTCTTCTCAATGTCCTACATGTATTGATATTAAAACCAGCTAGATACAAACAGTACAACCAACAACCAAAGAAATTTTTCTTCCATTTTATACAAACAAATTACGAAGGAACTTTTTCTCCGACCTATTATAGTTACTAAATATAATACATTACTACCACTTCTACCCATCAATCTGCCTTTAGATGAATTTCTCCACTGCATAAGTCACTGGAGCTTTAAAAGGGTAACTAAACATTTTTATCTGAATGCGCGTGCCTTCATTAATATCAACAAGCAGCTGCCCGCGGACAACGAATGAAATAGGTAATAAAAGTAATAAAGTGTATTGTTTGCTTCCAGATCGATCAGCAAAGACTCGATTAATTAATGACCAATCTCCCAAGACTCACCGGCACTTACACTAATTAATTAAAGTCGGCAAACGGAGTAATAAAGCGGGTTCCCGTGTCGCCATGCTGGCTATTGTTTTCTTTTATAAGCAAAGGAACAGACAGACGAAACTGCGAGACTGTAATCGTCTTTAGGCTTCCTTTGGTTCCAAAAGAGTTTTTAAGACTTAAATTACTGACTGAGGTACCTCAAGAGAGGGACAATAAAGTAGAATAAAAAGGTTATGTATTGTTTGCAACAACAAACAGTTACAGGTAGATCACTGGCAACAATGGAGTGACAAATTCAAATTAGTAATATAATTAATTTGATGACAATAATAGATATTGGTCTGAAATTTATCGAATATTCAATAAACACATCATACCTTCTTGCGAGACCTTTCCAGAGAAAGGATTCTCTGATTTTCACCACTGACAGCGCTAAACATAGCATCACTTTGTTGCTATTCTACTACACCAGCATATTCTGTGCGAACGAAGTCCTTCCCCGATCGATCCAACCCATTTGTTCTGCAGCTATAATATAGCTGCAGTGTGGTCCTGCCACGTTGAATTAAGAAAAATGTAATGTTCAAAAATTATAATATCATAATATTCTTCTTCTACAATAGACCATAAACCCACTGAATAAGGACCTTTCCTATTGTCCACTTAAAGGCATTCTATCTTAGTTCTCTTACGACGACTCGACAACTCTCTGGCTCATGCCGCAAAGAAGAAAGCCGATCCTTTTGTCTCTTTATTTTCGACTAACTCTACTCTCGATGACAGGAGAAACACACCGCCTACCATCCCGTAGTTTGAGTGCTCCATGTCGAATGTGGCATGACAACACATCTACATTTTTATTTTTAATCGAGTATAATATATATTTAGGCGTCTATAGGCCACAGCATCGACATACCATCAGCTCATGTGCTCGTTTGATATCCTTATTCTGTTACTAAACTTAAACCTGTGCTTCAAAAAATAATTCAACTAGCACGTAATAAAACAAACTAATTTTCACATAAAAGAATAAAGGTAATGTGGAAATGACTGGTCAGTGTTTACTTCATTCCAACAAATCAGTGTAAAAAATAAAATAATATCCATAGAGTTTCAGCTGTATTAGACTTGTCGATAAAATTTCCTTACGTATCGTCGGTTGAATCAATCAAGATGATTCAATTGAAGGCAAAATTGGGCCGTGCCTGGGATTAAGTGAATCCCCTCCCGTGATTGCTCCCAACTTTCAATGGGATTTTCAAGGAGATAGTGGTTCATTCTATCTATCTGGTGGTCTAACTATAATAATATCTATCATAAAATAATCTTCCTGTTATAGTGAATAATTTCCTGTGATGGAATCAGGAAGGTTATTTTCTAAATGTTTGTTGCAAGATAAAACTTAGACACAAAATATATGTATGTACGTGTCACCAAATATATATATTTATATTTTTACTCTTTTATTAATTATTTAATAAAAATAATTCGCCTAATTTACTATTAACCGACAATACTTTTCTTAAACGTACATACAGGAGATACATTGTTGTCGAAAAGAATGCCAGATAGTCCTAATTGTATTTTCGACCAAAAAATTAAGTCAAACAGAGCTAAATTAAATTTGCTTTGCTTCTTCAAAAACTTGGACGACTTTTACAGATTTTCAGATGCTTCGATTATGGTTCATAAAGATACTTTACTGCATAAACACAACATTGGGTCTTCCGCTTCTTCATCATCAATCCATTAAATTCACTGTTAGTCATGAGCCTTTCATTGTAGAGAGGATGAACCTTAATCGTCAAGCATGGCAGGCAAATCAATGATCGCCAGACGACTCGCATTAAAGTAACTAAACTAAGTATTTTACGTCTGGCGTTAACGAGTATGCTATTACCGCCATCTATCGGAAGCTATAAGATTTATCTAAAATTTCGCACCACACGACAATTGGATATTATTTTTTTTATAAAATAGGGGTGAAAAACGAGCACACAATCCTCCTGATGGTAAGTAGATGCTGTGGCTCATAACCGTCTACATATATCCTCAATTAAGAATAAAATGCAGATGCGTTGTCACCTCTGAGGACTAAGATAGAATGACTCGTGGATACGAGAAAAAGGGTATCTGGGTCTATACACTCACCATATGAAACACAGCAGCATTAAGCTACCATTTTACGCTGGTATTCTGTAAGAGCGTGGTTCTGCCTCGGTCGAGCCAACCCAGTCGTGCTACAACCATCATATAGCTGCAGCGTGGCTCTACCACGTCTATTAATACACATACGATAAAATCAAAAAAGTTTTTTTTTAGTTTTTGGGCTTTCGTGACTATTTTTACCGCCTTATTTTGGGGATCACTTTTATATTACATCAACCTACATCAAAAATTATGAATCAAAACCCACAAATAACCATCTATTTTATTCCATAATATATAAGAATGTGCGAAACACGTTCGAAATAGGTGAAGTAGGCCAAAATATAAGAGCATCACATGTCACGCGGTTACACATACGTTGAAAGTGGATTCAGACGCGAATTGAAACAGAAAAAATGTTCCATCGCGTATGTATTGCGTACAATTCGAGCCAATAATATGAACCTTTGATGTTGGCTTATTTAAACAGAGGGTTCTCGATGCCTTTATTGCGTCACTTTCGATGTTTCTAGATGTATATTTGAAAATGAGTTTCATATGGAAAAATATTTCTCTGGTGGCGGCTCTTTCAACTACTTGTTTGTTGACTTCTTTCAATGATAACGGTGTATGAAGCCTTCTAAATTGCTTTCGGTCTTGTCAATTTTTATACGCTCGAAAAGTGGAGCGTAAGATTTGCTCTGATTTCGATCGGAACTTCCTAATTTCCTGTTTTACATTCTAAACATACAAAAATACGGATATCTAAAGTTTATTCGCGACCATTTGAATTAATTCATACAAATGAATATTTATAAGATCTGTTTGGTTTCTTATTAGGTTGTAGGTCAGAAAATCTTTTTAAATTCTAAAGATGGCGGAAAGGCGAAATGCATCGAGCGACTGTACAAAGACTAGCCACACCAATGCCAAACATGGCGACCACTGTGCGTCCTCCTTTTTATTCACAACATCGCAATATTACTATTTTTTGAGTTTATCATTTCTCGTTCTTTAAAAGCATTTTAATAGTTATTATTAATTTACTAGAGACCAATAATCCATATTTGTTAATAATTTATAATGTTAATAAGTATCTAGAGCAATATATGAATATAAAGACCTAACCTAGTGTTAAATTAAATTAAAATTAAAATTAAATTGAAATGAAAATTAAAAGACTAACTAAGATCAGGGCGTGTCTAATTTTAGTGACGCAAAATAAACCAAAGGAGTTCCTAGAATAAATATTTTTGATTATCGTTTTTCGGTCCGTAAAAGTCTCGGGCCCTTCTCGTTGAAATGATTTACTATCTTAAGCGTCATGCTTGGCAGGTGGAGGTTGAGAATCGCAGTACCAGCAGTTTTACACCTTTGACGCTGCTGCCCGTTACCAGTCCGGGTATTTAAGGTCTGATGTAAACGAGATAGTTGTACAGCCATCTCTTATAAAGCATAACATTTTTTACTCTTTCCATAGTCGTCTATTATAACATTGATGGGGTGAAATGAGGATTCCGACATACCACGCATATAAAATAAACAGTTTGCTTCATCATTGGTCAAGCGTACAGTTGGAATAAGTTGCCAGCGTCTTTCCATCCGATTAGAATGTGGGTGTTTTAAAACAAGAGTGAATAGGCATTTGTTAAAAGACAATTCTCTTTTTCCTTAGTGAGAGTTAAAAAATATGTGTAGTCAATTGTTTGGTTGGTTGGTACACTCAATAGATTTTCGCAGCTATCATATTGTATTATTGTTTCTATTAAAGGCTTAAAGATGGCGATTAATTATTATCTCGAATATGCCAAACATAATATACCTAAATCAGAGACGAGGAGCAGCACAAAGGTGCAAAGCATATCGTATCGGCAATTTGCTTGACAAGCAAGCCATCTTAATTGGTCACAACAAGATCAAGCACGGTAGAGGTAAGAATAAATTAGAGTAGAATATTTTTATAACTCAGTATAGATTATAAAATAATGGTTAGTGAACGTCCAAAGTATACAATTAAAATAGATTCTACACTTACAAACAAAACTCATTTAAGAAATCTTTCCTGCAATAGGATACAGCCATGCCTAGTTGTAGAACGATACCTTACTATGTATCATAATGTATCATTTCACAATGTATAGGTATGTGTAATAATATTTGATTAATAAAAAAGAAGAAATAATAGAATGAAGAAGTAAGAATAAAGATAATTCCCGATTTAGAATAGAATATAATATAATATTTTTATTCAATATATATTACAAATATTTCTTATTCATTTAAATAATGCCTTTTTTAATTATAATCGTCGACTGTTTTATGGTTACACTTACTAATAAGTGATTATAATATTAAGTGTTATACTTATTAACGGTAAACGGTTAAAACGGTATTACTGCTATGAATACTACAGGAATGTTCTTACGAAGTAATCTAAAAATTTAAAACTTCCATATTCCACATTTTTTGTTTTAAACTAACGAATCTACAGCAAAAAAGAAACTCCGTTCGAATTTCCGTCGTTGCTGAATATTCCTATTTCACAAATATGCTTGGGCAGAAATTCGAATATCCCAATAGATAATGGATGCGCTTTTTATGAGCACATTTTGTTCCGTGCTTCTTTGAAATAACTAAACTGGCTACATTTTTGTAATATCTTTAAATTGTTATAAATTTTCCCTATTTATACTCATGTTATTGATGAGAAATTAGACAAGATGCACAATTCGCTCATTAAATACAAAAGGGTCACAAATAAAAAAAAAATCGTTTTATTGCAAAAATGTGACCTAAATGTGCATCTAAGACACCCATAATTTTAGTTTAAATTATTACCAAAAAAACAGGACCGCCCTTTTTGCATTTGTGTATTTTGCTGACTAACTTCAGTGCAAAACGGGCATTTTGTGAGTTGCGACTTAATAGTCATCTCAAATGCACAATAGTTATGTGAAAAAGGGTCACAATTCAAAAAACAAGAAAATTGTTATAAGCAAAAGTGCCACATTTTGGGAAGTGACCGTTTTTCATAAAATATCAAATTTTTACGTGGTAGAGCCATGCTGCAGCTATATTAGTAGTATAGTTGTAGTACGAATGAGTCGGCTTGACCGGGGAAGGACCACGCTCTCACAGAATACCAGCGTAAAATAGCAGCTTAACACTGCTGTGTTTCGTATGGTGAGTGAAGAGAACCGGAGACCCTTTTTACTGGAAAAGAGGCATTCCATCTTAGTCCTCACGGGTGACAACGCATCTGCATTTTGATTCTTTATTGAAGATAGATGTAGATGTCTATAGGTCACAGCAACCACTTACCATCAGGTGGACTGTGTGCTCGTTTGTCACCCTATGCAATAAAAAAAAATTCATACTTTTTTATACAACAGTGCCATATTGTACGCCTCATAACGCGAAGCGTTTGAGGTAGTGCTTTACTCCCGACACGTCAAGAAGTATTTTTGTATGTAATTTATATTGAATAAAAACGTTTATATTCCATTAAAATTGATGATGAGATGATGAAGAGAGAGGTGTGCCAGGATCGTGCCAAGTGGAAGTCCGTAGTCTCTGCCTACCCCTCTGGGTGACAGGCGTGAGTGTTTATGTATGTATGTATGTATTAAAATTGATCTTATATTTTGTAGAAATTTAATTATGTTATATAATATAGGCATACAACAAAAAAGTTTTAGGGACGATTAATTTTAATAATCCCTGTTTAGAGTTAACTATTTTTTATATTTGAATGAATATTTTATGACCTTTAATTAAATAATACATAAAATTATTACGTCATTTATTACAAAATTAGAAAGATAAATAGAAAATATTATATATAAAGATTCCGATAATTTATTTTCGTGTTTTTGTTGTTTTTTTTTTCCTTTCAATTGACCATAGTCTTATTGGAAAATGTGTATTTATTTTATATATTATGTTCTTTAACATTGGGCCAAATTATAAATAAGTTCCTTATGTGCTATTTCATCTGAGTGGGTGATAGTGATTACAAAGTTTATATTCCTCACAGATACATCACAAAAAACGCAATTAATGATGTAAAAACGTAATATATTATCGTATAAATATGTAAAAAATCCAAAAATTCACGTTTTAAATTTCGTCTTGGTCGTCCTCTAAAAAATGTAGTTTTCGATTTGTGTCCGTTTTGTATTTAATGAGCGAATTGTTCACTTATTAGTTAGTGGGACTCCTTTTCTGCCTAGAAGTCTGTCTAGGTATGAATACTCCCTTAACTGCTTCTGCCGCTACATGACTACTGATCTGGCCTGTAAAAAAGCAGGCCGTGGGACCCCACCTTTACAGTGCTTGCACTGCTGTGTTCCGGTCTAAAGGCGGCTCTTCACGTTGGCCAACATAGTGACGAATGTGTTGGCCTATACCAATGGCCATCGTGAAGAGCGGTTGTTTGTGCTTACGTTGGTATGTATTGGAATGATGGCCCACAAGTTGGCGCGAGATCCGTGTGGTGTCGGTTTTTTACAAAAGATCAAAGGGTTGTGGCAGAGTATTGGCCGCCGCGTCCACACGTTGGGCGCACGTTTAGTATGTTACGAGATCCCAAAGTGATCGCACTCACCTGATTTAAATTTTATATTCACGCATCGTAACCAGTGTCTACAAAATGGCAGTAACAATGACCAATGAAGAAACTTTTCGCTTTATAGAGCTCTACCAAGCCGAAAATTATTTGTGGAACGCAAGAAATAAAATTTCTTTTTTTCCACTTCTTTTTGATCACCCTTTTTTATACACATTCACGTAGTAGCGGTATGCTGTGAATAAATAAACCGCAGCAGCTGTTAGCGCCTCAATATCTATTTTAATAAATTCGTCCGCACATTGGCCTGAACCGAAGCAAACTGAACGACCTTCCAACGTGTGGACGCCATCACAAATTCTTGGCCAATATCTTTGCCAACACATTCACCAGTATGTTGGCCAACGTGTAGAGCCGCCGTAAAGAATATAGAAATCCAATGTATTTACAGGCTGCTATGCATTCCATCTTAGTCTTCTGATGCATCTACAACCTTCTTTGTTTGAAGTTGGCTGCAAGTTTTTGTGGACTACAATAGCCACATACCATCCGGACCGTAATTTCGTTCGTCACTTCAATATTTTTATCGCTATTCCATACAGTCATGTGTTTATATCCACTTCCGCTAAGCGACTGGAAACCGAACCGAAGAAATATAACACTAAGCAGATGTTAGCACTAAGTTGCGCTGGCGATAAAACAGGGTACCTACCTCGCGTGACTTTAACCATCTCCCCAACTTACCCAGACTTCGAAAACTCATGTCATTTATAAGCATTAAGGGTGAATTTTACTTGTTTGCAATCACGAGAGGTATTACTTGCGGTGCCCAACGTACATAGCGGATCGCTCGGTTGGTTCCCGCCCATTATTTTTACGGTCGTCGGCCACCGCTCATCGAGATCGCGCTGCAACCACACGGGGTTAACGTACACTGCAACAATCATACTAATTGATCTTATTATAATAATGTCCTCTAGACGAAATTCCACTCACGTCGGCCATTCTTAACGGAGACTAGCCATCTAGACAGGACAGGATTATAGTGTACGAGTGTATAAGCAAACAAAGGTGCACGATCTATTCCTCCCTCTCAAAGTCCGTGGAACGGCAATGCGACACGACCAGAGAGGGATCAGCCGCAGGACTAACGCTTTACGTGCTTTCAGAGGCACGAGGGTAAAACACCGCCAAATTCAAGACTCAGGGCTGCTAATTGCTTTACAATTCTCTTAGAAATGAAAAGAGGACACAATATGTTAAAATTTTAACTGTTAATTTTAGGACATAAAGAGCAAATTTTTCAATATTCAGATAAAAATTAATCATCAAATAAATTATAACCTGACGAAAAAAGTAAAATAATTGAACTATTTTATTCATACAGCCGTTCAGTGACGGTGTAAAATATCCACTACCCCATATCGTCCCGTGGGTATCGTAAGAGGCGACCGAGGGAAAATAAAACAGGAGATGGACAGTAGCATCTTCCTGATAACAACTTGAAACGATAAAAAAAACTGCGGTTACCGACCCGCCTGCTAAGCGTGGCAACTATTGCAAAATGAGACAATCTACGCGGAGGCTTATTTTCAGCGGTGGACTTTCATGGGCTGTAATGGAATGGATGAATGGATGGATTCATACAACTGTATTTTTTATTTGTTTAAGCTGTATTTTACCCTAAGAATAACTTTTATTTGATGATTGAAATTTCCGTGGGGTCTACGTACATTCTCGAAAAGTACCAGTCTCTAAAAGAACTATATCCGTGACTTTTGTAGCCGCTGATAATAAGAGAGCTGCTTCTGTTATTGCTCAAAGAAGCCATTCAGCGAGGAAACACAGCCAGCGGTCTTAGTACTATACTGCGGCAAGTAGGACTGTATGATAAATTAGTGTTTTGTTTTACTTTTTTCATTAATTACATAACGGAATAAATGCTGTATTATTTAATTTTATGTAAATAAAGTTCAATTATATTACAAAATATAAGTATTTTGGAATTTATAAGTTACTTGTTATAGCCTCGTCCGATCGTCTACAACTCCTTTGTATTTACCGCAATAGTCAGAGTAGTAAGCAGTGTACGCGCCTCGTGTTTTTATGTCCGCAAGATCGCAGTAATTCCGCATTACTTCTGCCTTTTCTTTTTCTTTTAATGATTGGTGTTTACCGTCTAGCTCTCGGCTGAAGATTATACCTACATAAATACGGATAATTTCAAAGTAATTCCCTGTTTTGGATTTTATCAAATCAAATAACCCTTTTTCATAATTAAATCCCTTGAGATTTTAATAAAGGATTTTTACGAAGCACGTTGCAAGTCACCACGGAAAACAGCAATAAAAATTTCAGTCGAGCCGACACCGAGGATCAAAGTCAGCCTACTTCCTAACTACCGATTTCATGTCAAAAATGGAAGTATAGATATGATACTCTTTTGTATTTTATTTTGTGCATTATACTTAAACGAGCTTTCTATCCGGAAGAGCGACGACAACCATCTATATTTATTAACATATTTTTTTAACAAAGAAAGGTGAGAAATGAGCATAACGTCCTCTATTTATTATGTAAATCTTTCTATCTATTACGGCATATAAAGTCCACTGCTGAACATAGGCCTCCTTTCAATTCGCCTTTGTCGCCTCTTACGACACCCACGGGACGATATGGGCTAGTGGGTATTCTTACACCGCCACTACACGGTCATGTTAATACTGCGGTTTATAGACATCTACATCTCTCTTCAACTAAGAATCAAAATGCAGAATAGGAGTGAGCTATTGTTCCATTAAAATACAAGTCCCAAGTAGTTTCGATAGGAACTGTATTTATATTGTGTCATGTGTCCCTGTTACATCTATCCTATTCCTGTTGCTGTGGAACTGTTACTACTTACTACTGTTGAGCTGCTATTTTACGCTGGTATTCTAGAGGGTGCGGTTCTTCCTCGGTCAAGCTGAACTGTTCTTGCTGAAGCCAAAATACGGTTTCAGCGAGGCTCTACCGCGTTCAAACTAACTTCTTATTGCAAGAAATGTTACGAATATGTTTAAATAAACAAATAGATATTAGTTTTCTAATATATTCAATTGGCAAACAAATTTTGACCTGCTTCCGCTAATGAGGGTATTATAACATTAAAGAATACATGACTGATAATAATCCCTAGGAAGGAGGTGATCACTACCATGATATTTCTAATGTACAATTCGATTGGGCTACATTGTAACTTATATAATTTTTATTTAAAAAAGAGTCCCACTGGCTTTCTTGTTGGATCTTCCCAGGGCAAGCATAAATCCACAAACTGTTTCTGTAGCGAATCTGGTTTTCATGTAACTCTATATTTATTAGCACATTATTATCTGTTTCCTTTTTTTTAAATCACTTCGCTAATTATCTATGTAATAGGATGAATACGTAGCACGTAGCCCTCATTGTTGCAGTGTTGAGTTATATTTTTGTCCCTGTGTTGTGTTTCATCTGTTGGTGATCCAAATATATGAGTTGCAATAGCTATTACTTTTTCATGCATTCTATTCTTAAAATAAAGAATTACACGCAAAGTTAAATTCATTATTTATTATTATATATATATATATATATATATATATATATAAAAGTACAGCAAAACATTTTATCATTGCTACATAAAAAAGGTGGAAAGGAAATGTTCGTGCTGCGATCTTGTCTTGCCCGTAAATTAGTTTAGGTGAATTCGTCGGTTTAATACTGCTTTCGTTATCAAAAGTTAAGGTTTTCCGTTGTAAGTGGCCATCGTGAGAGACAGAAAAATAGTGGCATTGCGTGTTTGGATGACGATAGCCGATAAGAAACAAGTAGAAGGCCACGACAGTTTTAAATATTCACTAACGGTTAATTTAATTATGTATTTATAGTTATAAACTAAATATTATGTATATAACGGAACCCGGAACCCAGGCGAAGCCAGTTCGGGTCGCTAGTTTAATATAAATAACAAATATTGACTCGGCTGGAATTTAAACCACTTGCTAAAATATTCGAGAATGTTTTTTCGCTACATTCAGAAAATTATCTTTTTTTATTTAGTCTTCCGTCCCAAAATTAACATAACGAAATTTTTGTCGAATCACTTCGGTGTATGTTTGTTTATCTCGGCGTTTTTCTCAGAGAATACTTCTCTTATTGAAATTCTACGTAGTTATACAATGGGGTGACTTAAATGCAGACATTATCATCATCATTATTACAGCCCTTCACAAATCCGCTTTTGGCATGTGGTAAAATTAAAAATTTTGTACAACAAATGAGAACATCATCAATGTAGTCGAAATCAATTAAATACGCATTATTAAGGATAACTCAAAAACTACTAGTCAGATCTTGATCAAATTTATATGGGACTACATGAAAAGCATCAGCTTTCAAACAAAAAAGAATCATCAAAATCAGTTCATCAAGAAAAAAGTTTTGAGCTAACACACATAAAAAATACAGTCGAATTGAGAACCTCCTCCATTTTTAAAGTCGTTTAAAAATGCCTTACCTCGATGGATGCAGATTGCTCTGGACCATATTTTAAACCATTCCTTAGGAGAGGCCTAAACTCAGACAGTAAGTTATGTTAGTAACAACTTTATATTTAAATGTAATCTATATTTTGCAAAAAAATAGCTTTAATATGTTTGTATCCCACCGTATCGCTAAAAAAGTTGAATATACAAGTATATGCAAACAAAATGAGGTACCATACCATTAGGCACACAGATTAAAGAACTTTATTTAGAATTGCATTATTTTTACAACACAAACAAGACAAACGAAATTTCAATTTCTTACGTTGAAAAATAAATAATTTTCATTTCATTTCATTCAATATCAATAAGAAAGGGGCCTGCAGAAATACCTAGTAAATACGTTATTCAATCCGCTCGACGCATAAGACATGAACACTAACAACAATATTTATCGTAAGCAATTAACCGGCCAGGGCGCGCGTGCTTGTCTTATCTGCGGAGCGTCCTAGGCCGGAGCTCTATCTGAATGCGGTTGTTGCTTAAACGGTATTGCCTTTTAAAATACACTCTTATAATTGTAATTGCTCTCCTATACATTTACACATGTAAATAAAATTGGAATGTTTGTCTGTGTTATTGAAATAACTGACTTCTATTAAGCTCAATTCGTGAGTGTAGAGAACCGGAGACCCTTTTTATTGGAAAGGTTTATCTTCGTTCTCAGGGGCTGACAACACATTCAGATTTTTTTAAATTCTTAATCGAGGATTGATTTAGATTACTATTGGCCTACATTGAACTGTTTGTTCGTTTGTCACCCTTATTGTACAAAAAAAACTACCCAGACGGAATTCTAGACAATAAAGCAATCCTACTACCTAGTAACTTTACTTTTTGACCTCATTGTAAAAATGTTGTACCATGTTTTTATTTTATTTTATAGGATAAGGGTGACAAACAAGCACTCCACCTTATGGTAAGTGGTTGCTGTGGCCCATAGACACTACATCTATCCTCGATTACGAATCAAAATGCAGATGCAAATGATTAAAGGCCGGCAACGCATCTGCAATTCCCCTGGTGTTGCCGCATGCTCGTTTGCCCCCTCTCCTATAAAAAAAAAAAAAAAAGATGTGTTGTCATCCGTGAGGACTAAGATGGAATGCCTCGTTTCCAGTAAAAAGAGTCTCCGGTTCTCTACACTCACCATACAAAACACAGCAGCATTAAGCTGCTATTTTACGCTGGTATTCTGTGAGAGTGTGGTCCGTCCCCGGTCGAGCCGACCCATTCGTGCTACAATTATACTACTAATATAGCTACAGCATGGCTCTACCACGTATAAAACTGCTGAATATTGCCTCAAGTGTGGCACTTGGCAAACGGGCCACGTACTTTTTTATTTATAGTTTTTATTAAGAAGACACTGCTGCCCACCTCCTGGCTTGTTTTCTCTGTCACGTCTTACGACACCCACGGGACGATATGGGTTAGTGAATATTCTTACTCTACCACAACACGGTCATTTATGTTAATCCTCTTATAAATTAATGAAGATGGTGTTTTATCAAGTAACAGCAATCGTAAGTATAACATTATATAATTTAGTTTTTTTGATAGGCTTATAGAATTTATTTGTGTAAATTTGATTTTTATCTATATTTCACTATTAAAGTTGTCTGGACCGGACAAGAATTATCCTTGAACATAATACCAGCATTACATAGCAGCATAATGCAGCACACTCCTGTAAGGGTCATTGACGAGACCCCGAAGGCACTTTTTATTGATAGCGAGGCATTCCAATTTAGTTGAAGTTAAAAAACAACGCACCTGTACTTTGTTTCTTGATCGAGAATCACAGCAACCCACCAATCATGTGGGTTAAGTGTTTGTTTATCATCTGTGTTTGTTTAGGAAAATATTTTTACTTTTTTGTTATTTATGAATTGAAATATACATATCATAGGTTGAATCAAACTTGTCAGTAAAAAGCAATAAAACCTCTCAAAAGCTACACTGGTGACGTCAAAGGCAGATTATTTGTCGAGGTATTTGAATTAGAAGTTCTCCCGGAGTCACGAAGAATTTTCATCGCGAGGCTAAAATGTTTGTTTGTTTATTCACAAATCCGCCTTCACTTTCCATTTCGACCGCGTTTCCCTCATGTTTTCGGCTCAGACGTTTGCCAGGACGTTGGTGTATAAACAAATTGGTAGGCCAACAAAATGCAGATGCAAATGATTAAAGGCCGGCAACGCATCTGCAATTCCCCTGGTGTTGCCGCATGCTCGTTTGCCCCCTCTCCTATAAAAAACAAAAAAACAAAAAAAAAGATGTGTTGTCATCCGTGAGGACTAAGATGGAATGCCTCGTTTCCAGTAAAAAGAGTCTCCGGTTCTCTACACTCACCATACGAAACACAGCAGCGTTAAGCTGCTATTCTACGCTGGTACTCTGTGAGAGCGTGGTCCCTCCCCGGTTAAGCCGACCCATTCATGCTACAACTATACCAGTAATATAGCTGCAGCATGGCTCTACCACGTAAAAAAATACAAATAATTGTTCCGGATCCTGAATGTCGGTCTATTTATGTTTGTAAAACGCCTCCACTATACAAGAGCTACTAGTGTAAAGGATAACCGGCCAAGTGCCAGTCGGACTCGCGCATGAAGGGTTCCTTACCATTGTAAAACACCATTCTAGTAGGGGAGCCCCCTTTAATTTTTATTTATTTTTATTTTTCTTATTTGCCGTTATATTAGCGGCAAGAGAAGTACACATTCTGTGAAAATTTCAATTGTCTACCTATTACGGATCATGAGATACAGCCCGCTGACAAACAGACGGGCGGACAGCGGCGGCTTTGTAATATTTACCCGTTGGTTACCCTTCCTGTACGGAACCCTAAAAAGTGTTTTTAATTCCCTTTTTTAATATGATATGTATATTTATGATTTTCTAAAGTATCATTATCAAAAAAATGTTTTAAATGCCCATAAAATGCACGCCACGATGTGTTTCTTGGATTATCAGTGTTATAGGCGTGTGTGGTTACGACTAATGGTTTCCGAGCGTGTAGTTGTCGATACTCCGATAAGAACTTTGCAAATGTTCAAGCCACTGAAACGAGCTGTACGTACGTACACGAGATTATCGAAATTATTTAATGGAGTTCATGTTCATAATACGGCCAACATAAGTCAGATTAATCTATCTGAAATTAATCGAAGGTATACAGGTGTCCAGCTCTCCATTCACTAGCTTATAAAATTATATTTCTTTTTTTTATTTATTTTCTCAAATTTACAAACCAAAAACGAAAACATCCTCATCGTTAATCAATAATCAATAATGCCCACATAAGAAACACAGTAAGCCTTAGTATGGGCCCATTTAAGGCGCTGACCTACTTCCTAAGGAGTCTTATAATACGGGGATAGTTTTGTATTAAGAAGGGCTGGCACTGAAGATAACGGGGACGAGCGCAACCGACCGGCTAATTGTCCGGATAGATACCCGCTCACCCAGCTATACTCGGCTCTGTTCTAGCAATCGAATTGACTATTTCGACAGTTACGAGTGTTCCCGGCTGAACAGTTATTTATTATTGTTTTGTTAGAAGTATTTGATAGGTAGTTAGAATCGCATGATTGCAAACTGAAATTAAAATATTTCGGGAAATGAAAATATTTATAGGATTGTTTCGATAATATGATTTAAAACTATAAAATTGTATATATGTTGTAATTACGAATACATCTAATAAAATTTGATTTTTTTTTTATATAACATTAAAGTAACTAAGGAACTTACAGTGGTAAACCTCATGGTAAGTGGCTACTGCAGTCTTCATGGACACCTGCAACGAACTTCATGCAAAAAGTCTATATATGCGTTGCTAACTCTGAGGACTAAGATGAAATACCTCATTACCAATAAAAAGGGTCTCCGGTTTACACACACCATACGAAACACAGCAGCATTAAGCTGTAATTTTAGGCTGGTATTCTTTGAGAGCGTGGCCCTACCCTAGTCAAGCCGACACATTCACGCTGCAACCATTACTGCAGCGTGGCTCTGCCACTTGCAAGTATATAACCTTTACTGGTATCGACGCATTGCATCCTCGTCAGGGTGAAAAATTATTTGCATTTCGATCCTTATTCGAAGATACAATGTCTGTGTGCTCGTTTGCCATCCTAACTATTATAAATAAAAGCTATAAAGTATTTCTACTCAAATATTTATATCGTATATCGTCGTTTAAATACGCCGCTTTATTTTACCTGTCTTAATACTAACAACATACCTTACAATAACATACACACATTATTTTTCTACTTATCTATGGCACTGTACATTTTGAATAATCTAAGATTCATTACGCACCAATTATAATAAAAAGGTACTTTTTCTTTTTAATTTTTTTGAAAGACAATTTTTCAAAGTACACGTATTAATATATAGATGATATAGAGAACGTAAATTAACAGCCATCTCTGTCGATACACTCTCCTTCAAACGATTTTGACAGCAAAATATTTCCTAAGTATTCCGTCTTAATCTAAGATCACGATCTTGCATCTGCACATTAACGCCCCTAGCTTCGCCCTCCCTCCATTCGCGATAAGTACACTCAATATAAAAACCGACCGCAATAACTCTGTCCATCTGAACGTTCCATTCTCACATAATTCGTATTCCGCGCGAGTGCGACTGTGCTCAGCTATATCTTTTCACTGCCTTATTAAGGGCGCTAGGTGGCCTGCCGCGGTTGCAAAGTGGTTATAAAGTGGTCTTAAAGTTAGGGTTATCACCTACAGAAACAATTGTATAATATAAACATATGAAACGAAGAATGAAATGAAGCCTTACTGTACTTATAAATTTTATTATTAAAATCTTGTATCGAAAACATTGTTTTTCATATAAAAATACAATGACTATGAGAAACAGATCTGTTTATTTATCTTGTCTGATATTTGAAATTTTTATGACAATCTGCTTCGCAGTCTATGATATTTATCATTGCAGGGTAAGAGTAAATACAAGGCATGTAGGCCAACGTGCATTGCAATTATTATCCTTTTGAAATTCCAAGATGGTTTTAACAACTAGTTGGAAATATTTGCACCCGTGTGCACATATTTCCAACTAGTTGTTAAACCCGTACTGTATCCCCGTGTACTGTATCGTTGTCATCATAATTACAGTCCTTCGCAAATCCGCTGCTGAGCATAGGCCTATCCTAATACTAATGCCACAAAATACGGTCTTGAGTCACCCGCATTCATCGACTTCCTGCATCTCCTACAAGTCACACTCCATCTAGTGGGGGGCTGCCTTACACTTTGCATACTGTTACCAGGCTGCCACTCGAGAACTTTTCTTCCCCATCGGTTACCAGTTCTTTCAGTTATATACATATATGACTGTATAATATTCGGTAATGCATATGGATCACGGTCTTTGCTAGAAACGCGTAACAAGGACAGTATTACGCTGGGATTTTACGCTGGTATTCTGTGAGAGCGTGGTCCTTTCCAGGTCGAGCCGACCCGTTCGTGCTTCAGTCATAATACATTTACAACTTCGCTCTACTATATACAAATTCTACTGCGCTTATTTTTATTACAGACAATCTTATCTAAACGTTGCATTACATCATCATCATTGACATCATCAGGCTATGGGAGCCTACTGATTGACGTAAGCCTCTGCCAATCTCTTTCTCTTAATTCTTTTGTTATATTCAAATCCCTTACAAACAAAGTGCCAACCCTACCTAACCTAAATACGAGCTTACCTCTCGTTAACCTAAAGTCACTTTTAGCTACACGTGAGAAATCCGTTATGTGGAGTCGTGAAAACATATAATATATCAATTTCGTTTAAAGGTAACGACCGTTTAACTCTCAGAGGATACCTTTTCTTTTTTTTTTTATTATCCTCACTCAAGGATTCTCTATTGTATCGTGTAGGTTTTTACATACATTGTGGCGGTGTAAGAATATCCACTACCCCATATCGTTCCGTTGGTGTTGTAAGAGGTGACAGAGATAAAAAATAAAACTTGCGATGGGCAACCTGCCTGCCAAGTGTGGCAACTATGGCAAACATTCCCCCTATGAAGCAATCTATGGGGAGTATGTTCTCTATCGTAATTGCTCACGGACAAACATCCAGACCAGAAACAATTATTTGTAGGCCATAAAACACTCGACGTGTAGTGGTGCGTATAAGAATCGACTACCCCATAATATAATCCCAGAGGGAAATGTAACATGAGATGGGCAGCAGAATCTTCCTTATAACAAGTAATAAAAACTGCGGTTGCCTAACCTCTTGTTGAGCGTGGCAACCATGATCAATATCCCCTTATAAAGCAATTAAAAGACAAATAAAAACAATTAAAAGCAAGCTATGGAGGAGGGCTGGGTTCGGCCACCAGTTACTACGTAAGTTCAGCTGGGCACATTTTTTTAAATAGGAGATGGGGCAAGCGAGCATACGGCTCACCTGATGGTAAGTGACTACCGTCGTCCATGAACAACTGCAACATCAGGGGAATTGCAGGTGCGTTGCCGGCCTTTTAGAAAATGTTACTCACATTTGATACAAGTTGCGGCATGTAAGTCTAGCGCTGAACGAAACGTGCGAACGATACGCACGAGCCAATCAGCGCGACTTATGCACAATAAGCCAATCAGTGCGACTTATGCGCAATAACGGTCACCGCTAGACTTTCGTGCCGCTACTTATAGGCTGTGTAATAAATATAGCTTAAAAAAAGTTTTGTCCGCCATTCACCTGCAAGTAAATACTCAATTGTGTGTTGGCGGACTTCATTTATCTTATTCACTTCTCGTCTTCGAAATATTTTTTTAATTTCGCAAGCATGCAGATTTTTTCACGATATTTTTCTTTTACTACCGAGCACGTAGTATTGTATAGTATATCAGCACTTAAAATTCATAAATCATAAATCTTTATTTGCAAGAATCACGGTATAAGAATATGTTACAATTTATCTAGTGCACTCGTGTTTCGCTAACAATAGTACATAGCATGCAAATACACAATCAACAATATTAATTAATTACTAACTAATTGCAATTAACAATTTCATTGGTGCCCTCGGAGATCGAACCTGGGTTTTCGCAGCGAGCGCTTAGCTCCTGAGTTACCACGGCTCCTTTTTATTTCGAGTTATATCAAAATATTTATTCATGACATACTTTGAAATCAACCACGTTATTGAAATAATAAAGAATTTTCCGACTTGTTTTACTTCAAGTACAAACATCAACACCTGCTTGATTTCTTGAAAACCTAATCACAATAAACAGTTACTAATAGCCGAAGAGCGATGATAGATAAAGGTGTCAGAGGGATACAAGCAACATAGGTATCATAACGATGTTGAGCTTTGTGTAGGAAAATATGTGGTATTGCGTAGACGTACAACCGATTTTAGTTTAAATAGAGGTGAAGCGAGCTGGGTAGTGATGTTGCCTGCTGTACAGTAAGACGGCTTGCTAGAGGCAATTGCGCGATAATACTACGATTACCGGTCACGCAATAGTTCACTTTCTGAGGTGAGTTTCTGTTAGAATATATTTTTATTTCGTAAAATTAATAAATTAGTTATTTAATAAAATATACACAGATTTAAATTATCATCAGATTTCTCGATGATAGCTGGCGGTCCACTACTGTGCGATTTACGCGGGATTTTCTGTCTCACACGACCACACACCACACTGTGGAATTTATTGTCACCAGAGGTTTTTCCGGACCGACCGACGACTTAGTCACCTTCAAGAAAAGAGCCTACTCCTTTCTAAAATACTGGTAACGCACTTGCGATTCCCCTGGTGTTGCAGATGTTTATGGGCGACGGTGATCACTTACCATCAGGTGAGCTGTATGCTCGTTTGGCTCCTCTTCCATAAAAAAGATTTGTAAGTTATGCAAATCCACTGCGAAAGTAAACACTTTTAAATTAACCCTGGGACATTACATTACATATTTAAAAAAAAGTAAACAAATTTTATTTTGAAGTTGGATAAAAATGAACCTAAATTATTCCAGTTTTAATAGGAAATAAAATTGAATCTAAATCGGTTGAGAACAGACCTATTTACCAACCAACCCTAGGCCGCTATTACATTATCTTATGTTTAAATGATTTATAAAAATAGCGGTGTTAGTGTAAAACTTGTAGAAAAGAGCGTTAAATAAAAGACGTGCGATCGTGATGGAGATGTATTTTGGAAGCATATTACAAGGACCAAAGGGAATACACAACTAAAACATTTTTGAGTCATAAGTTAAGTAAATGTTTCCAACAAAAACTGAATAGCATTCCTGTACCTGAGCGAAGAGTTTCGAGTGTATTCCAAACGCATGCACTTCTATCAGACCATACTTTCTAACATAAATGTTGACATTGTGGAGTTTAATCTTAAACCCGTGATCATCTCTGAATACCGGCATTTGTCTATGTTATGGATGGCGATAGCTCGTGCGGTGTGTTGGCGATTTTCCCACACAACTCGAGCAGCCCACTCAAGACACTACAAAAGAAGAAGATATCTTTACCATGATGCCATGCTGCCCGCTCCACTAAGCGCTCTCTATTGAGCCCATACTATTTAGTCTTATTGTCTAGTTATATTACCTTAATATCAGTTATTGGGTTTTCTGTCAAAAATTGTCAGTAGCAGCCTCCTTCGAAAATCACTGGGAAAGCACGTTAAGTCGTTGTTCCTGTGCCTGATCTATCTGCGGCCGTGCTATGAGAGTAAGAGAATAGAGAGTACACCTATGCTTGCGCACACTCGTGCACTATAATCCTGTCCTGCGCAGATGCATAATCTCCACTGTGACTTTGGAAAGACTTTGGACTAACATAGAATGCCTCGTTACCAGTAAAAAGGGTATCTATACTCACATATACAACACAGCACTAAACCGGTTTGAGGAATAAAAATTCGCTGTAAATTTTATAGTACTCGAATAACTAGAAATTGTTAATTACAATCAAAACCTAAGCTGATTTACTATGTACTCGGCGGTGAAGGAAAACAGTGTGAGGAAACCTACATGTCTGGGAAATTAAAAAAATATATTTTAAAGACATTTGAAAGCCTCCAAATTGCATTGGGGCAGAGCGGTTATGGTATATCTTTCTTCGTTTGGAGCATCGCTTCAAAACAAAAAAAAAATTACCATGTTCATGTGGTATACATGTACATGAAATATGTTTAAAAAAAAGTCCTGCTGGGTTTCTTGCTGGTTCTTCCCAGGACAGAGGTATTTTCCGAACCAGTGGTAAATAAAAAATGACTTTCAATAAGTATTATGTAATAATCAATATTGAATAAAAAAATCATTCATTCATTCATTCATTCCATTGTTAAATCTTTTTGTTACATGGACATGTGGGTTTACGGATACGGATTTTTATAATGATTCTTTTGATCGTTCATGTTGGCCACATTAGATCTGATAGAAGAGGAAAAAATAGAGGAGGAATTTTTTTCCCCTAATTTATCGCAAAACCATAATTATAAAATTATTTATGTACTCAAAATTAAAAACTAAAATTTATTCAGATACAATAAAAATCATCGATGTCATCAAAATTATGAGATAAAATCAATGTTACAATTTAGTTTTAAAATGTATTAACGTCAACAATTTATATCTGTGGGAATTTTAGTATAAACTTTGATTTGATACACTTAAATAGAAAACTCCTATTATATTGCATCGAGTTTGATGATCTGATAAAGATAGTTCCGTGTTATTTTTTTTTTTACACAGACACAAATTTCAAAAATATAAAGAGACGAAAGTGTTAGTAAGCCAAGTCTCTTAAAATGTGGCCCTTGTCCTAAAATCCTCTCAGGAATGAGTCTCTGCCTAAGAGTTGGACTAATATAGCCTATAACTTTATACTAGTTCGCGTATCCTTCGCTTTCGAGTTTTCACAGCTCTCAATATCATTATGGGAACTTTTTATTTATCTTCAATTTCCTTATAAAGCAGAATAAAAATAATTCAAAAAATTAAGTAAACAAGAGAAAAGCTAACGCTATTAAGTTCTTAAATAATCGAACACGAATTAGAGATTACGACCCGTAAGCGTTTACGCGAAAACAAAGAGATTCGGATAATAGGGGATGAAAAGGATGAAAAAAAACCTTGCAAAGCAATTTTCGGGATGAGCAAAAGAGATAGCGAAGCTAACGAAGCAATTTTCGATAAGTTACGAGTGCTCGGGCGCTGCAGGTTTATACAGATGACGTCATTCCGACCCCGACTTCTATCGCTTTATGACTCACCAATCGTGCGTAAATCGGTAAATGGCAAACTCGAACAAATGTTTGAAACTGCTGATAACCAAGAAAACATAGACGTTCAACCCATAGCACAAGGTGTTTTAAATCTTAACTTCCTACATGAAAGTTAAAATTTAATATTCGGTCTTATTACAAATCGAAGTTTATTGGTAGTATCGGGCTTAAACTGTGGTTTAAGATAATTTTAAAAGAAAATTTAGTTTTATTTTCTTTTGATTGATTGGCCGTTTATGCTTATACACCTTCCTATATAAAATACAAAATTCTAGTAAAACACATTCGCTAACGCTTTATTATTTACATTACGTTAAAGTAGCTGGTAGAGCCTCGCTGCAGCTATGCTAGCTAAACATAGTTGCAGCACGGATGGATCGGGTCGACCGGGCTAGGACCACGCTCTCACAGAATACCAGCAGGAAACAGCGGAATAATACAACTATGTTTCCCATGATGACTGTAAAGAACCAGAAACCCCTTTTACTGGTTACGAGGCATTCCATCTTAGTTCTCAAGGGTGACAACGCATCTGCATTTTGATTCTTAATCAAGGATAGATGTAGATGTCTTTGGTCTATAGCATCCACTTACCATCTCCACCATCATCCAACTGGACTATGTGCTCTTATTGTTATTCTATATAAAATACAAGCTAACAGTCCACATTATGGTTATGCAGTCCATTCCTAGTAATAGATGTCGATGAAGTGGCTGTTGCAGTCCATTCCTAGTAATAGATGCCTCACAACCTGTAATTAGACTTAAACACAGAAAGGTTAAGAGGCAATTAAAGACGTCAAAATTATTATTCAACTAAAATCCGCGTATAAACTAAAACGTTGTGTTATCCAATTTAAAGCGCACCATCCCACAATTGCATGAACTATCATTGCTAACCACTAAGCCCAACACCACTTCCCTCAACGCCAATACAGTAGGAAAAACGCACCACCGAACTACCACCGATAATACGAGACGTGTTTCGCCTCTAAACCTGTGATGGCTAACCGCTACTTTTCCTAATTATGGCTCGCTTAGAAATCTGATTCTACAATGTTTCAATATTATACGACGATCTCAGTAACAGAATGAAGATTAGAAAAAAAAATTAGAAATTACGTGTAATGTCCTGTAGTTCTTTCAAAACGGGACAACATGTTGAAATAAAATCCTTTATTCCACTATACGCGGTAAATTAAAAGTAAAAATATATGTCCTACGTGATAAGGTTCTTTTTTGCCTTGGACTCCATCAAGGTAAGTCCCTCTTACCTACATAATATGCTGCCAAATAGTGTTTTTGTACAGTTTAAAAGAACCAAACAGAGATAATCCATCTTAGTTCTCAGAGGTGACAATGCAAATAAAGCCGTCTTTATTTGAAGTTTGTTGCCACGAGCTGCAGTAACTGCTTACCATAATAGGAACAGTTAGCAAATTAGATGTTACAAAAAATGTGTATATGCATTTTGATATATTTTTATTTTATTTAAAAATTTTTTAAATAAAATAAAAATATAGCAAAAGCTTTTTTGTTCAGTTTAATACGTCTGAAGCTTACAATCGTTGTTAGAAAATATTTCTCTCAAAAATCTTTATGGCCACTTTCCTCTGTGATATATATAATAGTGTCCTGTGGTCCTCACCTTAACATCCAAATGTGGGAAATGAGCCTCTCCCGTACTAGGGACGATTTCCCATAACTAACACGTTTAGAAGTTGAATTCATCAGCATAATACCTGAAGTAATAAGGGATGATTACAAGTCCCATAATATCATATAGTAAATTATTGTAATGCCTGTAATTTTGAGTTGCTGTCAGGAAAATGCCCATGCCCATTTGCTGTTCCAGTTTCCCTCTGTTCTTCTTACGTCAACAACGGGAGGCAATGGGGTAGTGGATATTCTTACACCATATTCTTACAACAGTGGTGCAATGCCACTACACGGTTTTGCACCACTGTTGGACCATTGCTAAAATAGAATCTTATAGCGGACACAGACACCAACAAAACATATCTGAAAGTTATAAGCCATAGTATTCCTCTTTAATATTGCATCATTTACGTATTATGTTAGGAAGGTATTTCAGTTGATTCTAGGATTTCTTTTAATTAGAGTTTAAAACTTTGTTTATTTTTCCTTGTTTTACCTTGTTCAGATTTTATGTACATGCGATTGTTTTTTTTTTTGAACGCATTTAAGTTGGTAGTGAATACATTAATACATTAGTTATAATAACATTATTACTATAATTTTCATTTTATGATATATGTATAGAATACGTTTTATATATACATATTCTGGTTTATTCGAACTTCGTTACCTTTTTTTTCTCATTATTAGTTTACTTTTACTGCACTACCTCCCATATGTTTATCTCTGCTTAGCCTAATGGTTGACTGGGAGAAAATGCCTTAAGGCATTAAGTCCGCCATATGTACGATTTTTCTTTTGTGCATTAAAGTTTAAATAAATAAATAAATACGTATTTATTTTATTTCCTTTTTCTATTAAGAGGTTCGATGCAATATCAGTCAAACCACTTGTACATTGTCGAATTCTGTCTTCTACAAAGGAACACGTGATCTAATAAAGTTCAAAATTACGTCTTCGAGTGTCCATTGTTTCTGTTTGGAACGAGTCGTTGTTATGTAAGTTAGTTGCAAAACAAAGAAGCGGTCTTGAAGAAACTCGAGAGCGGCAGCCTTTTGTCGTGACGTACAACTCTGAAAGTGAATCATGGATAATAAGGGGAAGCAGAATATAAACAAAATGCTTATAAGTCTATCTTTAATAGATATGAACAGCGAAAAAATTAGTGCTCTTATTTAGGCGATTAATTTTCCTTTGAAAACCAGCGGACTTCGTTCGCTACGACAAATGCTGTGTTAAGAAAACATATATTTTAAAAAGAAGTAATTCCATTTTTCTAATAAATATAAATAGAATTTTATCATTCAAATTTCTTTTCACAAAAAGTCATTGACATTACTTCTTGCCAGTTTTATTTTACAAAATGGTTTTTAAATTCATCGAACCTGCTATTATATTTTATTGTTAGTATTGCACATGTTAAGTGTGACCCTTTCTCGTCTCATTCTGCAACTTCTTATTACTATTCAAGACTTGTCACTTTGTTGTAGAAAAGACGTTCTTTTGTTGGGAAATAAATATTTCCTTTATTTTTTCTTTTTCCGTAGCATTTTTGTTTTTAAAAGTAACTTACTACAAATGCAACACAATGAATATATTTTCAATTGATTTTTAAAATAAAAATTCTTAACTTGTCATGGCGACTAAATAACACGTGTTATTAAGTTAACAAAACAACACAACACTAACCAATATGAATAAAATATATTAAATCGTTCCTAATTTGTTCCCAATCGTGAAGTGGCGGTGTAATGGTACTTAAATGGTAAAATATCCACATTCCCATATCGTTCCGTGGATGTTGTAAAAGACAAAAAAGGTAAACAAATCAGGAGATGGGCATTAGTGTCCTAATAACTACTTAAATAAAACCGGTCCAGTGCGAGACGGACTCGCGCATGAAGGGTTTCGTACCATCGTACAAGATTTAATACTATGTATACAAAATAAAACACGTTTCTAGTAGGGGAGCCCCCTATAATTTTTAATTTATTTTATTATTTGTTGTTACAGCGGCAACAGAAATACACATTCTGTGAAAGTTTCCACTGTCTACCTATTACGGATCATGAGGTACAGCCCGCTGACAAACAGAATGACGGACGGACGAACGGACGGACAGCGGAGGCTTAGTAATAGGGTCCCGTTGGTTACCTTTCAGGTACAGAACCCTAAAAAACTGCGGTTGCAAATCCACCTGTCAAGTGTGGCAACTATGGCAAATATCTCCCCTATGAGGTATTCTATGAGGGAGGCCTATGTTTAGAAGTGGACTTTAATAGGCTGTAACGGTAACGGTAATGTGTGTCATATTATGTGCCATACATTTCACGTTACGTATCCTCTATACCGAAATATAAAATAAGATTCTGAAATATCCCGAAAACCTGGTCCTGTGGTTGCGCCCTAAGAGAATTCACCATTACACGTCAAAAAAAAAGATAGACTCAAGATCTTCGTTAGATAGATCCGGTATACAATCTCGTTATTTATTATTTACACTTTGGTTTACAAAAAAATAATTTTGCAAATGTCTTATCAAGTACACAAATTCATCATTTCAATGACGACTGTAGTAATTTACCATCACGTGAACCGTATGCTCGTTTGCCCGGTTTTCTATTAAAAAATAAATATTTTTATTTAGGACCATCAACGAAATCGGTTCCAAATACACAAAAAATATTACAGTAAGGGATTTAATAATTACTAAGGTTTAGTAAGGCTTGTAGTGACTACATGCCTCATTGCCATGCCATATTACAATGCATCCCTTGTAAGCTACGAAATGTATCAACATCTTAGGTTGGGGTAAAGTTTAGTTTGCGTATGGAATTTCTCAAGAAATTTTTAAATTTGTGTCTCATGACGGCTCCGTAGTGCAGAGGCTTAGCATTTTGTTACGACGCTGAGGACTACGAGTTCGAATCCTGGACGGAACAAGTATTTTTAGGGCCGACAAACCCTGTTCCGGGTCTGGATGTTTGTCCTTATCAAATTTATGAAAACTGCCTCCACGAGACAGGAATAAAAATATTAAAAAATAAATAAAAATATAAAACAATATTTTATCAGACATTTATAATCTTGTACATAAAATAAAATACCTTTAACAACCTAAAAAGTTTTAAAGCTATTAACAAGGAATGTTTCATTTGAAGAAAAATCCATTCAACATGTGGAATTTTGCTACATAACTATTTAGCAGGTCATACAAACTAAAACTCGAGTGCACTACTGCACTCCGAACATGAATACAATATTTCAACGGCACAGAAATTTCTCGAAGAGGCTCTCTTACGCGCTACCTAATAATGTTTTATAGGCAACGCTTAGGAGGCTGCACGACCCGCGGTATAAATCTCATGGGTGCGGATTTAATTAACTATCGTCTTACATGTACCTCGGGCTACAGGCAAAGAATTAACCTCCCCCACCTCCCTTCCCTTCCCCGCCGCCCTCGAGTAACTGGAGAGCCATATTAAGGCACTAAAAGACAGCTAATTGAAAAGCTAATATTCACCGTATAACATTAATTATTCTCTGGAGGATCGCAGTAACCCTGGCGAAATCCTTATTATTTAAGAGATGTTTTATACGATCGGGTACGTAGATTATTGTGATTACTGATTAACTAATCAATGTTTTAGAAATGCATTCAAATTTGATAGCGGTTGCTGGAAAATTTTGCATTTAAATAAAAACTATTCTATAGCTCGAAGAACCGACGATATGTAGGGGCAGGGGGGCAGGGGTAAAGGGGGGAGGAGTAGATTCGCCCCCACCTTTTTTCCACGCCGGACGTGTCTATTTTTTTTATTAACTGTTGAAGATTAAAATTTTTATTTAATGATTTCTGAGAAAGATCGCTTTAATAGGGAGGGAGGGGGGCGTCTCACCTCCGCCGAAGTAATATCAAAGCGTAGTCGACGGAGCCCCGCTAAGCGGGGCTCCTATTTCAGGATGATTTAAAAAAAATAACCACGAACCCTTCTAACCTAACCTGTCCAAGTCGGGGTGCCCCAAGTCCGGAGTTCGCTTCGCTTGCTCTTGCACCAAATAAAACACCAAAATGTTAACTTTTATAATTACTTTAATAAGTAAACTTATTTTATTACTTCCACCATTTCCAAAAATGGGTCTTTATTATATTTCATAATGTTCCGCCTCCACAAGTACTCCACTATCGCATCACCAAAATTCTCGATTATTGTAATTATCTTAAAAAAAAGATAATTACAATAATCCAGAACTCGCGAAGTCGAGTATAACTGTCACTGTCAATGTCAACTTAAGAAATTTAAAAAAAGTAAGAATTTAGAGTTATTTAAGTTCTGTTTCAGGTATTAATTAACGGAGCTGACTCCAACTTTCGTATTACGAGCTGTATTTAGCGCTCTTTTAGCCGTCTGAGTTTTCACAGTCTGAAACCAAACTAAATAAAAGCCTAAACAAAATATTTTTTCCCGGTGGAGCGGACACATTCGTACCATAATATACTGCAGCGTGGCTAAACCACGTTAAAAATTGTATCTTAATTATTAGGTAACTTTAATTTAACTAAGTAATTTTAAATATGTCCATATACATTTGAAAGTACCTTACATTTTTCTCTTTGTACTCTTAGGCCTTCTTCGACACTACACTAAATGCGCTGTATAGTATTGAATTAAGAAATATTTATAGCAGTTTTATGTTATACTGTTACAAGATAAATCTTAACATACTTAATTCCTCACTGTTTTTTCGACTGATATTTCCGCTTAGCGTTAACTTACTGGCTTTTTCAGTGCGCCATGTTTTCGAATGTCAAAAATCCGACGATAATTCAATGTGAACAAATTCTCTCTCGCCGATAACGGAACAGAAGTTAGTTGAGAGTGTTTCATTCGAGTTGTTATCAGTTGAGAGGCGCAAAGTTCGCTAGACCTGCGACGATCGTACAAGTCCATCGATGGTCCTTTATTCAAATATATTTTTGGGTATAAATAAAAATTATTTTCAAAAGATTATGTATAAAGAAAATCATAAAAATATAACTAAACTGTTTAACATTTAGCTACAGCTTCAATAATGTAACAATAACAATCCTTTTGTATCATTAACAATAAGAGCTTTGATGTTTACAATTATGGACGTTTAAAATAATTATTTTGAAATAGTAGAACCGACTTAAAAATTAAAAAATATATATTTCCACATGTTATAGCTTCTGCAGGAGTTAGGACATAGTGTATCGAAGAATTGCGAGAAAACCCCGATTTCAGAAGCTATTATATTATTTTTTTTAATTTTGAATTCGTTTAAGAAGTTTATTTAACCCTATTAGAGGGGTCTAAAAATAGCACGTGTTCAAGTTAATAACTAGAATGTCATTTAAATAGGTACATTAAAATCTTCATTCTCTATTTTTCATTCCTTAGGGATGATTTTAAATGAGAAATTAGTGAACATACAATAAATAACATACGCATCGAACATATAACCTTCTCGAGTTTTTGAGCTCCGTTAATGAAATACTCAAAACTTCTTTAATAAAAAATCTCTATACAAAACAAAGAAACATTTACTTGTTAACTATATCGAAAGGACAGTGAAATAGGTATATTATGTTAAAATAAAAAGGGCATGACACAAAAGTTGCGGAACTCATTGAAATGGCATATGGGAGCACTCAACTCAAATTTTGCAAACGTTTGTTCCCTCAAGGTGACTTATGTCAAAGATGTTAAATGTGCCTCGTTCAAAACAAGTGCCGCACTGAGGACAAAGAACCTTTGATAAATTATCGTGCTTAGTTGACACGTAAATATTTTGAAAAACCTTTTTATTTATCTGCCATGCGCTTATTTTATTTGAAGGAATGGTTGATTGATCTTTGTTGATTCAGTTTGTCAAATTTTAATACAAAATTAAATTAAACAACTATAAAATTGTTGATTTTCACGTGGTAGAGCCACGCTGCAGCTATATTAGTTATGGTTGTAGCACGAATGGGTTGGCTCAACCGCGGCAGGACCACGCTCTCACAGAATACCAGCGTCATATAGTTTGGTGTAGAGATACGGAGACCCTTTTTACTGGAAACGAGGCATTCCATCTTAGTTCTGATGGGTGACAACGCTTCTGCATTTTGAATCTTAATCGAGGATTAATGTAGATGTCTATGGGCCGCAGCATCCACTTACCATCAGGTAAACTGTGTGCTCGTTTATCACCATCATTCTATAAAAAAAAATTAAGCAATATATTTCTTTTTGAAATTTTATCTATATTCTTTGCGGACAAAATTTATGTGATGAAAGTTTTGCCTGTAACTCTTTATGCCCGCCGCTGACCAAGTTCGAAGTTCCATCGAGTGCTCGTTATGTTTACTGCCACTATCGAGACGGTTAATGTCTTTGGATTTTAACGAGCAAAACTCGATCGCGGGTTGTTTTCGTGTGTGCGGAGGCAAAGAATGCCGCATTAACCCCTGAGACACCCGCCATGCCCGCTTGGCTGCGCGCTGAATTGATATTCCCCGAGTTGCCAACTCACATCAAAATGTAGATGAGGGGTATTGTAGTCGTGACATTTTGCCGTTGTTCTCAATAGAAATTCGTAACTACCTTTCGCATACCGAAGATTTATGATATACTTACCTCACCTGATAACGGTGTTATAACCTTTTTTTAAAGAAATATAATAAAAATTTAATTCTTTCATTAATTACAGCGCATTAAAAGTTCACTGCTGAACATAGGTCTCATAGAGCAAGGAGATATTTACCATAGTTGCCACGCTTAGCAGCCAAGTTGGCAACTGCAGTTTTTTAATTATTTTGAGTTGTTATGGGGAAGTTGTTGCCGCCATCTTCTATTTAATTTTCTTTCTGTAGTCTCTTATGAAAACCATTTCTGAGAGGATTATAGGGCAAGAAAATGTCCGCCGCGTTTTCTTCTTTTTTTTTAATTTCAGAGAGATACAGGTTTCCTCACAATGCTTTTCTTCACCGTCGAGCATGTGATAAATCAACACTTAAAACTGCATTTCAAAATTACATTGGTGCCGGCGGTGATCGAACCTGATACTATGATATCTACAGCGATCGCAAACCCACTGGGCTACCGAGGCTCTCTATCTCATATATTTGCATATTATATTAGATATAGATTCTTAAATATTTAATTTAATATAATACCCTATATCTATCTACCACCATATGTGTAACTTTTATTTGCTATCATTCGAAGTTGTAACTACCTAATACAAGAAATAATAAACTGATATTTGATTGATTTATATAAAACTCATGTGATTTTGACTCTTCCAAGTAACAAAACTTAATAAATACTTTTACAAAATTTAATAAATAATTTTGACAGTTTCCAATAATAACAAAATTAGAGAAGTAGGTGAAACTATAAAATATTTTTATATTCTAATGATTCAGGTACATTAAAGTAACGAAATATGTTTGTACAGCGCCATCTCGAAACATATCTTGCTGAACCCAGCTATCGGTGGACAATAAAAGTCTTTTGGGCGACAAACACTGAACTGCAAGTTCGACGGCATCTAGAAAACAATACCTTGGCCCCGTGCCAAGGTACCTGTGCAGTCGCTGACACACCAACAACGCGCGCACTCATATTCCCCAACGTGAAAACGGCTGAACGAATTGCGCCTAACTTCGAAGCACACGTCGCCGAATGCAAGCAGTAAATAGTTCCATGTTTACCGGTAAAGTTTTAACTTCTCACTTGTCGACTGACAATTGCGTAATGGCCGAGTGTTTCCATTGTGGCGCAGTCGCCGGCGCCACTGTGACGTACTAACTCGCCTCAATTGTCGCCGTTAAATTACTCCGGCAACATTATTCATATTACACTAATTATGTTAATTTTCTCGAAACTCATCTTGCTTTAATGAGAATTTAATTATTTTAACATACTCTTTCTTGAGAAGAATGCTTAAACTAACCTTTAGTTTTATTAAGGAGCTCTTATATTTTCATCAAACTTTAATCACAAAAAGCATGCTTAAAACTCAGATTAATTTTCCAAAACATCATACTCGATTCATTTATAATTGGGTGGTATTTAAACGACCGAATATAAATTCAAATTGAGGGTGTCAAAAATATTGATTATGGCGCACTGAAATACTAAATGGGGGAACACAAAAATTGAAAACGGCGACTTGTAAATTTGAATTTGAGTTACGAGTTATTAAGAACGATCAGTATAATAATTCTTAAGCGAACAAATTTCATCGAGATGTATTGAGCACGATCTAGTAATATATATCTTACTAGACTAATTTAGGGAAATAATTATAAACATATGTTGACTAAGAATGTTAGTCAAAACTACTTTTGACTTATACTTTTTGAATTTTTTAAATTAAAAGGTTCAATTCTTTCAATATTATATTTTATATCATTATAATGTACGCGGCTTTAGGGTGGTCCAAGGGCCAGCCCAGACATATACATCAACCATATGCATAAACCTACTGTCACACACTCAGTATTTTTTTCACCCAATTTAGCATTTAATTCGGACACTTGTGACTATTATGACTGCAGCAATTTTAGTTGCTAGCTTAGAATAACTGTTTCCCACTGTTAGTATTTTACGTATTTTTAGTTATTCATAATTATCGCCAGTTAATTAAATTTTTCGCAAACATAATTTAACATCGCTCGGTTTAGTATTAAAGTATCTCATTAACGACTGTTAATGAGATACTTTATGAATAAATAACATATGGATGACTATCCATATGTTATTTATTCGCCCGGTTAATAATTCATCTTTATAATTTAGCCGTGGAAAGAATAGAGATTTAATACAGAGTAAGGTGTTTACAAAGGCGTGTGTGTGTTTAGAGGAAGAAAGGTTCTCAAGTAGCAGCCTCGTACCGGTAAGCGAAGTGTAGGGTGGCACCCCTTTAGTTGGAGTGACGACCTGGTAAGAGATACAGAAAGGGGATGGATGCAGGTGACTCAGGATCGTGCTTTATGGCTTTCTTTGGGAGGGCCTATATTTAGCAGTGGAATTGTGAAAAACTGTAATGAATGAAAGACTGAAGGTGTTTAGATATATATATATCACTTTATTGTACGCCAAAAAAACATAAATATTAACAAAAAAGGAGAGAAATAAATGTGGTACAATGGGCGGTCTTATCGCTAAGAGCGATCTCTTCCAGACAACCTTTGGATGGACAGCATTTCAAGAAAACAATTAAAACATATGTGTGGATCTGTTTAGCTCGGAGAACAGCCAAAATACCTGTGTGTAATAGTACGGAGCATCAATATTTATATGAAAGTTGCTCGGAAACATCTATATAGTGACTTCGGCTTCTTCGATAGTTGTTCGGTGCATATCCGTCATGTAGCACAGCGACAACGCTACAATATAAACAATTTTACTTCATTACATTTAAACCTCAGCAGCTTAGAAGTAACACTCGCGAACTATGAACGAACGAACTTCAAACGAAACTTAAACTTCATATTCCACGAACATCCAAAGTTCAATCCCGCATCATTAAAATTGATAATTGCAATTTAATTACTGGTTGATGTAGTGCTCGTCGCTAAAGAGAAATATCGCGACAAAACTTACGTGTACAAGAAGTAGAAATGTAGCACAATAGACACTTCTAACTCTATTACATAACATAAACACTCACGCCTATCACCCAGAGGGGTAGGCAGAGACTACGGACTTCATTTGGCACGATCCTGGCACACCTCTCTCGCCTCCTTTACATCCATATATCTACGCATACGCGCTCGTCGGTTAATGGTATTCTAACTCTACTAATTTTCTCATAATGATAGAAAGGAAGTAACTAGCTGTGGGTTATCACTTTTTATATTTATTACACAAATAGCAAAATAGCTTAGTTTATCAGCGCTATTTTGCTTTTAGATAACTAAAATTTACAATGAAGTTATTTAATAATTAATTCCAAGATTTCATTTAATATAAGGGACATTTACCATCTAGATCACTGTATTAAAATATACAGTAATACTTGGTTAAGTGTGACCTGGATAAGTGAGAAACCTCCATAGCTGGAACTCATGGTTAGGTCCCGACACTTAGCACTGAATTACCTCTGTTAGTGGGACAAAACCAACCTCTATATCTGGGATAGGTTCTTTCGATTTTATCGTTATAATTACCTCTATAATTGAGACAGCGAGTGTACTTTACCTCTTTTACCGAGACTATAATTTAGGGATTAGTTCTTTCGATTTTATTCGTCATAATTATCTCTATACAATTATAGAGGATATCTATACAACAATAGACAGCGAGTATATTTTACCTCTTTTACTGAGACTATATATTGTGTACCGTTTTGTTTACTAATTTTAATTCTACCCGCAAATTCCGCAGTTGACTAATTGTGTAAAAGTGACCTCCAGTTTTAGTCACAGAGTATATTTTTTAACCAAGGAGTTTTAGTTTGGTTTTGCTATCGTTAGGATGTTTATTTGAAAATACTGAAGCGAAGGCTTTAAGTCTTTATCAGTACGTGAAAAACTAAAGTTCAGATTGTTAATAAAGATTACAACTCATAGAAATAACCTCTATTCTCACCTCTATTAATGGAACCCTCTGTAAATGAGACAGATATTTATTTATACCTGGATATTTGAGACACTGGGTAGGTGGAATACCTCTTTAAGTGAGACAAATTTGCAGTCCCTTAAGGTCCCATTTATCCAGGTTTCACTGTATATGCCAATCAAAAGCTTCAACAAATAATAGTTTAAAAAAACTCGCTAGCTATATTATTTGAAACAAAAGTAATAAACACTTATTTAAAAATATATTAAAACATTTACAATACGAGTGGAGAATTCACCCTATAGTAGAAGTGTAAGAACCCATATCGTCCCGTGGGTGTCGTATTAGATGAGAGAGAGAGAGAGAGAGAGAGAAGAGAAACTGAAACAAGAGATATGCAGCAGCATCTTCCTGACAACAACTCAAAATATAAGCAACTGCGGTTGCCAACCCGCCTCTATGGCAAATATCTTCCTAATGAGGCAATCTATGTTCAGGTCCGTGTTTAGCAGTGGACTTCGATAGGCTGTAATGAATAAATGAATGAAATAAGAGAGGCACTTGTTCAGCAGTAGACTTTTACGGATTGAGAAGAAGAAGTTTATACAACGTCGTGTAAAACAAATAATCCTGATTCAGTAATCAATAGGAAAGACAAAGAATCTGCTTTACTTACACTGATCGCGTGGCGCACTTACAAACTTGCTCCGAGGAACAAACTTTATACGGAGAAGTTCAAAATGAAGGATTGGAAAATTCGAGGCACAGACGGCGGCATTATTGAATTTCACCAACTTAACCACCTTTGATTATCAGAATGCATGCGACTCGCACTGTAAAGTTTTAGTTTTGATCACAATTTTTCATTCATCTAACAGAATACCAACGTAAAATAGTAGCTTAACGCTTCTGTGTTTCGTATGGTGAGTGTAGAGAACCGGAGACCCTTTTTACTGGAAATGAGGCTTTTCATCTTAGTCCTCTTGGGTGACAACGCATCTGCATTTTGATTTGTAATCGAGGATAGATGTAGATGTCTATGGGCCGCAGCAACCACTTACCATCAGGTTGACTGTGTGCTCGTTTGTTACCCTTATCCTATAAAAAAAACTATAGTTACCATCTCATTGTGACACTAAATTTAATGATTTACTTTAGCTTCTGGATGAAGTATTCAATTTTTTCTTTAATATAATTAAGCTTTACAAAATAAACACACTGTCCTCCCGATAGTGGTCCATTGATCTTCGTATAGAAATCAAAATGCGTATCGGTTATCAACCGTGTCAAGATGAGATGCCACTTACCAGTACAATGAGTCTTCGATGGTTTTGTCACCCACCACACTAAATTCAGCAACATTGTGTTGCTATTTTATGTAGGTACCCTATGCGGATATGGTCCTTCCTCAATCGACCTGACCAATTTGTACTGCAGTCATAATAGTCAATAGTAAAACGGGTTCCAGATAGTTTGATATTTTTCCTTTCTAGTGTAAGCTTGAATCTACCCTCAAGTAACTATAAATAATCAAGTCACTATAATATTTTAACCACGTTTTATTAATTCGCTTCTTAAAACTTTAAAAATAGCTCAGAACTGGATGACAACGCAATATTAACTCACTTTCTTGTCTGTTTGTTTGTCTTTTCAGTTCAAATTTAGCAATTAATTTTGAACTAACTACCCGATGAATTAGAGGTTTGAAACTTTAAATATAACTCAGGTAAATGTTTAATATAACACGTGGTAAAATGGTTGCTATTTTGAATTATAATTATTATACAATAACTTAATCCCTGACTTTTTTTCTTGTTTGTCACTAGCCCGTAAAAGTCCATACGTGGACGTGGGCCTCTTCCGCTGCAGAAAGAATTTGCCTTAACCATCACGTTTGGCAGTCGGATTGACGACAGCAGTACGATACGTATTGCACCATTTACGCTGCTGTCCATCTCCGGTCTGAACACTTCACGTCTAGCGTAAGTAATTATACCACCATCTATAGGAAGGTATAACAGTTTTTAACATTTCCCATTTTCGTTTCTTACGACTCCCTCGAGAAAAAATAGGTTGATGAATTGTCTTACTTCACTATCACACGGCCCCTCTCTTTTTTCACAGAATAATATATAAAATACATTAATTTTATATTCAATAAAAAGAAAGAAACACTTTCAAACTTATGACAGGATAACCCCGCGAGAACGTAAGAAAATTCTTGTAGGCATTCAAAGTCCTCAACTTAATAGTACAAACGTTTCAACTTAATAAGAAAACGTATGTCAAAAGACGCAAATATGTCTTTGTCGTATTATTCTCACGAGAACTTTTGACGAATTACAGTATATGTTTGTGAAGTAACTACGTTGATAAATTTTGTGTACATTAAGCTATCAAACAATTAAGAATTATTTAAAATTACACAAAAACAATTGAATTTATTACCAAGATTGTTTTATGAAAGTTCTAAATTGATAGGATTTGCCGTAACCATCACGCGCTTTAGGCGCTGTGCAAACGTAGACATTTTTATGTCTTGTGTGGGATACAAGCTACCAGAGAATATTTTATTTTCATGTAATCAATATGAAATCAGCCACTCCCTGCGCAGACGCAGACACTTTTTGTGTCCAGTTACTTCCACTTGCCACATGACACACTCGACACGATTGCCAATCAAAAAGTGTTCGGTGTAGGTAACTGGAAACTAAAAGTCGTCAGTTGAAAACAAGAGCAACATTAACAAATTTCCTTACAAGTGTACGGCGCTGCGCAAACGGACGAGTTGCAATCGTTGTCCGTATCCTGTGTGCAACACAAGCCACGCACATAAAAGGATTTATCCAGAACTGACGAAACCGTTGGCATTAACGTGGTTGATTTGCCTGTAAATATTGACGGCGACGACGTCTACGTCGACGTTTAATCAACATAATAAGCAAAGGTAATGTTTCGTCATCGACATCCATCATGAAACTGACGGAAAACAAGCAAAGATTTGTTACCAGTGGCCAGAAGTAGCAACCGGCAACTGTGTCCGATTGCCGCTGCCGGACACAACAACTACGGTTTCCTGTGATGGTGTGCCTTGTCGGTAACAAAAAGTATCTACGTTTGCGCAGCGCCTTATGCTATAAAAAGACAATCGAACGCAGTTGCTAAGAGCATGCAGGCTCGAATATATGAATCTGTTTTCTCGAACTGAGAGCAACCAGTCGCTAGACAGGGACTCACGCTGTGGTAATATTTTGTTCATAGTGGAAGACCGCTTAGTTTAGCATGTGGACACACGTTTTACCTTTTTTTTATATAAATAAGAGGTGGCACACGAGCGTGCGGTTCACCTGATGGTAAGTGAATTAGAACTGAGCCAGATTTTATCACCGCGTAGTAACGATGTAGTAAGAAAATAAAACAGGAGATGGGCAGCAGCATCTTCCTAATAATAACTCAACATAATATTAGTTGTGGTGTTGCAACTGCGACAAATATCCCGCAAGAGCCAACCTTTAGGGAAGGCTTATGTTCAGCTGTCAACTTTTAATAGGTTCTATCTATTCTAGTACGACCAAAATCACCTGCACTATTCTTTCACAATCATAGTTAATCATGCATTTGCAGTAATGTGTAAGCTTCAGAGCGACACGAGTATTAGTCTATTGCATATTGAATGTATGTAGCTGCTGTTTTCCTGGCAGGACTGCTTGTCTAGAGTCATGCTTATAACATAATTTATTATTCATACCATGTGATTCCAGGTAAGCCGCTTAAACCACTCTTTACTTATTTATATCTGTACGCTTATTTTAAATACCGATAATTTTAATTTGCTACTTTAAGATGACTAATCTATGGTGAAGGGCTATGTGGTGGTGGAGCAATAGTTTTCCCGTCCGTGACGTAAGACACGACAAAAGAAAGAATCATAAAAATCTCATAGCCTCCGATAAGGTATATCAATCCCGTATATACAGATAATAAATATCCTGAACGACTACGGAGTGTTGAATTTAAGAAAGCATGAGAAACTTCTGATACTTGATAACCAATCCATCTGCCATGCGTATCGTTTGTGGTAAATCCTACCTACTATGGAAGTCTCATGTCCAGCAATGATCTATATTCTATAACGTGTTACAAGGAACAACAAAGTAAAGCTATAAAACAACAAGATTTTTCTGGCAATCTCTTTACTTTGTTCTTAAACGATTTGGAAATTCAATTAGATTATGAATTGTGACGGCTCCGTGGCGCAGTGGCTTATCAATGAGTTGTTGCACTGGGGTCCGCGGGTTCGAATCCCGCACGGAAGAAGTATTTGTATGCCCTATAAACAATTGGTCCGGGTCTGGATGTTTGTCCTCGTGCAATTTATGTTTGTAGACTGCCTCTACGATACAGGAGAAAATCCTTGTGTGGGGGTATCGTTTTTAAAATCAATAAAATCAATAATTCATAAAGATTTATGAATTTAGTTCTAACATTAGTATAGTAGTAACAAACAAAAGGGAACAGGTTAAAAAACGTACCCATGACTTGTCGGTCGAGTGCCAAACTTTTCAAAGTATAATGCTTCCGATACATAAAACCATCGAATAATATTTGTACGGCGGCGACGAAAACATTTCAGATTGGGACGCCCGCCATCGGTTTGGCAATAAAGGCCTTTCGGGCGATAAAAACTGATCTGCAAGTTCACCGACACTGAGAAAACAGATCCTTGGCTCGCGGCCAAGTTACCTGATCTCCCACTCCGTGCATCGGTACTGCGTGCACTCGCGCGTTCCCTGATGCGATAAAAGCTAAAACAAATTACGCCTAACATTGTAGCACCGCCTTGTTTACTAGAAATTTTGTAATGATTTCTTATATTTACGCGAACACTACATTATTGATTAAACTACTTTTACGGATTATATCGCGTTTAATTAACTTATTACTTAAATAAGTTAATTAAACGCGATATAATCCGTAAAAGTAGTTTAATCAATAGAAATTTTGATTGTTCATTTGTCGTCTGATGGTCGAATCTTTTGCAGTTAATCAACCATACATTGGGGACGCCATAACCCAGCTCAAAATGAAAAGTCTGTTCTCAGTATTTTCAAAACATCTTTTACTTTTCTTAATAAAACCGATAAAAATTAAGATCAAGACATCTTTAAGAATAATGAATAGATATATAATATAATAAAGGTTTTGAGATATACGTAACAAGAAAATGTCCCGAATGCCGTCATCTCAGCCGGGTTGGATCCGTCGATTGACATCTCGGTCGAAGTTGGACTTACCTAAGTCGGACAATTTGTCCTAGACACACATAATTATCAAAAACTTCGAGCATAGTGCTCCTAACCGATACCACTTAGGTGTGACATGGTCATGACGTTGTTTTTGTACATGTTCATTTTAAGACCTATCCATAAAGAAGCACTAATTAAATAATTGATCACAGTACCACAGTATTCCAATGATTCTACCATAATGACTACATCGTTGGCAAATAAAAGGTGAGTGATGTACTCGCCATTGATATTGATACCGTATCCTTTCCAGTGCAGCAGCTTGAAAACGTATTCTTATGCAGCGGTGAATAATGTCGGGTATATAACTTCACCCTATCTTACACCTCTCTGTAGTTAGATAAGTTTCGTACTCTGGTTCTGCACTCGGACAGCCGTCATAGCTCGTCGCTCGGACTGTACCACCGCCTAAATTTCGAAGAAATCGAAGGCTTTCATGAGAAAATATTCGATTTCTTCGAAATTTAGGCGTCAAACGTTCACGCGGATTGTAGTCTTTCAGTCTTATGTACAATTTGCCGAAAAGTATATATGTGGTCTATGGTAATATAAGCTTTTCGGAAACCGGCTTGTTTAGGAGGCTGAAAGTCGTTGAGTCTGAGTGGGCCGATTCGTGTTTCGAATGACTCTCGAAAACAGCACGTAGACGCGACTCTGAATGGAAATCGGTCGTTAGTTCTTCAAAAAGTGTTGTCGCCTTTCTTAAAGACCAGGCTACCGAACTTCTGCTCCACGCCCCGATGTAGTGCCACCATGCAAGATCCATTGCAACGGAAAAGAAGAAACTTGAAAATAAGAATGTACAATCAGTGTGTATCGCCAGTGATGACATATTGATCTGAAACTTGGTTCTTCACTGCTGGCCTTATGAGGAAGCTCAAGGTCGCGCAGAGAAATATGGAGAGGGTTATGCTCAGAGTTTCTAGTGATAGACTTTCTATATCCGCAGTAGAATAAAAATTTCGGCATAGTCATGCGAATCACGAAACTCAAGTTGCAATGGACCAGCGAAGTTCTTGAGTGGCAGCAACATAATGGTGAGCGAAGTGTAGGTTGGATCCCCACTAGATGAACTGACGCCCTGGTAAGAGATGCAGGAAGTCAATGGTTGCAGGTGACATTCCTTAGGGGGTACGCCTATGTTCAGCAGTGGACTTATGGTGGACTGTTAGTTTTGGATGATAATGATGAATGATTAAAAGAAGAAAGAAAATGATTTTAATTCTACGCAACCAGATTTTCAAGAAAATCCGTCTATATTGAAACATTTTTGTTATTTTCTGCACAACCTATTCTTGAGCACGCTGTCAGTATTTTTCCAGCTGGCGGCGATGTAAACAGACCGGGCCTTTAAGAATGAGTCCTAATTTATTCGAAGCGCCTATAAGAAACCACCGCAATCTTTAATCCGACAAAAAATATAACGAATGAAAGCCCATCTCGAATAAATGGACTTAAAACCCGCGCTGCGAATGATAAAAAAAGTCATTGCAATTTCTATGGCAAGGCTTTCGCTTTTTTTATTCACGAAATTTTCGTTCAGTCCAGTGAGGTTACTTAGAAAGAATTGACTCGAATAAAATTAAATAAATGCAGCATTCAACAAAATAGAAAAACAGATAACGAAGCAATGGAACAAGTAATATATTTTAAATATCAGCATTCAAATCTTTATAAAAGTAACTAATATCTTAAAATATTATTTTAGAAACACATCTTATTCTCCTCAACTTCATAATAATAAAAGGAATATAAAAATAATTTTATATGAACTTCGCTGTCTTCTAATATTTCAATAATAACATCAACCCAAGTTTCGGTAACTGATTTAATTGTGGGCCCAAGTTGGAGGCTTTGAGTAATCCCATCCTCATAAGCGGGAGATCCATCAGTCGTCATTACGCGGACATGACGCGGGTGAACCCCTGCCCCACTCCCTTTCCCTCTGTCCCTTGTCCCTCCTTCCTCACCTGCGGGCACCAAGATTGATATGGTCCCCGCCGCAGTAACCACTGCGCTCTGACAGCTTGTTATTGAAAAATTGAGCGATAATCCCGCTGCGCCGCCGTGTTGTTTAAGATATTCTTTTTTTTTCTACGCTCAGAATTTTGCACGGCTTTATTCCCAGGGTACGCTTTTAGCAACGAATGGAAATTGAGGGGATTTCGGAACGCCGCGCCGCTCCGAAAAATGTACGTCTAAAAAGTTTTGTAGTTTCTATTAAACTTTGGTAATTACGTGTCAATTTTAGTTTTTCCCCAATATTTTAAGTTTAAGCGAGTTTTAATTTTCAATTCCAAAATTTGATATAATTATTCCGATATCATACGACGTTAAACGTGATTCAACAAAATTTTATTATTAAAATAAATACATGAGTTTCTTATCTCTGTATTGATATTTCTCTCAAGACTCTAAATTTAAATCTCAAGCTTTAAAATCCATTACTAGATATAGAACTTTCCATTCTCGAAATCATCTCTCAAATAGCGCGTTTGTTGAAGTTTCTAGCACATTCGTTGAATACATACTGGACAGGCAAAGTGACGCAAAGACAAAGACAGACAAAAAGACTCTTTTTCATAAATATGAAAATGTGGCAAGTATATGATCACGTGGCTATCAGATGGAAAGTGATCACCACCCCGTCGCAGCACCTACTACTATCATAAGATATCCTAGAGGCACAGCAATGTTGTAATTTTATTAATATTAAAATCGTAGAATAAGTTATGCAATAAGATAGACTTTAATGTAAAAAAAAATAAATAACTAATAATATAACAAGTGGTAAAATTAAAATTTTGTATAATCGACTTAAATATAAATAAAATGAGAACATCATCAATGTAGTCGAAGTCAATTAAATACGCATATTTGAGTATAACTCAAAAACTACTGGTCAGATCTTGATCAAATGAGAATGGGATGAATATGGGACCACATTCAAAAAGAAGAAACATCAAAATCGGTTCACCTAGAAAAAAGTTCTGAGGTAACATACATAAAAAAATACAGTCGAATTGAGAACCTTCTCCTTTTTTTGAAGTCGATTGGAAATTAAACATTTAATATAAATTAAAAAAGACTGAGCCGTGGTAGCTCAGATGGTTAGCGCTCGCTGTAAATCTCTGTTTAAGGTATCAAAGAATGAAATTCCGAACTTTAAAAGCTATTACGTGGAAGTTCATTCATTATTTTTAATTTTTTTAAATCGGATTAAATTTTTTACTAAAATTAGCTTTTTTACCCTTTTGGGTTGACTAAGAAATATCATAATAAGAAGAATAAATGCCGTGATAGCTCAAGGATACTGTGAAATTTAGAGCGTTGCGTTAAATTTCACAGTACGCAAGCAACCCAAATTCGATCCCCGCCGGCACCAATAAAATTGTTAATTGAAACTTCAAGTCCATGGAAACTTGGATGAAACTGAAACGAGGGTACGGCTTTTAGACGAGACTTCATGCATTCCAGACAGTGCTTCTAATTTAGTTAGATTCCAAACGCTTGTTCCGGAACTTAAAATAGCTTAATATGAAACGGTGCTTTTATTGGCGCTTAAACTTTTATTAAATACGTACAGAAACGAATATGTGTTAAATTAATATGTACAAACGCACATACACACATAAATAAATAGGAAAATTATTAATAGATTAAAATATGTATTATAATTTTTTTGTTGGCTAAATATAGTCTGATTAGTTCGTTGGTCTTTGGACTCTGCTTACTTCCTCGGTGATTACAGGCTGACTCTATGTTTTTTATAGAACAAAGATAACAAATAAGCACACAGTCCACCTGATGGTACGGTATGTGGATGCTTTGGCCCATAGACATCTACGATTAAGAATCAAAATGCAGATGCTTTGTCACCCCTGAGGACTATGATGGAATACCTCGTTTTTATTAAAAGGGTATCCGGTTCTCTACACTCACCATACATAACACAGCATGAGGCTGCTATTTTATTCTGGTATTCCGTGCGAGTTTGGTTCTTCCCCAGTCGAGCCGACCCATTCGTCCTATAGCTATATCATAGGTGCAGCATGACTCTATCATGTGTAAAATGTAGTAATGCTATGTAAATATTATTAAAATTCAGGATTATAAATAAGTTATATTTTTGATAAATAAAAAAAAGAAAATTTAAATAACGAATAATAACGATCAGAATCTCCATCATTATTGATTACAAAGGAACATATAATCAATATGTGACTAATTATGATTCAAATTTTATTCAATATTCAAACCGGCCTGTTTTGGATAATTAGGGTGCACATGCACTGATGACGCTAAAAAGCAAACACAATCGGTTTCCTATTAAATCCAAGTCCATCAAAACCGAAAATGTATTTTTTTATCTTCACGAGAAAATAATAAGTTCCTTTGTTACTATCAACAGTAACCTGTCGCGAATAAAGTTATTTTTAAGTGCGCAAAAAAAACCGATGGATTCTTTGCCAAATGCACATTAACATTAACAATTACGTTCGATTACAATCTGGGTTAAAACGGATTAGTAAGCTGAAGTGACAATGGGCCGGCCATATAGCTCGAAGAACCGACAACCGATGGAGAAAAAAGGTTCTCGAGTGGCAGCCTCGTACCGGTAGGCGAAGTGTAGAGCGACCCCCACTAGATGGAGTGACGACATGGTAAGACATGCAGGAATTCGATGGATGCAGGTGGCTCAGGACCGTGCTTTGTGGCATTCCTTGGGGGAGGCCTATGTTCAGAAGTGGACTTGTGAAGGGCTGTAATGATGATGATGATGACAATCTGGGTGTGTTCAAGCCAAGAATATTTTTATAAAGCTGGTAAGTGGCTACTGCTGTCCATGCAGACCTGCAAGCAATTTTAAACAAAGAAGGATGCAGATACACAGTCACCTCTGAGGTACTAAGATGGAATGCCTCACGGTCTGTAACTATACTGGCTTTCTGTACCCACTAGACCATAACACAGCAGCACAAGCATTGCTGCTTGGTGGCAGAAACAGTTAAGAAGGTTATACCTACTCAGACAGACTGGACAGAAAAGGAGTCCCCCCACCTGTAAATAATACGCTCTTGTTACGCTTAGACTGTGCAATTTACCATCCAAGGCATCATCACCGCTTTCCACTAGGTGAGCTTGTAATCAAACACTGGCTTATCATAAGTATTAAACTCTAATTCTGTTATTCTGCTGTTGTTGTTGCTTGGCTCTGATAAAGTTCTAATTGTAGGTGTATTATAGAATTCGTACTATTTCGGTCTTATCTTTTAATTAAAATATCGGACATGACCTAGACTAAACCGACTTGCGATAACTGATTTAGTTTCACTTGTTAGTGATTTGTTTTTTTTTTATAGAACAAGGATGACAAATGAGCACACAGTCCATGTGTTGGTAAGTGCATAGGCATCTACATCTATCCTCGATCAAAAATCAAAATGCAGATGCGTTGTCACCCCTGAGGACTAAGATGGAATGTCTCATTTCCAGTAAAAAGGTTTTCCGGTACTCTACACTCACCATACGAAACACAGCAGCATTCAGCAGCTATTTCACGCTGGTATTCTGTGAGAGCGTGGTCTTTCATCGACCGAGCCGACCCATTTGTGCTACAACTATGACCCATTCGTGCTATAACATACAGTATGGCTCTACTATTTAAAGTATTTGTGCCGTTTTTCGATTTAAATTAGCCATTTATTTAAATTTATAAATTCAATTATATGTATGGTGACATTATAACATAATCTATAATATTATCATCTCGTGTTGTGTCGTAAGTAAGGTTGTCAACTATACTTACCTACAGAGATACGCGGGACGTCCCTTTTCTAGAGCCTTGAAAGGGGCATTCCGCATGAGGAATATAAGGGACGCTTATTGTCCCGTTTTATCAAATGAAATCCTTCACATTTCGGCAATAAATAATTTTAAGCAGAACTATACTCAAAACTCGAATAGCGTCGCTTGTTATGTTTTAGAACAGCCCCTAGACGTGTCATTCACGCACATAATCCATAAAAATATATGTTTAAATTGAAATATTCTTAAATTAGAAATTGCAAATTAAAACTTATAATGTTTTGGTTATATTTAATTGTTTTAATTTTTAACTTCCCGCTATGAAATGTGTATGTAAACCTCTTATAACTTTGAACGGCTTCACCGATTCGAACGATCTTTGCGGCGTTGGAAAGAGTACTTTACTGGTTCAGGCATTCCACCTTAATCATAAGTGGTAACAATATTATTCATTAACTTTAAAAAAAAACACATCTGAAAGTTGTTGCAATGGATCTGATTTATAGAAGTCCAAATTTCTATCTGTACAAAAAAGTTCCTCTAACCTTAGCAGATCTCTAGTCTCTACAATCTAAAGACACAAGAAAAAAAAGTAGTCAATGAGTTGAAATTTGAATTTTTGCAAAGACTGAATGCATATAAAATTAATAGATATCTCTATATATAAAAATCAATTGCCGTCCGTTAGTCTCGCAAAACTCGAAAATGGCTCGACCGATTTCGATGAATTTTTTAGTGTGTATTTAAGTGGGTCCCTGGATGGTTTAAAAAACTCAGTTGGACCCGGTAGGTGGCGCTGTTGTCGAGATCCAGAAATCACCCGTGCGAAACCGGAGCGGATCGCTAGTAATAGATAATTTTCATAAAAATTTCAAATCCGGTGGGACGAAGAAAAACTCATTTACCGAATTAATCGATTCCCGTCCAATAGGAACGTGGCATCGACAGTAATAGCTGATAGTCCGAATAGTTAAATATAATTAAATTGTCACCGATAGAGTCTAACGGATCAGTAAGCTGAAGTGGCAAATGGGTTCTCGAGTGGTAACCTTGTACGGTTAAGCAAAGTGTGACGGTCCACGATGGTAAGAGATGAGAGAAAGTCGATAGATGGAGTTGGCTGAGTACCATGCTCTGTGGCATTCCATGGGGGATACCTATGTTTACCAGTGGACTTATGATGGTCTGTAATGATTTTGATAATGAAAATAATTGTTTCTAGTTTCCAAAACTTAAAAACAATTTTCATAAGTAAGTACCTAATAAAAATATATCCACAAAATCTCCCATAGTCGTCATCGGCCCGTTCAATACAAATTTCGGCCACACGGGCCGTACTGCAACAGCGTATTTTCAGTAAACACAGCGAAGTTACAATGTTCATGTAAACACTGGGCAACTTGTATTCCATTTCAAGTGCTTGTTTGCGAATGCTGCGCACAGATGGACAAATATTTAAGTGCGTTAGTTAAACACGGCTGGCCGCCGCGGAGCGGACGCTCTGAATTGTTTGCGTAAGTCGATGTCACCGCGATGTTTTTATTGGAGATACGGAGTGCTACGACAGACATTATATTTGTTGGTTTTACCACTTCACGGCGTTTATGTGTTCGTCTCGTGATTATAACATAGAAAGTTAGTTGCTGCGTTGTTATTTTTAAAGAGAAAAACACATTAATGACAAGGTTTTAACGTTTTCAAAACTTTTTATGGGATTTTAAGGTGTCGATTAATCTAAAGGAAAGAAAATGTACACGTAACAGAAAATACAACAAAATTATAATAATTTGTCGAATGAATTATTATCACAATTATTACTGCCTTTCACAAGTATTCCGAAATCACGATCCTGAGCACCCATCGATTTCCTGTATGTCCTACCAGGTAGTCACTCCATCTAGTTGGACTTACCGAGTCAGACATTTTGTCCTTGGTAAACATACTCGTCATCCAACTCATAGAAGGTATATGGACATTACACATAACCTATATTCTGTCCGTTTTCATCTTAAGACTTATTCGTTCGGAGACACTTTTGAAGTTATTGCGCATGGTGCTAAGATCGCAGTTTTTTTTAAATACTGCTACCCATCTCCTGTTTCATATCCCACTGTCTCCTCTTATGGCACCCACGGAATGATATGAAGTAGTGAATTCTCTTATGTCACATCTACACGACAAAGTATATAAAGTAGATAAAAAATCGCAAACTGAGAACATAGAGAATATTTAGTTTTAGTTTTCTTCTATCCCACTCTTACTCCACCCTTTTTGGTCAGTAAGCTAAAGTGACAAAGGGCCGGTCATTTAGCGTGAAAAACCTACAAATAATGGGGAAGAAAGTATCTCGATTGGCAGCCTCGTACCTCTACTAGATGGAGTAATGACCTGATGAAACACGCAGGTAGTTGATGGATGCAGGTGACTAAGAACAGTAGTTTGTGGCAATAGACGAGGCCTTTGTTCAGCATTGGACTTGCGATGGACTGTTATATGATATTGTGTGTGAATTTTCTTCTAATTTTGTATTATAATAAATTACATCAGTCAATATAGAATCAAGTCATTCCGTTTTTAAATGAAATAGTAAAATCACCATGTTTTTCAACGTTTAAATTTTCGGTAAAACTCTCTTCAACTTTTCCACAAAAAAGCTTACGTAACGCGCGGTGAAAATAAAAATTGCCAACTCGGCTGATCGCCGCTCAGTTCGAAATCAGCGCTACAAGCCGACATGTTAACTAAAAAAAAAACACCCGCCGGCAAGCAAATTGCAACCAGCTGTAAACATGCACGGCGTGTAACTGCTGACTTGAGGGCAGGCGGAGTTTCAACAAAAAGTCCTAAAATTGACTGTCCAAGCCAGCCGCTTAACTTTTAATTAGTGACTCTGTGGCCCACGTCCCCTTACTTTGTAGATTCGATAAAACTTTGTTGGTCACATCATGTACATTATCCAATAGGATGACCACATTTTGCTATTTTTATATGTCGGGAGAAACAAAAAATTTTGAATATTTTTTAACTATTATAGAAACGAGTATAAAATCTTTAAACGTTAATTAACATAGCTGAAACTATAACATAAAAAATGATAAAAATATTTAATAATTTTTATAATGAAAGTTCCACTAGTTATAAGAATACTAGTAAATAAATTTATTAGTAAAATCTAATCACATTTTCACAATCAATATAAAAAAAAAAACATAGGTGATTGAAATTTGGTCATTATAATAAACGTTTGTTTTCTATTTTGTGTATAGCGTGAAAGCCTCTCGAAAAAAATATTTAAAATAACACAATAAATAAAGTTAAGAATCGAATCATAAAGTAGAGAATCAAAATGCGGATGTGGGGATAAAAATTCGAATTTATCGATCGGTGAGTTCTGTTAGCACAGTAGAGTAATTGTACTTAGCATCACTTTATCGTTATTTTTAAATATATATTTAGTCTTATAATAAATAAAAAACCAACCTATCTCAAAAACGCCCAGCGTGTACTGCGACGGAACTTGAAATTCCATCCACATCATCTCGATGTTCCGCAGTGCACCACCGTGTGATCTACTATCTCCAGCGGTTTTGCCGGACCGATACGACTTCGGGACTTTCAAGAACCTAATCCTTTCTAAAAAGCCCTGCATTTCACCTGCAGTCCCTCCGGTGTTGCAAATGTTCATGGGCGGTGGTGATTATTTACCATTAGGTGAGCCGCATGCTCGTTTGCCTCCTCTTCTATAAAAAAACTAACCTGACTCACTCATTTCGACTCACTGTTATAAATCTCTTCATTGTCAACTACATCATGAACACAATGGTGTCCTAACAAAAGCTTCCTCCAGTAATTGACGGAAACCAAGGTGATGAGCCACTTACAAAACTTTTTAGTCTACTATAAGACTGTTTTGTACGTGGTAGAGCAACGCTGCGGCTATATTATGGTCGTAGCACGAATGGGTCAGCTCGGCTAATCACGTTCTCACAGAATACCAGCGTAAAAAAGCTTAATGCTACTGAGTTACGTATGGTGAGTGAGAAGAACTGGAGACCCTTTTTAATGAGCCTTCCATCTTAGTCCTCAGGGATGACAACACATCTTTTTTTTTGGTTCTTATTCGTGTATAGATGTAGATATCTATGGGCCGCATCATCCATTTATCATCAGGCGGACTATGAAAAGGAAAAAGAAAAAAGGGTCGGTTCCACTACCTTTGTAATTTACTGTTTAATAAGGTATTCTGTGTATTTGATATGTTCATGTCATCATTTTTTGGATTGTAAATAATTATCCGACGATCAAATCAAATTAAATGAAAGAATAAAGTTGCCCGGACGACTGCAACATGATAACATGTCAAATGCCTCAGTTCCTCAAAATCTGGGTGCAATAAATCACTCGGTACGTCTCGAATTAAAAATAAATCAATTGCCAAAAAGTGTCATATAATTTAATGCAATTATCGTACGGTATTTGGGTAAATACGTGTTAAAGATTACTATTTTGTAGTTAATTGTTTATTTAATTATAATTCGATTAGGTTTCAAAGTAATGATGGCGTAAGGATATCCATCATTCCATTTCGTCCCGTTCATCGTAGCAACTTTGGGAAATGTCAAAAAAATTGCATGACTTCCGATAGTTGGCGGTGTAACCATTTTGTTTACGCCAGACGTAAAATACCCAGACCGGTGACGAAAAGTAGCGTCAAAGATCCGAGACGTGTAGGTACAGCTGGTACTAAGATCAAAAATCCTCCATGTGTGACGATTAGGGCAAATTTTCCCCAGCATGACAAACTAATTGCCCAGCACTGGACGTTTGACTGCCAAAAAAGTATTAGGTTCAAATTAATTGACGAAGAAGAAATTTTAAATTATAAAAGAGTTCTTAGCGTTCCTAAAAAATATTTAAAACGTCACTAAAAAACATTAAAATTTTATAAATTCATTCGTCAGATCACTACCTCTACGTACAAGAGAATCACGCCATTATCCATTAGCATATTTAATCCGCGCCAGCGACTCGAAGCCCTCGTTAGAAATGTTCTTTCTGGAGCTTACTCGCCGCAGACAAAATCTCTATATTAATTCTAATAAAAGGTAATTCCGCGTAATCGCATCTACGGACGGACAAAGCCAGAAGAAGCCACTACTCACAGACTCACTTTGTTATGATAATGGTTTCGAAATCCCGGTCTAATGTACCTTCGATATTCTTCATGCAAATGCCTAGCGGTGCCTTGTTTAATTTCAAGAAATGTCTCGTGCGCTTTCTTTACGTAAACTGAATAATGTATTCTGACAATGATAGTATGAGGAATAAAGAATTATTTACTGCTGGCTACTGTACTTGAAGTCATAACTCCTTTTAACTAATATAAAAAAATATCCGAAGTAACTAAGGGGTTAAGTGATTGTCGTAATTTCACAGTACAGAGCAAACCGGGTTCGATCCCCGTCAGTGCCAATGAAAGTTTTAATTGCAATATTAAGCGCTGATTTATCACGTGCTAGGCGGTAAAGGAAAACTTCGTGAGGAAACCTGCATATCTGAGGATTACGTACTTCTCGGACAAGTGAAAAGCCGCAAGTACACACAGGAGTGGCACAGAAGTCTAATTACTCAATAACGCTCTCAGAAATGTGAGGCCTGTGTCCAGCGGTGGGACGTATTATAGGCTGAAACTTTACTTTTAGCTTCAACAATAATCATAATTTCCAACAATATAAAAACTATGATTTCAGACATAAAACAACAATTTAATATAAAATAAACATATTAATACCGACATAGCCCAAGCAATTAGTAAGCTGAAGTGGCAATGGGCCGGTTAAATAGCTTTTAAAATCGACAACCGATACAGAAGAAAGATTTTCCCGTGGCAGCCTAATACTAAACAAAGTGTAGGGCGAGTCTCCACTAGATGGAGTGAAATCCTGGTAAGATATGCACGAAGTCGATGGATACGGGTGACTCAGAACCGTGTTTTGTGGCATTCCTTCTGGGTAGGTTATGTTCAGCAGTGGACTCGTGAAGGGCTGTAATGATGATTGATAATGATTGTGACATTTATGTGATCGTATCATTGCAGCCCTTAGGGGGACTCCCTACACTTCGTCTACTGGTACGAGGCTGCCACTCGAGAACCTTTCTTCCCCATCGGTTGTCGGTTCTTATATTATTATTAGGTTAAATATCATTAGGTCAAATATCACAATAACTAATATGTTTTCAGTAATTCTTTTAATCAATACACTTAACGTTTAACAATGAATATGGAAGCTTTCAAAGTCATTTAGTTCTCACCTTCAATAGCAACAATCCATTTCCAATTTCATCGAGCAGACAGGATCGTAAATAACAAATAGGTCGGGCCGCCTCGCGTTATCACCTACTGTGTCCTCATAGAAGTAAATCAATATTTGCACGAAATACAAGATTACAAGGTATGGAAGACGGGGCAGACAAAAACGTCATTAAGCGGAGTTCAGAGCAAATCCGGGGGGTGGGAGGGTGCTTTTGTGCCATCGCACGGTAAAAGGAATTATCGGGTAGAGAGGTAGCAGTCGAAATTCTATTCTGATTTCGACAAAATCACCCTCGACCTGCCTCTGTTCGCCTTGTCAACACTTTTCGGATAGTTTGCACTCGACACGGTAGATATATTATGTGTTCAAATATTTTGTTACATTTACATCTAACTAGAAAATAAAACTGACTGAAACGCAATGTATGTCTCAATTTTCTGCAAAACCACCGCACCGGTACGGGGCTGTTCTAGTTTGTAATTTAATAAAAAAATAAGCCGACGAAGGAATGTACTTCGTTTGCTTTTTTTTGTTAAGTTCTATTCGCTCACTTGAATTTGAAATAACGTTTGTAACGTAAAATTTGCCTTGTTTACTTTCCAACACGATCTTACAAAGAAAAAGGCCTTTTATGAAGCATCCACTGTTGAGCGTTGTGTAAACGAACAAATAAATTAAGAGCCAAGTATTGCAGTAGCAAAGAACTCTCCCTTAGGGTACGCGTCTAAAGAGCACCTAGGTCTAAACATTTACGTTGTTTCAGTAATTTATAAAGGAAAATAACTATCTTTTGGGGTATCCAATTTCTAGCTGTTATTAACTTTTAGAAATTTGAAAGAACTAAATTTCTTGCGAAAATCTCAACAATAAAACTCATATAATATTTTTACTTGCTATTTTCACAGGAGATATTATAAAATCCGTAAAGTAAGTTTTATTTCATGTGTAGTATTCGCGTCAATATAAGAAATAATTATGTCATTTATGTACACGCACACACATGAGTTTATTTATGCATTATAATTAATATATTTTAAAATGTACTCAAAAAGATAGGCCAGGATTAAAAAATGCTTCTATGGTTCGGACACGTATAAAGAATGAATGAAAAATGTGTGACAATAAAAATTAATGCTGCAGAAATAAGTGGCAGAGTCGGCAAGGGACCTTACGACCGAATTGGCGATATATTGACATCTTCAATATTGAAGATTGCCAAGTCAAAAGTACTCTTAACTTTTTTTTTTTATAGAAAAAGGGTGACAAGCGAGCACACAGTCCACCTGATGGTAAGTGGTTGCTGTGGCCCATAGACATCTAAATCTATCTTCGTTTGCGAATTTAAATGCAGATGCGTTGTCAGCCGTGAGGACTAAGATAGAATGCCTCTTTTCCAGTAAAAAGGGTCTCCGGTTCTCTACACTTTCCATACGAAACACAGCAGCATTAAGCTGCTATTTTACGCTGGTATTCTGTGAGAGCGTGGTCCTTCCCCGGTCGAGCCGACCCATTCGTGCTACAACTATAGTATTAATATAGCTGCAGCATGGCTCTACCACGTAACTGACGAGCATATATGAATAGATGCATATATGTAAAAGAAGCAGACATGTATCATGCCAAAATGGAAGTCTATTGTCTCTACCTACCCCTCTGGGTGACAAGTTTGAGAGTTTATATATATATGTATATATACTCACTTATCTTATAATTGAGCTTACTAACTTTGCATCCTAAAATTCGGTCTCCTTGACACCGTCATGCCTGTTTAGGTCTACGCTAACACGTGTCAGAACTATGATATAGGTACCTAATGAACAATCGTAATAAGAGAAAAAGAATGCAATGAGATTTACAAAAGCGGAAATTTTTATTATAATAATACACTGCTGTATCAAATAATTGGGTCCCTCTGTCAAGACGTTTGCTTTCCTTATTAAAAGAAAGTTTTAGTGCTTTCGCCCGGGGTCACGGAAGGATCGGTCTAACAATGCACCGACCCTGCGACGGCCCCTCGTCTGCGATATTTTATGGGGAAACTGACTCTTATGGAAACTATAAACTTGTTTCCTTTAATAATAAGCCTTTGTAGCCAATAACGTAGGTACAAAACTCGAGTCGTGTCACTGCATTCGCTCTATGTAAACTTTTGGGCAAAATAATGGCAACAGATGATATAATGAGTTGCTTTAGATGATTTTAATCGATATTTACTAATAAATTTTTTTTTTTTTTATAGGATAGGGTGACAAACGAGCACACAGTCCACCTGATGGTAAGTGGTTGCTGTGACCCATAGACATCTACATCTGTCTTCAATAAAGAATCAAATGCAGATGCGTTGTCACCCGTGAGGACTAAGATGGAATACCTCTTTTCAGTAAAAGGGTCTCCGGTTCTCTACACTTTCCATACGAAACACAGCAGCATTAAGCTGCTATTTTACGCTGGTATTCTGTGAGAGCGTGGTCCTTCCCCGGTCGAGCCGACCCATTCGTGCTACAACTATAGTATTAATATAGCTGCAGCATGGCTCTACCACGTAACTGACGAGCATATATGAATAGATGATGCATATATGTAAAAGAAGCAGATATGTATCATGCCAAAATGGAAGTCTATTGTCTCTACCTACCCCTCTAGGTGACAAGTTTGAGAGTTTATATATATATATGTATATATACTCACTTATCTTATAATTGAGCTTACTAACTTTGCATCCTAAAATTCGATCTCCTTGACACCGTCATGCCTGTTTGGGTCTACGCTAACATGTGTCAGAACTATGCTATAGGTACCTAATGAACAATTGTAATAAGAGAAAAAGAATGCAATGAGATTTACTAAATCGGAAATTTTTATTATAATAATACACTGCTGTATCAAATAATTGGGTCCCTCTTTCAAGACGTTTGCTTTCCTTATTAAAAGAAAGTTTTAGTGCTTTCGCCCGGGGTCACGGAAGGACCGGTCTAACAATGCACCGACCCTGCGACGGCCCCTCGTCTGCGATATTTTATGGGGAAACTGACTCTTATGGAAACTATAAACTTGTTTCCTTTAATAATAAGCCTTTGTAGCCAATAACGTAGGTACAAAACTCGAGTCGTGTCACTGCATTCGCTCTACGTAAACTTTTGGGCAAAAAGAAAAATGGCAACAGACGATATAATGAGAGTTGCTTTAGATGATTTTAATCGATATTTACTAATAAATTATTTGATTTTTACAATATTTTATCTTGTGAGGGGCTGTTATGATAATGGTGATGATAATGATTTAATATGGTAACGCCGCATATCTGTTCGGTTCAAATTAGTAGGTGTCAATTTTGAAAGCACTTGCTGATAGCCGATTGACCTGAAAGACAAACTTTTGTAACTTCGATGATAATAAAATAAAATGGTACCATGGAGCTGATCTAATGATAATTTCGGATGCTGGGCCTAGCAGCGCCTATAAAAACTGTTTTAAATAAGTTTTATTTTATCAATAGTTTTGTAGATGGTATAATAATCATGTAGGTGTCTTCAAGGCAAAAATGAATAGACTTTTGGTAAGCTAAATCAGTGCGTTTTATCATCTTCGGTTGCATCTCTACAATGGTGGTTATTGGGATAATAGCTAAGCACTGGCCAACAATAGTTAAAAAATGAAATAGATTAGCAAAGAATCTCTTAACCAGGGATGCCCGATTTTTGTTTTGAATCGATCTTCTGGATCGTAATGGATCGTAACCTCGTGAATCGATTCACGATTTAATCATATTGCATTGAATCGATCTTATTCGATCTCGGAAAATCGTATTGTAATTTTATAAAAATAAAGAAAAGCACAGTATGCATGCAAAATTATTTATTTTAACAATGCTTATTACGGTATCCAGTGAGTTTTTCCAAATTATTATTTTTGAAAAGTATAAAACAGGTTTTACATTATAAATTCCAGCTATCTACATTTAAACTCTTCAAAATAATAATTTTGACAGCCGCACTGGATCTAGCCTATTAGGCTATCTGTTAATGTATTTCCAGCTAGGAAAACAGCCGTTCTAAAGGGACCAATGTTGCAACAAATGTCAGATACTTCAATGCCAAACAGTTGATTTGGTTGGCGGGGCTATATTAAAAGTATTTTAAAATAATAGCTTATGCTCACAAAACAGCTAAACTTTTCTATCTCAATAATACAAAGAATGAAAGATCAACCCGATAATTAAATAAACAAAATATTTCATACATTACCGCTTTTGATGTAACTCAAGCTACTCTCATTCATTGTGTAGGTAGGTAATTTTACTTTGTTTTAGTTATTCTGTCCCTCCTCGGCAATACGATAGGTATGCAAAGATCAGTTCGTACGTTAGTACGTTACAGTTCAGTTTATGTTTAGGTTTTAGTTGTTACGATTTTTCATACGATCTTATAGGCATACGATTCGATCTGGGTGATGATCGCATTCCTTGAATTGATTCAAAATTGGTAAAATCGATTCAGATCGGGCATCCCTATTCTTAACTCCCTGCATCATGAGCTCTTCACGCCCTTTACACTTACTGCCATTATAAAATATAACTTATACAGTAAAAAATTAACTGACTTAAGCCTGGCTGCTGAGCTCCGGCTTTCTCTTATAAATGAGAGTAGTCAATCATGTCTCGGTTGCAGAATTCTAATAGTCCTTTCATCCATTACAGTCTACAGTCCACTGCTGAACATAAGCCTGTCCCATAGATTGCCTCATCGGGAGGATTTTTCCATAGTTGCTATGCAGTGGCGAAGCTAGGACTCCAAACTAGGGCAAGCCCAAGATATGGTTTTGTTGTTTTTAGCAGTTTTATAAAAAAATTCCTTTTCCCTTTTTTGATTTTACCTTTTCCTCGCCGATTAGCACTTTAACACACTTCAATTCATCACAAGGAACACTATTATCCTCCATTTTCACTAAAAATCTATAAAAAAGCATAAATTTTCAACTCGCAATATTCATTCGCTCAAGTAAACACACAGAGTAAACATTGAAATGTGAAGTGAACTTGCAAACGTATCGCCCGCGCGCCCCCGCGCTTGACTAACTTCACACCAAAATCCCGTCTTTATCGCTCTATACTAATTGCTATATAAACAATGGTAATTATTTCATTATAGAACATTTTGCCACAGGTTAGAAAGGGGGGTCACCTCAATTCTATAAAAAAAATCCGAGTTAACCTTTTGCAGGCATTCATTTGAATTCTCTAAAAATCATGATCCCAAATAAATGAAGCCTCGTAGAAATCTAATTTTAACTCGAAAAGAAACTTTTTAGGGCCGTTGCCTGAAATAACGTGCCGAGAAAAGAATGTCACCCGACTAAGTATGAATCATAAATAAATCACGCTTAGTCTAATGCACGTAAATGTGTATTAGTCCTCGGCGTATAACGCAACGTTTCTTGTTTTGCATATTTTCGTGCTAAGAGGTAGAAAATTAAGTTAAAAAAAATAGAGATACATACGCGGATTTACAGAACATGTACCACAAGACCTTACCTTATTAACAACCTAATTTATTGAAATTTTTTTATAAGATAAAGGTGAGAAGCGAGCACGCAGTCCACCTGATGGTAAGTGGTTGCTGTGGCCCATAGACATCTACATCTATCCTCGTTTGCGAATCAAAATGCAGAAGCGTTGTCAGCCGTAAGGACTAAGATGGAATTCCTCTTTTCCAGTAAAAAGGGTCTCCGGTTCTCTACACTCACCATACGAAATACAGCAGCATTAAGCTGCTATTTTACGCTGGTATTCTGTGAGAGCGTGGTCCTTCCCCGGTAGAGCCGACCCATTCGTGCTACAACTATACAATTCATATAGCTGCAGCATGGCTCTACCACGTAGATAGTTAAGATATTTTATCATACATCCAGTTTTTTATCTATGAATATAAGGGAATCCACTGCTCCTAGTCATCCAAGCTGAATGCCAAATTACGCCCTCCATAGCTCGCTGAATGACTTTAAGTTTCCTATCATGACCAGCAGTGAAGGACCACGTCTCAGTTCTATATGTGGTCACTGGCGGCTATATAGCTTGACGAACCGTCAACCGATTTGGAAGTAAGGTGTTTATAAAATATGGGTGACAAACGAGCACCGCAGCCTCCTACCAGTAATTATGGTGTAGGACGGCCATCCACTAGATAGAGTCCACTAGATAGAGACTCCACGATACAGGAGAAAGTCCTAGTGTGGAGGTAACGTTTTTTTTAAAAAAAAAAGAGTGATGACCTGGTAAGACATGCATAGACTTCTTGCATAAGGCGATAGATATAGGTGGCTGAGAACCATACCTTGTGGGATTTCTTGGGAGATTGTTCAGCAATGGATGGACTTTATACATCCACTACGAGGGAACAAAGAAGTGTCCCGCTACTTCAATGCGTGATGGCAGACTTCCCATGTCTTCGAAATATTTTTTTTACTTTGTTATACTTTGATTTTGAAGACTTGGGAAAGGCTGTAATGATGATGGTAATGATCACAAATACTCATGTGATTTTTTTATTTTAAATAATTTTGAAATTGCCAACGTTTATAAAAGAACGTATGCATTCAAATAGAAACAAATTTAATAAAAATATAACTTAGCAATTAAGATACTTCCACATTCAAAGCAATATGAAAAAGCGACATAAATATAAAGTTACTTTAAAATAATACAACAAGAATTTCATTTAAATCTTACTTGATTTTCGTACATGTGCAAAAAGTAACAACCCTAACTTTTTTAACTAAATATTTAAAAAAATAAGTTTACTTAAATATTATGAATTTATTTATTTTTCTTTTTATTTTACAGTTCTATTTAACATAATCTCTTAACTCGCGGCGCGAAGTAATTTGAATTTCGTTAAAGCTTTTCGAAAATAAGTCAACGAAACTTTCGTTTTTACATAAATCGACGGCCATCAAAAAGAGATCCGAGACGAGTCTGAAGATTGGAAGAGATTTAAAGTCGATAGCAATTTTTTCACTTTTCAACCGAACTCAACCAATCTGCGAAGTCTATTTATAATTCTATATTCTCGAAGGAAAACTTCAAAGCCCTTTTTATTAATAAATTAAGAAGAAATATATTGTTAACTTTAGCCAATTTACTGTGTTCTTTTTTTATATTTACGAGTACGGGAGAGGACAAACAAACATGCGGCTCACCTGACGGTAATGACTACCGCCACCCATGAACAACTGCAACACTAGGGAAGTTGCAGGTTCGTCGCTGGCCTTTTATAAAGGTCCTTTAGTCGTATCGATCCAGAAAAATGGCTGGTGACTAATACCTTCTAAAATACTTCAAATGTCCAATGTTATCGCTGTTATTAGACATTTACAAACAAATTTAAAATCATAGAAAATAAAAAAAATCATACAACCACAATAACAAGCCACAATCCTTCTTATATTGTTCATGAAAAAAATTAAAATCGTTCCAATTCTGGAGCAGGAAACAGGAGAATATGGAATAATTAACTTTTTCATAGGTGTAATCAGTCAACTGCAGTTTAGTCTCTCGGTTGCCTATCTCGGTCGTTTGTACTAATACATAACAACAACTCTAAGTAAGCTTAAAAAATACTTGTGTTAAGAGTGGTTCACCGCAGCAGTCAATTGGCAGATTCAAACCCATGACTTTCTGAGTTTGCTGTCCTAAATGTACCATTAGGTTACTATCGCTCGTTAGATTTAATGCGGCCATAAATTGTCTTTGAGTGGTCTATCAATGTCATAGTAAACTATATTTACATTATGAAATAAAACCATCGGTATTTCAAAACACCTCATTTGTAATAAACGTGTGACTTTATCAATAAAATAATTTGTAATTCTTCGTATGACTTAATTTACTCCGCAGATCCACTCTACTTTACCCAAATAATTCAAGTCAGATTAATATCAACATACGTACCTGGACGGGCAGTCCACTTGAGTTCACGCACAGATTACCCCCTACTGTGAGTTCACGTAACTACGTAATATACGCCGTCGGGTCCCAAGTCATATAAGGGAGGGAACGGGGCCGTAGCATATGATAAACATATCCACCCGACAGCCAATTACAAGCTAAGGGCGTTCTGTGACACACTAACTATTCAAGACATATACATATTTAGATTCATTTGATACGTAATGATGTCAGACAGTTAAAATTATGCGTAACACACTACTATTTTAATTTAATACCCTGACATGCTTTTAACACGTTATTAACGTTAAACGCTATTTGACACTCCCTTTGTTTTTTGTTTTTATTAAACTGTGACAAACGAACAGTCTATTCATCCATCCTGTCGGCCTACAAAAGTGCACTGTTATTTTCCATAGTTTCCATGCTTGGCAGCCGGGTTGGAAACCGCAGTTTTTTTATGTATATTTATTTTATGACACCCATGGGACGATATGGAGTCATAGATATTCTTACACGGTAAATCTAAAAATCACAATCCACCTGATGGTAAGTGGCTACTCCAACCAACTTCAAAAAAGGGCTACAGATGCACTGTCAACTCTGTTTGCATTTAATTATATTATATTATATTGGTTTTCTACGTGGTGGAGCCACGCTGTAGCTATAATAAGGTTGTAACACGAATGGGACGGCTTGAATATTGCTGTGTTTCGTATGGTGAGTGTAGAGAACCGGAGAGCCTTTTTACTGGAAATGAGGCAATCCATCTTAATCCTCATGGATAACAACGTATCTGCATTTTGATTCTTATCTCAGGATAAATATAAAATAATGTCTATAAGCCACAGCATCCACTTACCATCAGGTGGACTGTGTGCTCGTTTGTCAAAAAAATTCTATAAAAAAAAAAAAAAGTCGGGGTGTGGCTGTGTTGTGGACATAGCCGTATGTTTTAAGTGAATAACGTGTATGTAGCGCCGCACGCGATGCGACAATCCACACTCAACGTAACGAATTCTTTGATCGTTTAACTATTGAGTGGTGTAATTAAATTTTGGATGTAGATGATAGATATGTAGCTGCAACACCAAACTGTATCCCCCGATTTTGTTATCATCAGTTTTCTGAATTGCCTTCCGCTATGGAAGCAAATTTAAAGACGTATTCAAGTCAAAAGAAACCCTAGACCGGAACATAGCTGGCTGGCTGCTCCTTGGCTACAAAAAGAGGTAAGAGGATGTTACCTATCTATATGACGAATGTTTGAGTCATATATTATGTGTGAGCTTGCAACTCACACATAATATATGACTCAAACATACATTCACTCTTTCTGACTAAATAGTTATTGGTGTGACTTTATATTTCTGTACAATAAATGTGTTAGTGTAATAAGTACAGGACTATTATTTATCTGTACGCCCGCTACTGTGCACACAACAGCAGACTTCACACCCGCTACACCTACACGGACGGACGCCTAGGCAGAAAATAAATCCTACCACCTTTTGTTTGTAATTGGTTATAGGTTTTTATAAGCTGGGCTACCTTTTATTACGAGCTGATTTGTGAATTTTATATAAAAATCAATCAATTGAAAGTAAACTTAACATGAAAAAAAAATAACCCCTTTATATAACTAAAAAAAACTTAAGAATAAATTACATTTTCCTTTTTATCTCGTGCCTAAATTATTAAAACATCTAGTCGCAAGCCAACACTCAACCCCATGAAGCGTGAACACAAATTTGCCTCACACTTTACAACGTGATTACGAACGAGCGTTGATTCCTAAACAAATATAGAGTCTTATCGCCACGTCTTCATTTTAAAATTGCGCCCAACACGGGACCGGTTTTAATAAGGGTACTGTACTGTTTGTACTGCCACAGAGAATCTCTTAATTTTGCGCTCGCTTCGTCCATAAGCTCGGTAAATAGTACTCTGTGCCCCTAATGGCGTTTATCGTGAAGGGGCAAGGTGTAAACTGAGAGCGAATCGGGACAACAATTTTCTTTTAATGAGATTAGACGGAATTAAAATAATGAAACGGCCATTCTTAGATCTTTTTCCTTCACTTTAAATACGTCGACTGCTTAAACACTTCATTTAATTGTGAAGCCCTTAATGAAATTGTAATCCTAATTTTGTTTCATGTAATTTATATTGGACTTAAGAATAATAATAATGTCCTACATACTGAATTACGGTTACGGCGGCCGGTCTCAACAGAGATTAGCCATCTGTACAGGACAGGGTTATAATGCTCGAATACAGTTGCACTCAAATACAGTTGCACTCTCTATTTCCTCACTCTCATAGTCTGATGTGACAGGAATCCGGCATGACTGGAGATAGATCAGGCGCAGGGCATATGACTTTACGTGCTTTCCGAGGCACGGGGGTAAAACAACTACCTAACTCCTGGCGGCTACTAAAAATTTCTTGACAGAAAACTCAATAAATAATTTTTGGCCCAACCCAGGATTCAAACCCAGGACCTCATGATGAGCAATCGCGTTTATGACCACTAGATCATCTTGAGCTTAGTACCACTAACATGAATCTAAATATTTTAGTTATAAATAAATATAGAACCTTCTTTTTCATTCTCACTTTTTCCCGCTACGCGGGGTTGTTACGCTACTCCTGAAGCGCCATTTGATTCTCTGAAAAGCATCGACAACAGACATACCTAACACATTAATTTGGACATCGTTATCACTCTTTCTCTCTTGTTTAGCCATGGAATGGCACTCCTTTATTACATGATTATCGTATCTTAGCAACATGCCACCTTAGCCTGGACTCTGAAAGTTTCTGAAGCCGAATTCCAAATAAATTAGAAAAAAGTATTTTAGAGACAAGCGAAATCCGTCAGCACGTATTGGGGCAGCATAGCGGACATTTCCTTGCTCCAAAACTCTTAGAATTGATCCACGTGCTAAAGTAATATGGTGTATATTATCTAGTTCGAAGAGCACCACCCTGCCTCCCACAATCGTACACAATCACTCCACCACTAAATCTAACACCATTACCTCCAACACTACCACTCCAATACCACTCTAACCTCTACACCAGGGATGGTTTCCCACCAACTCGGTAGTACGACACGTGTTTCGCCACTAAATGCGGCGTCATTAGAAGGATGAAAGAGACTTCAATAGCAATCCGCTAAGTGAACAAATTCCATAAATTGAATTAAACTACTTTTACGGATTATATCGCGTTGTAGTTTAATTCAATGTGTAGTGTTCGCGTAAAAATAAGAAATCATTAAATTCCATAAAATTGCAAACTTTAGATTCTTTCTCTACTTCATCAAAAAAACATTGGTTGACCTGATGTTACTAAATTAATGGTTGAAGCGTAGATATATATATGCATTTAAAATAAGCAAGAGAGGTGTGTCAAGATCGTGTCAAATGGAAGTCCGTAGTCTCCGCCTAGCCCTCTGGGTTTTATGTATTACGTATGGTTGATATAAAAAAACGTTTAGTGGCAGTATAAGAATATCTACTATCCTATATCGTCTCGTGGGTGCAGAAAAAATGGCGTCTTTTTTTTACAATTAGAACAAAATTCTGTTGCCTACCCCGCCTGCCAAGCTTTGCAACTAACAAATATTTTACCCCGTAGGAGGCATACTATGGGGCCTATGTTCAGCAGTGGACTTTAATAGGCTGTAACAATGAATAATCTGAGTAGAAACCGAAAAAATCCTTGCATTAAACTTTGCAATCAAAAAAACATTTTCTCCTGTATCGTGCAGGTTGTTTACATACAATAAATTGCACAAGAACAAACATCCAGACCCGGAACAATTATTACAGAGATTTTTTTCTCAGTTGGTAGTTGAAATTACGTAAAATTTAACGCGATGCTTTATTCATATCAACTCATGTGGTTGCAAAGTTTAATGCGAGGAAAAGTTGTTTTCGGTACTTTACCATACAAATACTAGTTCCATGCGAAAATCGAACACGAGGCCTTTAACGTTGCAACTAAATTTTTTATTATTATTTAAATTAAAAGAATACTAGCCACGTTATTAACATTACTAATAAACCCGTTAACCACTCTAAGTAAAAATAAAAGTTGTAGTATTGGTTCACGGAAGCAGTCAAGTGCCAATTTGAACCCACGACTTTCCGAGTTTGCGGTCCGAACCCATTAGGCTACTAATCACTTTAACTCACTCAATTTAATGCTAAGCCACTGGCACGTAGCTGTCTCGAGTACTTTACAGAAACTATAGTCATTGGTCATGTGTAGAGTTCGCGTAAAAGAAATCATTAAGAGTTGATTTAGTTCAGACAATGACGTCTATATAACCCTTTCAGAATGAAATCCAAAGTAATAAACGAGCGGTACTTCGCCCTGAGCTAACTTGATAGGCGTATAAATGCACACGAGTTGTAAACAAAACGACATCCACGGACTCGGAACTGGGCCTAATAAAAGTTCATCCCGGGATCCGGGCGGATGTTTCGCACGGACGAAGTCGTGAGGAAATTGACCCAAATTGGGCCCTTTCAAAAGTTACTATGCAAACAGGAAGGAATTTATGCCAACATATCACAATATTGAAAGGAATACTTCATTATAAGGGATTCTTGTGAGCTTTTCTCAAAAAGTAAATATACTCGTAGTTCCTGAACGTTTAGTTGTATCAATAGAAAGTTTGAGAAGGAATGAATTCCTTTCAACTCACAAAGGAAAATATATTTATTTAAATAATTGTGATAGAAAACTGTGATCATTTTCAATTTAATTATGTAGACCATAGTAAAAGTAAAGTTACAGCCTATATACGTCTCACTGCTGGACACAGGCTCGCTCTCACTTCTGAGAGGGTTTATAGATCATGGTACTTAAAGAATTATATACACAAATTATTACCAGATAAATGATTATCCTCTTTAACGATAAAGAAAACACCAAGAGCCGATGGTGGCTCCGAACCTTGGCAGCCGTAGTGTAGATGATAGTGCTAGATCCCCAAACATTATTATATTAATCACCCTCAGCCAGTATCGGAATCCTCGGCGTCGACATATCGAGTAACGTGCAGTTTCGTGGTCACTTGGAAGAGAAGGCCAAATTGGCCTCTAAAAAGCTTGGCGTGTTCAGCAGAGCGGGACAGTATTTCATGCCGGCACAAAGCCGGCAACTTTACAAGGCGCAGGTTCGGCCTCACATGGAATACTGTTCCCATCTCTGGGCTGGGGCTCCCCAGTGCCAGCTCCTTCCACTTGACCGCATCCAGCGCAGAGCGGCTCGAATCGTCGACGACCGAGTCCTTTCCGATCGGCTCGATTCATTGGTGCTGCGAAGAGATGTTGCATCTCTTTGCATTTTCTTTCGCATTTACCACGGGGAGTGCTCTGAGGAATTGTTCGGATTAATCCCAGCCGCCAAATTTCACGAACGCACATCGCGGTAGAACTCCCGATACCATCCACACCATCTGGTTGATTGGCGGTCCACCACTGTGCGATTTAGAAGATATTTTCTTCCTTGCACAACTTCCTTGTGGAATAGTTTACCACTAGCGATTTTTCTGGACTGATACGACTTAGGGACCTTCAAGAAAAGAGCCTACTCCTTTTTAAAAGGCCGGCAACGCATCTGCAATTCACCTGATTCCCCTGGTGTTGCAGTTGTTCATGGGCGGCGGTATCACTTACCATCAGGTGAGCCGCATGCTCGTTTGCCCCCCCTCCTATAAAAAAAAACCCATCTTGAGACAAATCTGACAAAGCCGCTAGCTATGGTAGCCACGACGATTGTATAATTTTAAATCATATTTGATGGATTCTAACAATTCACAATTTTTAATGAACTGGAAGACAATATCAGAGTAAACGCAGGGCGGTGGCAAAGTAAGAGAATTCATGGCCCTATTTTGTCCCACGGGTAGAGTAAGATGCGACAACGAATAATTAAAAATTAAAAAATTTGTACAACCGACTTCAATATAAACTATTAAGAATAACTCAAAAACTACTGAATTATACTAAACCTTGATAAAATTTATATAGGACCACATTGAAGCACCAGCTTTCAAATAAAAAAACAATCATCGAAATCGGTTCACCCAGAAAAAAGTTATGAGGTAACACACATAAAAAAAGAACATACAGTCGAATTGAGTACCGCTACCGTCTACTTTTTGAAGTCGGTAGAAAATGCCAGAAAGATCTTATGATTTCTTATAGATGGCGGTATAACCATACCATGGCTTATACCAGGCATAAAATATCGAGCGAGGTGTCTGGTAGCACGATTGTCAACAATCTGCCAAGCGTAACAATTAACGCAAATTCCTACAACAGGAGAGGTTCATCTCCAGCTGCTTTTACTGGCTAAAGAAATAAGGAAGTAAGAGTATGATGAGAGTAAATGTTAAGTTGAGTAAATATTTTTTTCCTCATTGTGACTTCATTTATACGTGATAGAGCCACGCCGCAGCTATATTATGGTTGTAGCACGAATGGGTCGGCTTGACCGGGGTAGGACCACGCTCTCACAGAATACCTGCGTAAAATAGCAGCTTAATGGTGTTGTGTTTCGTATGGTGAGTGTAGTGAACCGGAGACCCTTTTTACTGGTGAAAACGCATCTGCATTTTGATTCTTAATTGAGGACAAATGTAGATGTCTATTGGCCACAGCATCTACTTACCATCAGGTGGACTGTGTGCTAGTTTGCCACCCTTAGTCTATAAAAAAAATCATAAGAAAATATATTACGCCTCTCATACCGTGAGTGCCGCAGATAAGTAATAATTAATGTGCCAGGAAAAACTTAAATCTACCCGACAGATGTAAAAGTATCTCCTAATAATGCTAGATCTCAAATGTCACCAACGACGAGAAAGAGCGTCAAATACGCTGCGATTTCCCATCCACGTACTAACCATGCGATTCACACTACCCCATAGATTGCCGCTAAGGGGGGATATTGTCAAAGTTGCGAACCGTGGCCATTATGGTATATATATGACACTTGGCGAGACCCGTGTCTGACTGATGACGATTTTATGAGCTGATGACAAAAAGACAATTCGGTGTTATTCATAAAATTGACGTATTTTTAAGAAATACTTATAGTTATTCTCTCTTTTCACTAAATGACAATAGAAAAACGAATTTAAACTTTTCACTAAATATAGCTACAGCGTAGTTCTACCACATTTAGCCACAAAAGATATATACATTTTATAAATTACACGTGGTAGAGCCGTAGAACCAGGCTGCAGCTATATTATAGTTGTAGCACAAATGGGTCGATTTGACCGGGATGGGACCACGTTTTCACAGAATATCAGCGTAAAATAGCAGTTTAATGCAGCTGTGTTTCGTATGCTGAGTATAGAGCACCGGAGACCCTTTTTACTGAAAAAGAGGCATTCCATCTCAATCTTCAGTGGTGACAACGCATCTGCATTTTAATTCTTAATCGAAGATAAATATAGATGGCTATGGGCCACAACATCCACTTACCATCAGGTGGACAATGTGCTCGTTTGTCACCCAAATTCTATAAAAAAAACAGACTAAGAGATAATTATAACTTAATTGAAATTAGCAATAATCAACGATTGTGAGGCCGTATAAAATTAATTAATTCAAAAGGAAATTAAATACATTGTAAGCGTAACAGTATTTGGAAGAACATTGAACCTGTTTATAAACAGTAGTTCTAAAATAGCATTGGATATATAAATACAGTGATATTTACAAATAAAGGAAAATACGGATGTCATTTTTAAAATCAAGTGCTGCGAATGCCGCCAGCGCATTGAGTCCGGCAGCGGGTGCACGTTATTGCGTCGCCCGTACGGACGGACAATTGAGTTTATTGCTGTAGTTGACTCCTATGTGTTATAACATATGACAACACCTTATATATTGACCAATAGTATTGCTCTAATTGTACAATAACATTTTATTGGGCAGCGAAGCAACGTACACCTATGACAATTGACAGTTTGATTTTTATACCTTTTATTTTGTTTTGTTCGATGACTTGTTAGAGATAACTTAATTCGCTTTCCCTATAGATTGCCTCATGGGTTTTTATAGAATAAGAGTGACATACGAGCACACAGTCCATCTGATGGTAATTGGATGATATGGCCCAAAGACGTCTTCGCCTATCCTCGATTAAAAATTAAAATGCAGATGCATATGCAGTAAAAACTGTCTCCGGATCTCTACACCCACCATACGAAAGATAGCAGTATTAAGCTGCTATTTTACGCTGGTATTATTTGAGAGCCTGGTCCTTCCCCGGTTGAGCTGACTCATTCGTGCTACAACCAAAATATAGCTGAAGCATGGCTCTACCACGTTATTTGGCATAGTTGCCACGCTTGGCAGGTGGGTTAGCATCCGTAGTTTTTTTTTTATTGGAACGATATTCCTTATCGGACGGTACGGATTTGGCGTGAAAAGTATAAGATTTTTCTGTCACAACCCCTTCTGACGTACTGTAGATGGCCTTGGCGGCTATAAGGAAGCGAAATGGAATAAATCCATCTCCCTTGCACTTTTTCTTATCTTGCCATGAAAGATTTTTTTTAAATGACGCTTATTTTCAATAGACGCTAGTAATTCATTTATTTGTACTTGTTAATCAATAATATAACACGTTTATCAATAATAATATACTACGAAAGGAACTTCGATCCAACCGAGTGCTCCACGATACTCACGCATGTTTTCTTATTTTTTTGTTATTAGTAAGACTCTGCTGCCGATCTGGAAGAATATCTGAGGGAAACAAACCAGTTGTTTCCTTCTGTCGCCTCTTACGACACCCACGGGATGACATGGGGTAGTGCATCATCTTACTCCGCTACTACACGGGGATACCTTGACTTCTTCTATGTCACGTACCATGCTGTTATACTTTTAAGTAAATGTTTGGTAGTATCGTGTGTGTATGGTCAATTAAGGAAGTAGTCAAGGCTTCCAATGAATTATATTTTTATTAATATCAGAACAAAACTTGTAATTACTACGATGATGATGTAAGGAAATGCCATTCAGTTAATAATATATTTTTTTAATAAAACTATTTTTACGGATTTTATCGCGTTTAATTTTACTATTTTGATTCCCGACGTTTCGGGTGCTTTACAGCACCCATGGTCACGGGGGGGACTGAGGTGTTTGACGTCCCAATGTCATGCCCGGCTACCTTCAGTTTTTTGAATATTAATTTTTGGTCCGATCTACGCAGAATGAGCTTACAGTATCTTGAAGTCTTGCAGTGGTATGCTTGGGTTTGGATTTAATTTTGTTAATTATAGGATCCCAAGCAGATGGCAGCACCCATCCATCTTCTCTATTGAAATTAGGATGTTTTTTGATTTCAATAGCCTCGCGTATCATCCTTGGTAGGAATCGGTGTTCTTTTGTGAGGATTTGTGGTCTACCAAATCTGATGTAATGGTGGGGATGATCTTGAACATGTTCACAGACTGCAGACTTCCCAGAGCGTCGGTGCCTCACGTCAGCTATATGTTCTTTCACGCGGGTTTTAATGGATCTTTTTGTTTGTCCTATGTAATATAATATATTTTTATGTGGAAAATGAAATTTCGCCGAGTGACAGCTATCGCGAATATAAATCTTAACTACTTGACTTTAATACGCGCGCTGGATTACAACTCTTTCTAAATTTCACAACAATATTTTGTTAGTTTTAATAATACAGCACTTAAAACCCGTCTGTTACAACAATTCCTGCCAAATGTTTCGTGCATAAAATATAAAATTTTCATTTGAATTCTTATTGGAATTCGCCTATTATATTCATGTTTAAAACATGAAACAACTTTCTGAAGTATTTATTTGTAAATATTTTAATTCATGTTTAGTGTTGTCGTTGCGTTTCAAACTTATCTATGATGAGTAGAGACATAATTAAAATATAACTTTAATATTAAATTAAACAAAATATCATTTTTAGATATATGACTTGAAAAGCAATATTTTACCTGTGCTTATTTTCTTGGAAAAACGGGTTATATCACTAGCTTGGCAGACGTTGGTCTGCCCTTTCCGGTAGATGGCGCGATGAGTTTCACTCCGAATTTGTTAATAACTTGTCTACAGCACATACTCTTCTTTCCGTCTATACGCCGTACTCTATATACTGTCACTCTAATAGTCTGATGGGATGGCAATCCGACTCGACCGGAGAGAGATCAGACACAGGACCAACGGCTTTACGTTTCTTTACGGGATACGGGGTGAAACACCGTCAACTTCCTGACTTCTGGCTGCTACTGGGAATTTCTTGACAAAAAAAAAATACTTTAACTGATTTTGGAATCGAACCCGGAACCCCATGATCAGCAGTCGCGCTTACGACCACTAAACCAAAGATGCAGTAAAAAATGTGGTAATAGACTGTGGAACTTAAATTACTTCATCGTCAGCAGCACCATCATAATTACAGCCCTTAACATAACATAGGCCTCCCCCAAGTAATGCCACGAAACACTGTCCTGAGCCACTTGCATGTCGCCGCTCGGTCTAGTAGGGCCATTTTACACATTTAGACGTACTCGTACGTCCCGTGGAATTGATAAGAGATGACTTTGAAAATAACCAGATAATCCCATTTCCATAGTTGTCTGGTAAACAAACAAAATAAATACCATTTCGTATATACCAAATGTAATGAGTACAAGGTGGTATTTACTCCTTTTCTACCTACGCGCCTATCTGGATATGTACCACCATCTATCTCTTCTTCTGCCGTCAAATAGCAGTAGGTGTACTGCTGTGTTCTGAACTAAAGGGTATTGAGAGCCAGTAAATTACAAGCCGTGAGACGATCTTCGTTCTCAGAGGTGACAACGCATCTGTAGCCTAATTTATTTGAAGTTGGTGTCATGTTGTGTCCATGGCTAGCAGTGGCCACTTATCGTAAGGTGGACTATAAGGTACTGGACATCTCGCACGCCAATTCGCAATTTAAGGACAAATTCTCAAAAATTGGGGATCCAGAATTCTCTGCAGTAGACTGTTACGTAGTGATAAAAAGAAAACAATTTTTACCTAAAATGGTTACGACCACATGCTTATCTAAATCTATAAAGCTTCGACACACCTTTACTCATGTTCCCTAATGCACAACAATGTATCTAGAATCATAAAAGTGAGTTTTATATTACTGGGCGTCGATATATTAACAGCAGCAATCGTACCATAAACTGGTGATGTTGAGGTTATGACGACAGTAATATTTTACAATGTAATCCAAATCAAACTCGCGCTTGCTCAAAGCTTGGCGCACAGAATTACTTATTCTCGATTGAAATCTATTTGTTTCGACTGGTTTGTTTGTCTTGTGGACGGAGGCCTCATTCGGATACTCGAATTTAAGGAGAGAAGCGAATATATTTCCATTCGTTTAAAAACACCCTATTTTACTAAGAAATAGTGTAAAAATATTTTTATGTAATTGAAGTTATAAACGAAGTTACAGTCCAACTAGTGGTAAATGCTTACTGTAGTCAATGGACACCTATAGCCAACTTCAAACAAAGAAGGCTACAGATGCGTTGCCACCTCTGGGGACTAAGATGGAATGCCTCACAGCCTGTTATTATAATGACTCTCTATATCCTTCAGATTGGAACACAGCAGAATCCACTGCTATTTGGCAGCAGAAAATAAATCCGACGGTGGTATAATAATGCGAATAAGACTAACCTAGAACAACCTGGCCGTGAAGCCTTTGCCAAAAGAGGTCTATTACCGACACTGCTAACATTTTTTTATAGGATAAGGGTGACAAACGAGCACACAGTCCACCTGATGGTAAGTAGTTGCTATGGCCTATAGACATCTACATCCATCCCCTACTACGAATCAAAATGCAGATACGTTTTCACCCGTGAGGACTAAGATAGAATGCCTCGTTTCTAGTAAAAGGGGTTAAGCTGCAACCATACTACTGATATAGCTGCAGCATGGCTATATCGTCAAATATCGCAATGCGTGGCGATTACGGCAAAAAATGTCTTTACTATGTTTAAGTAGCAATAATTTTCATTGCAATATTACAATGAACAACAATGGCAGTATGTATTTTTAAGTTGGAAATGTTGACTTGGCCCATATAAATGAGATAACTGCAAACAAACACATTTACGCAAAGGACAACGCCATAAAAGAATTATCTTCGATAATAATCTCACAATGGTTACAAAGGCAAAATGGAGTTTTGACCGTAATAAACACGCTTGACGTGACAAACAGGCGCCTAAACGTAAGTGGCACGGAAAGTTGTAAGTTTTTGATTGAACCTAAGTTCTCCATCAGCCCATACAAGTCCACAGCTAGACATAAGCCTCCCCCATTATATAAATAGAGTGGCAATTAGGGCAAATACTCCCTATTTGCCTTAATTGCCAATTAGACGGTCACAGTACCAGATGGCTCGTATTAAAGACGCTGCTCTCCAACGTCAGTCTCGGTATCTTACATCTAGCAGTAATCTAGCAAACGAGATCGTTATATCGCCATGCATAAGAAGCTAAAAGATCTCTCTAACATTTTTCTTAATCGCCTCTTACGATACCCACGTAACATAATAAGTAGGTGTATGATCTTACTCTATGTTAGTACCATTTTCATGGTAGAGCCACGCAGCTATATTATGGTTGTAACACGAATGGTAACATAGCACCTTAATGCTGCTTTGTTTTGTATGGTGAGTGTAGAGAAGCGGAGACCGTTTTTACTGGAAACGAGGCATTCCATCTTAGTCCTCACGGCTGACAACGCATCTGCATTTTAATTCGCAAACGGGGATAGATGTAGATGTCTACGGGCCACAACATCCACTTACCATCAAATGGACTGTGTGCTTGTTTGTCACTTTTATTATATAAAAAAATAAATCTATACTATTATTTAATCTAATTCATCGCAACAAACTAATGCAACAAAATAGTGCCCGCACAGCTTCATATTCTCAAAACCAAAAGAACACGAGGCAATCTTCACGGAGCAAGTGCTCCAGTAATCGGGACGAAATTTATTAACATAAAATAACAAAGGCTAATTAACCCTCGTTTCGTTCTGAATACCGAGAGCCCGCGCATAATATTACGCCGGCGCCTCTGAATTAAATCAGCGTTGCAGGCCCCCCGGCCCCCGGATACGAGAGCACGCAATTAGGCAGGCAAACATGCATTATATTTACATCTGACGGCGGCCACGGCTATTGCCAAATAAAGTAATTGTGAGAAAGAGCTGTGGTATTTTAGGGGCTAAGAGTCAAGTAAGTAAATTTTACTGTACTCGAGCAAGCCGGGTTGGATCTATCGTAGTAATGAAATTATCTACTGCAATTATAAATGCTGATCAAAGACTATAATCGGTGCTGATTTACCACGTGCTCAGCAATGTAGGGACATATTGTGAGAGAACCTCTCACAAACCTACTCAGAAATTAGAGGAGGCCTGTGCCCAGCAGTTAAATTTACATAAACTGCATCTTTACTTTTATTTAAAATGAATTGTGTCAGTGTTTATATTACAATTTATACTTGTGTTACATTCAGGCTTGTTTCGGCATACAATTTATACCTTAATCATAGATGTTTTCACTGCATCGTTTTCCAGCTCAACATTTTTCGTAAACATTTTCTTCTTCATTTTTCTTCTTTTTCTTTATCTTTCATTTTCTGATATATTTTTCTTCTGATAAATATTTATACGTAGTAGAGCCATGCTGCAGCTAGATTAATTGTATAGTTGTAGCACGAATGGGTCGGCTCGACCGGGGAAGAACCACGCTCTCACAGAATACCAGCGTAAAATAATAGCTTAATGCTGCTGTGTTTCGTATGGTGAGTGTAGAGAACCGGAGACCCGTTTTACTGCAAAAGAGGTATTCCATCTTAGTCCTCACGGCTGACAACGCGTCTGCATTTTGATTCGCAAACGAGGATAGATGTAGATGTGTATGGGCCACAGCCACCACTTACCAACAGGTGGACTGTGTGCTCGCTTGTCACCCTTATCCTATAAAAAAATATATATGTCTTTATTTTGTCTTACAACTTTCTAAATTTGGGTCGGATTTGTACCCTATTGTAGCTCCATTTTTTTTTTTTTGTTTCTGTGATGATCAAGGTTGTTGCAGTATTGTCTTTTTTACCTTCATTACTGATATTCCTAAAACATCCACTAACTTAATATCATTTGTATCTTGGCTTGGTCTTTTGACTTGCGTCGTTCAATCTATCGCCGCGGAGTGTTTACAATTTATGAGGAAATTTTGGCTTTAATATAAACCACATTTTTTTGAAGTTATACTTCTTTTGGCGCGTTTGAGAAAAATTATGAGAGTGAATTTTTTACGATGCGCGCGCACACCGACACCTAAAAACGACACCATGAAGTTGTTACGATGCGCGCGCACACCGAAACCTAAAAGCGATAACTTCAGTTGGTAATTGTCTGTCAACTGTCAAGTTTTCGTGAGAACTGATAACTATATTCAAAGTTCAAATATATATGAATCTATAAAACGTGTTTTATTTTAGTTATTTTTGTTTTGTTACGCTAAAGAAGTATAACTTCTTACGTGCGTACATAAGTACACACACACGTTTTTTTTTTCTTTAAACAGTTTTACTATTTGTTTTATTTCATATTCCATACCATCAGCTATGTGTTTGTGATCTACATATGCTAGGCAGGGTATGTAATGCAAGCTACTGAGACCTTTCCGCGAACCGCTTTAACGGAAGCTAGATCTCGACGAGCTTACCCTCGAGTAGATTCATAATGACTCTCGAAAACAGGGAGGAGACGCGGCTTAAAAGGAAAATCGGTCTATTGTTGTTTAATTGAGTCATATTATCATCATTTGATAGAAATAAGCAAAACCACGTGGAAATTTCTAAAAATACTAATGTAATACACTGGATGTTCGATAATTAATAATCTTGAACACCTTGACGGCTCTATGGCGTAGTGGCTAAGCAATAATTCGCGGCGCTGAGGGCCGCGGGTTCGAATACCGCACGGAACAAGTATTTGTATGGCCTACAAATTATTGTTCTGTTTCCGGATTTTTGTCCAAGTGAAATTTATGTATGTAAACTGCCTCCACTATAGAGAAAATCAATGTGTGGGGGTAACGTTTTTTTTTTTCAATAAAAAATAAGAAAAAGTTAATATAAGAAAAAAATATATATCACAAGTACTTGTATCACGTACATATATATACAAATGTAAGAAATTACATATTATACAAATGTAAGAATTAGATAGAAAATAATGATTTACACAGTATTTTTATATCATGTAAGTGACAAACAAGTTATTACAGTATATTTACAGGCTGTGACAAAACATCTGCAGCCTTCTTAGAAGTTGGTTGCAGGTGTCTATGGATTGCAGTACCCACTTAACATCAGTCACTTCAGATTTATAAAAAACCTACCACGTAGAAATTAATGTAAAAATTGTGTAAAATTATTAATAGAATCACAATTTAACTGCTTATATAAAAAATTCAAAATCAATATAATATTTGCAGTATGTAGGCCAAAGGCAACAAGTTGTCTGGATTTTCTATAATTCGAAAAAGTAAACGTGCCAAATTGTTAACAGTGAGATGTAACAAAAGTATTTTCACCTAATTATTTACATCACTAATGAACACAAACAGTAATCTTTGATACTAAATTCCGTTGAGACATACGCTGTCTCGAAGAACGTTCGTTAGTAGAATTAAGTTCTAATTTGTTTTAAGGCTGATGGAAATCGAAGAATATATTATTAGCGTTTTGAATCTTAATAAGAAACAGCTAGCGTAATATGCGTTTAAAAATTCATCACCTCGTCTAGTTGCGATGATCATCAAAGATGGCTAAAGACGGCGAAGATAAAAGAATAATTAGCTTCAAAATTGTCTAAGATTATTGATACCATCATCTAAGATAATTAAAAATTTTACTTCACACAACAACATAAAGAATTCGTATGTAAATCTTCCCATCGGAAGAGGCTTGTTGATGATAATGATGATGATGATGATGAGGGTAATTAAGCGCTTTGTTTCTTAAACCTTCTACAAACTTAATTAACGTGAATAAATTTTATTTAAAAATTAAATTTAAATCCCAACCCAAGCATACAACTGCAAGACTTCAAGATACTATAAGGTCATACTGCGTAGATCGGAACAAAAATTAATAATTTTAATCTGGAGGTAGCCGTGGTTAACTACGAAATTGGGACGTCCAACAACTCAGTCCCTCGAAACGTCGGGAATATAAAATAAGTTAATATACGCGATAAAATCCGTAAAACCTATTTCTATTTAAATGTGTAGTGTTCGCGTACGTAATTATAAGAAACCATTACGTATTTTTCTTACTAAGAAGAACGAAATCTATAATTTCTTATCCTCTATTTCAACGAGTGGCAATTATTAAACTTTAAAGTTAATTAAATTCTTTTGCCTTCGCCCCATGTTAGTCTGGGACTTATAGGTTCCATGTTTATGTGGGACTTAAAACAGAAAGGAATGTGCCGACAGTGTTACTCGCCTAGCGGGTCATAAATGACGCTTAATGGTTTCTAATTGTGTAGGCAATTGGCTAGTCACCTATCATTTGTAAACACATATTTTATGGCTAAAGGTGCTCCGAGTAGCTTACTGCTCTTTGGACTCTCCCTGTCCCTTTGGGGATTATAGACGTAACAGGTGTAACGCTTATGTAATGTTAAAGTCACCTAGTATAATGCATATATAATAAAAGTAGATAATAAATAAGCACCAGGGCCGTATTTTAATGCGTCAAATTTCCGGCGCACTCGAGCCGGGCGTCCGATAAGTTCACTAAAAGCGAGCTCTCTGCTCTAGCGAGTTCTCCAACGGGAACTGTATGCAGATGTCTGTTTGTCCAGTCATTACCGCCGCGGATATTTGCTGGGACTGCTCCCGCCGGCTCAAAGAATGCTTTGGTGTAAAATAGGGGAATTTAGAGGTTGCGGCCATGCTGAATTTGAAAGTGATAATCTTAAGAAAAATTGTTACGCTTCCCTTGCCTTTAAGTTACCTAATATTAGTATTTTCTAAATTAGAATAGTTAAAATGAATCCATTAAAGTAATTGAAAAAAAAACAATTAAGTAGGCCACGTTAATTCATATGGAACTTATTATTCCGCTTGTACTCGAACCAGAGCGCAAGACCCTATTATGTATGTATCAGAGTTCCCCATTTTTGCATTTGTAATAGGGATCATTGTGTAATTATTCACTCGTTAGTGAGAACCGATCTATACGACGTATAGAGGGATAAGATTTACTTAGCTGCCAATTTAAAATGCGCGATGCTTGAGGGCTGTGCTTAGCATAAATCTACATTCGATTGTTTTATTATAGCCGGCTCGGCAGACATTGTTCTGCCCTATCCGAAAGGTGGCGCGAGTGTCGCTACGAATTCACTCGGGACTTTTTACAATGTAAATATTACTTGACCACAACGCCCTATCGGGTCTATATTGTGTAATTTTCTTTTTTGGCAATAAACCAAAACAGTATTATATTTTGAATATGATATTATCACCAGATATTCCACGTCTTGTACAATCATACTACTCTTTAGACCCACCTTAATTCGCATCTTATTGTTAAATCCACTGATTCAAATAGCATCATTAATTCTAAAATAGTTATTAAAACTAGCTAAATCTCAAATAATATAAATGAAAAAGTTCGTTAAATTAACCGTGTGTTAAATATTGATTTTAGGTTCAGGTAAAATAGTATTCGTGTTTTTGAATCAGTATACATATATTATATGGTAATTAACTTTAAAATGATTATTAAATACTGGGGATCCGCCATGGCTAGGGTGATTTCTGGATCGCGACAACAGCACCACCTACCAGGTCCAATTGTCAATCTGAACCTTCCCGGTACCCACAATTTTTTTTACCAAAATCAGTTTAGACGTTAAGAACTTCAGTGTCAAACACACGTACAGAAGAATTATTTATATATACTAGCTGATACCCGCGACTTCGCCCGCGTTGCTTGATATATTAACAAAATTTTCGTTTGTGCGAAGGAAAAAACATCAAAAAAATCGCAAGCAATAATATACTTTGCTTACAAAATTTCTTTGTAAACAATGTTATTCGTTGCTCCGTTTGTAGTTCAAATACATAATGTCTTTACGTGGTAGAGCCACGCTGCAACTATATTATGGTTGTAGCGCGAATGGGTCGGCTCGACCGGGGTAGGACCACGCTCTCACAGAAAACCAGCGTAAAATAGCAGCGTAATGCTGCTGTGTTTCGTATGGTGAGTGTAGAGAACCGGAGACCCTTTTTACTGGAAACGAGGCATTCCATCTAAGTCCTCACGGGTGACAACGCATCTGCATTTTGATTCCTAATTGAGGATAAATGTAGATGTCTATGGGCCTCAGTATCCACTTACCATCAGGTGGACTGTGTGCTCGTTTGTCACCCTATACTATAAAAAAAAAAAATTTAATATGTATTAGTAACGCGAGAGCAAGCGACGTACAGTTGAACGTGTGAAAACCCCCTTATAAAAATCGTTGTTTCTTAAAAATTTTTTAAATAAGAGCCAAGTGTCTGAGAAATAAAACTAAGAAAACCTAATTGAAATCTATCCAGTAGTTTTTCCGCGATGCGCGCACAACTGGAAACCTCTACCATTTTATTTTTATATATATATATATATATATATATATATATATATATATATATATATATATATATATATATATATAGATTATGTGATTTCTAACTATGAAGTTAAAATCTTCTCTAGAAATCACCACGCAAAAACTCATACGAGATACGGCATGTTTACGAAAGAGTTTTAAAAAGGGAAACCAATAAAAATTGCAATTTTCGCAAAGGAATTGGTGACATGCGGTGCTCTATCAGCTACTAAGTTAAACTGTGTTATTTCCCGGCAGTATAAAAGTGTTGTCTGGCACTCGGCCAATGTGTTGATCCTTTATTTTATCTTACACGGCGCCCTTACTAAATCATTCTTCCGTAGCAAAACACGCACACTTTGTCATTTAACTTGGACATCGTTCAATCCACCTTAGATTTATTATTGTGTACCATCGTGTATTGTCATTATAGTATTATATTGCTTATTTGCCATAGTTGCCACGCTTGGCAAGCGGGTTGGTAAGAGCAGTTTTTTTCTTTAGTTGTTATTAGGAAGAAGCTGCTGCCCATCTCCTGGTTTGTTTCCCTCTGTCGCCCCTTACGACACCCACGGGATGATATGGGGTAGTGGATATTCTTACACCGCCACTACACGTTAAATCGTGTATTGCCATTACAGTATTATTACATATTTCATTCATTATCTACAGCCGATCAAGAAATCACTGCTGAACATAGATCTTCTTGTAACACTTGGCTTACCTTTATTGCAATTTGCAAAATTATCGCGTTAAAAATATCACCTTTAGACTCTACTACTCGTAGAACCTTAGGCATTTACAAGTAATCCTTGGTATCTTACGTAGTAGAATCAGTGTCCGTCACTTCTTCATAGTTATTGGGGTTTGTATTTCTGTGACTACTAGCGATGGGGTCAAACATTCTTCTAGCATATCTTCAATCAATTTCATGATATCCGCGAGAAGACAGAAATAGTGTTGGATTTTAACAGGTAGTTTCACCTACAGGGAAAAAAATTAATAATGTTTACAAAAATAAATCGATTACACAAAGTATAAAATCGATATAGGCTGTATGGTATATTTGCCCTTTGTCTATCAAGGGCTAAAGAAAAAAATGAAAGCGCCTTTATATTTTTAATAGCAATAAAACTTATATAACTTGAAAATCATTTTATTACCAAACGACGCGTACTAGGCTATTGATATGAAATAGGGAACCAGTTGATGTAATTCTGAAGCTAATAAAAAAACCCGGTCTCGATACGTCAATTTCTTCGGGAGTTATCGTGACCACATACAAAATCAACATCCGGACATCCACGTTAAATTTTTTTCAAACAGTTTTATCAAAGAAGCAATATAAAATATTTTTTAGAAGATATAAGATGGCTTAATTAGTGTATTTTCTTGATATACGGTTACTCATAGTTTCATATAAGTGCAATATGATTATGATAGAGGCATTTTAAGAACACAATATTGCTTGACCTTGACGTGTCGAGAGTAAAGCTCTACCTAATAACGCTTTGCGTTATGAGGCGTGCAATAGGGACTCATAAAATAAATAATGTCCTCTAGATAGATTTTTTTTATATTCTCCAAACAGAATTATAAATATATTTAAAAATTAAATTAACACTTTCTTTCACAATAAGGCTTCGTGCTAAATGTGCTTAAAATATTCAATCAAAAAGGGATCCAATAAATAAATAACTTATACACGGCTTACATGTAAAACTAATCTCGTAAGAAACGAGCTAAAAAATTGATATTTTTTTATAAGTCACGTTTGTCTACTAAAAACTCGGATATGTCTACTAAAAACTCGGATAAATCCTTTCACTGTCCCTAGAATTTTTTCAATAAAACTACATTTTGCCAACTTCACATTGAAATTAAAAACAAGTTAGGCAATTTTTTGAACAAGGATTAAGAATAACGTGCTTATTTAAAGGAAAACCTACTTTCGACAAAAACATTTCGATGTCTCTTAATCCGATCGGTCCACATTAGCTTTGCGGAAATCAGACGCTGTTAAAGTCAAATAAAACCTAATTGTCGGGGATTGGAACGTTCAGTAAGTGGGGAGCCCGTTCAATATATATTCAGGTGGAGTCACCAGAGGGGACGTGAGAGAAACGGGCGCGGGCCGAGGCAAAAATAAACTGCTAGTTCACTTAACCATTTTTGTATGCGAGTTTCATGCAAAGGCGTATACTTTAACTTAGACTTGTTTGCATAAAAACTTGCATCTTCAAAATGCTCGTTTAGTCGCACATTGGGAGGGATCATTTGCATAGAATAGCAAGCAGGCAGCCGTGGGTAAAGAGATTTCATTCGCCAAATCTGCTACCGTGCCATTTGGTTACTCCCAAAGGCAGGTTGCATTTTGCAGGTTCCTTCTGAATGCTAAGATCGTTTATGTTTTCGTCCTCAGTTGAGCTCGGTTTAGTGACACTAGAATATCGATTTGTAGATTTCCTGCGCTAACTTTTTAATGGTTTTGTTTTAGATTGTTTAAACCGTTGCTTACCTTTTTTTAAATAATAAATGGAGAGAGTTTGCAGAGGTTTGTCGCATTTCTGTTTTATTACAAAAAAGGAGGAGATTCTCAATCCGATTGTATGTTTTTTTTTCTTTTTTTTTTGTATCTGTGTTACGCGATATCTGAAACAATGATGAATGATTGTTTTTTTTTTATAAGTAGGTTGTATATAATTCTCTGCAAACTCTAATCTAATTATAAATAATGACTGCCTCGTCGGTCTAGTGGTTGTAGTAGTGCGATTGCTGATCATGAGGTCCCGGGTTCGAATCCCGGGTCGGACCAAAAAAATCAGTTATTGAGCTTTTCCATCAAGAAATTCTCAGTAGCAGCTGCCCGGAGTCAGGAAGTTGGTGGTGTCTCACCCCCGTGCCTCGGAATGCATGTAAAGCCGTTGGTCCTGCGCCTGATCTCTCTCCGGTCGTGTCGGTTTACCGTCCCATCGGACTATGACAGTGAGGGAATAGAGAGTGCATACACTTGAGCACTATAATCCTGTCCTGCACCGATGGCTAGTCTCCGTTGAGACTGGCCGCCGTGACCGAAATTCGGTCTGGAGGACATTATATAATAATATTCAGATGTGGCCCCATTTTAGCCATAGCCCATATAGCCCGAGCACCTTTCCTCTTGATTGAATATTGTTGAGGTAACAATAACTTTGACAATTGAGAACGATATTAGCGAATGACGAAGACAGTGTCACAATAAACATATTCATGTTGTCAAATTGTACTGTATATTAATCAAATATATAAAAATTTATTTTTGTTTGTTCGTTTTTTATGCGCTGCCATACCGTTCATCAGATTGCGCTAAAACTTTGTCAACTTATTACTTCCACTTGTGCGAAGGTTGTAGGCATAGTACGATTATCTTACAATAGGTGGCGCGCACATCGTACCAACAAATTTATTTGAAAGTTATACAACATTCAACTTCAATGAATGTATTATCATTCCTAATTAAGCAATATATGTAACTCCTCCAAATTTAAAACGATATTTCGACAATATTTTTTTCGTGGCAGCAACGCGCCGGGTACTAGCTAGTTAATACTAATAATAATAATAAATATATCATCAACATCAATATCAGCCTGCGGCTGTCCACCGCTGGACACAGGCCTCTCCCAAGGCGTGCCACTTAGCCCGATCTTCTTAAAAAATATATAAATTTATTTAAAATATATAAATTAGAAAAGTCCACACCCAAGAGAGGAAAATTTTTGTTGTTTTTAATGTAAATGTTTAGACGACATTTTAGATGTTACCTTGAGATTGTGATATTGCTAAGTTCACTCTAAAGGGTCAAAAAATAAACAGAAAGTAATAGCAGACGTCAAATAATTCAAAGGAATAAATTTCACACTTAAGTCGGGGCTTTCATTCTTTTATACACTATGTTTTAGCATCGACTTTAGAATGTGAAATTATTCTTTTCAGTTCTTTGAAGTCGTCTTTTACTTATCTCTACATAGTATAAAACAAAGTCGCTTTCCGCCATCTATACGCTTAGATCTTTCCAACTGCGTAACGGATTTTGATGCGGTTTTCATCAATAGACAGAATGATTCAAGAGGAAGGTTTATATGTATAACACATTCATAATATATGGCCGGCCCATTGCAACTCCGACTGCTTACTGATCCGTTGGACTACCGGTTACTCTGGTTCTACTGCAGATATTCTCATTTCGAAGCCTATCACGCAGAAAAACTCCGAGCATATTACGAAATTATACAAGAAAAAAAGATAGCCTTTATAACTCCAACTTCTGAACAAAGGCTTTCTCTCAATTCTGAGATTTTTTTGACTTTTGAGGCACGTAAGAGTCTGTCGTACTGCCCCAATGCGTGTTAGCGGATTTAACATGTCCTCAAATATATTTTTTTAATTTGTCAGACATGCTACGCCGCGTAGTAGCGACGTAAGAATTTCTACAATTCCATATCTTCGCGTGGGCATATCCTTGATAACAACCGGAAATAATAAAAAACTGCAAATGCCGATCCGCCTACCAAGCATGGCAACTATGGCAAAATCCCCCATAAGGCAATCTATTGGGAGGCCTATGCTCAGCTGTGGACCTTGATAGACTATAATAACATCTATTACAGTCTATTAAGGTCCACAGCTGAGCACGTTTAGTGCACGTTTCTTCGCTATATTGTGGTGGCAATTAACAAATTCTTTGGTGTCGACCTGAGTTTCAAACAAAATTCGCTCGCGCACAGTTAAAAATTTGAGACAATAGAAAGTAGAGAGCTACTAACAAGCACTAGTGTTTTAAATGTGTTGACGACTCAGTAGCGCACTGGCTAAGTGAGTGGTAAGTTCGAATCCGCATGTAACTGTATGACCTAAAAGTAGGTCTAGATGTTCGTCCATGTGTAACTTATGTAAAACGAGACCACGAATCAGTGAAAAATCTTAATGTATTTTATTAGAAACAAAGAACGAAAAAAATCAAAACAAATAAAGTTCGTTCATTTATTTACCCTTAGTGTACATATGAACAAGTTGTTAATAAACATTTTTAAATTCGTCTCGAAGGTCCTCGACTCGTAATCCGAGGGGAGGTAATAAATTGAAATTAACTGTACGTATCGTTTGTAATAAAATACGGGTGCCGCTCTTAACGCTTCCGTACATCTGAAAGGAGGAAAACAATACAACGGGCTCGTCGGGACGTGCGGAGAGAAAAATCGCGATACTTTAAGCGGAAAAAAACGCTGTTTTATGAATAAACAGCGCCCCGCTATCAGCTGTCGACAGTCGAGCGACTTGACGCTTAGTTTAATAAAAAACCTGTTTAAAGAAGCCCTTATCACTGAGTATGGAAGCACTCAAGAGAGAATTATGTGAGGTAGTAGTCTTAAAGACGAAAATTAATGAGCTAAGAGCGAGTTCCGACGTCGCTCGGGAACTGTACTCGGTGTGTCGCTGATTCTTTTAGTTTTTTACGGCAGTAGTGGAGGGAGTGGGGATTAATGGGAATGAATAAATGGTCCGTAGTAGTTTCCATTTAAAATACGAGTATATCCATTTTAAAGCGTTTTGTAATTTGAGATTAAATACTTTTAATTAATAACTTATCTAAATCATTACTCCTAAGAGTTCACAATCTTAAAAATACCGTTTAAAAACAATACTTCATATTAGTACTTCTGTAGTCGGAATATGTCACATGTATAACGAAATCACTTGCACAGAATGTGGAGCTGGAGTTGATGTTTTTGATCATCAATTTGCTGTATTTAAAAAAAAATCATTATAAAAAAACATGCGTGAGTGTCGTGGAACACTCGGTTGGAACGAAGTTCCTTTCGTATTATATTATTATATTATTGATTAACAAATACAAATAAATGAATTACTAGCGTCTATTAAAATGAAGCGTCATTTAAAATAAAATAATATTGTTTTCATGGCAAGATTAGAAAAAGTGCGAGGGAGATGGATATTATTCCATCTCGCTTCTAAATGCCGCCAAAGCCGTCTACACTGTACATTGCGTCAAAAGGGGTCGTGACGGAAAAATCTTATGGGAGAAACAGACTGATCCCACGTACGCAACGTATACTATGCAACGCTCCCACGTTGGTGTACACACTTGACCTACGTATGCAACGTACGTTTGGCGTCAGACACTCTTGTAAATTCTTAGCGGACGCACAAGTACAAACTTATAGCATGTTTTCTGATTCTGGAAGTGAGTTTGAAAATGATTTACTCAGTCTGATGTTCATAAATGAATATATCCACGCCATAAAGAAAAAGAAAAAAGTTAAGAAGCGAAGGAAGATATTGGGTACATGAAATAAATAAACAAAGAGAGGAGTTTGGAGAATACTATACATTAGTTAAGGAACTGGAAAATGATGTCGAACGATTTTTTCTGTACTTTCGTACGAAAAAAGTACAATTTTAAGAGATTCATAAAATTATTGAAAGTGGTATAAAAAAAGAAAATACTCGTTTACGGAAGTCTATTGGTACCAGAGAAAACCTCGCAGTGTGGAAAATTAAAAACTATTTTCCAATAACATTTTAAGATATTCAGTTTTTTATGTCTCCTGAAAAATTAGGACGAAATGAATTCCCCTTCTTAAATATATAAACGAGTAGATTTCAATGGCGCAGGGCAAGATTATGGTTCACGACTGTGTGCGCAAGGACATATGCACTTTTTATTTCCTCACTCTCATAGTCCGATGGGAGGATAAACCGACACGAATATAGAGAGATCACACTCAGAACCAACGGCTTTGTACGTTCTTTCTTAAGCACAGGGGTAAAATACTCCAGGTTGCTACTGAAAACTTCTTGATACAAAACCCATCTGATTTTGGGCACGATCACACCTATTACTCAAAGGGTAAAGAATTGTCATTGGTTGAGTGTAGTTTTTTTTTCCAGGTAGAGGCGTTATATAGATACTTACGTAATTTTCTTCATTTACTTGTAATTAAGTACCTAATTTTAGGTAGACATTGGATTATAGTTTACATTTAAAATATATTTTTAATATTGAAGGCAATAAGGTGCCTCACTGTAGTACCAATAATTGGGGATTCACTTTTCTTATTTAGGGCAATCTCTTATTTGTTGTATGGGAACCAATTTTTGACTTGATAAATTCGGAAGCAAATGCGTTGTGAATTACGTTATTCCGGCCATTTTGTTGTGTTTTACAACATCAAACACACGCGTATAGTTTACCCAATAATATTTTAAATACATACATTCGTACCGCCTTACTGAATCGATGAGCTGTTCATTTCCCATTTTGGACACAAAACGCGTGCACGGTGCAAGGGTCTATTTGTTTATGACGTGCTACGCTACGCGTAAGTTCTAGGAACACACTGGTTTGTACGCGTGGGATTGCGTACGAACATCCCCTCCACCTTCCCACATCGATCTAGACATCGCAGATCGGCGTTGCGTCGGACGCGTGTGATTGCGTTGCATACGATAAGTGTGTTTCTAATGCATAGTTTTTCATACAAAATCAAGAGTCCAGACGTTATAATGCGTTGCATACGTTGCGTACGTGGGATCAGTCTGTCAGCCTGATACCTAGCCCAACCTTTACACTTTTTCTCGCCTAGCCCCCATCCGCCAAATTCGTACCGTCCGATAAAGAACTTCGTTCCAATAATTTTAATACGGTTACATTAAAAAATTTTCTTTGTTGGTATATTATCTCAAATATTCATTTTATTTTGGATATGTAGTAAATTTTATTAGTTACTAGCTGGTACCCAGCGCGTTACTACCGCAGAAGAAATAATGGTGTAAATATCTATTTAAATTTGGAATAATTGTATTCTTTAATTAGGAATGGTAATACATTCATTGAAGTTGAATGATATAATTATATATATAACTTTTAAAACGTTGGTACAACACGCGCGCCACCTACTATAAGTTAAGTGTAATATGCCTATAACCTTCCCACAAGTGCAAGCAATAAGTTGACAAAGTTTTACCGCAATCGGATGAACGGTATAGCAGCGCATAAAATACGAACAAACAAATATTAATTTTTATACATTAGACTGTTGAGAAAGCAAGCGAATTTATTGTGTTCATCCACGTTTTTGGTTAATATCACATGGAAGTAACTTTTAATATTTAGTTCAAGCTGTCGTAAAAATATTGTAATGTGTTGTCTGTTGTGTGTGCCTAAAATAAATAAAATACTTTAATAATTATGCTTCACCGTTAAACATCCCATTATTTAAAGGAAGTGTGTTAAGTCAAGTAATGAACAATTTCATTCCCATTTTTTCAAACATTTAATATGTTACATCATATGAATCTTCCCGCTATGAAATTTGCGTATAGAGTTTATTAATATAGAAAATTATATAAAAAAGATGTCATAACTACAAACACTATTCAAAAGAAATGGGTTTATTTTTAAAACAAAACAGATAGTCTTAACATAGAATATAAATTTTGTATTGTTATATTTTAACCAGAGGTTGCTATAATTAATAACTATCCAATAATTGGTATTCATTTGTGCCCAGCGGTTATTAAACTAACCTAATTAAAAATATTAAAAGCAAGAGCTCAAATAAATGTAGTTACGCGAAAGGGACATAATTCCTTTTGAGATGAAGTTTGATGTTCCGACCCGTATTCCATGATAATGGCTTGCTGTGATTTGCTTGTAATTTTGTTTTTGAATATATATATATATTTATATATTTTATATATTATATATTTTATATATTTTTTTATATATTTTTATATATTTTTCTTTTAAAAAAAACTCTTGTGGCTTACAGAAAATCCAACACGCACACAAGGTTTAATTTTACATGCAAAAAATATTTTTAAAAAAATCATCCAATTATAATAAACGAGTTAATAGTTATCACTTATAAATTTATAATTAAAATAATAGTAATAAATTAAACAATTATGCAATATTAGTACTTCAAAATCTCCAAGCCTATAGCAGCGCGTGTTGAAATTAAAATATGAAAATAACATAATAAAATATGAATATAAAGAAAAGAAAAGGATACAGTCATACAATGTCAGGCTATGAAATATTTTGTCATATTAATTTACAATGCAATGTCAATAAAAGCTAATTACAATATATGTCCATAATTAAAATTACATCTTAAATACAAATTAATAAATAGTACATTGTCAAACAAATTAAATTGTCAAATTATTAATTATCTTATTATCGATAATTTTACTAAAAAGATTCAGCAGACGTGTCATACTGTCTGCAAATATATCAATTTCATCGTGTTGAGTGAGTATGTCCCCTATTAGTATCAATGCTCGATTTGTTGGTGCATAGGCTGCACGTTTGGTACGTGTAACTGGTCTGTCTAGGAGACGCAGCCTACGGCGCGGAGCCACCGTTACTCCATTATCACTCTGCAGGTACCTGGGCACCAACAAACCGATTCTCTCCACAACCGACTGGCAGTCTAACTTGTGGTGAATTATAAAAAGATAGTACCTAATAGTTGACATCACCTCCTAAACATTAAGGTTTCTAAATCAACCATACCCAAAACAAATAGGAAGGATACAAATAAGGGTAGTAACCGTGAATCTTCTTATAAAGCCAACGAGCAAATTTACGTTGTATTCTCTCTAACATGATAGTATACTTATTCTCATAAGGATTCAGGCCGCAGCTGCATGCTCAGTTTACTCGAAAATACTCATTTACGGAAGTCTATTGGTACCAAAGAAAAACTCGCAATGTGGAAAATTAAAAACTATTTTCCAATAACATTTTAAGATATTCAGTTTTTATGCCTCCTGAAAAATTAGGACGAAATAAAATCCCCTTCTTAAATATATATACGAGTATACTTTAAATGGCGCAGGGCAAGATTATGGTTCACGACTGTGTGCGCAAGCACATATGCACTTTTTATTTCCTCACTCTCATAGTCCGATGGGAGGATAAACCGACACGAATATAGAGAGATCACACTCAGAACCAACGGCTTTGTACGTTCTTTCTGAAGCACAGGGGTAAAATACTCCAGGTTGCTACTGAAAACTTCTTGATACAAAACTCATCTGATTTTGGGCACGATCACACCTATTACTCTTTTATTTTATTTTATCTTTCATTTACCCTTTGGGTAAAGAATTGTCATTGGTTGAGTGTAGTTTTTTTTCCAGGTAGAGGCGTTATATAGATACTTACGTAATTTTCTTCATTTACTTGTAATTAAGTACCTAATTTTAGTTTGCATTTAAAATATTTTTTTAATATTGAAGGCAATAAGGTGCCTCACTGTAGTACCAATAATTGGGGATTGACTTTTCTTATTTAGGGCAATCTCTTATCTGTTGTATGGGAACCAATTTTTGACTTGATAAATTCGGAAGCAAATGCGTCGTGAATTACGTTATTCCGGCCATTTTGTTGTTTTTTACAACATTAAACACAAGCGTATAGTTTACCCAATAATATTATAAATACATACATTCGCCTTACTGAATCGATGAGCTGTTCATTTCCCATTTTGGACACAAAACGCGTGCACGGTGCAAATAGACCCTATTTGTTTATGACGTACTACGCGTAAAGTTCTAGGAACACACTGGTCGTACGCGTGGGATTGCGTACGATCATCCCCTCCACCTTCCCACACTGATGTAGACATCGCAGATCGACGTTGCGTCGGACGCGTGTGATTGTGTTGCATACGATAAGTGTGTTTCTAATGCATAGTTTTTTATACAAAATCAAGAGTCCAGACGTCATAATGCGTTGCATACGTTGCGTACGTGGGATCAGTCTGTCAGTCTGTCTCTACCTTTACACTTTTTCTCGCCTAGCCCCCATCCGTCAAATTAGTACCGTCCGATAAAGAACTTCGTTCCAATAATTTTAATACGGTTACATTAAAATTTTTCTTTGTTAGTATATTATGTCAAATATTCATTTTATTTTGGATATGTAGTAAATTTTATTAGTTACTAGCTGGTACCCGGCGCGTTACTACCGCAGAAGAAATAATGGTGGAAATATCGATTTAAATTTGGAATAATAGTATTCTTTAATTAGAAATGGTAATACATTCATTGAAGTTGAATGATGTAATTATATATATAACTTTCAAAACGTTGGTACGACACGCGCGCCACCTGCTATAAGTTAAGTGTAATATGCATATAACCTTCCCACAAGTGCAAGCAATAAGTTGACAAAGTTTTACCGCAATCGGATGAACGGTATAGCATAAAATATGAACAAACAAATATTAATTTTTATACATTAGACTGTTGAGAAAGCAAGCGAATTTATTATGTTCATCCACGTTTTTGATTAATATCACATGGAAGTAACTTTTAATGTTTAGTTCAAGCTGTCGTAAAAATATTGTAATGTGTTGTCTGTTGTATGTGCCTAAAATAAATAAAATACTTTAATAATTATGCTTCACCGTTAAACATCCCATTATTTAAAGGAAGCGTGTTAAGTCAAGTAATGAACAATTTCATTCCCATTTTTTCAAACATTGTTACATCATATGAATCTCCCCGCTATGAAATTTGCATATAGAGTTTATTAATATAGAAAATTATATAAAAAAGATGTCATAACTACAAACACTGTTCAAAAGCAATGGGTTTCCTTTTAAAACAAAACAGGTAGTCTTAACATAGAATATAATTTTTTTTATTGTTATATTTTAACCAGAGGTTGCTGTAATTAATAACTTTTCAATAATTGGTATTCATTTGTGCCCAGCGAATTAATAAAATTATTAAATTATAATTAAAAATATTAAAACCAAGAGCTCAAAGAAATGTAGTTACGCGAAAGAGACATAATTCCTTTTGAGATGACGTTTAATGTTCCGACCCGTATTCAGTGATAATGGCTTGCTGTGATTTGCTTTTTTTTGACTACGACCGTTGCTGATTTTTCTACCGACTTCAAAAAGGAGACGGTACTCAATTCGACTGTATGTTTTATGACAAAACGCTAATTTCGTATGTAAGGACCTAATATTTGAAAGCTGGTGCTTCTCATGTGGTCCCATATAAATTTGATCAAGGTCTGACCAATAGTTTTTAAGTTATTCTTAATAATTTATATTGAAGTCGGTTATACAAGATTTTTAATTTTAAATTGTTTATTTGAAAGTAAGGATTGTATATTATTCGTTTTGATATATTATTCATATTATATTATTTGTTTTGACAGGAGTGTGAGCTGGATCTTTTTTCATAACGTCCAATTGGGACATTTTTTATATTGTCGTTGGAGCCCCAGAAAAAAATTTTGGAGATATCGTTTTAAATTTGGAAGAGTTTTATTCTTTAATTAGTATTTTTGTTTATTTTTTTTAGGAACTGTTATAGGAATAAGGAATGATAATACATTCATTGAAGTTGAATGATGTACGCGCGCCACCTACAGTAACTTAATTGTACTATGCCTATAACCTTCGTGCAAGTGCAAGAAATAAGTTGACAAAGTTTTAACGCAATCTGTTAAACGGTATGGCATCGCATAAAATACGAACAAACAAACATTATTTTTATATTAGATTTTTATGCAACTAGCCGTGTAGAGGCGGCGTAAGAGAATCCATCACTCAATTTTGTCCCATTCATGTCATAAATGGAGACTATAGGAAACATTAGAAAAATTCTATGGTCTCCAATAGATGGCGGTATAATCAACACGTTTACGCTAGATGTACCGGGAACGGGCAGAAGTAGCATCAAAAATGCGAGACATCTGTTCCTGCGTTTGTCAATCTGCCTGCCAAGCGTGATGATTAAGGCAAATCTGCCCTACAACGAAAGGAGCCTATGTCTAGCAGTGGACTATTAACGGATGATGAAAATTAAGAAGATTTTCACACAATTTATTCTTCCGTAAGTAAGTGGTTATGAAAGTGGATGATATGCGTTAGAAAGGAGTGAGTGAAAACATGACGGCTAATAGAGGAGAATGGAAGGGGAAGACATGCTATGCCGACACCAAATAACTTACACCTAATAACCGAACAAAAAGAAGGAGAAGAAGAACATTTTTCCGTAAGTGAAACTTGATACATGTAACGTAAATATAAAAACATATCACTTTTGTAACTAGAACAGTAAACGTTATTGCCACTTTGATAACTTTTACTATTATATACTATTTTATTACACCTGCAAAAATAAGCCCAAGTTCATAAACAAGTTTGGAAAAGGACTCCAACATTGACGTGAGGCACGCACTTATTTTATAGTTTCACTGGACTTCGTTGATTAATATGGCGCTCGAGAGTTATGGTCTGAACATTTATTATCGGGCAAATTCTGATTACTTAGTCTTTTCGGATATCTAGATAAATATCGAATCATACCTCATTATTATGTTATGGTGCGTTCGCACTAAAATGTATCAGTGGTGATTATTTATAGTAAATTTAAAAGAAACAAAAGAAACAATATTTATATGTAAGACTCGACAAAATTTTAAAATTATACAGACAATATATTAAAAAGTTGAAGTTACAGCCTATATACGTCCCACTGCTGGGCATAGGCCTCCTCTTATTTCTGAGAGGGTTTTAGGGCAAGGAAATGTCCGTCGCGCTGCCCCAATGCGTGTTGGCGAACTTCACATGTCTTCGAAATATATTTTTTTCCTATTTCTCAGACATGTAGGTTTTCTCGCGATGTTTCCCTTAATCGCCGTGCACATGGTAAATCAACAATCAAAATTTCAATTAACAATTTCATTTATGTCAACGGGGAAGGTTTCTCGCGTACTGCGAAATTTACGCCAAGCGCTTTGGCTCTGAGAACTGCTAGATATTTGTGAGGAAATAACAATGAAACTGGACAATATAGATGATCTCTAATGTGTGTGAGAGCAGTTATGGCCATAAAACCATGTACAGATAACAAATTTTGACACGTAATCAAAATTCACTGAAAATATATCATAATCTGTCATAATATAAATCAAATCGCAATTTTCTTTAAATAAACGTTAAATTTATTTATTTATTGAAATTGCTAATTTAAACGGATCCGACAACAAGCTGGACATGACACATAGAGAACAATCAAGTACAGAGTTTGTCGCACATGCAGATGATACCACAATATTTATTAATTAACATTCTGCAAGTAAACTATTTCTAAATGGGCTTTTATGAAGGATTTTCAATAATCCAAGTTTCGCAGGCGGTTGGACACCGTCACCAGTTAAGAGAGTTTAGATCAATATTTGAGTCTTTTTTCGCTATTCATCTCATTTAATAAGAAATATGTGTTGTACAACTTTCACGACACCCACGATATTAGTTAGTGATGGACTATTAAACATATTTATTAACCTTAAATAAACTCTGTGTATATTACGTCTTACAATCATAAAAGTATAGGAGGTAGAATTGCGAGTGTCCGGCGCTCAGTCATGAAAGTCACAGGGGAAAACGGGGAAAAATGAGGCACGCATTATTTCTAGTACAGCGGCAATCAGGATAAAAGATATAGTAATGATCTTGTACCGTCATCTCAGCGAGGCTTATATTTATGACGAAGCGCTGCGTGGAGTGGTCCCATATCATGACAATATAGATAATACAACCATTAATGTGATTACCGCCAATATGTTAACTATTTCTTTAAAATAAACTAATAAAAACCCTTATTGAATAAAAGGAATTTTACAGATTTAATCGCATTTAATTGTTAACGGTTTTATTTCCCGGCGTTTCGGGTGGTTTGACGTGCTGATGTCATATTTAACGAAGGCTACCTTAACTTTTAAATATTTATCTTTGGTCCAATCTATGTATATAGATAAAATCCGTAAAATTTGTTTTATTCAACATGCAGTATTTGCGTTATTATAAAAAATCAAAATTTTCATTTTATAAATTGTTAGTAAGGGTTTATCCCATTAGTTCTTCTAGTATACTTCTGAGAAGTGCCCATAATACGACAGCAATCCTAGTTTCTTTTTATAGGATAAGGGTGACAAAAGAGCACACAGTCCACCTGATGGTAAGTGGCTACTTTAGCCCACAGACATCTACATCTGACTTTTACTACTGAGGACTAAGATGGAATGCCTCGTTTCCAGTAAAAAAGGTCTCCGGTTCCCTACACTTACCATACGAAACACAGCAGCGATGAGCTATTATTTTACGCTGGTATTCTGTGAGAACATGGTCCTTCTCCGGTCTAGCCGACCATGCTACAATTATGTACACTACTAATATAGCTGCAGCATGGCTCTACCAGGTAAAGGTAGTCAATTCTAGATCAATTAATATGTGGTTGTTCTTTGATATAATGATTTGTATTTAAAAATCACGATTACCCGATTAAGATATAGATTAGTTAATTTAAAACTACATACCAATTTCAAATAATAACTACAAACAAAAACAATTTTTTTTTTTTTTAGAATAAGAGCGACAAATAAGCACACAGTCCACCTGATGGTAAGTGAATGCTGTGGCCCATAGACATCTACATTAATACTCAATTAAGAATCAAAATACAGATGCGTTGCCACCCTTGAGGACTAAGACAAATGCTCCTTTCATTTTATATAGTTTAATGTCTACATGAAAGCAGTGTTGAACTTTGTATTTGTCTTTAGTGATTTGCCTTTAGAAACTTTATAAAGTCACCTCTCAATACTAGACTGAGAGAGATTTCGCAGTCTACAAAACACTGCTAATTACATAATGCAGACACCATCTTTATTTATTATTTACTAGATGTTCCCCGCGACTTCGCCCGCGTGGAACTTACTACGATTTCATGGGTTTTATTTTTTTGCGCGGAACCCTAATTCTTTTTCTAAAATAAAAGCATCCTAAGTTACTCCTTATAACATCAGCTATCTGCCAGTAAAAGTCCCGTCAAAATCATACAAAAATTTTAAAAATTGTTTTTTGTTATGAGTACCGTATATACTTTAATATGCATTTAGTAAAAAGTAGTTATTTTAACATTACAAACAGACACTTCAATTTCATTTATTTGTATAGATGTATAGATTAATAATATAACAGCTTATTAAAAAAAACTGCAGTTGCCAACCCGCTTACCAAGCGTGACAACTATGGAATATATCCCTTCTATAAACATTACCATTACAGCCTATTGAAGTCCACTGCTGAATATAGGCCTCCCCCATAGATTGTCTCATAGAGAGGATATTTGCCATACTTACTTGATTTGTTTCCCTCTGTCGCCTCTTACGACACCCACGGGATGATATGGGGTAGTGGATATTCTGACACAGTCCCCGGCGACCCTGCGCTAGCTCTGGTGGTATTCCCTCTCTCCGCTATTCACTCATAGTTCTAATAACACAAATTTGAATGAAACCCGCAGCACGTAGCGCACACACTGCTTTTAGCCACTGCATTACCGAGTAAGTTTAAAAAAAAGTAAAACCTTACAACTTCCAATTTTCAGACTTCTAATTTAAATTTAATAATTAAATTTCGTTAATTTTTAACAACCCTTTTGAATGAACTAACGAATATCACAGGTGCAAGGTAACGACTAGAACCTCGTCTAAATAGTTATAATAACACCTCATCTACATCTTATCATGTTATGTTCCCACTCTTTAGGGTGAATTTTTTTCTTTAGTTCTATATGGGACAACCCTGAAGTAATACCTATTTAATAAAAGAAGAATCATTTAAATCCGTTCAGCCGTTTACGAGAAATCGGTAAACAAATAAAAAAATTGTCTGTTTGTAATGTCAAAATTACAGCGTTTTACTAAATGCATATGAAAGTATAAACGGTACTTATAACAAAAATACACTTTAAAAAATTTTTATCTGTCCGTCTGTGTGTTCCGGCTAATCTCCGAAACGGCTGAACCGATTTTGACGGGACTTTCACTGGCAGATAGCTGACACCATAAGGAGTAACTTAGGCTACTTTTATTTTAGAAAAATAAGTAGGGTTCCTCGCAAAAAAATTAAAACTCTAAATTACACGCGGGCGAAGTCGCGGGGAACAGCTAGTACATAAAATAAAACATACGCGTCGATTATAGAACCTTCTCGTTTTTGACACTCGGTGAAAAACTCTAAAAAAAACTTTTTGAACAAGTAAAAATGGCATAGCAAATCCCACGACGCCCCATTAACATTTTTATTTATTAATAGAAGAATTAAAAAAATTACCGATAAATTGTGGGATAGAATTGCTCGTTAAGCGTTGTGCTTAATATCCTCAATAATATATTATACAAAGTTTTAGCCTTGGCTTTAGTAGTTCTTGTAACGGCAAAGCTGACCCGCAAGAAACTTTCTTGATAATAAAGTAAGTATAATTTATTTATGCGGTTAATTTGATTGCGCGCCACAAAGGAAAAATCTTCTGTAATGTAAATGGTTGCACCTGTGCACCGCCATCGCTGGCTCCTTTGAGATCTCGGAGAAATAAATAAGTTCTTTCGTTTATAATTTTGACGTAAAAGTATATTTATTAAAACTATAGAAATGTATTAAGCTGGTTTTGATAGTAACAAAACACAACAAATCAGATTGAGACAAAATAGCACGATTCGTCGTCATCACCATTGCATTCGTTAAGTTTTATTACTTTTACTAGGCCTGTCACATCTTATTTTATACGTTTTTGTCATCATCGTATGGAAAAAATTAAAGACAGTATTTTAATCAAAATTTGTCACACAAAAACAAATCTATATGATTTTTATGACTCTTCCGTCTCAGACTTGACATTTTATCAAAAGACAATGCCGTTTGTGTGTGTTTGTGACATGAACAATTTTGAGTCAATCTTCACGTCAACACCGATCAATGTCTAATTTAATCACGCATGAAACTGACACAGTTATTACATATGAATATAAATCTAATAATTATAACAAGCTTGTGGTTTGTATCTTGTTATCTAGCGTTAATGGAATCAGAGATTACGCAGTGTAAATTACATTTACATTTCAAATATAAAAGCGACGTTAGCCTAAGCTTAGAATACAAGCTGCGGGATCTAACGTCGATGTTTGAAATCCCCCATTCTACTACATTAGTTTGAATAAAAATGACGAGACTAGTACATGCAAGTACATATTAATGGCACTGCCAGTATTATAAGACAATTGTTTTTTTCTTCTTAATAATACTGGCAGCTATTTTTATTAAGAACAAAATTCTTTATCATGAAAATATTGAATTAATATTATTTAAATTAATGTGGAGTTTTGGCGGGAAGTTGACCGCCGGCGAATTGTTTTTCCTGTCTTATCGTTTAAATAATGATTTTAAATAGATTTTGATACGTAAAAATGATGCGATATTGCGTATTAGGTGTCTTTGCATGTGAACTGTTAGTAGAGTCGACGAAGCCGAATACTATACTACTTGATATAACTTCTTAATGTTACGCATCAGCATTTTTTAATATTTATTAAAAGGATGCTAACGAAACGATTCCCGTTTACAATTCCGAGTAAGCGAAAAATGTCTGTACCAACGCCGTCAATCCGCCAAGCGTGATAATTAAGGCAAATTCTTCCTGTAACAGTAGGGACCCACGTCCAGCACTAGAGTCACTGGACTTACACGGGCAGATGAAGAAGAAAAAGGGGACTAAATTATTACAAATCTTGTTGTCTATATGCAATTTGTTCTAAAACTTCGATTAAATAACAATTATGGTTGTAGCACAAATGGGTTGGGAACCAGGGAAGGACAACGCTCTCACACGTGAATTGGCAGCTTAATGGTGCCTCGGACGGTGTTGCGCACGGTGAGGGTAAAATCCACCACCAAGACATTTGATACGAAGCATTTCATATTAGTCCTCAGGGCTGATAAAACATCTACGTTATGATCCTTAATCGAGGATAAATGTAGATGTTTATTGGCCACAGTATCCACTTACCTTCCGGTACACTTGTGCTCGTTTGTCATACAATCGTACAACGTTAGTTAATACAATCCGTATATTAGTTTTATTGTTCGTAAAGTATAATATAAGAAATTTTGAATGATGTTTTTTATATATAGAATAAGTGTAACAAACGAGCACACAGTCCACCTGATGGTAAGGTGGATGCTGTGACCCATAGACATCTACATTTATCCTCAATTAAGAATCAAAATGCAGATGCGTTGTCACCCTGAGGACTAAGATGGAATGCCTCGTTTCCAGTAAAATGGGTCTCCGGTTCTCTACACTCACCATACGAAACACAGCAGCGTTAAGCTAACGATTTTACGCTGGTATTCTGTGAGAGCGTGGTCCTTCCCGGTCGAGCTGACCCATTCGTGCTACAACTATACTACTAATATAACTGCAGCATGGCTCTACCACGTAAAGGCTTAATGAGTAGGTAGTGTGATCTTGAAAAGTCGACAATAAAGCCCAACCTTGGCGTTCGGGTTGTGCAATATAGCGTTGGCAAACGAAGAAATAATGATAATTCTATTCTATTCTTCTATTCTTTCCAGTAAAATGGGTCTCCGGTTCTCTACACTCACCATACGAAACACAGCAGCAGCGTGGCTCTACCAAGTATAAATGAAATCATCATCATTTCTTTAACATATACATATTTTATCATAATATTTAAGGGAAGTAAATTCATTTAATTTTACAAGAGAAGACTACCAAATGTTTTGCAAATTGTCTTAAAATTTAAAATTTTACCTGGACTTATTAAAATTATAATTTTTGCGAATAATTCCACCTTTCATCTAAATAAAGACTCCTACAAACTCTTACAATGTTGGCCTATAAAATTTATGTACAAATGAAAAGACGGCTTAAGATCGGAAAGGGATCGCCTTGAAAGGGACTAATTAATTAATATTTAAAACGGCTCCCTTATTTAGCCTCGTTATCATACTTCATACTTACGTTTTGTCATAATGTAAATTGATTACTTACTGGAAAATAAATGTAAAATTTCGATTCCATTAAAGCAAAGTTTTAATATTAAGTGCGCACCTTAATTTTGTTGATGGAAAACTTGACTTGGCTTAAACTTCTTATGAAGAAGTTTTTTTTTTAAATCTCCGCCCTGCAACTGGGAGCTAATGAAGACGGAACTCAATTTTCCGGAGCGGGTTGCGTCCGTCCGTAAGTAAAGAGCTACTTAACGTTTGCACGTAATACTCGTAATACCTTGACTACGCTTGGTTTTATTTAGGCTTTTTGTTCGTTAACCTTAAGCTATTGAATACGAGTCAGTCATGTTAATTTAAAAGGAAAACCATACTTGAATTATTTGACTCATAATTAAAAATGGCAATATTCTGAATTTTGATTTAATCTTCTTTTTCGTTAGCCAACGGAAGTCCCCTTCCGGGCATGGACCTCTCCCGTTTTAGGGATGATTTGTTTACCTTGATCGTCACGCTTTGCAGATGGAATCATAGGACTACCAGACGCCGTTCTGGTTATTTCTTGCGTATTTTGTTATCTGGCATTTTTTCTTCTTAAGATAAGCGAAAAACGCACGCACGCACGTTATTTTTAAAAACAGTTAAATATGCTGCTGATACGCTATATCATATTTATTATATATACTGTGCTAAGATACGCTCTTAATATACGTTGCTAGGATATAATGTAAAAATAAAGTATTAAAAGCCCCGACTTTTGAAGCTATTAAGCGTCTCCCACACACAAGCGGCTTGCGGTGGCGGCTAACCGCGAGCCGCGGCTCCAGCCGCTGCAACAACACCACCGCGGTCGCAGTGGCGGCCTGAAGCTCCATTCGCTGTGGTGTCTGTGCTACGATCGGACGTCAGTCAACATGGCTAACCGTGACGATGTCTTTTTATTCTTATTATATTCAGCAATATTATCCCATATTTAGTTTTTAATCCTAATGCTTTTGTAATAAAGGTGTGAAGTATCATAAAGTACTGGATAATTTTGCAGTGTTTCTATTAAAATCTCTGTATTTAGCGCGATTTTGTACGCGGTACACGCGGCCTGTTGTAAAAATTTGCAACTGACCGCGGCCAGCCGCACGGGTTCGCAGACTCACTTACATTGCAATCGAATACAACTGGCCGCCGCCACCGCGGCCGCCACCGCAAGCCGCTTGTGTGTGGGAGACGCTGTATGCGGAAATAATTTGATTATTTTTAGTTCTTTGAATGCGGCTTTTACTTTTTATTAAAAGTCTTATTTTTTTACTTTTTCGTTCGGAGTAAGGGTTTTATTCCGTATGTAATTTTATTTCATACTTCATTCCCTATTCTTTCTCCAAATTTATGTGGGACTTTTCTGTGTAGTGGCGGTGTAAGAATATACTACCCCATATCATTCCATGGCTGTCGTAAGAGGCGACAGAGGGAAACAAATCAGGAGATGAGCAGCAGCGTCTTTTTAATAACGACTTTTTTAATAAAAAATTGCCGTTGCCTACCCGCTTGCCAAGCGTGGCAACTATGGCAAATATCCCCCTATGAGGCAATCTATGAGGGAGGCCTATCTTCAGCAGTGGACTTTAATAGGCTGTAACGGTTATATGGGACAACCCCTGAACTATATTACCGAGAATCAATAAACTCTTTGAAGGCGATTTGGACTGCCGCATCGGAGTTGAATTTTTTTTCTTGTAAGAAGTTGTCCGAATTCCGCAAAAAATGGTAATCTGTTGGAGCAAGGTCCGGGGAGTACGGTGGATGTCGCAGGTATTCCAATTGTAGCTCATCTAACTTAGTGATTGTTTGTTGTGCAGTGTGTGGTCTTGCGTTGTCGTGAAGCAGCAGTGGCCTAGAGCGATTGACCAATCTCGGTTGTTTAGCAGCTAGTTCTTCCTTATGGTTTGCAGTTGCTGAAAATAGATATCTGCGGTAATCGTTTGGCCAGATTTTAGAAAGCTGTAGTGAATGACACCGGCGATAGTCCACCAAACACTCACAAGTAACTTTTTCTGACTCAATTTTCGTTTAGGGCAGGATTTGGCTGGGTCTCCAGGGTTCAGCCATTGCGACGAGCGCCTCCGATTATCGTACAGTATCCATTTTTTATCACAAGTAATGATTCGATTTAAAATCCCTTCATTATTGTGTCGGTTGAGCAAATTAGCACAGCAGTCGACGCGTGTTTGCAAGTTCGATTCACTCAATTCATGAGGTACCCATCGTTCAAGTTTTTTTACTTTCCCGATTTGCTTCAAGTGGATTAATACAGTTTTATCACTTACCCCGAAGCCTGCAGCTATCTCTGAAGTGCTTTGTGATGGATCCGCTTCCACAATAGCCTTTAATTCTTCATTTTCCACTTTGGTCTCCGGCCGTCCACGGGGTTGGTTCTGAAGGTCGAAATTTCCAGAACGAAAACGTTGAAACTAAAAACGTATGGTGCTTTCTTTTGCGACACCAGCGCTGTACACATCATTAATCCTTCGAGCTGTTTCTGCAGCTCTGGTGCCACGGTAGAACTCGTACTCGTAAATATACCGATATTTCATGTTTTCCATTGTGCGGTAATAAGCGACGCCAAAGAATAAAATAATGAGGAAAAACAAATGAATGACTGTTTTCAAAACTCAAATGTACCAGCTAAATGAATTTGAATTTGGAATTCTTAACCAAAGAGGAGTTATTTCAGATTATTTCAGATCAAAGTGGTCAGTACGACAAAACGCTAATTTCATATGTAAGGACCTAATATTACTATATAACCTATTTATTAAATAAGAATCATTAAAATCGGTCTACAATTGACAAAGATATCGAGTAACATACATACATACATAAAAATACTACATTAAGTTCCCTCTCCGCCTTTTTTTGAAGTCGTCATAAAAATGACATAGTTGTATTGATTGATAGTGATCGTCTAGTATTGCCGTGTGGTGGAAACTTAAAAAACCATCACCCATTTTTGTCTTATGAATGTCGCAAGAAGCGGCTATAGGAATACTAGAAAATCGTATAGCTTACAATAGGTGGCGATATAAACAGCTTGCTTACGCCAGGCGTAAATTACGCAGACTGGCGGTAGGCAGCAGCGTCAAAGCTGCTTCAATCTGTCTGCCAAGCATGACGATTAAAGCAAATTCACTCTACAACGGTACAAGCCTACAGGCTGAAGAAGGAAAATAAAGTATCCATTCACACAGCAGGTGAAAACAACACAACAAACATTTATACGAATAAAAAATAAAATTCCATTGACAGAAAAATTAAAGCGTTTAGTCTCTCGCAAGTTTCATTTAAATATGTCTAACTGTTCAAGCATTATGAACGTATTCAAAGACCGAGTTTTAAAGCTTGTTTGTACTTAACAATACGCAAGTTCATGACATTTTCAAATTCCTTTTTCAAACTTTCACGTTTACTGTGCGACGCTAAGCTCAACACTTTTAAAGTTTTATTTTTAATTTACTTCTCATTTTTATAATCTGTCTCACAATGCTTCAAAATTTTATGATGCAAATATTTCGCCAACTTTGCGATGCAGTTTGAAATAAGGAGACTAAACTATTGTTCATATGTTGACAGAATAGACTAAAAATTAAATGAAATATTCACATTTCAAATTTCAAAAAATTACAAACATTCACTGTAAACGCAAACAGACACGTAAACTACCGAATTTCGGTCACGGCGGCCAGCCTCAACGGAGACTAGCCGCCGGCGCAGGACAGGATTGTAGTGCCCAAGTGTGCACTCTCTATTCCCTCACTCTCATAGTCCGACGGGACGGTAAACCGATACGACCGGAGAGTGATCAGACGCAGGACCAACGGCTTTATGTGCCTTCGAGGCACGGGAGTGAGTCACCGCCAACTTCCCGACTCCGGGCAGCTACTGAGAATTTCTTGACGGAAAAACTCAATAACTGATTTTTTGGCCCGACCCGGGATTTGAACCCGAGACCTCAGCATGATCATGATCACTAGACCAACGAGGCAGTCATTATGGATACATACTAAGAATAGAGCAGAATAGTACAAATAAATTTAGAGAAAATGTCTGTCATTATCACACAAGAGCAGTTACAAAGTAACATCTAGTAGTTCCTAAAGTAATGAATTATTTTGTTAAACTATGTTGTCTAGTATGCCAATATATATTTATTAATAAAATACTAACAATTCTATTAGCATTACTAATATTTCCGTTAAACAATCCAGGTAATCTTAGGAGTAGTTCACAACAATAGTCGAATGGCAAATTAGAACCCAGGACTTATTGAGTTTGAAGTCCGCACCCTATCGTTATAGACTACTGTCGTTTAAATCTAAAAAAATGAGAATTTTTCGTTTTGTAATCTATTTAGGAACGATTAAAAATATTTCTTGGAATATCTGTTTAAAATGTATTTACAACTCTATTAGGTATATTTTTATTGATTTCAAAATATTAGAAATAATAATAATTTAAAATGTACTATTTAAAAAAAAAGACATTTTGAAGACATGTGAAGTACGCTAACACGCATCGTAACAACATCGATTCGTTCAAGCTATTTTTCATTAAATATATTAATACTTACAAATACTTTATTTCAATCGATAAATAAAACAACAGTTCCTTATTATTATATATTACACCACTGTTATTCATTTTATTAAGATTTGCTTATAAATAATACAGTTACAATTGCTAGAAATTCAATTTCAATGGCTATTTTATGATTTTTTCTATCGAGAAAATTTACCGAAAACGTGTTTTGAAAACAATGGTCCACCCATAAATGTGATCAAGATTAACATATATTTTTTTGCAGCTCTAAAATGTATATATTTTGTTAAAAACTGTTTTGCAAAGCCTAGTTTGACTATGTACAGCGCCTTAAGGCAACGCGGCGGACATTTCCTTGCCCTAAAACCCTCTCAGAAATAAGAGGAGGCCTGTGCCCACGTTGGACGTATAAAGGCTGTCACTTCAACTTTTGAAAAATGTACTATAGAATAGATGTAGAATGTAAACTGGAGCAGTTTCTCCCGACAAACTGGTAAACAGTTTAAAAGATTAATATCAATGAAATACTGTACAATTTTTGTTGATATTATGAACAAATCAGACGACAGAATAAGAGCGCTGCGGTAACAATGCTGTAGTATCCATTTCGTTGTTGCAGTTCAATGCTTATAATTAAGTCAATACCTGTTTTATCCCTGAGATTTTATCTTTCTTTCTTTCTTTTTAAATAAAAAGAGAGAAGCTATCTGTTTTTTATTGCTATAAAACAATCCATGAATTGGAAATACGATCATAATAAAATTCGACTAAGGAAATAAATTCCCCTTCAACATCTGATCTCGTATTAAATAATGAAACTACGGGGGATGGTGAAACCAATTGTTGGAACTAAACAAGCCTACTCGAAGCAACCCTAAGGCGACGAGCACACTGTTAGAAAAATCTCTATATATAAAAATCAATTGCTGTCCGATAGTCTCGCAAAAACTCTAAAATGGCTCGACCTATTTTGATAATTTTTTTGTGGGTATTTGAGTGGGTCCCTAGATGGTTTAAAAACTCAATTGAACCCGGTAGATGGTGCTGTTGTCGAGATCTAGAAATCACCCGTGCAAAGCCGGATCTCTAGTATTGAATAATAATTGATCCATGAAACGCCAAGAAAAACCCAAACTTACAATGACACCCTTTTTCTATGCATTTTGCTCCTGGGTACAAACATCCTCACAAAAAAAACTAGCGTCCAGTCATTTCTGGTATTCCTGCTCCTAGCAGTAGAACGTAAGGAAGCTCCTATTTACTTGTTTATTTTTTAGAACTGAAGTGACTAATGATTTTACAGTCTATTGTATATTGCTGAAGTTAACTGTCACTAAATGAGAATGTTAAGCTCTATAGTACGTGGTAATAATATTTTTTGACTATGGTCCCTGTATCACGGTCACCATGAGTGTTTTGCAGCACTCATGGTGACCGGGTGACACTTTCACATAAGATTTCAATAAGAGTGAAAATGAAAAAAAATCCATCCGCACTCCTTTTTTTATAGAATGGGGTGACAAACGAGCACACAGCCCACTTGATGGTAAGTGCTGTGGCCCATAGACATCTACTTCGTTGTCACCCCTGAGGACTAGGATGGAATGCCTTGTTTCCAGTAAAAAGGGTCTCCGGTTTTCTGCACTCACCATACGAAACACAGCAGCATTAAACTGCTATTTTACGCTGGTATTCTATTAGAGCGTGATCCTACCCCGGTTGTGCCGACCCATTCGTGCTACAACCAAAATAATATAGCTGAAGCATGGCTCTAACACGTATAAAAACTCCTTCTGAAAATACGCCAGAATATTGTTTTCCACATATACTCTTAAATTTTGTTTGTATCGGTGATAAAGTGTGGGCAACAATATTGTGTTTTCCTTTTATTTTTATTTAATTGACTGTTATTGTTACCAGCCAGATTTATACGTTCTTATTTATTTTATGTGAACTCCACCTAAATGTCACAATCGGACTAGGCCCTTACTGGTGAGCTTGTCTGCGGGAGAAACAGAAAACTCCTTTCACAATAATTGGCCAATGAATAATACAAAAGACTGTTATTGCAAGTCGAAATTCAAATAAATAAACGGACTCATTCTTTACGAATCTTCGGCCTCAAGTAGACCAATAATTTGAAGTACGAACGGACTGAAAGTATTTTAATTGTATTATTAGAATTTAAACAACTGAATTGTTTAAGTGAACTTTTCAATATTGTTGTACTTTAAATCATTAATTAGGTGTATAATAATGTAGTCAAGGGAATAATTTAGTAGTTATTATTTTAAAGAACAAATATGCGTGCTGAAGGTTTAATAACATAATAACTAGAATTAAATCGATACCTCCTAAGTATAGTGAGTCATCTAACATTTTAGGTATTTTCAGGTTTTGACGGTATTGATTGTAAAAACATGTTATTTATCAGACTATGTCGAAAAAACCTAAAATTCATAAGTACTTTTGGAAATAATCTAACGTATACTGGTTCATGTAGTGTTATTTAAAATTTCAATACGACGTATTCTAAGCTAACTACTCGAATTCAGTATACGTGGGACGTGGGTGGGGTACTTTGAGCGACATGTGATAACTGGACCAGTATACAGCGTTCGCGTGGCACGTGACTATGTCAATTTAGGTGTATATTTTTGCGATCAATATATTAGATTTGATTTATAAAATCACTATATTTTAATTTTAATAAGCATTGGGGGAACACTGCAAAATGCTAGAGCAAAACTAATGCTAAATTTAGTAGATTTAAGACACTCAAATTATATTAGGTATTCACGAAAATTTTGAAAATAACGAGTCAGTGAAATCTTTTCATAAAAATGGTAAGTAGCTTAAGTTTTTCATTACATTAGCTTATATAAATTATAATTATGACAGTAAATAATCACATTATTTTTAGATTATAAATTATTAAAAGTTCTGTACATTCTATACTGGGTTAAGTTGAGATAGACCAGTATAGTTTGCAGTAATATTACACATGACTTAGTATTCTAATTTTTAGTAGTAAAGGGATTAATTTTAAACAGTCGTCTGTGTGTCAGTCTGTGCTGCCATAATTTACCTCATTGATGGCATGATATAAAAAGTATGTTTACTTTATTTTCAGAGTCCCCTTTGCCACCTGGTGCTTACTTTACCAAAGAACTGTGAATTATCGATCACGTAGACCTAGAATATAGTGAACTTTTTCTAGAAATTTTGCCATCCAAAGCCTCCACATTTCCTGATAGTATTATTGATATGTCACCTGAGTCAGTCAATTCGCCATCAATAATAGAAAATTCAAGAGAATCCTCATCTATCGAGATACCTGTAAATGGACTAAGAACATTATAACCCCATACCTTCACCAGCAATTTCGTTTTCTAGTCCAAATAGTTACATAAACTTTAGTTTTACTATACCTGATAATCATACCAGCAATTGTTCTTACATAGAAGATACCGATTCTGCAGTAAGTACTCCTAATCAGCCAAGCAATCGACGCAAGCGAAGTTCAAATATTAAAAAGGACAAGGGTTGCTTAAGGGAGTAATTTAAGCAAGAATGGAAGGATAGCCAGAGAAAATACAAAATGAATAGAGGTTTGGAGTACACCAGTAGAAATGAAAAAATACATACTGCCCTGGTCCTAAATGCTGCTGTCAAAAATGTTATGATAGGATATCAGAAGAGAACCGAAAAATAATTTTTGAGATGTTTTGGAGGATTGGCAATCATTCACGACAGTGGGATTTTATCACTAAGTACGTTATGAAAATATCAATCGTTTTACTGTTTCTGAAAATTCGAAGCAGCTTTATACTCTTTAATATTATTTACCATGGTTGGAATCAAATGACAATGCAGAGATAAAAAGAATATCTGTTTGTAAAACAATGTTTCTTAGAACCCTCTTGATAAGTTTCAACTTTGTTTATACCGCTCTAGAAAAATTTTATCGTGGAAAAGTGTTTGCAGAATCCGATCACCATCCAAAAATTATAACATTCAATATGGTACGTGGTGTAATTGATCATATTATTGAAGCTCTCGCGCCTTTTGAAGCTCATTACACTCGCAAAGATTCGAAATGTAAGTATTTGGATGACTCCTTGCCATTTCCCAAGATGTACAAGCATTATGAAGAGTGGTTTGATTGAAATGTTTATTCTGGCAAAGCGTCTAATGTACGACAATATCGTGATATTGTAAACAAAGATATAAATATTGCCTTTCATAAGCCCAAAAAAGACGCATGCGAAAAATGTCACACATTTGGAAATAAAACACAGGCTACCGAATAAGAAATACATAAACAAAGAAATCATTTGAAAGAAAAGGAAACAGCTAGAAAATTAAAAAAAAAGACAAGGAATTAGCAATGCAAATAAAGAAGTTTTAGCATGTACTTTTGATTTACAGAAATGTTAAATGTACATTCTATTGTAAAAGAAAATCGTCCATGTAAAATTTTACCATTTTTGATATGGTATCTTTACAAGGTTTGCTATTCTTGGAATCAACAGACAGCTAAAAGGCGAGCTAATTAAATTGCAAGCTGTGTTTATAAATTTATTGAAATGACAATACCCAAAGGTATAAAAGAGTATTGTTTCTGGTCTGACGATTGTGGAGGCTAGAATTGAAACAGAGTCGTATTTTTAATGTATATGTATGAATTTAATATAAGTATTATTCATCGTTTCCTTGTCTTTGGTCATACCTAAAACGAAGGGGACAGCATGCATGCCTTGATTGAGAGACAGACTAAAGACAGGATTATATATACCCCAGACCTAAAACAGATGGCAAGCCCTATAATGTCATTCAAATGTCACAGGAGTTGATTAAAACACATTTCAAGCACTGCAATAATTGGACAACTACTAGCTATGGAACTAAAATGTCATGAACAATGTAAGTGAATTTAAAATACAAGGAAATAATCACTTTAAAATTACAATTACAATTATGAAGACGATGCTGTTAAATGGATTAACTGCATGAATAAACCGAAGCTTCTAGTCAGTGCTTATGAAAAACCCCTGCCAATTGACAAAAATGAACACAAAGACCTTATGGATCTTGGTAAAAGTCACGTCAGATACCAAAAGAATATCACTTATTTTATAATAGTCTGATTACAGGCAATATTAATAATGATGAGTCTGACTGTGATTAAAAGAACCTGATTCATCTACTCAGATATTGTTTTTTCGTGAAGATATTTTATTTTATTGAATTTTACTAACAGAACATATACTTCCAAAAAATTCGTTGGATTAAGAAGAGGATTATGACGTTTTATTTTGTTAATTAATTTTAATACTAAAGAAGATTAAAATTTTGTTTTCTACCTTTATGCGTGGTGTATTAAGCAATGTTTTATGGAAGGTATATATACTTTAACCGCTTGATTATGAATTGAATAGGTTTTAATAAATAATAAATAACAAGAAATAAAGTTATCTTCTTTTATATGAAAAATAAAAAAGCTAAAAGCTTGATTATTTTGCAGATATATCAATTTACTGCTACTCTATCAAACCGATTTTGGACATTAAAATCAGTGTATAATGAGTCAACTAATTTATTATCGTTTATACTGTAGATACAATGTCAGTAAATTAATCCAAGAAAATGAAATACAATTCTGTTTTTGTGTTTTATAAACCTAATACTTTTTCCTTAAGATATAGTAAATATACAAATACATTGTAAACGAGTGTATGTGGCAGTTAGCTCATTATAGGCCATAGTTTATATGATGTATACTAAGTCAACTACATTATCTTGGAAACTCACTAAAATAGGTCTGCTCTTTTATTATCTAAGGGTCTCAAATCTTAAAATAGTACAAATTTTAAAAAATCAACATTCTAGAACCAAAACTGAAAAAGTTATAAACAATTAATCTTTGACAGGCGCTCCTGCAAAATTTGAATTATGGAGTTGACTCATTATACTTAGGAGGTATCGAAATGACGCTCAAGAGGGTTGACGAAATGTTTAGCGATAACGAAATGCCAGTCTTAAAAAGGGGTAAGTAATATTATATGTTCGAATTATAAAAAATGTATTATAAAGAATAAATAAAAACATGCGTGAGTGTCGTGGAACACTCGGTTGGAACAAAGTTCCTTTCGTAGTATATTATAATTATTGATAAACGTATTATATTATTGATTAACAAATACAAATAAAAAAATTACTAGCGTCTTTTAAAATGAAGCGTCATTTAAAATAAAATAATATTTCTTTCATGTCAAGATAAGAAAAGTACGAGGGAGATGGATATTATTCCATCTCGCTTCCTTATAGCCGCCAAGGCCGTCTACACTACGTCAGAAGGGGTCGTGACGGAAAAATCTTACACTTTTTCTCGCCTAGCCCCCATCCCCAAATTCGTACCGTCCGATAAGGAACTTCGTTCCAAAAAGTTTTTCGACTCTTTTCTTTTTTTTTCTTCATATAAATATCAACAAGTAATAAATATCAGTGAGCAGTATCAAAATGAAAATTTGCTAATGTATTTCGAACAAATAAGATGCATCTTTTACAAGTTACAACATTAAAATGTTTACGGTATGAAATATTTTTTATTTTTTATTTTATAGGAATAGAATAGAATAGAATAGAATAGAATAATTTTTTATTCAATATAGATTACATGTGTAATTCTTATTGAAAGTCATTTTTTACTTTACCACTGGTTCGAAAAAAAAACCTCTGTCCTGGGAAGAACCAGCAAGAAACCCAGCGGGACTTTTTTTTTAAAAGTATATTTTACATTAATATTACTATATAATAATAAACAAACTATTTAAGTACAAAATTTATTTTAGAAACTGATTGGTAGCGACCACTCATTCCTAGGGGTTATTATCAATTATATATTCATTTATACTATAATAACCTTTTTATACAGTTTCAGCTTAACAAAACATTTAAACTTGGTAATAGAGAGAGCCTGTACACTTTCCGGGACCTTGTTGTAATAGCGTATACATTGCCCCAAGAATGAATTACTGACTCTGTGGAGTCGAGAAACTGGTATCACTAGCTTGTGCTTGTTCCTAGTGTTTACAGAATGTATATCACTTTTTTTACTAAAACTACCTTTGTTTTTGTGAACATACATTAAATTTTCGTAAATATACTGAGAGGCCAAAGTTAATATATTTATTTCTTTAAATTTATCTCTAAGAGACTCTCTCGGTTTTAGGTTGTAAATAGCTCTAATGGCCCTCTTCTGTAAAACAAAAATAGTTTCTGAATCAGCCGCATTTCCCCATAGCAAAATCCCATAAGACATTATGCTATGGAAATAACTGAAATAAACTAGTCTAGCTGTCTCGACACTAGTGAGACCTCTAATCTTTTTTACAGCATAGGCTGCAGAACTTAGTCTGCTTGCTAGTTTGGATATATGGGGCCCCACTGAAGCTTTGCGTCGAGAGTGATGCCAAGAAAACAGTAGATTCAACAGGGCTCAGTTCTTCCCCATTTAAAACACATTGGTACCCAGATTTTTAACATTCGTTGTTGTAAATTTAATACATTTAGTTTTATTTCCGTTTATGTAGATTATTAACGTTAAACCAATGCACTAATTTTGATATAGCATTATTCACTTCGTCACATTTAAATGATTGACGTTTAAGTTTAAAAATCAAGGAAGTATCATCAGCAAATAATATTATATCATGATTATCCCTACAAGGGAAGGTAAGTCATTAATATATACCAAAATAAAAATGGGCCGAGAATCGAGCCCTGAGGACACCATTAGTACAGGTGACCCGTAAGAACTTTTACCATTGATAATAAATTTCTGCATTCTATTACTTAAATATGAAATAATAAGTTTAAGCGCTGTGTTCTTGACACCATAGTACTGTAGCTTCTTGATTAATGTCTCATGGTGAACACAATCGAAGGCCTTGGAAAGGTCACAAAATATACCCAAAGCATCCACCGTATTCTCCCATGCACAAAAATATGTTTAATAAGCTCAACTCCAGCGTCAGTTGTCGAGCGACCCTTGTAAAACCAATTGATTTTTATGTAGCAATTTATTAATATTAAAGAAACTTAAGATCTGATCTAAAATTATTTTTTCAAAAATTTTATTAGTAATAATTTTATTAGTACTGTGTTGGTAGTACAGAAATCGGTCTAAAATTGGCGGGGTCTAATGTACTACCAGATTTAAATAAAGGTAAAGGTTTCATTAAATCAGGAAACACACCAGATTCGACGCTTGTATTAAATATAGTGGCTAGATAAGGTGCTATTATATCTATTATAGATAAAATAACTTTAACGGAAATCCCCATAAATCTGCCGTTTTCTTAACATCAATTGTTTTAAAATATTTAACGATATCTTTTGGCAATACTCTATGGAATTTAAAAGTATTTGAACAAGCCTTTACATTTTGTTTAAGCAATGATTCGGCGACAGTAGGAGAAGAATTTAATGATTTTGTTGTCAAAAAAGGAACATCAGTAAAATGTTTCTCAAGAGGGGGCAAACGAGCATGCGGCTCACCTGATGGTGACTGACTACCGCCGCCCATGAACAACTACAACACCAGGGGAACCAGGTGAATTGCAGATGCGTTGCCGGCCTTTTAAAAAGGAGTAGGCTCTTTTATTGAAGGTCCCTAAGTTGTATCGGTCCGGAAAAATCGCTGGTGGTAATCGATTTCACAAGGAAGTTGTGCGAAGAAAAAAACATCTTCTAAATCGCACAGTGGTGGACCGCCAATCATCCAGATGGTGTGGATGGTATCGAGAGTTCTGCCGCGATGTGCGTTCGTGAAATTTTCAATTCCTCAGAGCACTCCCCGTGGTAAATGTGAAAGAAAATGCAAAGGGATGCAACATCTCTTCGCAGCGCCAATGAATCGAGCCGATCGGAAAGGACTCGGTCGTCGACGATTCGAGCCGCTCTGCGCTGGATGCGGTCAAGTGGACGGAGCTGGCACTGGGGAGCTCCAGCCCAGAGATGGGAACAGTATTCCATGTGAGGCCGAACCTGCGCCTTGTAAAGTTGCAGGCGTTGAGCCGGCATGAAATACTGTCCCGCTCTGCTGAGCACGCCAAGCTTTTTAGAAACCAATTTGGCCTTCTCTTCCAAGTGACCACGAAACTGCACGTCACTCGATATGTCGACACTGAGGATTCCGATACTGGCTGAGGCAACAAGGAGTGCCTTGAAACTGAGGAGATACGACAAAGGGTTCTTTTAGCGATAAACGCGCAAACTTGTGTCTTCTGAGGATTAAACTGGACTAGATTTAGTCGCCCCAATCCGAGACTTTGTTCAGCAAAGACTCGACTTCAGACACAAGTTTGCTCCGGTATTGGCGACGTTTTCCGAGAAATATTGGCACGGTTGGTATAGAGCATCACCAGTGCTGTCATCCGCATAGCAATGAATGTTACCTGTTTGCAACATATCATTGATATGCAGAAGAAACAGCGTTGGTGATAGCACGCAGCCTTATGGAACACCAGCGTTAATAGGCTTGCAGTCGGAGCATGCACCATCTACAACGACCTTGATGCTCCGATTTGCAAGAAAGCTGGTGATCCAATTGCACAATTCTCGGGAAGCCCATAGGAAGGAGCTTTGAAAGAAGCGCTGTGCCAAACCCGATCGAAGGCCTTCGCAATATCCAACTAACGGCCAATGCCTCCCTTGACTCTACTGCCTCCGCCCATCTATGAGTCAGGTAGACCAGAAGATCACCAGCTGATCGACTCCGACGAAAACCGTATTGGCGGTCACTAATCAGCTGGTGATCCTCAAGATACTGCATGAGCTGGCATTTTATAATGGATTCCATTATTTTAGAGAACAAGGATGTGATGGCGATAGGCCTGTAGTTGGACAGGTCTGAGCGGTCGCCTTTTTTAGGGATCGGGTGGACAAAAGCTGTCTTCCTTCTTGGATAAGACGCATTATAGCATTTTTAAGACTGTTTTTTAAATTATTGTAAGCATCTGAATTTTTTAATTTTGATTTTTGATACTTTGTCATATTTATTGATAATTTAATAGTAACAATTATGTTTTACTCACAAAGCTATTTTCCAGTGCTATATCATTTTAATTTCAGTGCTATTCCCGTTTCATTTTGTCATTAAAAACGAGGCATCCATCAAACAATTTTCTTTGCCCACACATAAACTAATAAGTATAAACTATAAACAAGCACTAAAACAGTTAATACGAAAGAATGAGTTAAATGGCAAGACATAAAAGCAAAGCAACTAACTCGAACATACCAATCTCGTGCGAGCCAAATCCGTATAACAGGGCCCTATAGTTGAGCAATTCCGGCCCCTTTATTGCCAGGGTAAACTTTAAAAGATTCCAATTACGGAGGCGGTATAGAGCTGAGGCTTTTACCGCGCCACGCTCTTAACGAACAATGCCTTATGAGAGAAGCCTTCGACACTACCTACCATTTATATGAGGGAATTAGAGGCCTACAAAGACCTTCGGGCTAATAAAACACGGGCAAAGCTGCAATTAGACTGCGATGCTTTCGGACGATATAAAAGCAGTTAGCCTGGCTGTTAAGTCCTAAATCCCGAGGTTTTTCTTTGCTGCGGCTTATTAAAAACGTTCTGGATATAAGTCCAACGTTCCACGTAACCTTGTGAATCTTTATTACACTAGATAGTTAGGGAATTTAATATCTCATTAAACTGACTTGCGTTTAAAAATATCCGAACTAAATTGCGATGGTTCTATCAAAAAATATTTTAATATGCTTTTATTGTGTATGATTAATTTACAATTATTATTTTAATATTTTTTTTTATAGAATTAGGGTGACAAAAAAAATGTTTTAAAAGAATCAAAAAACTAGAAAGATTAACTTAGAATTCTCAAAATATATATAACCTAAATAAAACAAGATATGGCAAATAAACAGAAAATTCTTAATGCAACAAAATGCCCGCGCGATTCTTTGTCATAATACGTATAACAAAGAATTACAAATGAGCGTACCTTTGAACTTTATTATCAACTAGCTGTTCCTCGCGACTTCGTCCGCGTGGAATTTATTACAATTGGATTTCAAATTTTAAAAATTGTTTTTTTGTTATAAGTACCGTATATACTTTCATATGCATTTAGAAAGAAGCTGTTATTTTCACATTACAAACAGACATTTCAATTTCAATTCAGAGCTTTAACAAAAAAACGTTTAGATCTTTAATACACTTTTAGCTTAGTTATTTGTAATTGTCGTCAAAACTATAATATGCGATACGGGAAAATGTTTAAAATCAAAATTAACTATCTATTAATTTCACGTAGAAAAGGTCAAATTATGTTTCATGTTGTGGTGTAAATGGTGTTCTTTTAAAAAAAAAAAGGGTAACAAAGGAGCACACAGTCCACCTGATGGTAAGTGGATGCAGTGGCCCATAGACTTCTACATTTATCCTCTATTAAGAATCAAATGCAGGTGCGTTCTCACCCATGAGGACTATAATGGAATGCCTCGTTTCCAGTAAAAAGGGTCTCCGGTTCTCTACGGTCACCATACGAAACACAACAGCATTAAGCTGCTATTTTACGCTGGTATTCGGTGAGAGCGTAGTCCTTACCCAGTCAAGCCAACCCATTCGTGCTCCAACCATAACTTAGCTGCAGCGTGGCTCTACCACGTATAAAAGTGTTCAAGTAAATAAAATGTTAAGAATCGATTTAGCATCAAAACTTTACCTAAACCTTTTTTGTGTAGAATTGCAGAGCAATAAGTTTTGTTTGAAACTCTTTATATCACATATATTATATTTTCACATATATTATGAGATAATCATCAAAAACCATTTATTTATTCAGTTTTCAGTTTCACAAAATTTTTCAAATATAGCTTAAATCACTCCACTTCAAGATTATTTTAAAACAAAAATAATAAGTGGTCTTTGCTGATTACCTTAAACCTAAAAAACGACACATAAATTGGCAAAACCGGGACGGGTCGCTAGTATTTAATAAATCTATTCGCCTACCATGTTAGAGTAACTAACACAAGCAAACGAATCAAAATAGTGCAAATATTATATTAATATGTTAAGACACGCGACCTTTTACAATTCGCGCCCTTTGTGACTAGTATAAACCGGTTTAAACGCGCCGCCGACCAATCGCACCTCGCTATTTGTGTTTCAATTAAGAGAGACCGAATCTGCGGTTTCCCGTTGATTAATCGAAATATTCAAACTATAAAGTGCGCAGAGGTTGGCAAGGCTTCGAAAATAAATAACTTCCAATTTGTAATACCTATTTCCAATTAATTTAGACAAGTTGGCTGTTTGCCGGAGGCTTTATGTAATAATTAAGGATAGAACCATCGATATATATGTACTACGTACTAGATTTGGCATTCCGAACATTCACTATGTTTAAATGAACTGTACTGCAATCCGTACACCTTTAGTGTCATTTAGTGTGGCTTCAATATTCATAGTGTGAAGCTGCGCTAATAATACGAGATTTCAAATTAAAGTTTAAACCTGAACGTAATTAATCATTCAGTAGTCAAATAAGTAAAATTATTTGTTGTTCAAGTTAATAAATAGGTAATAATATTACAATAGAAAAAATAAATTTTTACATTTATATGCCACGCTATCTACAATCATAGACTAAAATCTACTATCTCCCGCGCATGCGCGAAAACAGAGTAGTGCACATTTTTTGTTTGGAATAGCTTCTCTAGTACGTAGTACATAGAACTCAATGGATAGAACATAATAGTAGTTACTCTTCCTTTGCGTTAGTTACGGTAAGTTTATGATCTCTGGTAAATATCGCTAGGAAATGTTAATTTGCGACGGAACGTCCTTTATTTCCAACGGAAATAATGTTTCACGGGCAAAGGGACGTGATTTATCAAACCGCCGTGGTATATGACATATTTTTGGAATGAACTTAGCGATAAAAACAAAAATAGAGTAATTTGCTTGTTTACGTTGGATTTGTATTCATTCATGATTTAGTCATTACAGCTTATATAAAGTCCACAGCTAAACATAGACCTCCCACATAAATATCCGCAGAAGGGGTATTTTTAATTTTGCCATAGTTGCCACGCCTGGCACTCAAGCAGGCAACCGCAGTTTTTATTAGGTTTTTGTTACGTATTTTACTGGCAGGGATCGAGGTGATTGACGTCCTAATGTCAAAGTGAACCCGGAGTACTTCCAGCTTTTAAATTATTACTTTTGGTCCGATCTACGCAGAATGAGCCTACTGTGTCTTGAAGTCTTGCAGTGGTATTGGCTTGGTTTTAGTTTCAATTTTACTAATTACAGTATCCTAAGCACTTTTATACGTGGTAGAGCCATGCTGCAGCTATATTGTGGTTGCAGCACGAATGGGTCGGCTCGACCGGTGTGGGAACACGCTCTCACAGAATACCAGCGTAAAATAGCAGCTTAATGCTTCTATGTTTGGTATGGTGAGTGTAGAGAACCGGAGACCCTTTTTACTGGAAACGAGGCATTCCATCTCAGTCCTCAGGCGTGAAAGCGCATCTGCATTTTGACTCTTATTAATTTTTTAATTATACATTTATTAAATAATTATAGATGTCTATGGGCCACAGCATCCACTTACCATCAGGTGGACTGTGCGCTCGTTTGTCATCCTTATTCTATAAAAAAAATGCAGGTGGTAGCACCCAGCCTCCTTCGCTATTAAAACTAGGATGTTTTTAATTTCAATAGCCTCACGTATCATCTTTGGTAGGAATCGATGTTCTTTCGCGAGGATTTGTAGTCTATCAAATCTGATGTAATGGCGGCGGCCGTCTAGGATATTATGATCACAAATTGCAGACTTCCCGGAGCGTTGGTGTTTCACGTTAGCTATATATTCTTTAACGCAAGTTTTTATTGATCTTTTTGTTTGCCTTATATAAGATAGACCACATTCACAATCAAGCTTGTACACTCCTGCATCCTCAGAGGGATACGAGTATTATACTGACGGATGGTAAGAACTGACTAATCTTCTTCAGTGGCTTGTAAGATTAGTCAGTTCTTACTACGGATCGGACCAAGAGTAATAATTAATAAGCTGAAGGTACTCCGGGTTCACTTTGACATCAAGACGTCAATCACCTCAGTTGACCCGTGACCATGGATGCTGCAAAGCACCCGAAACGTCGGGAAATAAAAAAAATAAGTAAATTAAACGCGATAAAATCCGTAAAGATAGTTTTATTCACTGTGTAGTATTCGCGTAAATATAAAATATCGTTATAATCTACATCATTAGGTGGACTGTGTGCTTGCATATCATCCTGCTTTCTAAATATAAAACGAAAAATAACTTACAAACATATTCAACACACGCACCAAGACATCCAGTTAAAAAGTAGAGTCAAATTCTATGAACTAAAAACGTGGCGATATTATGTTGTAATTTGGACTTACAAACTATCGAATCCATAACATTCATCAACAATCAAACGTTAAGTTAATAAAAACATTTCCAGAACTAATAATTAAGTTGTTTAAAAGTTGTTGAAGAGCTTAGAATAGAATAAAATTTATTCAATATACAAGAGTACTTATTGAAAATCATTTTACCACTCGTTTTGAAAAAGAAAACCTCTGTCCTGGGAAGAACCAGCAAGAAACCTAGGGAGACTTTTTTATAAATTAATTTACAATTAGTACTTAGTAATTTTTATTAACAAACCTGCACAATACATGATAACCTTTGTTCTAGTCTAGAATATATACATGGCACGAGTATCATAGGTAGGTAATAACCGTATTAAATTAAGGAAGCACTGTGTCTAGATGTCAGTCGCAGGAAAGCGGGCGTAATCGTTTAATATCCACGCATAAATTGCTCGCCACTTAATAACATTAGGGCACAGACACATCAGAGTGAGTGCAAGCTCGCAGCCAAATAGTTTAAGTCAGTTTACGAAGTTTTTTTCAAGCCGCAACTTATACATTATATAGAGTGTACGTAACCAATTTGTTGAAATAACAACGTTAGATGTCATCTTCTGGTATATTTAGAGCATATTTTGCAATGACAGTGTTTTTGTTATAGAATAAAGGTGACAAACGAGCACAGAGTCTACCTGATGGTAATTAGATGATGACACCTTCATCTATCCTCGATTAAGAATCAAAATGGTAATGCGTTGTTACCCCTAGCCTAAATTAGAATGCTTCATTACCACACCAAAAACGCAGCAGCATTAAGCTGCTGTTTTATGCTTGTATTCTGTGAGAGCGTGGTCTTCCCCGGTCGAGCAGATCCATTCGTGCTGCAGCCATGAAATAGCTAAATGGTGGTTCTACCATGTAGGAGTAAATAAAAATAAATCGTAATAGTTATCTAATAAATAAAAAATCAGATGGATGACGGTATACTGTCCCGTTCGTAAAATACTCTGACCAGCGACAAACAGCAGCGTCAAAGGTGCCAGACGTCTGGAACTGAGATCGTTAATCCGCCTGCCAAATGTTACGTTTAAGTCAAATCGTCCCTGCAATTGGAGAGGCCTCTTAAAGTGGTCTTCTACGGACTGAACGTACTGATACGGAATGTTATCAAACAAAATATTATACAATATTTCATTATTCCATAAACAAAAAAAGCATATTCGATAAAATCAGATCGGTTACTATATTCTTTTTTAAAAAAACGTCATCCCCCACACTAGGATTTCCCCTGTATCGTGGTGGCAGTTTACAAACATAAATTGCACAAGGACAAACATCCAGACATGAAAAAATTATTTGTAGGCCATACGAATACTCGTTCCGTGCGGGATTCGAACCTTCGGCACCTAGATCTACAACTCATTGCTAAACCACTGCCCCAGCCGCAACTATATTAAAATGGGTTACTGCTGGTGTCAGTACGTGTCCAAACGTCACGTTTTTCGGTACAAGCCCTTGGACCTCTCCATAGTATTTTTAGCCATATAGCATTGCTTGCACTACTGTGTTCCGGACTAAAGAGGATAGAGAGCCAGTATGATTACAGGCTGTGAGGCATTCCATCTTAGTCCTCAGAAGTGGCAACGCATCTGTAGTCTTCTTTGCTTGAACTTCGATGCAGGTAACTGGACTACAGTAGTCACTTACTATCAGGTGAACTGCAAGTTCGCTTGTCACCTCAGTTTGATTAAAAAAATTGTTGTATTTAAAATCTGTACCAGATTTCTTCGTATCAATGACGGCGCTTCCCATCTTCAGGCTGTGACCACCTAATCATCATACGCCACCATACGGCATTTAGATAGGCTATTAGCCTATTAAAGTACAATAAACTAATGTAATATATAAAAAAAATGTTTGCTCGTTCTTATTTTATGCGCTGCCATACCGTTCATCAGATTGCGCTAAAACTTTGTCAACTTACTGCTTGCACTTGCGTGAAGGTTATAGGCATGGTACAATTAACTTAAAGTAGGTGGCGCGCGTATAGTACCGACAAATTTATTTGAAAGTTATAATATCATTCAACTTCAATGAATGTATTATCATTCCTAATTAAACAATATAACTCTTCCAAATTTAAAACGATAATATATCCACAATTATTTCTTCTGCGGCAGCAACACGCCAAGTACCAGCTAGTGTTAAATATTTTCCTACCGAGTTAGTCCTAACCTTTATGGGAGCGCACCTACTTCCGCCTTCGCATTATTACGTGCATTGTGCCGCTGGTACTCCGTGAAAGGCATTTTGTATCCGCCATTGTCAGCCTCACCATACTGTACCTATGCAAAATATAGTCTTAGACTCTGTAACTATGCATTTCTGGCCTTAGTTTTCATTAATGAATACGGTTTTTTATTAACATTAAAATAAGCATATCTAAATACAAAATTAAAACAAAAGCCTTATGCAGATTTTTTTTTTTTACTTAATATAAAGTGGCTTGGATAAAATCTCAACTGGTCGTAAATGGTTATCAATCCTTAGATAGTATATTACACTGTCTTAGCGTAACAAAAGCTTCACTCTTGCTTTGAAGACGCTCAGAGTGTAATCGGACGGAAAGACAAACGCCGTAAATTATTCCACTCCTTTGCTGTAAGCATTATTAAAAATGAAGCATACCGTAAACAAAGCATAAACTTCATCATTATCTACATCGTCTGATCTACTGATGACAAGACAAAATCACTTTCTGAAAATATACCAGCTAGCATACCTTACTTAGAAGATTTGTTCCTCATTAATTTCTTATTTGGTGTACAATATTTTTTTAATAATAATGTTCTCCAGAGCGAGTTTCGGTCACGGGGGCCAGTTTCAACAGAGACTAGCCAACTGCGCAGGACAAAATTATAGGGCCCGGGTGTATGCGCAAGCACAAGTGCACTCTCTTTTCCTTCACTCTCATAGTCCGATGGGACGGTTATATGACACGATTGGAAAGAGATTACAGGACCAACGGCTTTACGTACTTTACAAGGCACGGAAGTAAAACATCGCCAGCTTCCTGACTCTGGGCTGCTACTGAGAAATTCTTGACAGAAAAACCCGGTAACTGATTTTGGTCCATCCCGGGATTCAAACCCAGTATGTACCTCATGATCAGAAACCGCGTTTACGACCACTCAATTAACGAGACAGTCAATTTCTGTACAATATGTAAATATTTTTTTTAGAATAAGCATAGCCAAATGCAGTGTTCTGGCCACGGCGCTAGACGAACACCATACCCACGAACTAGATAGTGTATTACCATAGATACTATGTGTATTAATCACGTAGTCCTAAAATCTGAACAAAAAAAAGAACCATCAAAATAGATTTACCTAGAAAAAGTTATGAGGTAACACATTAAAAAAATACAGTCAAATTGAGTACCTCCTCATTTTTGAAGTCAGTAGAAAATACCAGTCACGCACGGTGTTGCTAATGAAACCACGAATATTTCTATCTAGTGTTAAGCTCTCATTCAGATTTCAAAACATAAGTTTGACATACATGTAACATATATGTAAATAGTTATGTTTTCATCTTCAATTTGGCCTCTTGCAAAAAACTTAAATTGGGACAACGTGCCGTTAGATTTTATCAGAAAATACTAATCAAACTTTTTCTACACACATGTTATTTACTTTAGTGTTCGCCCTTGACAAATGTGAAAATCGAATTGTTATCGTAAATAGCTGACCTGATGAGTTTGACTAATATACTAGCCTGCTAACTTTCTGTTTTAATTACAACTGAGGCTTTAAAGAGTCCGCCACAATCGACACCGGTTTTATAGTTTATTTTTAACATGAAACAAAACTAATTTTACGGGTTTTATCGCGTTTCATAGTAACTTTTTTTAAATACCCGACGTTGATTCCGATCTGATGAGTTCCGCACGTGACAATGGATGCTAAAGCGCCCGTAACGTCGGGAGTCGTCGTTTATTTCATGTGTGATATTCACGTGAATTTGAAAAATCATTATTTTCAACGTATTACATAATTCATTCAGGCATATATTATATTTTGAAGGTTAAGTTACATTTATAGCGTAACTTTTCTAACTTTCAGACAGTGAATTAAAATGACATGAGTAAAAATATTTTTATTTCTGCGATATGAGAAAACATTTTTTCTTCAAAGCTATCGTTATTAAATTAGTTTCCTCTGACCGTAGAAGAAACAGCAAAAGAAATTTCGCAGGTATCCCCTTTTTTGCCATTTATAAGTCAATATTGAAATATCATAGTCATTTTAAATAAAACTATGTTTACGGATTTTATCGCGTTTAATTTACTTATTTGCAACCCATGATCACGGGGGTACTGAGATGTTTGACATCCCGATGTCATAGTTAGCTCGGCTCTACCTTCAGTTTTTGAATAGTATGTCATAGGAAAATTAAACGCGATAAAATCCATAGTTTTACTCAATGTATTTTATTTGCGTAAATATAAGAAATCATTATATTTACGCAAACAAATCATTAATAAAACCATGCATTATATTGAAGATGCTACAATTAATACGCCAAGATCCGCGTAATACAATAAAATGAAGGGTCTTAACTTACTAATACATATTTATAATTTGGTAATTATATGGATATTACCATTTCATTAGGTCACAAATTTACATAGAATGACAGTGTATCATGGAATGACACCATTCCATGATACACTGTCATTAAAATATTCATTCAAGCTATAGTAAGCTTTGAAGCTGGGGCGCGCAGACAGCGCCGCCAAATCATCGGCACACTTTTTAATGTAATTTTCGAATATTCTTTCGGAAAGACTTAAATATCATAATTTTGAATTTTATTATATAATCGTGTACATTTTAATGAATAGTGCTATTATTCAAAATTGTCCTTTATTGTTTGTTTTGACATTGTCCATTATGTGATTTTGAATAAAAATATTTGACTTTGACTTTAAACAACGCTGTAACAGTAGAATAACTAAAATTCGCTAGCTAGTTTAATACTGATTTTGTCAATCAAAAAGTTATAGCCGAGTATTATATCATTCATATAATATCAATCTCCCAACAGTAATCTACATAACATGGTACTAAGTTACCTCAATTAACCGATTTTCCACACGTGTCGCCGTCAATACTACATCAATGTTTACGTTGCTTTTACGTGGTAGAGCCATGCTGCAAACTATGGTTGTAGCACGAATGAGTCGGCTTGACCGGGGAAGAAACATGCTCTGGTAGATAATACCTACCTAAGGTAAAATAGCAGCTCAATGCTGCTGTGTTTTGTATGGTGAGTATAGAGAACCGGAGACCCTTTTTACTGTGAACGAGGCATTCCATGTTAGTCCACAGAGGTGACAACACATCTGCATTTTGATTTTTAATCGATAGATGTAGATGTCTATGGTTCACAGCATCCAATAACTAGGTGGACTGCATGCTCGTGACACACCTTATTCTATTAAAAAAAAACTTTGTGGAATATATTGACTATATATTAAAGACGAGAAAATTTATTTTAATGAGTGAAATACTTCATGATATGATTTTTTCGTCACTAAAACGCAACACGCACTATAAATTAGATAATAAAAAATAAAAACATTAAATACATTGGTTTGCAGTAACGAAAACGCATTCGACTTAGCATAATGATGTAGCATTTGCTAAATTTTGTAGATCTCTTTTTCTGGTAACGCCTGATTTATGTGCTAAAGAAGAAATACGTATCGTATCGTCGATATTTGTGTCTATTTACCAGTGTGGAGGTCAAAGTGGTTTAAAGAGTAGTGGTTTTGGGTTCAGTGGTGACAGTGGTAGTGAACGCGATTGCAGAAAAGAGGGAGGTGCTCTTTAGCCTAGGCTTTAGGATTTCTTTTCTATACTAGAAAACCGTCTGAATAGGTATCACCCTCTTACCGATTTCTGATAAACAGTAGCGCGCCTATTGGTGTATTCCGTCTGAAGAGTGTAGGCGTCTTAGTTCTCGGAGGTGGCAACGCATCCGTAGCTTTCTATGTTAAAAATGGTTATACAAGTAGATGTCCATAGGCTGCATAAGCCATTTCGCATCAGATGGACTGTCAATTCGTTAATCACTTCATTTAAATAGGTAGGTTTTCACGGCACGATTCTTTGAACGATGTCATCCGAAGGTCACTTGTCTCTATAAATGTTCCTTCGGTTTTAGAGCCTTGTGCAATATTTAGAGAAGATGGCAAGAGACGCGACGCTATGACATTGGTCCCTTGGGAGAGAGGTAAAGCCCTAGTTTGAATGCTACTTGCGTAGGCACTTTGGCGGCCTCTCGTCTCAGGGGTACCTCGTTTAGAGCCGGGGCGGCATCAGAGGCAGCTGAACTGAGTAAGTGGCGCAATTATGAGTCTCTGAGAGATGACTACATACTTGTGCCATTTGCTGTAGAGACTATCGGTCCGTGGGGTCAAGGTGCGGTGAAATTCCTAAAGGAACTCTCTCCGCGACTGGTCGTCGCTGCTGATGATAAGAGGGCTGGTTTTTTTCTCGCTTAAAGGCTAGGTATAGCCATTAAGCGAGGAAACGTAGCCAGCGTTCTTGGCACGATATCACGGGGAGTAGGACTATATGATAATTAAGATATTAGTTTTAGTTTTTTTTATTATAGTTATTTAATATTGTATATATTAATAAATTAATTACAATAAGTATTATTTAAATAAGAAGTATTAATTGCAACAGATTTAATAAACTCATTTGTTTTAAGAAAGCAAATGGTAACACCAACAACATCAAAAATAACAAAAAGTTTGGTAACATAACAAAACGTGTTGCCATATCTAACGTGACCTCATAATAACACCATTCATCCGTAGATTTTGCCGTTGATAAAGCAAAAAGTAGCAATTTAACAAACGTACCGTATAATTTAAAGTAAATGAAAAAACACAGTTTTGATAAACATCTAAATGTACGTCCGCATGCATGTACTCGTATAGGACTGCGAAGCTCTGAGCGTACCCGCCAACTCAGTTGACGATATCTGCGTTCAAAACTCAGCTAAAATTTGCTTTTTATGTAATATTTATTTATTTGTTTATTGTGTTCCTTATTACAAATAATACAAAGGGCGGACTTAATGCCATAAGGCATTCTCTACTAGTCAACCCATGAAGTGGTGAGCATGTAATAGTGATCGAACTATCAGTCAATCGGATAGTATGTGGTTGCTGCTACGCTTTATTTATTCAACCCTTTTATTTATTCTATCAACAAACAGTCATTACAAAGGTTTTAATTACATAGAGTTATTTTTTACCTGTTTATTATCGTCATATAGAGTGCAAGAGAATTAGTTTTAAATTTCATGATAGTAAGTAATATAGCCGCGTACTTCGAGCTTAGCTTTTAAAAACATAATAAAATGAACTTACAAAGTAATTATTTAATACACACACAAAGAAGGTAAAATGAAATAAACGTAGATAATTATTATTTACTGAAATTTTCCTATCTTATATACAAAATAAGATCAGATATATATAATTGTTAACAAGCTTCCTAAAGTGTGGTAGCAATAAATGTTTTTAATGTCATAAGTGCGTTACTAAATATATCCACTTCCGATGTTAGGCTGTCCTTGTTACCGAATTTCATATTATAATTTAACTTGGAGACCTGAAGCCCTTTTGGAACAAAAATGACCACAGTTGATTTGTCACCTCTGAGGGCTAAAATGAAATGTCACTTCTTTTTCATCGTCAGTCTGTAATAATCCACTCTTGAACATGGTCCCCTCCCGTTGAATGCCGCTTTGCCCCTTTTCTAGCAAGAGTTGCTGCCGTCACCACATTGGTGACATATGGGGGGCATAGATTGCCACATAAGAGGGATATTTCCATAGATTTTGGCAGGTGAATTGACAATTGCAACGGTCTGTAAATATACTGACTCTTTGATGAAACTGAAGCACAAGTACACAGTAAAAGGCTAACGGTCTCGCAGGCAGGAAAAGAGCTGTACCACCACGTCGTATTATTATTTTCAAAGATAGCTGATTACAAGCTCAATGTAATTAAAATATTATCAAGCCTCATAGGAACTGCGGCTACTCGTTGTCATTGTTTCACTGCCCTTCCCCCCTCAAGCCGCTTCCGTCCCTCCCCTAGTACGCCCACTACAGCCCATTAAGAGCCGGTTTGGCAGGAAGCCCACTGTCTCGGAGGCAGTTATTTACTGTTGATCTCGATCTGTCATCCGACTGTAAACGCGCATATATTCCGTTAGGTGTCGGCGATATATCAGTGCGAGCTGTTGTCCGTGAAAATCATATGGCTGTATAGCGCTTTAGACAGTAATGTTTTTACTAATATCTTTAAAATAATATTCGTATATTTTTAGACTGGTAACATTGACTCATATACGTACGTTTGCCTTTTACTATTTTAATTAGTATACATAAGAGCCACAATTTTTATATAATAATGGTCACAGAAATAGAATGGATCTCTGCTCAACCGAGAAATGACCATGCTCTTAAAATACTCACGTAAATTAACAGCATAATGCTGCTGTTTTGTGTTGTGTCAGTGATAATAACCGGAGACCCTTTTTGCTGGTAACGAGGCATTCTATCTTAGCCCTCAATGGTGAAAACGCATTTGGATTTTAATTCTCAATGTTAGGATAAATTAATGTAAATATTTTACTTACCATCAAGTGGACTATATTCTTTAAAAAGCTATAGTCACAATAATGGGCATTTTCCACAATCGCCACGGTTAGCTTGCCCGAAATTGTTGTTTACATGCATTTTGGTACATATTGCATCTTTAACACTTTCCCGTCGCCGATTTTGTTATGGCATCTGTTTTGGTATTTACATGATAAACCTAAACCAGCGACATGAATCCTATTATAAATAATACGAGATGGTTACATACCGAAGATTGCAAGGTAAACTGGATATCTTCAAGATGTTCTCTGCCTGACAGATACGGAACAAGATGGGGTAATGAAGTAAGTCTTACGCGGTCACCATACAGCAGTCTTCTTTATCTCTTCTCTATAGCTTCTTTATCACGTGCAAAAGAACTCTACTAGACATGGCCTCTCCCGTTGTAGAAAGGATTTACCTTAATCGCTGCACTTGTGAGGCGGTTTGGCAATTGCAGTACCTGTCACTAGTCCGTGTATTTTATATATTTATTACCATAAGCCGTGTGATCTTTGTGGCATTTTCCATAGTCATCTCTTTCTACACTCACGGGACTAAATGTTGTGATGAAATCGCATCCGCTACCATTACACAAAACATAGCAGTCAGTTACGAGCTAGAACGAGGGAATCATCTAAGGGTTCCGGATTGAGGGTATTCGTTAATTAAAAATTGGCATGTAGTGAGCTAATATGAAATTAAATTTCTATGAAGGAGACAAGCAACATATTATTTGCGAGCAAGAAACACATCAGGCTTAGAAATCAGTCGAGCAGTCAGAGCTGGGCAAAATACATACTTTGCTTTAATTAAAAATACAAATTACAAAATACTATCTCGCATGTATTTAAAATACAAAATGCAAAATATTTTAAAATTGTGTATTTAAAATATAAAATACAAAATACAGTATTTTAACTACTTTTTATTTAAAATACAAAATACAAATTACAAAATACAGTCAGGTGTTAGGTTATGTAAATAGAATAGAACTAAATCCTTTCATGAACACTAAATTTTTAAATGTACTTATCAGACAAAGAGCCTCTTGTTGGGGAATGAATAAAACCTGCTAAAAAAAAAACAATCTTTCTACAGGTCCAGATCGCTAAATGTATTTATGTTCAAATGTATTTTGAAGCCATAAGTATTTGAAATATTAACTACCAAATACTTCAGCGTCAGGTATTTGAAATATCAATTACAAATTACATTTTTAGGAAGTAATTGAAATACAAATACCAAATACGTATTTGTATTTTAAATACGTATTTTAATTACAAGTAATTCAAATACTGCCCAACCCTGCGAGCAGTGTAGGCTGCTTGATGGGGAGGAGTAGTCCTCTTCCGAGAAGGGGCTGCCGTGCGGCGGCCAGCGCTGGTGGGGCCGCGGATGTATGCAAAAGTGGTCACTCGGCCCTGCCAATAAAGTGGAAGGAACACCATGGGGGTTTAGCCCCGTCCTTGCCCCGCGAAGCGGATATGCGTAGGCATTTTCCTATGTAAAAAAAATAAGTAACTACATTCAAACAACCGAAATTAATTACCGCTTTTTTCAGACAGTCTTGTAAATATAACACAACCTATTAAGGTCCACTGCTGAACATAGGCCTGCTTCATAGATTTCCTCATAGGGGGGATATTTGCCATAATTGCCACGCTTGACAAGTGAGTTGGCAACCGCAGCGTCTTATTCTGCTGCCTATCTCCTGATTTGTTTCCCTCCGTCACCTATATTGGGATAGTGGATATTCTTACACTGTCACTACACGGTAAACAGAACAATTAAATGAAATGGATATTATTTTTTAAGCAAATTACGACTATCTTCAAATATTTACAATGTAACTGGCTTCATACAGCACTTTAAGTAATTTTGAAATTAAATTAATAGACAGATAAAGCCTTTCTTTATTTGTTATTTTATTTATGTTTGCTATGATTTACTGCAATGATGTATCATATGAGTCGTAGCCCTCTACGAGTAACAACAACATCCGCTTCTACATCCCTCTACGGATCTACGAGAACGTTATTTTAGTGTTTGTTTCTATTTTGAAACCATTTTGTTTTGTCCAAAATGAGTTTTTCGTTCACTATATAACAAAATTAATATAATAATTATAAAAAAGGAAGTAAAATATATCAATAATATTAGGCATTTTTTTAAATAACGAAGACATAATTTTAAAAACTAACCAGGTAATTTATTATTCCTAATTTCTGCGATAACAATCTTTAAATAAATAGAAAATAGAAAGTAATCTATTAACTTTTGCATAGTCTGTGATTTCCAGACCCGATGAAACCAGTATCCGCAACTGGTTGTCCCGCTTTTCATATTATTTTCTCGCTCAAAGGCTAAAGTATAGCCACCCAATGTGTTAGGGAGTCATGAGTCTCTCTCACAAATGCCGTATATACCACAATCGCTTCGTTTGTCAGGCAGTTTGGCAATAGCAGTAACAGAAGTCTCACACCTTTGAATCTCCGTCAACGGTCTGGATATTTTATGTCTGGTGTAAACTACATGGTTACTCCGCTATCTATCGGAAGCTATAGGACCATTGTGGTGTTTCCCATGGTCGCCTCTTACGTACCCACAAGATTAAAAAGAATGGATTCACTTACACCGCCACAACACGGCAAATAACACGACATAAATTAGCGAATTCAAATTGCAACCCTTTAGACTTTTTGTACTAGAAACGAGGCATTCCATCTTAGCTCTTAAGGGTGACAACGCACCTGCAATAACTCTTAATTGAGGACAGATGTAGATGTCTATGAACTACTAACCATCAGGTGAACTGTGTGCTAGTTTGTCACCATTATTCTATAAAGAAAACATCATGTTAATAATATATCAATGATTGTGTCGACAACCATTTCAAGGTAATTCAGACAAAAAAAAGCCCTTATTGAGCACAATCCGCAAAGCAAATAAATTCGCATCACTCTCACTCGTGAGCAATGCTTCTGGCGAGACACAACGAATTCAACTGTCGTTACAATAAGTTACCACAATAAGTTAACAGTACCCCTCGACATATTCCCAACTGTTTACAGCGCACAATAAATAAGCAAGCGCGTAAATTACGCGAATTTAGAGGGGGGAGGAGGAGTTGTGCAACAACAATTAAGAGAGTAGCAATATCCCTTTAATTGGACTTAACATTGTAACGAATGGGTCCCGTGAACCTCGTTACGGCGACGCTGCGGGAACGACACGATTGCGTAATAAAATCCACACTATTATCATAGGCGGTTACAGGGACGGGCTTGGCCTAGTACCGCAGTTTCAAATTGGTATACTTACACCTTTTTAGTGCTTTAATTTAGTTTAACACAAATAACTTATATAAATTCAACAAAAAAACAGTTATTCCAGTGCCTGTAAAGTCGTTGATATCTCTATAAGGAGAAGTTCTACGAAGCTTGGAAGGCGAGGCGAGATGTTCTTAGTGCTGGATGTTTTTAAGCAGGGTATGCTGCTGACGTAATAACTTACGCATGACAGTACGCGAACAACCAAAACGGGTTCGTTTTCCGCCGGTAATATTTAATCGTAATTTTAAGTGCTGATTTACCACTTACTGAGCAGTGAAAGAAAACATCGTAAAGAAGCCTACATGTTTGAATGATAAAATGTTTCAAGGACATGTAAAATCCGCCAATACGCAGTGATGGATCAGCGCGATGGACTAATAACTATCCCAGAAATGAGAGAAGGCTTGAGTCCAACAGTGGGACGTATAATTTCAAACTTTGAATCCCTTTACTTTTATTTTTCTACCCACAATCTGGATATAGATTTATTCCGCATACTAACTCACTGTTTTTTTAAGCTAATGTAAGTTAATTATTTCTGTCAGGTTAACCCAGAAAATTCCTTTTCAATTTTGCCTTACATAGGTTATTTTATTTCTTTCTTTATGAGAAAGCCCATAGCTGACGATTTTCTCCTGTATTGTGAAAGCGTTTTACATACATAAATTGCACATACAAAAACGTACATAATCAGAAAAATCACCTTTAGGCCCAATAAACACTTGTTCCGTACGGGTTTCGTCCACAAAAGTTTTGACTCCACAGTGCCGCAGACAACGTCACTGTGCTACTAAGCAGTCGTTATCCGGTTGTAACAGTTCTGTAAATCACTGGCAAAGAATATCTCTTATTAGCTAGCTATGAACACCAAAAAAAAATGTAAATATTTAAGGATAAAAGCAAACACAGAGCAACTCATTCATTTTAAAATAACCAGATGTAACACATGTGTGATAGGATCCATCCTAATTTTTTAGCTTGCCTACCAATTCAACATATTCAACAAATTAAATCAAAAAAGTTTATATCCAGCTATACTCTTCGATGTAAAAAAAAATCACATATTACCTTTATATGAGCGTAGAAATATTGCAGATATTGCAGATACTTTCCTCTTTAAAATCATGAATGGTAATGTTGATTGTCCTGAACTATTGAGTAAAATTGAGACCCCGTGTAGTGGCGAGTTAGAATACCCACTACCCCATATCTTCCCGTGGGTGTCGTAAGAGGCGACAGAGGAAAACTGAGGCAGAAGATGGGCAGCAGCATCTTTCTGATAACAGCAAATAACAACAAAAAAAACTGCGGTTGCCAACCCGCTCGCCAAGCGTGGCAACTACGGTAATATAACCCCCAATGAAGAAAGTTACGAAGAGACGGCCCCCAGTCCCCGGCGGCCCCGCTATTCCTGGCTACGGTGGCGGCCATGGTAACGGCGGGGCAGGGGTGCTAAAATCTCCGGTGGCGGTTCGGTTGCCACCTACGATGACTCGACCTGGCAACTTATAACGCACGCACCCTGAGGACTGACGAGAAGATCCTGGAGCTGGAAGAAGAAACAAGTTGCGCTGGAATATTATAGGATTATCTGAGGTCCGAAGAGAGGGGGAGGACACGGTAATCCTCGAATCCGGCAACTTGTTCTATCACCGGGAGGGCGACCATCTGTCCCAAGGAGGTGTCGGATTTATCGTCCACAAGTCTCTCGTTAACAACGTTGTAAAGATTGGGAGTGTGTCGACGAGGGTTGCGTACCTTATACTCAGAATCACCAAACGGTATTCGCTGAAGGTCATACAGATTTACGCACCAACCTCGGCACACCCCGATGAGGAGGTGGAGGAAATGTATAAGGATATTTCTAGAGCCATGCATTCCTCCAAAACCCACTATACGGTGTTAATGGGAGACTTCAACGCAAAGTTAGGCACAAGAGAGAACGGTGAGCTGAAAGTAGGAAATTCGGATTAGGGCAACGGAACCCAAGGAGTCAGCAGCTGGCCGATTTCATGGAGAAAGAGGGACTCTTTATGATGAACTCTTTCTTCCAAAAGTGGCCCCCCAGGAAGTGGACCTGGTCGAGCCCCGACGGTTCGACAAAAAATGAGATTGACTTCATTATGAAGACTAGACGCCAACTGTTCAGTGATGTCTCAGTGATCGCGAGGGTGAAAACTGGTAACGATCACCGAATGGTTAGAGGCACACTGAACCTAAACGTTAAGTCGGAGGGTGTCGTCTAATGAAGTCAACGCTCCGTCCCCTCGTGCTCTAATCCAAAGTCCCGAAACCTTTCAGCTCGAGTTACAAAACCGTTTTCAGTGCCTAGAAGATTGCAATGCAGTGGACGATATGAATGACAAGCTCGTGGAAACTGTCCATGCGGTCGGAGCTAAGTTTTGTAAGACCCGCCGCAGAAGAACACAAAAACTCTCCGATCACACTCTTAATCCCATGGCTGTTAGACGGGAAATGTAGCTGCAATCTTCAGTAGATTTGATAGCATACAGGCAACTGAACAGACAGATCTCCAAATGCATGCGGCGGGACTTACGCAACTTTAATACTGCTCGTATTGAAGAAGCGATCGAGCGGAACCTGGGCTCAAGGTCTTTGCTAAAGATCTGTCTGCCAGAAAGAGCCAACTGTCGAAGCTGAAGACCGAGTGTGGCAGCATCGTTTCCGGGACACCTGAGATTTTGAGTGAGATTGAGAGGTTCTATGGGCAGCTGTACACATCATCGTTGGAGCCACACGCAAGTGTGAGTAACGATCCAAGAGCAAGTCTTATCCGACACTATTCCGATGATATTCCGGACGTCAGTCTGAGCGAGATTAGAATGGCTTTCCAGCACCTTAAAAACGGCAAGACCCCAGGCGAGGATGGAATTACAGCGGAGCTTCTGAAAGCGGGTGGAAAACCGGTACTTGAAGTCCTTCAGAAGCTCTTTAATTCCGTCCTCCATGGTGGCACTACACCGGAGGCGTGGAGCAGAAGTGCGGTGGTCTTGTTCTTTAAGAAAGGCGACAACGCTCTCTTGAAGAACTACAGACCGATTTCCCTTCTGAGCCGCGTCTACGTGCTGTTTTCGAGAGTCATTACGAATCGTCTCGCATGCAAACTCAACGACTTCCAGCCTCCCGAACAAGCCGGTTTCCGAAAAGACTTTAGCACCATGAACACATACATACCCTTCGGCAAATTGTACAGAAGTCCGAAGAGTACAATTTGCCACTATGTCTGGCGTATGTGAACTATGTTAAAGCCTTTGATTCCGTCGAAATATGGGCGGTGCTGCAGTCCCTTCAGCGGTGCCAAGTGGACTGTTGGTATATCGAAGTGCTGAAGTGTTTGTACAATAGGGCTACGATGGCTATCCGAGTACAGAACCAGAGTACGAAACCTATCCAACTGCAGAGAGGTGTAAGACAGGGTGACGTAATATCCCTGAAACTCTTCACCGCTGCATTGGAAGACGTTTTCAAGCTACTGGACTGGAAAGGATATGGTATTAACGTCAATGGCGAGTACATCACTCACCTTCGATTTGCCGACGATATAGTCCTTATGGCAGAATCGCTGGAGGACCTAAGCACTATGCTCAATGACCTCAATAGTGTCTCACAACGGATAGGTCTCAAGATGAACATGGACAAAACAAAAGTCATGTTTAATGTCCATGTCACACCTATGCCGGTAGTTGTTGGGAGCACTAAGCTCGAAGTTGTTGACGAATATGTTTACCTGGGACAAATAGTCCGACTAGGTAAGTCCAACTTCGACCGAGAGGTCAATCGACGGATTCAACTCGGCTGGGCAGCGTTCGGGAGATTACGACCCATCTTCTCGTCAGGCATATCTCAAAACCTCAAAACTAAATTGTACAACCAGTGCGTGTTGCCAGTGATGACATATGGAACTGAGACGTGGTCTTTCACTACTGGCCGTATGAGGAAGCTCAAGGTCGCTCAGCGAGCTATAGAGAGGGCTATGCTCGGGGTTTCTCTGCGTGATAAACTTAGAAATGAGGATATCCGCAGTAGAACCAGAGTAACCGACATAGCCCAAAGGATTAGTAAGCTGAAGTGGCAATGGGCCGGCCATATAGCTCGAAGAACCGACAACCGTTGGGGAAGAAAGGTTCTCGAGTGGTAGCCTCGTACCGGCAGGCGAAGTGTAGGGCGTCCCCCCACTAGATGGAGTGACGACCTGGTAAGACATGCAGGAAGTCAATGGATGCAGGTGGCTCTGGACCGTGCTTTGTGGCATTCCGTGGGGGAGGCCTATGTTCAGCAGTGGACTTGTGAAGGGCTGTAATGATAATGAGGATTGAGTAAAATATGTTTACTTACCTCATCATCTGGTTTGTGGAATCCTACACTTTTATCTGTACCATATGTGAAAAGTAATTACAGGCAAAACTCTTTTATTATTCGATCATGCACATCTTCATAATCATAACGTAGATATTGATTTATTTCATTCCAGCGTTCTCCAACTTAGACGTTCACTTTCTATCAACTTCTTTTCTTTGATAATGTTATTTATAGTGGAGTGTACTGTTACTTGCCCTATACTCGTATATCTCTTGTGACACACTCTTGTTATATAAAGTATTATACAAGTGAAAACTTGTAAATGGCCTTCATTTTTGTTATAATTATATTATTTTTGTAAATTAGCTGTAAGTTTTCCAAGCAAATAAAATAAAATTAAATTAAATTAAATTTAAGAAATCAACGTCAACTGTAATTAGAAAGTAAAAGATTCAACTGTCATTAGAATTTAGAAAGTAGTAGAGCCCATAGCACAGCGAGCTGATACATATATGGCAAAGGTAGTTATCGTGAACTGATTTGAATTTCACAAGTTAACAAAAACGTATATTCAAAACAAGGCGCGAATAATTCCATCCAACAATAATCAAGGCTTACCTTAATGCGTTTTAAAGGAGATTCTCTAACGTTATTCTTAAACTGGGTCGTAAGCTATAACTCGTTCCCGCGGGAGACTTTTGTGGAGAAATCGTACGGATTTAAGCAAAGCGAACCTTATGAAACAAAGCCGTTGATAACGTTTAAACGACTTACGAAACTATCTTTCCTGTGAGTTTCTCTCTCGAAAACCTTTATGTAATAAATATATTTCTCGATACGAACAGGTATGCCGCGAGTAAAAAGATGTAGTCAACACAAGTTAATGTCGAAATTGTACTCTCTTACTTTTCTCTTTGATTAGGGTTCGTTACCTCAAACGTAAGACCTTATAGAATCAATTTGTTGTCTGTTCGTTCGTCTGTCTATATGGCAAGTCCTTTTTTCTAAAGTCCCTTTTTCTAAGATAAAATGAAAACCAAATCTATATATATAAAAGGCAAACCTGACTGACTCATCTATCAATGCACAGCCGAAACTACTGAACGGATATCGCTGAAATTTGGCATACAGACAGTTGTAATGACGTAGGCATCCGCTAAGAAAGGATTTTTGAAAATTCGCCGCCTAAGGGGTGAAAAAGGGGTTAAAAGTTTGTATGGAAGTCCGTCATTTTTAAAGCTACAACCCTGAAACTTTGTTTTTAGGTTAACGAATAGAAATAAACAATTACGTGTCCTAGGGTTTTTGAAAATTCGACACCTAAGGGGGTGAAAAAGAGGTTGAAAGTTTGTATGGGGAAACAAGATTAGTTAAACTATTTTATTCGAAACTTCACAGGAGTACTCCTATCAATAAATGAGTAAACAAGTGTTTAAGGCTCTTTCAGAATTCAACCCCTAAAAGGTGGAAAAGGGGTGACAAATTCTGAAAATCAACATGGGTATCGTTTTTAATGGTTTATCGGGTCGCTGATTACGAAAACAACAACTATTTCAAAATTCAACGTAGCAGACGGGAAATACCTACCATCATCCCCTGTGGTTGAAATTTCAATATGGGTGTCGCTTTATGGTTTTTTGGGACGTAAATTACGAAAATGGCATCGATTATGGTTTAAAACCAACATGGATGGAAGGATGGATGGATATATGTTTGTATGTTAAAATCATCATGGGTTGGGTGACTTGGGTGTCATTTTTAAGGTTTTTGGGTCGTAAATAACGTAAATGATGTTGATAAATATTTTAAACTTAATTTATTACAATAGAATAGAATATACTTTTATTGCACAAAAACATAAAACAAAATAGACAAGATTTGTACAAAAAATTTGCACAAAATTACACCTGAACAAAAAAATACTAATTTAAAAATTAATAAACAATGAAAATAAACAACCAAACCAAATATTTTTTTTTACAAATTAATAAAATAGCAAAACCAAAAGAAATACTTAGGTACCTACCTAATTTGTATTGATCTTCAAGTTCCAATCCCTACCAATAGATGGCGTTGGTATCGTTTTAGAATGCGGTAACGTTGTGTTTTTTCGAACTAATATAAAGTGAATGGTGAATGAGCGCTTCAACCTGTACCACATACGGTACTTATTCACTGTTAACGGATATTTGACTAGACTTCGACTTTGTTTGCTTGCTTACGGTTTAAGATTTGCTTTGTGTTTTGGATTAGTTGCTTGATTTTGTCTTTCTTATTCTTACAACCCTTGTTCAAACTTGGAATTCGATTTGCTTTGTGATTAGATATTGTTGACAGAAGTATTTTTTCTCACTGAAAAAATGACCACAGAAACTCTTAATATTAAAGGAAAAATAGAATAACATACTGTCGTCCCCATTATAGGTGACGGCGCCTGTTTGTTTCGTGCTCTTTCATTTTTAATGTACGGAACTCAAGAAAATGCGATAGTGGTGCGTTCACAAATTGTTAGATTTGTGGTAAATGATTGGCCTAGGTTTTCAGTTATGACCCACGACAGAAATGGCGATAATTATTCAACAGCAAATGAATATTCAGCGGATATGTTAAAAAAAGAAACTTACGGCGGACTTTGTGAATTGGTAGCTGCAGGATTACCAAAATTATATTACCAAACTGCGAATCCACGAGTGCATAGAGCAATTCAGTCACGGTATGAGGAAAACATTACACTGCGTTTGTGGAAAAACAAGGTCCATTCCGCTATGGAGTATGACCCTGATATTGCTTATAGAACTGACAGCAGTGTAGCCTTGGGTTCTATGACATACAACTGTCAGTGGTGCAATGCGCTGAAATGGAAGGATGAAACACCTGGTACGTGTTGCAACGCTGGAAAAGTGCAACTTGATCGGTTGAAACAACTGCCTGAACTACTCTTTAGTTTGATTAAAGATCTTAGCTTTAGTGTTAGTGGATCAACAATTTGATCGAAGGACATCACCCTCGAGACCCGAAGTAATTCACTTCAGCGTCTTAGTGAGATACACTATAGTATCCATTGATGTTTTGCTGGGCGGATGATGGGTATTCAATCAACATACCACAACGCGATCCCACAACTAAGTTGTCGCTTAATAAAACTGTCTTTTCTGAAAGTTTCTATTTGTATAAAATAATGATTAAAGAAGGAGAAGAAAACTATTTAGTCAACTATTGTGCCCTTTTTAGTCAATATTTGGTGGATGAATACGCCAAAATAGAAACAGAGATTAAATTATATCAAAAATAATCTAGCCAAATTACGTGCTGATAGTTACATCCATTTAAAAGATGCTGTTGGACGACAAGACGCACATATTCATATTCTTTATGGCTTCACAAATGTATTACTCCGGATCAAATCGACAATATAATATGTGCTGAAATACCGGATCCCAAACGTGACCCAGAACTTAACGAAATCGTAAAATGTAATATGATACATGGTCCATGTGGAACTTTAAACCGAAAGTCACCATGTATGAATGATAACATGTGCAGTAAACGATACCCCAGGGCTCTCATAAGGAAACTCAAACTGGTGAAGACGGTTATCCGCAGTACAAGAGACGTTTACTAGATGACGGTGGATTCTCTGTTGATATCAAAGGCACAACCATAGATAATCGCTGGCTAGTCCCTTATAATCCAGTATTATTAAAACATTTAACGCTCACTTAAATGTGGAATATTGTCATTCGGTGAAGTCAATAAAATACGTCTGTAAATACGTAAATAAAGGTTCAGACCAGGCATCGTTTGCTTTAGAGAATGAGAAGGATGAAGTTAAAACCTACACAAGTGGAGGATATAAGTTCATCAGAGGCAGTATGGCGAATCCTTGAATTTCCGATTCGTGAGCGTTTCCTCCCGTAGTCCACCTCGCTGTTCATTTGGAAAATGGGCAAGGTTTATTTTAATGAGCAAAATCTGAGTGAAAGAGTGAATAGTCCTCTAACAACCACACTCCTATCCTTTTCGATTTGTGTAGAGTGGATAACTTTGCAAAAACATTGCTCTACCTAGAAGTACCTGCATACTACGTTTGGGATAAAAGAAAGTTCCAAAGGAGTAAGAGAGGAGCAAACGTTGAAGGCTGGCCAGGGTCAAAAAGAGCACGTTCTGGGCAGGGTTTATACTATGCATCCGAACAATATAGAATGCTTTTCATGAGATCCGCGGCTCAATTTCGTTTGAAGCGTTAAAACTGTAGATGATTATGTATATTCTCCACGTTCCAATCAGCGTGCAAAGCTCTCGGCTTGCTTGAAGATGATCAGCATTTGTTCGCAGCAATGGAAGAGGCAGCACTTTGTCAATCACCGCAAATGATTCGGGATCTTTTTACGATTATTTTAGTGTTCTGCCAAGTATCAGACCCTTTAAGCCTATGAGGAGAAATTCAAAGAATACCTATCTGAAGATTTTAAAAGGCAATTAGAAAGACAGGGAGATGTGGATGTAGAACACATAACAGATGTGGTATTTAACAAATGCTTTTCGGTAATAGAAGATGTGGTATTAGCGTTGGGTGGTCGGCTACTAAAATAGTATGGGTTACCACAGCCAAGCAAAGAACAACAATTTGAAAATAGAGAGTTTCTTAAAGAGACAAGTTACGACTTAGCATCATTAGAAAACAGTTAAAAATAAGGAAGGATCACTGAATGACGAACAAACAGCAGTTTACAATCATATTAACACAAAAATTTATTCATATGAGGGTGGAATATTCTTTTTAGATGCTCCCGGTGGAACAGGCAAAACATTCCTCATAAATTTGCCATTCGCAAAAGTTAGAAGTACTCGCGGAATTGCTTTGGCTGTGGCTTCTTCTGGGATCGCAGCTACACTGCTTGAGGGTGGACGAACTGCTCATGCTACCTTCAAGTTACCACCCAATTTAACAACAGCTGATACTCCCATTTGTAATATATCGAAACAAAGTAATTTTGCTGAAGTATTAAAACATACGAAAATGATAGTGTGGGATGAAATAACCATGGCTCATAAGGGTGGGTATAGGCTTTAAACAGAACTCTACAAGATATAAGAGGAAATAAGAAGTTAATGGGTGGTGAAACGGTTTTGCTGGCTGGAGATTTTATACAAACTCTACCAGTGGTGCCAAAAGGAACTAGAGCAGATGAAGCTAAGGCGTGTCTTAAGGGATCCACTTTATGGCCTCTAATTAAAATCCTCAAGCTCTCGAAAAATATGCGGGTACATTTAAGAGAAAAAGAGTCTGCTGGTGGATTTGCGAATCTCCTACTTGAAATCAGCGACGGTGATTACCCGATAAATGACGGAATGATAACCAACCCTGATAATTTGTGCACAGTTGTATTTACGTTACCGGAGTTAACATCCAAAATTTACCCAGATATTGCTCATATCCACGATAAGCCAATGGAATGGTTGTGTAAACGTGCCATACTAACCCCGAAAAACGACCAAGCAGCGGCAATTAACGATATACTGTTAATGTCCTTTGAGGGGGAAGAAATGGTGTACACGTCAATAGACTCTGTGGTCAACACAGATGACGCAATTAACTACCCTGTCGAATTTCTTATTTCACTGAAACCATCGGGTCTTCCACATCATAAGCTTATTCTGCGCGTGGGCACTCCTGTTATGTTGTTGCGAAATTTAAAACCTCCTCAACTGTGCAACGGAACCAGACTAAAAGTAAAAGCGTTACATCGCAATGTAGTGGAAGCCACAATTATAACTGGATGTGCGCAAGGGGAAACTGTATTTGTACCAAGAATTCCCTTGATCCCGAATGATCTTCCCTTTGAATTCAAACGAATACAGTTTCCCTTCAAAGTCTGCTTTGCAATGACCATAAACAAATCACAAGGGCAGACATTAAAATTTGCGGGTATAGACTTGAGAAAAAATTGTTTTCACACGGGCAATTCTATGGCTTGCTCACGCGTAAGCTCGCCCAGTAGTCTGATAATTTTGGCACATAGTAATAGATTAGCAAAAACTGTGGTGTATAAAGAAGTTTTGTAGTTTGCTAGCTTTTGCCCGCGACATCCAGTTATAATTGTGGCTTGTACCAGCAGACTCTTTTTTACACATGGGCGCGATATAACTGAACTCCACGCGGACGAAGTCGCGGGCAAAAGCTAGTAACCAAATATAAACCAAAAACTGTGTATCAGGAGCTTTGTAGCATTCCTTGGGGGAAGCCTATGTTCAGCAGTGGACTTGTGAAGGGCTGTAATGATGATGATGAGGTCTTCGGTCCCTTGTAGGTGTAAAATATTTAAGTTTCTAAGTCAACGCAATCATAAGATAAATATTAATTTAATTTATGTCACATATTTTTATACTCGTAAATTTCAACAAATTCATGAAATACCTCACAGTCCAAGTAAAGGAAAAAATTCGAAAATCATCAATTTGTAGTTATATCACATAAAAAATAGTTGTTTGAGCTTGCACCTTACATTTAATTAATGTTGGTGCATCGCCCGTGATGTAGAACAAAGTATAAGAGAACATTTTTTTTATATAGTTTAAGGGTGATAGACGAGCACACAGGCCACCCGATGGTAAGAGGTTACTGTGGCCCGTAGACATCTACATCTATTCTCGATTACAAATTAAAATTCAGATGCGTTGTCACCCGTGAGAACTAAGATGGAATGCCTCTTTTCCAGTAAAAAGGGTCTCCGGTTCTCTACACTCACCATACGAAACATAGAAGCGTTAAGCTGCTATTTTACGCTGGTATTCTGTGAGATCGTGGTCCTTCCCGGTCAAGCCGACCCATTCGTACTACAGCTATACTAGTAATGTTGCGCGCCACTATTAATGTCTTTTACATGGCAACACTAGCCACTAGCGCCCTCTAGTATCGAGTAGCAGAACTAGGAGAGTCAAGATCTTTCTAGAAATTTCGGGACCGATATGTACTCGAACATTCTAGATGTTTCCACAGTAGAAGGTTCTGGAAAGTGTCGGAGGCGCTATATAAGGCCGGTATAGACCACGACCGAGGCAGTATTGAATTGGCGATACAAGCGAAGACTTCGAAGCGATACAACTGCGAACTAAAGCGATCGGTAGTAAAATTGTGTTTTGTTATTAGTGTGGTTTAAAGTGTAATTAAAGTGTCAATTTTGGTAATTCACTCGGCAGTTTTTAATTGTATCGAACCCCAAGCTCGTAACAATTGGTGTCAGAAGTGGGATCAGATCATGCCGATTTTACCAAAGGACGACACGGAGGGTATCCGTACCCGAAGTCAACGCCAGCAAGAGACGGACCAGAGACGATTTGGTAATGCAACGCCGCAAACGTCGGAGGGCCAGCTGCCGACCACGGAGGCCGGCCCGTCAGCAGCTCCTGCATCTGCAGCACCTGACTTAGGTGCTCTGATGATGATGCTGCAGGAGCAGGCTCGCCGACAGGAGGAACAGGCCCGCCGACAGGAGGAACAGGCCCGCCGACAGGAGGAACAGGCCCGCCGACAGGAGGAACAGGCCCGTCGGTTGGAAGAGCAGCTGCAGCGTGGACAGAAGGAACAGGCCCGCCAACAGGAAGAGCAGATGCTCCTCATGAAGGACCTTCACACTACCTTCGGGAAAGAGATAAGGGAGGTGAAGGATAGGGTTGCTCAACATGACAACCGCCTGTCGGAAGCTGAAACCCGAATCGACCAAGTGAACAATCGGGTTGACAACGTGATTGCTGACGTGAAGAAAACGCTGGACGACCTCAAACTTGGGGATGGAGTTACAGCCCCCGTGGTAGCTACAATACCTTCGCTACGTGGATTCAAAGTGCCGCCGTTCGACGGGACTTCTTCCTGGTCGGCGTACAGAATCCAGTTCGAGGCTGTCATGAAGGCGAACGGCTGGAATAAAAGTCAGGCCATGACTGCTCTCACCCTAGGCTTGCGCGACCAGGCCTTAACTGTTCTGGAAGCTCTCGGTAAGGAAGTGACTTACGAGCAGCTCCTTGAGGCGTTGGAGGCGAGATATGGCGACGCTCACCTGGAACACGTCTTTCGTGCGCAGCTCAAAGATCGCGTGCAACGCAGCAACGAAAACCTGCAGCAGTGGGCCCTTGGGTGGAAAAGCTGGTTCGAAAAGCATACCAGTCTGTACCTGCGCTCATTGTAGGAATCTGGTGCAGACATTCATCGACGGCATCCGCGACCTTGAAGTCAGAGCTGCTGTGAGGCTCGGGCACCATGAGACGCAGGACGCGTTAGCCCATGCACTGGAGGTGGAAGCCGTACGGCAGGATCATCGATCCCATCGCGTCAGGAGGTTGCAGCAGCTGCAGTTCGCGACTGCAATAAAGGATACAGCCCTAGGTGCTACGGCTGTGGGGAAAGGGCCATCTTCGATCCAGCTGCCCTAAGCGAACTGTAGAAAGGAGGTGATCGATCTTGAGAGGTAGTGCGGCTAACAGCACCGCCCAGCAGCAGCAGGAAACGAGTAAAAGCCAGAACTGTGGGGCGGGTGCTGGCTGATGTTAAAAGAGCCCCAAGTTTCGATCTCACAAACCCATGATGGGAACAGCCTAATCATCAAAGGCGAGGTCAACGGAACGCCGTGTAAACTGACCATAGACACTGGAGCCTCTCGCACGGTTGTCAGTTCCCAACTTATAAGTCAGTTCCTTGGGGACTCCGCATACAACCGAGAGCGCATTAATTTGGTAACAGCCACCGGTCAGCGCATACCCGTCCGTGGAGAAAAGGAGATGGAGTTGAAGCTAGGCAACATGATCTACCTGCATAATGTCATCGTGGCTGATATAATGGACGACTGCATCCTGGGCCTAGACTTCATGAGGAAGAATTGTTGTGAGATCGATGTTAAGCAAGGTGTTTTGAAATGTGGACATGAGGAACTTTTCGTGGAAGGGCGATACCGGGGAATGTGTACAGCCTTAAGAAGATTGTTCTGCCGCCGAGATCGGAAACGATTGTGCCGGTTAGTCTTCCTCGGAATCCTGGGCAAGCTCATCGTTGTGTACTCGTGGAAAGGGTGGACAATGACCTTCCGTGGAAAGTGGCTCGAACCTTGGTCAGAACCACCGACATCTCAAGAGTACGTGTGCTGAACCTTTGTGATCAGGAACAGATTATGGAAAAGGCACACTGGTTGGTACTTGTGAGGAAGTGGATTGGTTGCGTAGGTGCCAATATCCATCGACTGGGACCCCCAGCAAGGATGCACAAACGAGGGTGACCACACTTTTAGAAGACTGTCGCAGCGTTCTCTCCCCGAATGAAGTGGTCAAGGCGAAGAAGTTGTTACTCAAGTACGCCGATGTTTTCTCGTCAAACGATGCTGACATAGGAAGACTGGCTTAGTTCAACACAAAATAAACACAGGAGAAGAATTGCCTATCCGTCAGCGCCCAAGAAGATTGCCGGTAGCACGTGAAAAAGTGGAAACCATGATTGAGGAATGGTGAAGGATGGTGTTATTGAACCTTCATCTAGTCCATGGTGTTCACCTGTGGTGCTGGTAAAGAAGAAGGATGGCAGCATGCGGTTTTGTGTTGACTACCGCCGTCTGAACGACGTTACAAAGAAGGACAGCTATCCTTGCCAGAATTGATGACACGCTGGACATGCTTACAGGCGTAAAGTGGTTTAGCACACTGGACCTGAAAAGTGGCTACTGGCAGGTTGAAATTGACCCTAAGGACAAGGAAAACTGCATTCTCGACAGGAAAGGGTCTGTGGCAATTTAAAGTTATGCCGTTTGGATTGTGCAATGCTCCAGCAACGTTTGAAAGGTTGATGGAGCTTGTACTACCGGGTTAATTGGCGATGCCTGTCTGGTCTACTTGGATGACATCATCATCGTAGGCCGTACGTTTGAGAACACCTTCAAAACCTGGAACGCGTGCTCATGAAGATTCAGAATGCCAACCTCAAGTTGAGTCCGAAGAAATGTTCACTATTCAAACGGCAAGTTAGCTTTTGGGGTATGTAGTGTCGGAAGAAGGTATCCGCACGGATCCGGAGAAAATTGCCGCTGTCAAGGATTGGCCGGTCCCAAAAGACAAGACGCAGGTTAGAGCATTTTTGGGATTGTGCTCCTATTATCGGCGATTTGTAAAGAACTTTGCAGATATAGCCAAACCTCTGCACAAGTTAACCGAGGAGAAGCGACATTTCTGCTGGAATGAAAGTTGCGATATCGCATTCCAAGAGCTCAAGGACCGTCTGTGCGAAACACCTATTTTGGCGTACCCTGATACGGGCAAATAATTTATAGTTGACACAGACACAAGTGATATAGGACTTGGCGGTGTGTTGTCTCAACGGAATGGTGATCAAGAGGTTGTGATAGCGTACTTCATCAAGTCGTTGTCAAAGCCGGAAAGGAACTATTGTGTCACAAGGCGAGAATTACTTGCTGTGTTAAAGTCGTTGCAGCATTTTGGCAAATATCTTCTTGGGCGGAAATTTCACTTACGAACTGACCATGCTGCATTGAAATGACTATTGCAGTTCAAAAATACAGAAGGACAAGTTGCAAGATGGATTGAACTACTACAGGAATACGACTTTGTGATCGAACATCGCAGCGGGAAATCTCATGGCAACGCAGATGCATTGTCGAAAAGACCTTGTCCTGAAGATTGCAAGCATTGTACTAGACAAGAGGGTAAGGAAGTGGTATCTGTGAGGATGCTTATGACAGACCAGCTCAACAATGAGTGGAAAGACAGCCTACGACATGCACAGCAGAAAGATTCGGACATCAAGCCGATTCTAGAATGGATGAAGGCCAGTGCTCCTAAGCCCAAGTGGAGCGACGTTTCAGCGATGAGTTCGACCACAGCTATTGGTCCCAATGGGACAGCTTGCTGATTCAGGATGGAGTCCTGTGCCGTAAATGGGAAAATGGTCAGGAGACAGTTGTCATTTGCAAATGGTTGTCCCTAAAGCTAAAGTACCGGATGTTCTACAGCTGTACCATAATGGTTGTTCAGGAGGTCACCTGGGAGTTAAACGAACTCTACTGAAGATCCGAGAACGGTTTTACTGGGTCCACTGTCGTAACGATGTCGAGGACTGGTGTCGCAAATGTACAAGTTGTGCGGCTGTAAAGGGACCTCAGAATCGTAGTAGAGGTGCATTGAAATTGTACAATGTTGGTGCACCATGGAGAGGATAGCCCTTGACGTTGCGGGGCCGTTTCCGGAAAGTGAAAGTGGTAACAAGTATTTCATGGTTGTGATGGATTACTTCACTAAGTGGCCAGAAGTCTTCGCCATTCCAAATCAAGAAGCTTCAACAGTTGCAGATAAACTAGTTCATGAAGTCTTCTGTCGTTTTGGAGTACCTTTAGAGATTCACAGCGATCAAGGAAGGAATTTTGAGTCTCAAATATTCCAGGAAACTTGCCGAGTTATGGGTACTCATAAAACAAGAACAACTTCTTACCACCCACAATCTGATGGAATGGTAGAACGATTTAATCAGACATTGGAGAGGTACCTAGCAAAAGTTGTGGAAAAACGGCAACGAGACTGGGACAGGCACATACAACCGTTTTGTTGTCATATCGAAGCGCTGTTCACGAAACTACATCAGTGACACCAGCTTTAGCAAATTTTGGGAGAGAATTACGGCTGCCTGCAGACCTGATCACCGGAATACCACCTGATGCCCCACGCAGTATAACTGATTATGCAAATGACTTGCGGAACAAAATGAATGACATTTATGAGCACGTCAGACAATCAGGAAAGCAAACGTCTAAAAATGAAAACACGGTATGACCGCAAAATGAACAACAAAGGGTTTGACGAAGGTTCACTAGTGTGGTTACACAATCAGTTCGCAGCAAAGGAAATCTCCTAAGCTTCAAGCTAAATGGGACGGACCGTACCGGATTGTGACAAGGATCAATGACGTAACCTACCGGATACAGAAAGGTGCAAGAGGTACTCTAAGATCGTCCATGTGGATCGATTGGCGCGTTATTATGGGGCCAATAATGTTCGGGACGAGCATGTCTTAGGAGGGGCAGTGTTGCGCGCCACTATTAATGTCTTTACATGGCAACACTAGCCACTAGCGCCCTCTAGTATCAGTAGCAGAACTAGGAGAGTCAAGATCTTTCTAGAAATTTCGGGACCGATATGTACTCGAACATTCTAGATGTTTCCACAGTGGAAGGTTCTGGAAAGTGTCGGAGGCGCTATATTAGGCCGGTATAGACCACGACCGAGGCAGTATTGAATTGGCGATACAAGCGAAGACTTCGAAGCGATACAACTGCGAACTAAAGCGATCGGTAGTAAAATTGTGTTTTGTTATTAGTGTGGTTTAAAGTGTAATTAAAGTGTCAATTTTGGTAATTCACTGGCAGTTTTAATTGTATCGAACCCCAAGCTCGTAACAGTAATAATATAGCTGCAGCATGACTCATCCACGTGTGTGGCTCTACCATTTTTTCTACTAGACATTTAAGCCTATCTTTTAATCGAACTTACATTTTCGTTACAGCAATGTTCAGTGCTTACCTTACCTATAAATTATCAATTTTAGTAACTTAATTATTTTGATGAAAGAAGGTACTTATCTTATTGTATGAGAAACCCTCAGGGCGCGAGTCCTGCTCGCACAATTTTTTACAATTGGGCGTTTTTAATATTTAAAATTATGACTAAAATTCATGTTGACAGTATATTGAAATTTGTTAGTACTTAACACAAATGAACTTTAATTATTTTTAATATTAAATAATTTTATATAGAAATCGTAATAAAAACAAAATAAAATGCGAAGATTTGAAAGGTAATTTTAATATTGGTATATTAATAATTTTTAAATTATGAGTAGATGAAACTGATAATAATTAATTAATGAATACAAATTAACAAAAAGTAACGGAAGTTTAATTATGGTAATCATAACACCTGCGAAATTTAAAATAAAATAAAAATATTATCATTATAATAATATACATCAATTATTTATATTTTCAAAATTAAAATAAGTATAATTTTTAAACATTGTTCATTATTTTAGAGAGAAATAATTGATGAATGTTTTATTTCATTTAATATCTTTGGTTTTCGGTACTGGTGGAATTTTAATTAACTGATCCCATTTAATGACACCTGTTAAATCTAATATATAAAAATTAATATTTTTTTGTCTGTATTTTATGCGCTGCTATATGTCAACATATTGCATTCACTTCCGCGAAGGTTATAGGCATAGTACAATTAACTTACAGTAGGTGGCGCACGTATCGAACTGACAAATTTATTTGAAAGTTATATATTATTCAACTTCGATGAATGTATTATCATTCCCAATTAAACAGTATAATCCTTCCAAATTTAAAACGATATTTCTGTAATTATTTCTTCTGTGGCTGCAATAAGCCGAGTACCAGCTAATTATAAATAAAAATTACTGTTAAACTAGTATTTCATTTTTATAAAATTAAATACTAATTTAATATTTAATTTATAAAATTTATTTAGTATTTTATTTATCTCTTCTCTTTACTAATTATTTTGACTCTTAATCGAGGACAACCTACACGTAGAATAGATGAACAGCATTCGCTTACCATCAGGTGGACGTTGTGCTCGCTTGTTACTCTTATTCTTTTAAAATAATTACGTTCTGTAACACGTATATCTTACTATCCAAATCCATACCATCTAGATGCTTGATGGTCTACCAATGACTTACCTGAAGTTTTCTTCCTCGTACGACTTCTTTGGAAAATCTGCTACGACCAGCGATTTTTATGGAGCGATACGAATTGGAGACCTTTAAGAAAAGAGCTTACTACATTCTAAAACACCTTCAATGTAAGTCACTTGTTGTTGCAGTCAGTCGTTTACCTCACTTCTAGAAAAACCCTAGCAATAACGTCAATATTAATTATGGCTCTTAATCGAAAATTTCATTCTGTTAAATATTAAAAAAAATACTTTTTATCATATTTCTGCTCAAATATTTTCCTGTCTGTTCAACCGAATAAAAACTACTAACGCTGTTGATATGAAAATATGCTGGATTCTGCACAGGTAATAATAATGCAACTTATTTATTTACTGTTTTAGTTTATTTAGCTATTCTGAATTAACTAAGCAGTAAAGCTTATCCTAAAACCTTTTGAAAGAAAATGATGTACTTGACTCTTCATAAACAGATCATAAACCAATTAATATACAAACAAAAATATACTCATAGAAATTATTCTCTTCTCCATATTAAAATTCACTTAACTCTTAGAAACGCAATATCACCAAAACTATCGTTCTCCAAAGCAAATTTTCCAACAGAACACTCCTACAAAAAGCACACTAGTGGATCACTGGCGGCGTTAACGGACCAATTACCCCCTACTTAACATCAGAGAAGTGGAATGCCGGCATAGGAAGCCAGCTTCCCGTCGGCCGGCAAAGTTCGCGTGCCGACTCGATGCATTTTTGGATGTCCGCCCAATACTTGTTGCATAGAACGGGAAAGCAACCTGTTGCACGCAGCCGGGCCTACGTCGGCTCGGTATTTTTGCCCCGGGAAATACATAATGAATGCGTTTGCCGTTTAGTTCTCGCATTGTAGTTCCTCGCGAACGTCGGAACTGCCTTTGTGAGCCTAATGGAGTTCCATTTTTAAAGAGCCACTTTCTAGCTACGTTACAATTTTCTTTCATAGTTCGTAGCTTTTTCTGTATAATTATCGCTCGAATGAGTGAATTTTTGTGCCTTTTCGCTGACTTTTCTACTAATATATTAAACACCGAATCTAAGTGCTTATTTTTAGAGTTACGATGACGAAAAAGCGTGATATAAGTACCTACTTTTAATTTTTGTGGATATGATTATTGTTTTGAGTGCACAAAAACATAAATAACCAAAAAATTAAGAAATATAGTTCTATTCAATATACAGCATGAAATTGAAGCCAATAGCATCCATTGAACCTATTATTCTATTCATATTGAGGAATGTTTCAAGTTGAATTGTAACAAAAAAAAGTAAAAAATTTGCAAAGTGCGAAGCCATCGCTATCTCTGGTGAGTGTTGCTTGTAGACACTTACGCTTTTGGTTCATTTGTTCCGAATAAATGCGACCTTAAATTTGCCATTGTCAATAAACTGTGTTTGCAACATATTAAGAATTGACGATTTATTGGTGTTTATTATAATATATTATTTATTCGTGTTTATTTGCAATAATGGTCACTTAAAAATGACTAATATGATTTTTCATTTTCATTACTTGCAATATTGAAGCTTTAGATTTGTGTTATTTTTTTCTCAAAGTAGTTTGTATCATCAATATATAGTTAGTTTAAAAGGATGCCAATGATTTCAATTTCACCCATAAAACGTAGTAATTATGTACTCTTTGTTCACCCTACTATTATTTTTTGGAAGCCATGAAATCTTTCACGAATTTCCAGAATTACTAAAACCAACGTGCTTGCTCGCGTACTATGAAATTTAACAGTATGCACCATGGCTTTATTATTATAATAACAATAATTTATGATTAAATTAAAAATTATAATAACTAAACGCATAAATCCTAAACATTATCTTTATTGAATCTAGAACAAATAATATCTACTCTACTCTCGACGCTGAATGACGGGGCGAACACACCGCCGACTATCCCGCGGTGTAAGTGCTCCATGCCGGACGTGCGGTTTACACAGCGCTCGGTTCGCAAAGCACTCCTCTCCCTGGACGTCAGCAAGTCGAGTGGGCCTGATGGAGTCCCTCCCATTGTGCTGAAGACGTGTGCTCCGGAGTTGGCCCCGGTTTTAACGCGTCTTTTCCGGTACTCCTACTCCCAAGGCGTAGTCCCGAATTCATGGAAGACAGCTTTGGTCCACCCGATCCCTAAAAAAGGCGACCGCTCAGACCCGTCCAACTACAGGCCTATCGCCATCACCTCCTTGTTCTCCAAAATAATGGAGTCTATTATAAACTGCCAGCTCATGTACCTTGTGGATTGTGGTACCTTGAGGATCACCAGCTGATTAGTGACCGCCAATACGGTTTTCGTCGTGGTCGATCAGCTGGTGATCTTCTGGTCTACCTGACTCATAGATGGGCGGGCAGTAGAGTCAAGGAGGCATTGGCCGTTAGTTTGGACATAGCGAAGGCCTTCGATTGGGTCTGGCACAAAGCGCTTCTTTCGAAGCTTCCTTCCTATGGGCTTCCCGAGAATTGTGCAATTGGATCACCAGTTTCCTTGCTGATCGGAGCATCAAGTAGACGGTGCATGCTCTGATTACAAACCTATCAACGCTGGTGTTCCACAAGGCTGCGTGCTATCGCCAACGCTGTTTCTACTGCATATCAATGATATGTTGCAAACTGGTAATATTCATTGCTATGCGGACGACAGCACTGGTGATGCCTTATATACCAGCCGTGCAAATATTTCTCGAGAAAACGTCGCCGAGTACCGGGACAAACTTGTGCTTGAAGTCGAGTCTTTGCTGAACTAAATCTAGTCCAGTTCAATCCCCAGAAGACACAAGTTTGCGCGTAGAACCCTTTTGTCGTATCTCCTCATTTTCAAGGCACTCCCCTTGTTGCTTCAGCCAGTATTGGAATCCTCGGTGTCGACATATTGAGTAATGTGCAGTTTCGTGGTCATTTGGAAGAGAAGGCCAAATTGGCCTCTGAGAAGCTTGGCGTGCTCAGCAGAGTGGGACAGTATTTCATGCCGGTACACCGCTTGCAACTTTACAAGGCGCAGGTTCGGCCCCATGGAATACTGTTCCCATCTCTGGGCAGGGGCTCCCAGTGCCAGCTCCTTCCACTTGACCGCATCCAGCGCAGAGCGGTTCGAATCGTCGACGACCGAGTTCTTTCCGATCGGCTTGACTCACTGCCACTGCGTAGAGATGTTGCATCTCTTTGCGTATTTTATCGCATGTACCACGGGAGTGCTCTGAGGAATTGCTCGGACTAATTCCAGCCGCTCAATTTCACCATCGCACATTGCGACAAAACTCGCGATACCATCCATACCACCTGGATGGTATGGATGATTGGCGGTCCACCACTGTGCGATTTAGAAGAAGTTTTCTTCCTCGCACAACTTCCTTGTGGAATCGATTACCACCAGCGATTTTTCCGGACCGATACGACTTAGGGACCTTCAAGAAAAGAGCCTACTCCTTTCTAAAAGGCCGGCAACGCATCTGCAATTCCCCTGGTGTTGCGGTTGTTCATGAGCGGCGGTAGTCACTTACCATCAGGTGAGCCGCATGCTCGTTTGCCCCCTCTCCTATAAAAAAAATATATCTACAAGTATATAAAACGTTTTTAAATTTGGGAGATATTTGAGGGCTCTGTAGCGCAGTGGCTTAGCAATGAGTTGCAGTGCTGATACGGGTTCAAATTCCGCATGGAACAAGTATTTGTAGGCCCTACCTACAAGTAATTATTCCGGGTCTGGATTTTGTACCTGTGAAATTCATGTATGCAAACTGCCTCTACAATGCAGGAGAAAATCCTAGTGTGGGGTGACGTTTTTTTAAACAAACAGAGAAAAAATTATCAATGACCAGTTGTCCAGTTACGAATTAGTTGTTAACTACTTGTATATGTACATTGTAACAACTTAGTTATATAGTGCGCTTTCAGTTTTTTTAACAAGCTCCTTCCACTTACATTATAACTAAATGAATGTTTGTATTGCTACAGGGTGCGTCCTCGAGTCTGGTGGTCAAGTTTGCTGACACGGAGAAGGAGCGACAACTACGACGAATGCAACAGATGGCCGGCAACATGAGCCTCCTCAACCCATTCGTGTTCAACCAGTTCGGGGCATACGGCACCTACGCGCAGGTCATCACCGAACAGGTTAGTTGCAGGAAAACTTGTACACAGTTTGAATATTAATTCTAATGACTTATCAAGTGACAGAAACAAAACAAAGATCAAAAAAAAATTGTCATTCATTAACATCAACTGAATCTGGTATGCTAAACATATGGCCCTATTGAAAAATTTTAATTACCTGCATAGACAATAATGACTTCTTATATTTACGCGAACACTGCACATAAAATAAAACTACTTTTACGGATTTTATCGCGTTTAATTTTACTTATTTTTAAATTCCCGATGTTTCGGGTGCTTTCCAGCACCCATGGTCACGGGGGACTGAGGTGATTGACGTCCCGATGTCAGAGTTAACCCGGAATACCTTCAGCTTTTTTATTATTAGTTTTGGTCCGATCTACGCAGAATGAACTTCTGTGTCTTGAAGTCTTGCAGTGGTATGCTTGGGCTTAGTTTTTATTTTATTAATTACAGGATCCCAAGCAGGTGGTAAAAAATTACAGGACACCCAGCCGCCCTCTCTATTGAAATTGGGATGTTTTTAATTTCAATAGCCTCACGTTCTTTCGCGAGAATTTGTGGTCTATCAAATCTAAGGTAATGGCGGGGGCCTTCTAGGATATGATCACAATAGGATAAGTCTGCAGTTTGTGATGTCCCCCGTGACCATGGGTTCTGGAAAGCACCCGAAACTTCGAGAATTTAAAATAAGTGCAATTAAACGCGATAAAATCCGTAAAAGTAGTTTTATTCAATACCTACTTATACAATAAAGTTCAGTCAGTTCAGTTTATTAATTCCACGTCTTTTCACTCATGCCGCCTGACATTTAGTTCCCCAACAAAAATTATTTTTACCATTGCTTTTTGCGTGAATTTATTTTGAGCCAGACCCGCTAGCATACCCTAAATTTTGTAAGTGGCACAATCTAATATCGCCTATATATTTCATTACGAACAAGCATAATAATAGGTCGGGGAAAAAGTTTCTTCATATTTTATATACAAATTCAAGACATTTTTTTTAAAAGTTTGATTTCATTTAATTAAAAAATATATATGCCATTTTAGTTATCGAACAAAATTGTAGTAATGGTTGGTAGTGACACAATCCCGTTACTGTAGAAATCTTGGGATTTTTGATCAAAAAAATGCGACAAGTAGGTTTGACAGTCCTCTCTTGATGTTAAGAGACCGAAACAGGTGAAAATCTGAGGGTGCAAGGTCAGGACTATATGGTGGATGCATTAACACTTCCCAATCAAACTCTCTCAATTTTTGCTGCGTCGCCAAAGATGTGTATGGTCTGGCGTTATCATGATGAAAGACCTTTTCTGTTGATCAATTCTGGCCGTTTTTTCTCAATTTCTTGCTTGAGTCTCATTAGTTGTTGGCAGTAGAGGTCCAAATTGATGGTCTTTCCCGGCGGTAAAAGTTCATAATAAACGATGTCCTTCCAATCCCACCATACACACAGCATCACCTTATTGCGTGTTAATCTGGGTTTCGCTACAGTCTGTCGAGCTCGACTACCCTTTGACCATGATCTTTTTCGCACCTTCTTGTCGTAGGTGATCCACTTTTCATCACCAGTGATCAATCTTTTCAAAAATGGTTCGGTTTCATTACGGTACACGATTCATTAGGTTTCTTTCAGTGAGCTCGTGTGGTACCCAAATATCGAGGATTTTTGTATAGCCAGACTTTTTCGAATGGGTCAAAACTGTTTTGTGATCAAAACTGTCTCGGATTTGGGGCGACTAAATCTAGTCCAGTTTAATCCTCAGAAGACACAAGTTTGCGCGTTTACCGCTAAAAAGAACCCCTTTGTCGTATCTCCTCAGTTTCAAGGCACTCCCCTTGTTGCCTCAGCCAGTATCGGAATTCTCGGCGTCGACATATCGAGTGACGTGCAGTTTCGCGGTCACTTGGAAGAGAAGGCCAAATTGGCCTCTAAAAAGCTTGGCGTGCTCAGCAGAGCGGGACAGTATTTCATGCCGGCACAACGCCTGCAACTTTACAAGGCGCAGGTTCGGCCTCACATGGAATACTGTTCCCATCTCTGGGCAGGGGCTCCCCAGTGCCAGCTCCTTCCACTTGACCGCATCCAGCGCAGAGCGGCTCGAATCGTCGACGACCGAGTCCTTCCGATCGGCTCGATTCATTGGCGCTGCGAAGAGATGTTGCATCTCTTTGCATTTTCTTTCGCATTTACCACGGGGAGTGCTCTGAGGAATTGTTCGGATTAATCCCAGCCGCCACATTTCACGAACGCACATCGCGGCAGAACTCCCGATACCATCCACACGATCTAGATGATTGGCGGTCCACCACTGTGCGATTTAGAAGATGTTTTCTTCCTCGCACAACTTCCTTGTGGAATAGTTTACCACCAGCGATTTTTCCGGACCGATACGACTTAGGGACCTTCAAGAAAAGAGCCTACTCCTTTTTAAAAGGCCGGCAACGCATCTGCAATTCCTCTGGTTCCCCTGGTGTTGCAGTTGTTCATGGGCGGCGGTAGTCACTTACCATCAGGTGAGCCGCATGCTCGTTTGCCCCCTCTCCTATAAAAAAAAAATCAATCCTCAATTCCTCGGCTATGTCGTAATTCCTAATATGCCGATATTATCTTGCTCCACTTTTTGAAAAATGGCATCGACTTTATCCGTATGAGGGCGACCAGAGCGAGCTGCATCTTTAACATCAAAATTCCCGGACTGAAAACGCTTGACTCAACTTTGTGCTACTCTTACTGACACTGCACCATAAACGTCACAAATTTTTTTCGCGGCTTGAGTCGCGTTTTTCCCTTTTTTGTAATAAAACTTCAGAATTTATAGAATTTCTTCGTTAGATTCACTCATTTTGGGGGACAGAAAAACAATTTAAAAATGGCGGGAAAGTGTTTTTTACTTTTTATTTTTGTTTTTCTTAATGTCCTATATTATGTATTGATATTAAAACCAGCCAGATGCAAACAGTAAAACCAAAGAGATTTTTCTTCAATTTTATACAAACAAAATACGAAGAAACTTTTTCTCCGACCTATTATAAAGGATATTAGCATACTAAATATAATGATTTTCTGATTATAATGAAATGCTGATGTGAACATTCTCAAAATAACTTTGCATATAAATATAACAATTAAAACAGAAAATATATTAAATAATATAACAGTATAATAGTTTTCGTTCCTTAAGTACTCTAATTATACACGATTTAACGCCATTACTATTAAGAGGCAAACTACGAATACAGGAGATTCGAAATACGTAGCGAGTATTAAAATATGGATAGACTTACAAAGACTTGACAAAGAGGTATGCTGAATACAGAGACACAACATGGTGAAAAAGATATACATATTCGCGCTTAAAATATATACTTATGTACAAGCATAGATAAATATGTCCAATATGATGTATTTTATAATAATAAAGCGAACAAATATGGTAAAAAATAAAGAGAAAAGTACCTGTGTGAACAAGCTCCGCTCGACGTTAAAAAAATGCATTTTCTCAGAGATGACAGCCATCTAAATAAACCTTAAAATTAAAATTTTATCGAAACACAAAATTTGATTCAAATGGTTAAAGCCGTTTCTAAGATATTAGAAATTGCTTGCTTAAAATACTAACATCTGAGAGTTTACATTCCTTAAGTAAAAGTGAAAGTAATGTATAGTCTAAGAATAAGATAAAGAGAATAGAATATTATAAATATTACATTGAGAATGCATTTTGTATGAAAACACTTTCCTAAATTAATACCACATATATTTACTGCATACAAGAACGGTCCACTAATGATCTAAATCTTTGTTCTTGTATTTTTTTTCAGCTTGAATTTCAAATATGTAGTATTTCTTCATCTATCTCCTATTATTAAGCTCCCGTCTTCTTTTCTACTTAAATAATATAAGAATCCCTTTTTTTGCCATCAATTGCTCGATTCCATTGCCATTTATTTTTTTCAAAATGCATTACAGCCTATCATAAGTCAACTGCTACGCCTCCCTTTGCCATATTTGCCATATTTGGCAGGAGATATGGCAACCGCAGTTTTTTTATTATTTGAGTTATTATCAGGAAGATGTTCCTGTCCATCTCCTGTTTCATTTTATTCTGTTGTCCCTTACGATGCCCACGGGATGATATGAAGCAGAGGATTCTCCTACGCCGCAACTAAACGGCACAGATCGCTGTCAATTAACTGTCATTTTTATGTCAGGGATATATTTGTATGTGACACTATCGCGAACAGAAGCACTTGCTCGCCTTCTACTGAATCATTTCCCCGTTTTGCACCTCCAAGTTCTTTTCGACAACATTAACGAAACTCTTACAACATTAATAATGGCAGTTACTTCATACAATGATTTTACAAATGGTAATTTCACGAGAAATCCGAGACCACTGTTGAATAGGCAAATACGTAGACCGTTGAGACACATGGTCGTGAACTAATATTTATTGTTGTACAAAGTTTGAAATCCCTCAGCAGCAGGCAGCGCTGATGGTGGCGGCGACAGCTCAGGGCTACATCAGTCCCATGACGGCTCTCGCGTCCCACGCGCTCAATGGAATGGCCAACTCTGTCGTACCACCAACTTCAGGTACAAATTTAACTTTAAGCTTTTCTTATTTAGTAATATTTTTTTATCAGGGCAAGCGAAGCGAGCCTTGCACTATCCCACAATCTATGCATTTTTGTGGTACACTTTACTGAGAAACTATCACACTTTCAGTTTTGCGCTTTGACATAATGTTTTCGATTTATGTCTAGATGTGTTATCAATCATAAAAATATTATTTTATCCACATTTAAAAAAAATAGAAGATATAACAATTTTCATTAATTAGATTTTTATTGTATTACCAACGCCACCTGTAAGAAAACTAAAAAAATACTTTGTAGTAGTAACACGTTAAATACGTTAGATGGCGCTGATTATGAATTATGAATGGAGCATAACTTGATGAAAAAATGTCGGATAACCTCTCAAGTTCCGACATTGTTTTGGGCTAACTTAGTCAGATCTATGGACTGGCCAAGGTCAATAACATATTTTTTGCGGAACAATTATTTTTTAAATGTTATTTATAAGAATTCGCAAGCCATTACAAAGTTGTACTTTTAGCTAGTTAATGTGACATGCTAAACGAACTTTCAGCCCACCTGATGTTAAGTAGCAACTGGAGTCCATGGACACTTGCAGTCAACTTCAAACAAAGAAGTCTACAGAGCGTTATCACTTCTGAGGGCTTACATGGAATGCTTCAGAGCTTGTTTACTGGCTCTATACCCTTCAAACCGACACACAGCAGTGCAAGCACTGCTATTTGGTAGCAATAATGTATAAGTGGTACCTATCCAGACCAACTCTTAGGCAGAAGAGGAGTCCTACCACCTATTGTGTAATAATAATAAGAAGCGAAACATGGATAAGCAAAATCGGACAATAACGTTACAATTTCATTTAATATTACACTGAATTATGTTTTTAAAAGCATCGATAAACGTTAAGTAAAACGTAAAGTCGTTGTAAAAGACAAACGAAGCTTAGATGAAAGCACCCATCCGGAAGCTCGTACAGCCTTTTGATCTTTTCCCAAGTGAAGTAATTAAAGAGAAATTTACGAAAAGACTTTATACAATTTTTCTTCACGCAATATTTCTCACTACTTTCATCGTTTCTTAATTCTTAAAAAATTTAATAAAATAACAATTTAGTTCTGCCGACAAGTTTAGGACGAAAGGATTTTTTTTCTCTTCATAGTTTTTAAATTATTATATCTTTTACTCCGAAAAGTTTGGTTTAACTCAGTAAGTTTATTAATTAGTCAGCTACTAAGAATTTTGTAAGCAACTTTTGTTTGATTATTATAAGCCTAATTAGTAATATTAAAAGTTACAGCCTATATACGTCCCGCTGGGCACAGGCCGCCCCTCATTTCTGAGAGGGTTTTAGGGCAAGGAATTGTCCGCCGCGCTGCCCTAATGCGTGTTGGCGAACTTCACATGTCTTTGAATTTTTTTTTCTTATTTCTCAGACATGCAGGTTTCCTCACGATGTTTTCCTTCACCGCCGAGCACGTGGTAAATCAGCACTTAAAATTGCAATTAACAATTTCACTGTTGCCAGCGGGGATCGAACCCGGATTGCTCGCGTACTGTGAAATTTACAGCGAGCGCTAACCATCTGAGCTACCACGGGAATTAGTAATATTGAATATATAATAATAATTATAGTAACTATCACGTTTTAATTAACTTGTTTTCGTGTATGTCGCTTCGGGTGGAATTTATTAATTGATTTTAAACTAATATATGATAAATATATATATAACATATAACTATAATATGATAAAACTAGTTCAAAATCAAATGATAATGTAAGAATATGACAAAAACGTAGTATATTAAAAAATGTTGTTACATTTTTTTTATTTCACTTGGTTTATTATATATTACATTACTTTATAACCGACCAGAAAAATAATCTATTTAAAAATTTAAAAAGCAAAATTACAGCCTTACGTCTTACGTTCTGTGCTGTTCTATTCTAGGCACAGGTCTCCTCTCATTTATCAGAGGATTTTAGGACAAGGAAATATCCGCCGCGTTGCCCCAATGCGAACATTTTTTATTTCTCAAATATGCAGGTTTCCTCGAGTTCTTTTATCTTCACCGCCTAGCACGTGGTAAATCAGCACTTAAAATTGCAGTGAACTATTTCATTGGTAACGCAGGGGATCGCGGGAACCGGGGTTGCTCACGTACTGTGAAATTTACAGTGATCTATTCATGTGTCTAACCAATATTTTATAACTAGTAACTCGGGCTTGGAAAGTAAGAGCCTTTTCACACTTGCGAACGACTTTTTCGTGTCTAGTTCATATTTCACGATAATCAACGCCGCAAAGGGGCTAATGAGCAGCTTTTAACATTGTCATTGCTACAAATACACATTTACGTAAAAAGTACGTAAGAGAAGATTGTGATCATGTTGGGTCGATTCAAATACGCGTCAGTTGCGAGTGTCAAACATGTATCCTGATATCGAAGAAAGAGGAAGAGATGAGGTGATAAGTAATACCCATCAGCAGCATTTTTACTCCTATATTACTCGACTTTTTTTTAAATTACTAACAAAGCGTAAGTAACACGTATTATCACTTACCACTTACTTTTATTATTAGGATATGTCCCCATCGTTACTATAACTCATCGTGCTCCAAAATCATATACCTACAAAAGGCAATAACGGTTTCTAAATCGATGTTTATACGGCATCGATAGTAATAACCATTTGAAGTGATACAAATGCGCGATGATAAAATAAAAAGTAAAAATCGACTTTAAAAACTAAATATAATGAAATAATTTACACATAATAGCTTCTTAAATTGTTGCTAAGACATAGTGTATCAAAGAATTAAAGCCCCAGCGTCCGATTGCGATTTATTTATGAACTTTTCTTATAATTTTTTTTGGAATTAAATAGGTAATACTTCAGGGATAATCCCATAAAAATTATAAGAAAAAATTTCACCCCATAGGGCAAAAAATATGGGGTGAAGTTTCTAACCTTAGAGTTATACAATATAAATTAGAAAAAATTTCTACCCTTTAGGGCAAAAAAAAATGGGTGTAGTTATCACCCGAAACGTCGGGAACTAAAAAGTTAAATTAAACGCGATAGAATCCGTAAAAATTAGTTTCATTTAAAAAAAGAATCATCGAAATCGGTTCACCCAGAAAAAAGTTATGAGGTAACGCACATAAAAAAAACATACAGTAGAATTGAGTACCTCCTCCTTTTTGAAGTCGGTAGAAAAAGAAAAATTAATGATTCGGCAAAAACACGACTCCAATCGAGACAGGTTGCGATTGCATAGCATTCGAAGCTCATTTAGTTTAAATCTGATTGGAATTGTCTGATGCCCTGCAACTACGCATGAAAAGTCGTCATGTACAAAGGCTTTAACTCTTTTGACCACAGTGTTCAATAATAATATGAAAAAACATCGTACGTGTGTGTGTATTTGAGGGAGAGGGGGAGGGCTCTGAGTAACGGCGCTTAATTATATGCGTCATACATAGATAAACAAAAAATAAATGATAACCACTAAATTCACCATTTCCAGAAAATTTCTCGGGTCTGGCAATAGGCACTGGTGGAGGGCAGCCGCTTAATGGCGCGCTGCCATCTCTGCCATCGCCCACCATGCCTGGCTTTAACATGGCGGCGCAGACCAACGGCCAGCCGCCGCCGCAAGATGCCGTCTACACCAATGGCATACATCAGACGTTCACTGGACGTAAGTCGCGTGTATAATTAACTCAAAGCTAAGGATTTTTTAGAAGATTAAGAGCCGATTTTTCAATCATCAGATAAAATTTATCCATCAAATAAATCGTTACGTGACAGAATATAAAAATGAAATAGTTGAAATATTGTTATTAATTTATATTGAGGTATTATTCATAATTTATTCAATACAATTGTAATTTTTAATTTGATCATGTTCCATTTTATCCTTTTAATAAATTTTGTCGATGATTGAAAAATCAGCTCTAAATTAGATAAAACATAACTTACTATCGTAAAATTCAAACTTCAAGATAATATTGTTTTATATTACTGAAATAATTTTAATACGTTTTTGCAAGGTGAAACACTGTTCTTAAAAATACTGATTGATATAAGAAGGCTTGTTTGACCAGGAAAGAACTGACTTTCGCGGAATACTACGAAATAGCCGCATTAATTTAAACTTATATCGTTGTATATGTACATATCGTTGCGTATATGAGGGTATTACGGTTAATATGGTCACTTTCTTATTACTCAAAAACCACAGCTTAGTTTGCTGAATGGCTCTGTGATACGACAGCTCTTCATTAGTCAATCGAAAAATAAAAGTTCTGGGCGCTGTTTTATCGACGCCATTTTGACAGTTGACTTTATATTAAATATGATTATTTGCTGTTTTTTTTTAACTTGATTCTTTTAAGTGTTTTTTTTGAGTTTATGGCCTGGTATCTAGACCTTTAGGCCAAGTCTTAGGTATTTTTATGCGGTTTATTATAATTGTTTATTTATCCTTCATAGTACACTGCTTCACAATATGTTGATGCGTCACATTCTGCAGCCCTTGGGAGATTTTGACGGCAACTTGAGTCAGCAGACAGCTGACAGTTGGCGATGGTATCTCAAGGCGCCTAAGCAGATAAACACCTTATCTTGAGAATCACATCACCATCAGAGCACTTGTTTCACCGTTTCCACTAATAATTCACATGCGCAGACACTTAATACACAAAATCGCACCACTTTTACATATCAAAATCCACTTCAAACCATTATTCAAACAATAATACAGGAGCAGCAAACCGCCGCCGATCAAGTTCCCGCCAAAAACCCCTTTTAATTATTGTCAAAGGTTGCTTGCTATTTTTTTTCTTGATAATTTAGTTATAGTATACGACTTTGTGTTTTTGTCTCAGTCCTCCTCCTAGTTTTGGTTTTATAGGGTGGCAAAGCAAAAGGCGACCATATTACCCTCACGTACCTTAATCAAGCCAGTAGGTGGGTAGCCTCCTAGAGGCAATCACCCTCTACATTGTTAGGAACTTATCTGTTCATAAAACTCTCATTAGATGAGAATGACCGACAGGACATTGGCAGCATCATATCAAAAGATGCCATTAACTATAAAGAAGAAGACGAAGATGGGAATAACTATAACAATCGCGATACTTGGCAGGTGGTTTGGGGGTCACAATACCAGTCCTCACTATACATGCATTACTTGAAAATGTAATTCTACTATTGGTCGGATGCCACTTGTTTTTTCTGCTTTCCCTTAGAGATGTATAGGATGATATAAATTAGTGAATATTTACAAGGAGAGGCCTCATAATCATCACACAATTTGAAGCGCACTATAAAAGTTATCATGACAAATACCCCTGACGTTCCTTTCAGCAGTCCCAGTGACGGCCCAAGGCCTGCCTAATGGTGAGGCAGCAGCGCTGCAGCATGCGGCCTTTTCAGGCATGCAGCCATTCCCCGGAGTCGGTGAGTAACAGCTTTCAAACTGTTTGCTTTTACTGTATGTACGCAATATATTACAATATAAATTCAATATTCAAAAACTATTACGTTGAAACATTATTTAATTGTGAAGATGATTTAACAAAAGATCTGTTAGACAACTAATAAAATTGATACAAAAAAATACGTGAAAATTACAGTTTTGATATTGTAGTTTTTTTTAATACATTTACAGTGTATTGTTTTTACTAAAACAATCAATCAAAACAGCGGCTGGAAAACACCGATAAATCAATAGAAACTGTGATAGCTTATTACAAATGCCTCACATTTCAAGAAAAATGCAATTTTACCGCGAAATTCCAATGTTATGAAGTAAATTTTTTGATAGATTGCCAAAAAACAATCCTCGATTGATTCGCCAATTATTGGAAAATTTTGACATACTTACAAACAAACCAAAACCCTAATTTGACATCTGACAAATTAAACAAAGTATTGCTTATTCGGTAATAACTTCGATATGTACGTTATATTTGTTTGAAGTTTTTACTTTTCTCATTCACAAGCAATTATTGGTTGTCTTCGTTTCTTTCTGGTACTTTGATTTATTTTACTTCATTAAGGAATTTTCATTTGTTCTTCAATTGATAGGTTTTTTTTCATTTAATCTAAATTTTGTTTCATCTTATGATTATTGCAACTGACTTTTTGACTGAACATTTTTAATAGTTTCAAATGTTTATTTTTTCAACAATAAGATAACGATAACAAGATTTAGAATAAATGTTGTGAAGTAAATAAAGGGTAATAACAAAAATGACCATTCCAAATGAGATGTGTGAAATTAAACATATTCAAAAAAATTACATTCCCCGATTACTATTTATTTATATTCCAAAACCGATTTCATTTTAGGTTTTACGACACGTTATTGCATAGAAAAAATCACATTCAGTGTAACCAATAATTCCCTACATAAACTATTATTCATTCTTGATTGGTGTGGTATCTGCAGTAGTTAACATAAGCTTCTGTTTTATTATTATTTTATAAACATTGATCGATCTTTGAGTAGTCCAGTAACGAAACAAATTATTATAGTCATGCTATTTGATTCTCTGTAATATGGTGTATAAGGTCGATCATTGACGTGTGTAAGATAAATTACTGTTATAATATCGTAAAATGTTTAATGTTGGAAAATGATGCCAGAGTATAATGCGCTGTTAATCCACATAGCACGCTACTGATGATGAATATTATCGTGCGCTCACTTCCAGTAGTTGTATGTTCAGTGTTTATTTGTTTATATTACTTATGTAAGAGTCTGTACAGCGTGTAGTTTATTAGTGGTATTTATGCTTTACAATCATTTTATTAATATCCCTACTTTCTATTTCGATCAGCTTACAAACTCACAACATAACATTGCAATTAAATTCAAAAACTCTAAGTAATACTTTCTTATTGCCATTGCATTAGTATAGAACTGTGACATAATTATGTAAAAAGTAATACTTTATATGGGTTAATTAACGTAATATTATTTGTAATATTATATTATGTATTGACCATGAAGTACATACACTGAAACTTAAAAAAATGATGTATCAATCCTTTAGATAAAAAATTTAATATGTAGATTATAGCTTTATAATGTGTGTATTTATTATTTGATGCATGTAAACACGCAACATAATAGGTGTTCATTGTGAAACGTGCAAATTGATGTTCTACAGCTTATCCAGCGGTTTATGGGCAGTTTCCGCAGCCCATTCCTCCACCGATGTCTACCATTGCTCCAGCGCAAAGAGAAGGTAAGTGGAGCCCTGAGACGAAGACTTTATTGGTAACCAAGTCTGCGATGAACCTAACCTAACCATTTAAAAAGGAAACCAGTATCAGTCAGTACATCATCCAAACAACTTTGATTTCTTATACGAATCTTACCTCAGTGAAAATATTGTAGTAGAGTAGCAGGAGTGAACTGTAGACTCTTTAATCAACAGTATCTCTAAAAAGGAAATTTAGGTAAAAAAGAAAAGTGACTACCAAGACATTATATTTTACCCAAAATATTATTAACAAAGAATACTTCTCTAGTAATAACTGAAAAAAAACTATACATCAAATATTTCCCACGCTTACTTCTTTTCACCAAAATAAAGAAATATTTAGCATGGTTCCCTTTCCGTTATATTTTCACACGCAAATCACTCGTTGTCAAAATTACATATCTTCCAAAAATCTATTCTGCGTCTAGTCTTCTTTCCAATTAGTTATTATTCAAGCTAGATACGTGCTTAACATTTTTAATTAGTATTATTGATAGAAATTATAGCTACGCGTCTAAATGTTGATTGATTATTAAAACTACAGTAAATATTGTACAAAGTCAAACTGCTATTGCTATTTTCCACTAGCCGATTTACAGCATCCGATTGCTCAAGTAATCCTTCTTTATCTTTTCTAAGATTAACATTTTCGATATATTTATCCCTTGCCAGAACTGAAAATGTTTTTTCAACAGGTGCAACGTTGCTGCAATTCGCAGCATATAAAGCAACTTCTATACCCATATTGTTTTGATGGAATGTGTGTTGCTGTACTTTAATGGATTGTGTTTATGTCGTCTTCTATGTTCAATGTTTTGCTGTTCTGTAATCGTAGAATATATATCAGTATGTAGTGTACTAGATTATATTATATAGTATGTACATAAAATTGTTTTACATTTCTTTCAATGCTACTAACCAGAGGCAGATTTGTGAGTTCTTTAAAGATTTCCTTGTGTTCCCAGGCTGCTCCATCTCGGGGCCCGAGGGCTGCAATCTGTTCATCTACCACCTCCCCCAGGAATTTGGTGATGCTGAACTGATGCAGATGTTCCTGCCGTTTGGAAACGTGATTAGCAGCAAGGTGTTCATTGATCGTGCCACCAATCAAAGCAAATGTTTCGGTTAGTTCTCGATACCATTTACAACTGTTATGATCAAGTAATTTAAGACAATCATCGCATAGTCACAAAAATTTGCGTAAACATCCTAAAGCTGAATTCTTATTATCAGTAATAACTGACTTAATAAACTTAAGGCATAATTTTATTTTCAAATAACTAGAATTAGTGACTTGTATTTTCCAGGCTTCGTGTCATTCGACAACCCGACGTCTGCTCAGGCAGCTATCCAGGCCATGAATGGCTTTCAAATTGGCATGAAGAGACTAAAGGTCCAGCTGAAGAGACCCAAGGATGCCAATCGGCCTTACTAGCCCAAGACGCCGTCCCTGCGCGCTCACGACGCGGCCATGGTACGTATATACCTTACTTTTGTTTTCTTGTAACATATAACAAGCTAATTCTATCTAATAGAAATCTAATTAGCTCACTAGAAATGTAAAAACTATTGTTATAAAATATTTCTTTTATAACTAGCTATTTAGGCGAATAATTTCAGCTATACGTTATTGTCACAACACTGAGTTTAGAAACCGGTAATATTAACTGCTGCTGCAGCGTCTTACGTAGTAGACCCATACTGCAGCTATATTATGGATGTAGCACGAATGGGTCGGCTCGGTAAAGACCACGCTCTCACAGAACACTCTTTTACTGGAAACGAGACATTCCATTTTAGTCCTATGGGGTGACAAAGCATCTGCATTTTGATTCTTAATCTATGATAGATGTAGCTGTCTATGAACTATTTACTTGAACTGGATCAACTTACTATCAGGTAGACTGTGTGCTTGTTTGTCACTCTTATTGTATTTAAAAAACACAAATGTATTTAAATAAATACACCAAGTACAATATCACAAGTACATAGTATGTTGTAAAGACAAAAATTGGCGTATAATAATAAATGCTGCGTGTGGGCGGCAAACCTATCATCTTATCTTGTCCAGTAGTTAGTGTAGGCGTCGACAATGGAAAATTGAAGGAAGATTTCACAGCCTCTGATAAATGGCAACATTAGGTGTCACAACGACTTATGGGCAATGAACAATGTTCGTGGGGTTAATATGTGCAAATACATTTTTTAACCAATTGCACAATTTTTATATCGTTCTTTTATAGTATACTCCATTTTGTTATGTTGCTTGCACCAAGCACTGACTGCTGACAAAAAGAACCAATAGTCTCCCCTATGCGGTCCATACGACCAAAACTACTTACCTAGAAACATTTACTGTGCACATGAAAGCCAGCGGTTATAAGAAATGTAATAATAGCGAGGGATCTTATTAAATCTGCCCGCCAATCGTGACAATTCTTTTAAAAAGTTTTACAGTTGTCTGATACAGTCTAATAATGCTAATATTGATTGTGTTACATTGTGAAATGATTTAAAAACCATTTTATTTTCAGGAGGCGGCTGGATTGTTCCTCTCGCCCGAGGCGCTCTTGTTCGCGTATTATCAACAATTCCAAGGAATTTAATACACATTTATTGTATAGTAAATAATATCATTAACTACATACTTACCTAAAAAAAATATGCAAGCCCTCTCGGCGAGTATACTAAATTAGTTAAAGTAATTTATTGAATCAGCGCGTAGGAATGCTTCATTCTTATCATTATGGATTAATCATTAAATTACTCTATTATATTATTATATATACAATTTATTAACTTTGATTAAATTATTATTATTATTATAAAAATAACACGTTATAAAAATTTTGTCATTCGTAATCATACTTCTACTTCTAAGTACTTAACGTTTAACTGAAACATTTAACATAAATTTATTATACTAGTTATTTGCTTGAACTAAGCCAAACTGAATTTATTAAGTAAGTTGAAAATGTAAGAAAAAAAATGTATTTTAATGATTGTATATTGCATAAATAATTGTAGCGCCGGTGTCGCACAAGCATCTTTGTCTCCTTTATTGTTTTGTTTGTATTTGTAGTGTAGTGGTCGCTGGTGACCTATAGGTGTCCTTGGCGCGTTCCGTTATACGTTGATTTCCTTAGCCGTAGTTAAATGTAGCAAAGATGCGCGTAAGACTCTTGGCGTCGCGAGCACTGTTGTCTCCCTACGCCACACTGATCACAATAATGTAAGTACTACGATAAATATCACTATCGGAGTGTAATGTCCTATATTTTGTTAAATTTTATTACGTGTGTCTGGTAAGATGTGCGCCCGGTCGTACCAAGTATGTAAAAGTACAAAATTCTTCTTCGTGTAGAATGATACTTTATCACAATATTACTGTTAATTATAGTAGAAAAATTAACATTTTACGTCAAATTCAAACCAAAATTATAACCACCAATGACTTACATAGGTAGCATAATCTATGCCACCACTTTCAAAACTTGTAAAATGTGCCAAACTTGTAGAAAAGCATAAATCTGGCAACACAAACACCGATGAAATTCAATGCACATAAAATTGTTCTCGGGAAATTAGTATTGACATTCAAATTTAAATCCATATAAAATATATTAATCTTGATACATTAATATCTTGTGTGGTACGACCAGCGCATCCGAACCTTACCTGTTAGTAAAAATATAATAATGGCGAAATTGTTGACATAAAATTAAATGTTGGTTAAAACGCTGTGTACAAATGAAAGTGCACTTCATCATAAGACCGAAATACTTAGGGCCTTCGTTTCAAAAGAACGTGTTATTACATATGTGTTGTAAATTCCAAATGGGCTGTGATATAAAAAAAGTATAATATCAACATAATGGATTGTACAGGCCGTTCGTATAAATATACATAATATGTATATTATGTAAATTACGCTTTGTAAGCCGCTCGCACTCGTGTTTTTATATTTTTGAATAAAAAAAGTTCTTTGTTGTATAACATTATTCGTCATTAGATCAAATTTTTACTTTCAGTCTTGCCTTTGACCGACCCTGACTTGCTAGGCAATTTTTTACATTGTTCTTCTTAAAGGCAATATGTAATAAACTTAACCCATTCGCTGTCCCGTGTACTAGATATGGTTCATTGCTTTTGTCTTACTATTGTGTCTGAAAATCGGACAGTGAAAATGTTAAACTTCCTCCTGAATGTGTTGCCAAAGTACGCATTCTTGAGTTCAATTTCCCGGTGAAATCAACTAAAGATTTATTGCAATACAAAAATTATTGATGCTGGGTTTGTGAATGTATTGCGATTTTCCTCTTACGCTACTTTACGTCAGATACGACTAAATTAAGTTGACAATACGACGTGTTCTGTTGTAATTATTTAAGTATAAAAATTTGGCGTTTTGGTTAAATAGACCAGGGAAACACAGATATAATTACTTATATCAACATGTTATATTTAAATGAAAGCATGATTAAAAACTTTCATTGCTCGGGGGCTTAAAAAATTAAAAATAATTTGTGCGAGCGGATCTAATGCATCAATGCAACGTCAATTTTCAAGAGCGCGCTTTCGCAGCTTTGTTTTGTGCATGCATGTGTGTCTATACATATACAAATATATAAATTATTCGTGTTAAGGTGTTAAATACAATAAATGTGATGTATCGCGTTGGGAGCCAACAGTGGAAGGAGCGCGAGTTAACAGAATACAAAACTAGTGTAATTTCTACAGAAAAAATAGGTTCATAATCAAAGGTACCAATATAAATTTAAAAATAATACTGAGATACCTTAGATGTTAATGCGTGTGCGCGGGCGGATTCTTTACCCTGGTAAGACGACAAGAGGTAAAAGAATGCAACAGCTTGCTACGTCAAAGCCAACAAAAATTATATGCCGTTTTCGCCCTATTCGAAATCCTTCTTGGGCCAACGGCATAATATTGGCAATACTGGAAGCTGTTGCTTCACTAGTATTTTTATAAGAAGCGTTCAAAATACCAAAGATGTACAATGTTTCCATATTAATCGTATAAATGTTAAAATAATGTCATAAAGTAATTCAAATTAATAACTGCTTATATAACGAAACCTACGCTATTTATAAAAATACACAAATAACTCTGAGTCCACTATCCACAGGACAATCAAAATTGGATAGTGCTAACATACTAAATGCCTGCTTACGATCGCTCTTTTTTAATAAAAAAAGCTTTTTTTGCTTGTTATTTTTCATATATTCAACTATATCAGGCGCGCAAATTGGAATTGTCACTTGATATAAAGTAGAATTTCTTACTAAATGCTTACAAATGAATAGTTAAACATTTGATATCCATACATTTCCGTCCGTTTTGTAATGCATATTATATTGGCATTACATAATACTTGCATATATAGTACATTTGTATAATGACTTGGAATAACATTATTATAATATGTATAAGCTTATTAGACGCTAAATATAATCCACTTGTTATTGAAAGTTACGCATAATAATCGATAGAAAATTGTAATAAAAATAGCATCACCGGGAACTGATACATAATTTGGCATATTTTTATCATCGATAGCAGAGTGAACAAGAATGCGGAAGCTTAATACAAATATCTCGCAACGCACGCACACAAGCGCAGGGTTCACCTGCAGTAGCAGTCAGAGTAAATGCGGGCACTGCGTTATTTTCTCATTTGCTGCTGTATTGTGAGCCCCGCACTAGTGTACGTGCATTACGAGACGCTTGCACGAAGCTTCCACACTCTCATTCACTCTGTCGATAGTGAGCTCAGAGTTAAGCTTGCCCCACACAGAACTACAATTAGTTAATCACTTACAACTGATTTTGTCGTACTTATTTTAGAAATGGAAAAGTATAAAAGGACTAATTGTTTTTCAAAAATAAATGTTCTAAATTTTGGTAAGGTAGCGATTGTATTAAGATAAAATTGACTTTTCAGTATCCTACCTTGGATACTGCTTTAATCTACTAAGGATAGTAAATTTTGAAATTTTTCTGTGTGGTAGAGGGTATTGGGGTTCTAACTACCGCGTGCGATAGTGCTCGCACGGCCACCGCCCGCCTCTAGTCAAATATTACACTCACCACAAGACATAGAACTTTATATTTACACAAATAATTATATTATATTGATATAATATTCTAGTTTTAGGCTATTATGATTTACGAATAAGTCCTATGCACAAAAATCTAAATAAATAGATAATAGAAGTCACACGGCCGCAGTGATCTTGATAGTTGACGTACGATGGCATTTATAAGTACTTACTCAACATTTCTTCCTTTAATCGTTATATCGTAATTTCACAACTACTTCTGCTAGTAACGTTATCCAAAATCTGGAGCGTTATAAATTGCTCTTATAAATATAACGCGAATTTACGATTTCATCGTACAGGATATGGCCGAGGTGGCAACATATGTCTGGATAGGAATGAACGTGTGATAATACTTCTATTAACTGTTTATTTAAATATCTGTGTTCCTATGCATAAATCGATATGATTAGGAGTATTTTACGATGATGTCGTTAATTAAATTTCTAGTTCTTTTCTCTAAATCTCACTATCGTGCAATATGTTGTTACGCTTTTTAAATTGTTTTTGCGTCGTTTTTTATTTACTAAACGCATTTATTTGTTTCTAAAAGTATTTTGTTACCATTTTTAAATTATTCGTCGACGTGGTTACGTTACGTAAACCGACTGTAGGGGCCGGCCTCTCTATTTAAATAATGCTAAATCACTTTACACGTGACGGGGTATTACCGTCTTAGATAGAAAAAAAATATCGTCGCGTAAAGTTTTAGGGACCGAGTCCGTTACGTGTGGTGCGATGCATTTGTAGAATATAAAATAATTTATAGTGCAGGAGCGGGACGACTCGCTAAGTGTCCGTCACGGGGTTGTTATTGCGCACAAAGGCCGGGCTCGAGTCGAATGAATTCATTGAATTGAGTGCGGCGCTGACGGCAGCGGAGCGGAGCGCTTTTAGGTTACAGAATAAATCGTTGCCAAACCGGAAAACGTATACTTAGTATATATCGATTATCGATTATATCACCTCGTGGGTAATGTAGGAATAATGCACCCCCGAAGCAACGCCGATTGGCGGCGCTTCTGCGGGCTATAAATAATATTGTGTACTTATATCTTTATACTGATTAAAATTAAATTCCCTAAAGGTATATTGCGGCGACGCAAGTTTGTAATAGATTAAATGAGTCGTTTCTGAATGTAAAACAATCGCCCATAAAGTGATTCTAGGATACAGGGTATGCTTTGCAATTATTTAAATGTATCTAAATGTTTCATGTAGGCAGATTTTGCCGATCTCTCGGACTTTGACCTTCGTCCTTTGATTCGTTCTGACTAGTGAACGGCGGTGGAAGCGGTTGTAAGTTGGAACCTAGGATCAATCAAAGGCTGAAGGTCTATTTACGATTTATCGTGCATCGGCCACCCCGGCGGCGGCGCCCGCGCCGCTTCACTCTCGGGTCCACTGTAGTCTGTCGCGAATTTTTATACTCTCTCGTAACTATTGTAGCGTAACCGAATCCCTCATCTTCATCTCACTCGCACCTTAAACAGACTTGCTTCGCTTCTTTGTTTTAACAGACTAGACATCCATTCTACGACTAACCTTAATGATTTACAAAGTATCCTTATCCAGTTTTAATTTCACTTAAAAGAGCGACTGTACAATTGATGAATAAGGCTAATAAGATTGAGTAATATAACAAGAAATAATTTCATATAAAGTTCGTTGATGCACCAGTCGCTCGTTAAATTTGACCCGTTAACATTTTAGAAACCATAGAAAATTTCACTGAAAATCGTTTTGACTCGCAAATTTTCTAATATATTTATATAATTCGCATACCTGAGCTCGTCGTAGCGCTCGCATGTATATGGGATTTTTGAAGCACTCGAGGATGTTTGAATCGTTTGTAAATGGTATGCGAAACAAAATCAGATCGTTACTTAGGCAAAATAGGTAGACCGTCGGACGGTGTGAAGTATACTTGACTTGTAACTTGACTGAAATACTATATAGAAACTGACAGGCCTTAGTGTGAGTAGGTAAATTAAAAGGGACGTCCTGTTGTTTCATTGTCGCTCTAAAACACAAATCTAACCGACCACCGTTCGATGCTAGTTCGTAAGATGAATGCCAATATTTTAATCAGGAAAAACAAACTTTAGGATTCGGAATAATTACTCATATGGTTATATATCTATTTATATTATAAAGATATGGAGAGAGGCGCATAGTGCTTTTTATGAATTGTAGATCCTAGTAATGAAACAAAACAATCTAGTCATATCTCCTTCTGTTATTTATTTTTTCCTATGGCTTAGCATAGTTTAGCTTCAAGCACACGTTTACATACTTTATACTATATGCATACTTTACGTATAAACTCAAACTTAGATATTACCTACTCTATTTTAGATAACACCTTTCTACCTTCATTTTGTACTTTTTAATTATATTATACCAGTTACATCGTTCTTAACTAACACTAATTTTCAAAGGAAATACTTTGATACGCCACAAGAAAATATAATATAAATTGAAATGTTTTGTTTCATAAGTTATCCAGAATATTGTTTCACAATGTTTAGTTTACTGTTTACTGCGAATCTCATAAGCGAAATAAATTAAGATTTATTATTACAAATCATCGATATATAAGGTTTGATGGAAATGTAACAACTTGAATATAAGGTGATGCTGCTCAAATGGCTCCCGTGTAAATGTCCACAACATTTTTGTCTTTATTATGCTGTGGTATAGAAGGTGCATACTGTATAAGCCTGTCACACAATTCAGTTATTTAATCAAATGTGAAAAATGACTAACTTCGATCACACGTGCTTTATAAATTCAAAGACCTTTCATGCGACGACCATTTGAGTAGAGTCCAAACATAGACCCATTAATTATAGGGAGTTGTAGTCTTTACTTAATTAGATGGAACGTTATTTTATATCCATGTTTCGAGCCATACAACATGTTCCTTAGATTTGTCGCTTATCGCTCCGTTCTCTATGTTTAGTAATTCTATGTTTTGTTTTGTAATAAGTAGATAAAATTAAAGGTATAGTAGTGATAGATAGACACGAAGTTTCATAGTTCTGTTATTGAAAAGTTTTAACGGTATAAAGTCTCGATGCAAGGCAATGTGTCGTGTCGTTAATATTATGAAATATAAACAAAATCGCGCCGTCCGTAAATTTCACAAATTTCAGCTGTAAATTATACCTGCAACAAATGTACAGACTCGCAAATACGCTTGTTAATTAGCAATTACGTTAATTATTACAAAAACTTCTTACTGAAAGAACCGTTTTGATTTCTTACTTGGTTGCTTTAGCAGCCGTGCCTACAATCCTTTGGAGACAAAAGGGAGACATTAATGACATCAATTGCTGCCACTCTTTTTCTTAACTCTGCATCTTAATTTCATAAGTTTTAAATGTATACATATTTTATAGCATAAATCATATTATTTTATCATATATTAAATGCTGTCTTTGTCTCAAACTCAAACGCCTGAAGAAGATAGTCAAAAAATCTTTTACTTCCTACCTCTGTAGACAATTCCCAAGATATTTATGTTAAAAATGTAGCAAGATATAATAGATATTTTATAAATTCTCTCAGTGAGATGAAATAATTGAGTGTTTTATAATATAAGATTTCAGTCGTTGACATGTCAATCGAACGCAATTACGCTTATAACCATTCTGAGCCCATTTTCTAATACGTTATTTCCTAAGTCTGTATGACAGCAGTGCAACTTCTGGCTTGTCGACGTGTTGCCAATTTCGACGCCGCGAAAATCTCTTGATTTGTTGACATGACCCGCAGAATCCGACATGTTTTTAGCAATAGTAAAGACGGAAATTTAATTTTTAACCTGTAATTACGATAACGAAAATAATAAAAGCAAGTTTTCGATGCATCCATACATATCACGAAATAATTTCAGACGCTATTTTTTTTTACTGAACGTTAATATTCTGACAGATATCGTACGACATAAAGTAGTCGCAAGACGATACGTCGAAAGCGCATCGTATCGCTATCGCGGCGCGTCAAATATTGGAAGCCAATGTTCAGGCCAAATTGAACTGTAGCAGTTTCTACAATTCAATTTGCGCTGAACTTCGGCTTCATAATATTCAATATATGTATTTTATAGAGATAGTATAGAGTTAGCTGCATCGTTGTCATACCGATAAATCATGTAAAAGCCTAGATGTGAAATGAAACCTAACAAAAAGCTTCTTTTAACTATTACAATCAGTAAATTTTAATGAATTTTTAATAAAAAATATATGTAACATAAATAAATACTTCACAGAAGTGTACTTTAATGTTAGTAGTTAAATTAAATGTAATACCCTAATTTGTGCAAATAAGTTTCAATGTAATCAGAAGTGTGTAGACATTTTTGACGTCATATCTAATTTAGGAGCTTACTAGCCTTTTGCCCCGGGGCTGCTCGGGCGGTTGACAGGGTGTCGCTGTTATATTGCTAAGTCAAAAAAAATCTTAAACAATTCTAGAGTAACAAACGGATCTAATATTGTCGTGTTGTTATAATATATATGTTATAGGTTGCCTTTTCGGGCCATCAATCGAAAAAAGCACCATATAACATCTATTATTACATCTATACTTCTAAAAATGTTGTAAACATCTCTAGTAACACTCCGTTATGATATAATGATCAACACGTGCAAAATGTACGAAGATAACCGTGGTTCAGAATGTTTTGTTTTGTTTTGTTTAAATTATGTGACATTTGTTTAAATTATGTGACGTTTATAGAGTTTTAATCTATAAAAGTTAAATCAACCATTTTAAGTCGCTCACAAACCAAAAATATTATAAGAGAAGCGTCAAAAAGCAGTATTATGCACGCCGAAACTTGTTATGCACATTGTTCTGGATAACTTATACTTGAAAAGCTTAAATATACGAGTATTCTGCTGCTCAGGTTTATTTCAATCTACATGCTTAACATTTATTTAATTTATGAACAATGTAATATTGATGTCGGATAATTCAGTTCCGTTGCAATTGCAAACCTGGTTCGCCCTTTACTAGCTTAGCAAAGGGATGCCTGACAAGGCATCTGTGATATACGCTTTTATCGTTCGTCCATTGAACATATTCTACGTATCAACCTTATTACACTCCATTTTTTCGTTCCAAGTTTAATTACGTTATCAAAAATTAAAATGTAACTGACAAGTAATTCTAAATATTGATATTCAATGTATTTTACACCTAAAATAATTTTTCAATTAAATATTTGAAAAACACAAGTGTTGCATAGTTAAATAGTTATTTAATGTAAAACAAAATATAAAAAAGTTTCCATTAAACCTTTCAGATAGACGCTTTTGCTCAGTGACTTTTTATATCCAACAACAATCTAAAATATGTTTTCAAAGCACCGTTCTTTTAGCTTTTTTGCTTTTAGCAGGTACATTTAAATAATCTATCAAGGGAAATTATTTATGTGAAACTAGATTCCCAATAAATTTATTTCACTGAAAAGAATATCTTAAGATGACATCTTTTCAGTTTTAAATCTTTTCATCAAAATTTGTATTCTAGATGAAACATAGGTAAGAAGATAAATGGTTTACATAATTATTTATATTAATACGTTTAAATACATAAAAATGTGCGTGTATATGGATGACAGTCATGTATAAAAGTCATAACTTTCTATTACAAGTCAGATTTCAGATTTCGTTCCAACTATGAATACAGGAATTTCAACAGTTCATTTAGCTTTTGTCAAAATTATTCTAAAATGTTACAAATAGGCGCAACAGCTTACTCTTAGTCAATAAGGCGTTTAAGAAATCATAATATATCAAACCACCGTTTAATACGCTTTTAAAATTGTAACGCACTAAAGTATAACCTTTGTATCAAGTAACAGTCTGTTATAAAAAATCCTGTGTTCAAAGTTGGAAAGTTGAAAAAAATATTTTTCAAGTGTGACAGTTTTCCTCTGTGAAAAATAAAGGTTTTTAAGTAATCTGTCGTAAGCGTTCATGAAGTTTGACATTGGATTCGACCAGAAAGTAGTTTTTATTATGTACTCGTATTTGTGTTACGAATGATAACATGAAATGATAATGTTCATTTCATTTGATAGCTAGGCTATTTGAAATATTTATTCTCGTATATTGTTATAGATCGCCAAAGATTGTAAAATAAGAGATTATGGTCACTTATCTTATTTGAAGCATCGCTAGGTACAGTTTTTGTTTATTCGAAATTATAGTGTTAGTGAATTCATCCGACAGACGTATTTAGCCAAAGGAATGGATTCATTATGCCACACGATGAAACTAATACAATAAATAATTCGCCTACTTTGCATGTCTAATTTAGTTACTAAAAATAAACCTACTACCAAGTTATTGATATGTATATTGCTGAAATATTTCAAAACTAAATTACTATTCAATTATTTATTATTATACACTTATTACGTTTAGTATGCTAGAAATATGATGAAGGATAATAAATAATTTTAATTATATTAGGTACGTGTTTTATTTCAATTCAACCCAATAACAATCGTAATAACACTTTTACGCATGTAAATTACTGCAGTGGTGGTAGTCGTTGGTTAGATCACTGCCTAGTGATGGTTGCTGCGCGGGTGTAGCCCGCCAGTCACCTCCGCGATTATGGATCTCGGAGTATACGGTCGGACCATTATCCCCTATTAATAATGTGTGAAGTGAATATTATTCCAAAAAAATACTATGTATACAGACGATAAGTCGTTATTCGGTGTTCGCTGATGCAATAGAAATTCCGAGGAAATTAACCTATATAATGAAAACTGCTGTGATATTATAAGGGATATTGTTTTTCTAGTCATTTTGAAAACTACATTGTAACTTCAGTCGTTTTAAAGTATGCGATAACCATTTATATTTATTGGATAAATATTATGATAATGCTATTAAGGGTTTGCAAGATGCTGCAAAAATTTGCGTTTGTCGTGATGTACGAGACGAGCAAAAAGCAGTGCAGTGTTGGAATCACCACTTCCGTGAAAGTCTTCAAAGAGCAAGGTATTATTTTAAATAGTGGTTGTGGTATGGGAAACTTCAGTCTGGTGAGATTTATAAAGACATGGTGGAGAGTCCCAGAGTTTTTAAAAGTAAATTAAGGCAGTTCCAGAACAACAAAAACCACATAAAATATAAGAATATATTGGCTTCACATCAATCAGATAAAAATTTTGCTAAATTCTGGAAAGCAACAACACGTCTTGACTATAAATCTAAATTACCTGCGAGCGTAGAAAGTTTGCACGAACCAAAGTAGCCGACTTGTTTTCGCACCACTTCAAATTCATCAAACGGTGGTGGTTCCAATCCCTAAAAATAAAACCGGTGACCTTTCTAGTCTTAAAAACTACCGGCCGATTTCTTGGATCTGTTGAGATACTGGTACGAGAACCAAACAAACTTTGTGAAATGGTACGAAGCCATCTCTAATGACTATACATAATATTAGTGTGGCATACGTCAAGGTGGAATGACCTCTCCGGACCTCTTTAGTGTATACGTAATTACGTAAACGACCTGATTGAGGAACTTAGAAGTTCACACAATTTGCCTGAATAATTTCAGCTACGCAGACGACATGGTGCTGCTGAGTCCCACAATCAGGGGGTTTATAAGTTAATTTAAAGCGATATGCGAACTTTATGCGCGGGATCATGGCCTGAAAAATATGTTAACAAAACGCAGATTATAGTGTTCCACTTGGGCAGAGGCCCGGAGAAGATTCCGTTGTTATTTCTAGACGGTGTACCTATTGAAATCCCATAGACCTAACCTCAAAATGATAACATTTATCGTCTCCGACAGTAGGGGAAGGGGGAGGGAGAGCGAGGTTGTCTCCTATCACAACTGTAAGGATTTCTGAGTGCTCAAGTATTTCTGGGAGGTAAAAAATAACCACGAAGGCTGTGGCGGGAGCGAAGCTGCTTACACAAAATTCTGTATGCTATCCAGATTTCATAGTAATATTGCATACATTATTCCATTTTTTACACATTTTACGTTATAATAGTTTTTTTTCTCGAAAACGGTGCATTAGCTTTTAATGCGAGTGATATTGTTATAATCGGGGACCAAATCTCTACCAAATAAAACACCTTACTCCCCAAAATTCCTGCCAAACGATTCTAAATCCAACCCACGCATACCGCATCCTGATGAAACTGCCTAAATAGTGCGTCGAGCAGGTTTTCCGACGCTAGGGTGCCCGATTACTTCGCAGTTATTAGATCTCGAGTTGCAGTTTTTCGGTCCCGCATCCGCGATACTGAGAACGAGATCTACGATGGGTATTCTACGAGTGCCCTAAGCATCCCATACTAAAATACTGGCTTGCCGTGCATCACAGTAGTAACTGTAAATAAATAGTACGAATCCCCCTTTGGAGGCAATTTTAATATTAACTTATCATTTTAGTTGAATTTTCATTATTTATAGTATTTTTATAATAAACAAAATAAAAAATGCACGGAAATTTAATAAAGAGGAGGTGAAAAGAGACATGATTTTTTGGGTTGCCAAAAACTATTTGCATTATTTATATAATAAATTATTGATGAAAGGAGCTAAATGAATCTAAAATAAAAAAGTCAAACTGTTGGAAAGCCTTAATTTTTTTTATTTGATAAGAGCGCTCAATTTAGTTCGTAGTCCTATAGCGAACTAGTTCGCTCATTTAGTTCGTTAGTTCTTTTTTTAATTTTTCAGTAGATCTAATTAAAAAAGATCAGTTGATTGAATGTCAGTAAATAAAAATTAATTGATTTTACTTAAAAAAACGTGTGTGTGTACTTATGTACGCACGTAGGAAGTTATACTTCTTTAGCGTAACAAAACAAAAATAACTACCTTAAATATAGTTATCACTTCCCACGAAAACTTGAGAGACAGCTACCCACTGAAGTTGTCGCTTTGAGGTGTCAGTGTGCGCGCGCATAATAACTTCATGGTGTCGTTTTTAGGTGTCGGTGTGCGCGCGCGTCGTAAAAAATTCACTCTCATCATTTTTCCCAAACGAAGTATAACTTCAAAAATATTAACGATTTAATTCCTATTGTTGCGCGCCACTATTAATCCCTTGCACATGGTAACACTAGTTACCACTAGCGCCCTCTAGTATCGAGTAGCAGAACTAGGAGAGTCAAGATCCTTCTAGAAATTTCGGGACCGATATGTACTCGAACATTCTATATGTTTCTACAGTAGAAGGTTTTGGAAAGTATCTGAGGCGCTAGATATAAGGCCGGTATAGACCACGACGGAGTCAGTATTGAATTGGCGATACAAGCGAAGACTTCTAAGCGATACAACTGCGAACTAAAGCGATCTGTAGTAAAATTGTGTTTTGTTATTAGTGTAGTTTAAAGTTATAATTAGTGCTGTGTAATTAAAGTGTCAATTTTGGTAATTCACTCGGCAGTTGTTAATTGTCTCGAACCCCAATCTCGTAACACTATGTAATATACTACATAATATATATTATATGCAAGATCCTTACCAAGAACTATTTGGTGATACGGAAATTAAAATAAAATATAATAAACGAAACTAAACATGTTTTTATATTTTTGAAATGTATTGAATTAATGAAAATAACACAATTGCAATTTATAGATTACATGTCGCTAATTAATGTAAAATAGTAATACAGTGTAACCTTGATATAATAAGCCTCAATATAACGAATTCCTCGATTTAACGAATTTTTCGAAATCCCTAGAACTGCCTGTAAGAGCTAATGCAAAATATACCTCTACATTACGAATACATTTATCAAAAACCTCTTTATAACGAATTTTTAATCATTGCAGAATATAGATAGAAGGTATTATTTACCTCTATTTAACCAATTTTTCAACTTGAAACCTTGACATAACGTATCCTATTAATTATTCCCACTTAATTCCACAATAAATCATATCTTGACAGGTTCAGACACGTACCCGACAGGCAGATGACTATTTACGTAATGTTGAGGTTAATAAACAAGTTTTCTTATCTTGTTAAGACGAATCGTAGTTCCACCTAACTTCTATATAACAAACCTCATTATAACGAATTACTTGGTATAACGAATACTTTTTAATTCCCTTCAGTTTCGTTATATCGAGGTTGCAATGTATTCGAGTATTTATTACAATCAGTAGAAATAGAAAAGTAAAATTTTAATTTTGAATAAACTTACCGTAAAATTGAATTAAGAACTATATGGTATTTATGTACTGTTTACTATCACTTTCTATTAATATTGTGAGCCAGCAATATTTGTTATTTGTTGTTAATTGTGCACTAATAAAACTTTAACCATAGACTATAAATTATATACTTTAATAAGAAACTCTGGTAAGAGCGGTAAGAGTAAAAATAAATCAGTCGGTTAGCCAATAGCCATGCAGCGCCACTCCATAATAGAGCAGACGCCAGAAAAATAAATATGTAAAGAACTAAGAGCCAGATTGTCGACGAACTAGTTCGCATAGTTCACCTAAAGGAGCGCTCTTCCCACCTAGGTCGTTCGCGAACTACTCAAGACTACAAATGTCAAGCTCATGTGTCAACAAAGCAACAGCGATAAGCGATAGGTTATATTTTATGCGGCTATAAAAATAAAGCGATGAAACTGTGAGAAATTACAAAACAAGAATTTTAAGTTACTCGCGACACATAACGAAAACATTACAAAGCGGTATGGCTTTAATGAAAGCAAGTCAAGTCCCTGAAGATGCTGTTGCACTAAGTGAAATTGAAGCTATAACCTACATGTGGGATTTGGTTAACAACTGGGAATCGCTTTCAGAAACGTAAGTAAAAGCTACTTAGCTAAAAAATTCTATAATTACTAAAATCAGTGGTATACAAAGACCGTAAGTATTCATAGCATAATTACTTCATAATTAGTTTTTTAAAGAATTTAACTTTCATTCATTTAAGAAGAAACCTCTTCAATGTTAAGATTCCACTATAATATAGAAGAACCTTATTATGTATTCCTTATTTTGAAAATGTAGGATTTTCTGCTGTATTTTGTAGACGTTTTACATACATAAATTGCACATGGACACACATCCTGACCCTGAAAAATTATTATAGGCTATACTATCACTTGTTCTGTGCGGGATTCGAACCTACAGTCCTGCAGCGCCGCAACCCAATTGTTAGCCACTGTGCTACCATTCCTTCAAAAAATAATTTTGTTACTTATCTTTCCTTCTATAATACAATTAGACAATCATTTGTACCCTGACGCAACAAGCACAGAAACACAGATTCACAGAATACCAGCGTAAATTTTAATCATCTTAATGCTGCTGTCTTTGTATGGTTAGTGTATGGAACCGGAGACCCTTTCTACTGGAAATTAGGCATTCTATCTTAGGCCTCAAAGGTGACAACCTATCTGCATTTTGATCCCTAATAAAAGTTAGATGTAGATGTCTATAGGCCATCATCCTATTACCTTCAGGTGGACTATGTCTTGTTTGTCATCCTTATTCTATAAAAAAGCCAAAATCATCCTTAACAATATCCTGATTTTTACTAAGCCAATTGTAAGTGAGGATTCTAGGCTGAATTCAAGCTAGCAGCTCCCTCTAACGAAAAACAGCACTATTGTTTTGGTTAGAGAATTGATTCTTATTTCAAGATTTAGTGACTATTTAGTAATTGCCATATTATGTTCTTCTTCTGCAGACACATATAATGTTATATCATATTTTTAATGGTAGAGCTATGCTGCAGCTATATTACGGTTGTAGCACGAATGGGTCGACTCGACCGGGAAGAACCACGCTCTCACAGAATACCAGTGTAACATAACAGCTCAATGCTTCTGTGTTTCGTATGGTGAGTGTAGAGAACCAGATATCCTTTTTTACTGCAAACGAGGCATTCCATCTTAGTCCTCAGGGGTAGCAACACATAGGTAGTTTGATTCTTAATTGAAGATGAATGTAGATGTCTATGGGCCACAGCATCCACTTACCATCAGGTGGATTGTGTGCTCGTTTGTCACCCTTATTCTGTAAAAAAAAACTACTATTGGACATGGGCCTTATCATGCTTTGCTGGTGGATAGACGATTGCAGTACCAAATGTCTTGCATCTTTAACACTGCTTCCTGTTGCTGGTCCGGTATTTTTGCATCCAGCGTAAGTGAGATGGTTATAGACATAGCATAACACCCCTGTTATCCCCGAAATGGTAGGCAGAGTCTAAAGAGCAGGGAGGTATAGTTACCGGCATGAGTCGTGAGCACAGATGAACTGTGGTGGGGGTTTGTTCCCAGCGTAGGTACACTGTCGGGCAAAATTATTTGGTACCTTTATTATTTCAATTGGTAATTGAATATTTTCGCTGTCTTTTATGAAAATGTTTACCTGAATACATAAACTTTTACTTTGATACAGTAATCTTGCTGATATTCGTGACCGTTATTTTATTATCTACTATAATAGTATTTAATGTATACCTACGTCTGTAAATATCAATAGAACAATTTACATGTCGAGCCGTTACCGCCAAATTATCGTAAGCGACACTTTTGTCGAAAATGCTTTTTTTATCGTAAGTAGTATTTTAAACCATAACGGATCCATCCCTGTTGACATTTCCCGCCAAAATTTAACCGTTATAAAGTTGTACCAAGTACTAAAATTATCGTAAATACATATATTTTTAAAGCCATAACGTAAGCGACAACAAGCATTTTTAACGTAAGCGCCTTGCGATCAATTTTTTGTAGCGCAAGTGGCACTACTTGTTATCGCAACCGACATAGGTGATAGACTATGAGGCGTTTACTATAAACAAACCTGTCGTGACCTGTTTATTTCCGTGAAAGTAATGCGACAAAAACATTGTTCTCGTTGAATTGTAGCAAAAAAAACAGTTTCAGCCATAATAACATTTTTAATTGTATTAATTATTGTTTCGTTATTGTTTCCTTATTGTGTTTTAAATAAAGTACACATAGTTAACTCCAAAACATCAAATAAAACAGCAATGTCGACTCCTGCAGCTAAGGTATGCTTTGTGTTTTAATTTTTTTAATTGAATTGGGGAAAACTGAATATCAGTACGTACGTTAACCATTAGATTATCCCTGGGTTCATCAGGAATAATATGGATACTTTTTGTCCCGAAATTCCCATGGGAAATCTTATTAACCAAAGCAAAGCGAGGGCGCACCACTGGTATAAAATAAGCAGTCGTAGTAGGTCACTGCCTACGTCTGTCCATTAATGCTTTATTTATTATTATGTGATTCTTTTTAAGTTATTATTTGCTTTTTTATAGTCACGAATGAAGAAAATTATGCAGTTAATATCACCACTTCCCATATCAGAAGAGAGTAATCCTGGAACTGCTTTTCCCGAGAACATACAGCAAGATAAGGCCCCAGCTCTAGATCAATTCTTACTAACAGACAGCTACAACGATATTGACATGGACCCAATATTAACTGATACGACATCACCTTCGTTGATCGATTATAATATTTGTGATACAGATTTAAATTCTGAGCTCAATACTAACGCATTATTAACACCATTACCTCAAACTAAACTTGTCGATTACAGTGATTCAGATACTGAGAATACTTACACTTTAATGAATTTAGATAACCAGAACATAAAAGACTTAACAACTTATGATCCTACTATGTCAGCTTTTATTAATCAATTAATACAGCCGAGCACCAGTTCACTGTTTGACCAACAAGAACTAAATGTGTCCAAGAATTTGGAGACCCACGACAGCATTACCTCTATTGATAGTGAAGATTCATGAAGCCTGCCTCATCGTCCAGTGATTCGGATGAAGATAAGTCAGTTCAAACAATAGAAGAAGAAACAAGTGTTGGTAAAAGAGGATATAGGAAAATAAAACCTTACCAAAACGACTTCTAGCAAAAAAAAAATCGTAAGGCTGCTGTAGGAAATCTATACAACCAAACCCTTGTATGAATAAAAATGTGGTAACTCATGTGCAAATAAATTTACGGAAGATGATCGCAATAATATTTTTGAAAACTATTGGGGATTAGGTTGTGATAAAAGACAAAAGATTTCCTGCTGTCCTGTGCTAAAGAAAACCGATTGGAAGAAAAAGATCCAGTAGTAATGTTCGCAAAATATCATACGATTATTTTATCAGCTACAATGGACAGAATATTAAAGAATGTCAACAATTTTGCTTAAGACCCTAAACATATCCCAAATGTCAATGAGATACACCATCGAAAATGCTAATAAAGCTCTGAATACCACTCGAGATGGCAGAAGAACTAGTCGTCCTCATAATAAATCTGACAAGGTAGAAGTCGCTCAGTTAAAATCATTTATTGAGATGTTGCCCGCTGTTCCATCCCATTATTGTCGCAATAAAAGCACTAAAGTATATTTACCTCAAGAATTGCAAAATATATCGTTTTTGTATTTACAGTATGTTAATCACGTGAAAAAAAATAATCCAGAATCATCAGTATTATCAAAAAGAGTATTTCGTAACATTTTCAAAAGGGATTTTAATATCGGATTCCATCTGCCTAAAAAAGATAAATGTGCTTTTTGTGAGAAGTGCAAAAATTTACCACCTGAGAACAAAATTATTTTTGAGCAAACCCCTGAATATAAAAATCACATTCTAGATAAAGAAAAATGTAAACAACTGTTTTTAGAAGACCAAAAAATGAGCAAATTAACTGATTCTAACTCCTTATGCGTAAGCTTTGATTTAGAAAAAGTCCTGAATACTCCACACGGTAAAAGTGTTACCCTATACTATTCCAGGAAGTATGCATACTATAATGAAAGTATATACGAAAGTGGTACAAGGGAAGGTTACTGTTACCTGTGGGGTGAATGCGACGGAAAAAGGGGCTGTAATGAAATTGTTACAGTCCTTTTTAATTACTTGATTATGGTAGACCAAAGAGGTACCCATACAGAGATAAATTTATACTCCGATAGCTGTGCCGGGCAAAATAGGAATCGAGCAATGATATCCATGATAATTCATTTCTTGAAAACTGCAATTACTATTACGAAAATAAAGGTAACTTATCTTTACCGGACACACCATGATGCCTGTTGACTCAATTCATAGCACTATTGAAAGTTTTGTGCGAATAAAACAGTATGGGCTCCTTCTGAGTGGTCAACTATGCTTATTAATGCTAGAAATAAGCCTAGAAACTACAACGTAAATGTTTTACACTATGGAGACTTCATGGATTGGAAGAATTTTTCAAGCTTTATTACCAGCAAAATTTAAGATTAATTTTAATTCATTAAGGGTGGTGCAATTTCATAAAATAATCCTATTGTTAAATTTCAATACGGTTTTTCGAAGTTAGTGACAATTACGAAATAAACATGGATTTCATCATCAGATCGAGAGCAAACAAAGCTATTGTGGAAAAGGACCTACACCTTTATACGCCGAAGAGCTCAAACTTTCATTAGCTAAATACAAAGATTTACAGGATCTGTGTAACAAAATGTGATTCCAAACAGATACCATCAAGAATATTTAAGTATGAAGCATGATGAAAACGTACGTGATGCTTTAGCTGAAACAGATGAAGATGAGGAGAATTAAAATATTTAATTTAATTTTATATTAATACAATATTGATCTCACTAATCAAAATGATTGATTTAATTATTGAATTAATGTTTTGTGTAAAACCATGATAACCCTGGTGTTCAGTGAAAACGCGCTAAGATCATTCATACGAGAAGAAATACTTTATTTCATTTTAAATAACTAGTTAAGTTTATAATTATGCTGATTGATCTCGTTACTCTAATTGTTAAATAGAAATAAATTTTCATTTTCAATATTTTATAACTATTTCGTTTAAACGTCTTTTAAAATATCAATTCATTTATCAAAATATAGTTTATTGTATTAGTAATATTAATGGATATTTTTATCGTAAATGCCAAAACAACCTTAGATTATGACAGCAAAAATAAATTAAGCGACATAAGTAGCTTAAATACTAAATATTTTTGTTTTTTTCCATTATATATGTAAATGTCTGAAAATAAATAATGTATGTAAAATTTCAATTTACTAGCACATTTCTATTAAAACATATTTAAAAAACCTTCTCTTGTAAAATTTGTTTTTGTCGGTTGCGCTAAAACGGCGGTAAAGGCTCGATGTGGTTATAATTGTATATTTTAATAAAAGGAAGGAAGAGGTGATATGCCTTCCATAAAATCTGGAGTTGCGGTGCTAGTAGAGGCCCCTTCATCTTCCAGTTCATCATCATCACTATCATCACCATAATCTTCGTCGTCATCCTCATTATCCTCATCCTCCGAACTAGATTCAGAGTCATCATTGCCCACTTGAATGCTAAACTTCTCCGTTATTTGGTCAATGATGTGGTCGATTTTCATATACTCCTTCTGTATATCTTTCACTTTATGGCATAATTTTGCCCATTCACTAGCACCCATTAAATGAACTTCTTATGGCAGCTCAAGTCATCTCAATTGGATTGAGACCTGGATGGTATGGAGGTAATCTTAAGACATTGTGACTGTGTTCAGCCATAATTTAACAAAATACTAAATAGACCATTTGTCGGGATTGTCTATTTAATACAGAATTCTTTCTTCTCTGCATATTTAGATCAAAATCTGAACTTTCAAATTACAACAACGAAAACAATTAACTACAAGAAATAACAAAAACAATTAAAAATAAGAAATAAAAAAACAATTAACAACAAGAGGTAACAAAAACAATTAACAAAAATAAACTTATTAAAAAGTTGTCACTAAAATTGTTCTCAAGTTTACGCTAGCCGAATGATACCTGCGAACCCAATAGATGACGAGCATCGACTGACGAACCAATCACGTTGAGCGTCAGCGTTGTCAACGTGATATCAACTAATAAAAAGTGTGCTCACTACTCATGCCGGTAACTATACTTGGATCACGTTTAGTAAAAAAATGGGTTTAAGTGGAAAATTGTAAAAAGAAGTAAATGGCTAGCATACAAAAACCCAATATCCCATTAGTCGCCTTCTACAATTTGCTAGGCAAGTAACTCAGTTGGCACATTCATTAAGTCCCACCTAAACATGAGACAAGTGATGACTATATTGCATGATGGTTATATAAGATTATTTTCTACAATCAATCAAATTATTTATCAAACCACCTTAGTATGTACCACTAAAGTTTATATTGGGCATCATGTTCCTTGTAAAAATATTTTTTTATTAATTTACAGATGGGCCTTACGATTCACACCAGCTATACTTGGTTCAATTAATGGCTGTTGTGGTGTGTTAATAAATTCTTACTACCGTCGAAAGCTAAAACTTGGCAAATATGGATATTTTTCATCTGTAATTCCTATATCATTAATGCCTGGGGTTCTAACCGCACTGTTTCATAGACATGTATGTATTGTTTAACTTGCAATAGACAAATATTTTTTTTAATTATTGAAACTTGTTTTAAAATGCCAATGTGTGTATGTTACCATGTGTGAATATAATGGTAACTCCTGGTTGCATTTCCTAATGGACATAACTTTCAATTAGGTACTTTGAATGTTGAGCTGGGTTACTAAAAAGTGGAATACCAAAAAGTAATTTACATTATTAATTCTTGAATATATCATATCAGTTCAGTCATTGTTATAAATTTATCTATCGCCTAAAGTCTGTAGTATTTCTAGTGCATAAGTTGTTACTTATTGTTATTTTTGTAGTGCACCCTACTCGTTAATGTTTCTACCCCTAATAATTAAAATAAATAATTCTTTTTTGGGTTATCTGGATGAAATTGCTGAGTAAGCATTAAGACCGCCTATGTATATACAAATATTTGAGGAAATCCTCAAATATTTGTATATTTTCTTTTGTTAATCTTGCCTTAATGTACAATAAATATTAAAATATATATTAACAGTTTCTGTTTTTCCACAGTTAGTGTCAACAGATATGCTGCTGATGAAGAATGAATCTTGCCCAATCTGTTACGAGTTACGATCGGGTTTGATTCAAATTGCATTGGGTTTCTTTTATCCAATGGTGCTTGGTCCAACATCTTCATTAATGGTAGGTGGTTGTATTAAACAAATTCACAAAACGGTTTAGTAAAAAATTTTTTTCATATTACATGCATTCGTTAGCAACAAATTAATTCCAACAATGAAACTCCCTAGGCGGCAAAAAGCATCACATGTTGTCTTGTAATGAGATTGATGACTTGAGAATAAAACTGTTTGGTATGTCGCCAAATCTAAAATATCAGATAAATTACAAAGTCAAGGCCGCCTGCCAAAAGTGGTAGAAGTAAATTCGCCCTTTTCGCCCGCAGATATCTACTCATTCCTCATCGTGATCAGATATTGTCATAAAGTGTCCCTCTTTATGGTCTAAAAAGTTGCTATCTAGAGGCTGTTATAAATATAACATAGAGTTATTTTTTTAAGCTCTTATGAAAATCAAACAGATCGAAATTGGGTTCCAAATACACTTTATTAGCCATCTGAATGCAGAACAAGTGATACGGTAAGCGCAGTGTCGGTTCTTCGTTGCCGGTTAAGCTACTGCTCATTACCAGTCTATTATATTTGGATTTAGAATTTCCGGAGACAATTTGTCGATCGTCAGAACCTTGTTCATTAGTTTTTAGTTAGGATAGAATAGAGTAAAAGTATTATTCACTATAGATTATTACATAATACTTATTGAAATAAATTTTTTTGGCTAACAAGGTGCACCTCATTGAGGTGAAACTGATATTAAAAAAAATTAATACATCTTCCTAGTAAGAACTAACACCTCGTTGTAGTCAACGTCTGTCTAATAAAAACTAAAAACTAAAACAACTGCGGTTGCCAACCCGCTTACCAAGTGTGGCAGCTATGGTAAATATCCCGCTTATGAGGCAATCTGCGGGGAGGCCTATGTTGAGCAGTGGACCTCGATAGGCTGTAATCGATGGATAGTACATATCGCTAACATTCCACATGAGAACCTCCTAGAGGTTTACAAAAGTTACCTTCCTACTCAAGTAGGTAATTCTTTAAACAACTAATTTCTCGGAAACTGCTGTAACATTTTCTAGGATTATTTTTTAATTAATAGATGACATTTTAGTTATTACGTTAAGCTTGTAGTATTGCCGATTTCACTCAAAAGAGTAGCAAAGTTAAACTTTAAAAAAATAATAGATGACTTCAAAAACTAAAAAAGTAATATCATATAAAAGACATAGCATCTGAAATCGGGGCCTTATTTGAGTTTACTTTTTATTAAAAATCTAATTTGTTTAAGTAATGAAAATATAAATTTGTTTCAGTTCGCCAACAGATATTCCACTTACCGAGTACCAGACCTTACTGATGGGCCAAAGGTTGTATTAAATTTTTTGCGGACACAAACAAAGCCATTCACAGGGACACTGACGTCCATGGTGGCGATACAGTTGGCCGCCTCCTCCATCCTGACGTACTTCGAAATGAAAAACAATATATCACTCAGACAGAAAATTATAGAAATAGAAAAAAAAGTTTTAAATGAATAGGTTACTGTATTGAGTAAATTTTAGATTCGTGTATAGTGTAAATAGATACCTAGCTATAACACAATGCCTCATTCTATCATTTTTCTTGTTATAATTCATCCAAAAGTGGTAGGAGTTCTTTTCTACCTAGAATTCCTATTTCTGCCGCCAAACAATAGTACGTGCACTGCAGTGTTCCGGTCTACAGTCTAATCACAGGCTATGAGGCATTCCATCTTAGTCCTCGGAGGTGACAACGCATCTCTAGTTTCATCTGTAAAATCTTAGATATGTAGATGATACAAAAATATTTACATGGAAGAGCCACACTGCAGCTATAATAGTTGCAGCACGAAGTTGGACTACGCCTTCCGATCACAGAATACCAGTGTGCAATAGCAGCTGTATAGTCTGTTCGTATAGATATGGTCGCCTTGGCACGTAACGCATGTTGTCAAAGGCGCCGCCGTACAACCGCAGGAAAATTTGGCACTTTAAAACGAAGCGCCGTAGTAAAAGGTTCTCTGCTACCTAATTTGTGTTTATTACAATTACCATAACCATACGATTACCATAGAAAAACATTTATTTAACAATGACAGTAAAAATAATAAAATAACAGTAAAATAATAAGTGCGCCTCCGGGTGTACCGACACTATCTTAGCGGACAGACTATACACTGCTGTGCTTCCTATGGTGAGTGTAAAGAACCAGAGACGCTATTTACTGGTAACAAGGCAAACATTTTAATTCTTAATCGAGGATAGATGTAGGTGTATTTTGGCCACCGCATCCACTTACCATCAGATGGCCTGTGTGCTTGTTTGTCACCATTATACGAGTACATATAAAATACAGACCTCTGTTTTCCTTCACTGTCGACCACTTGATAAATCACTTAAAATTGCAAATAATATTAATTCTGGCGAAAATCGAATTAGGTTTGCTCACTTGAGGGCTCTAGTGTCCTGGACTTATCATGTTAGTTTGTTTGTTATTGCTGTACTTGTGAAGAGGTTCTAATAAAAAACAAAACTGAAATAGTATATTTCATTACGAGTGCGGAAAGCCTGTCATTGCAAAGAGTTCCGACAAATGTCTACCTGAGCCGAGGCGCAGCCGAACACTGACTTAGAAATATATGGACTGGGCATACCTACAGAATTAGCGTGACTACCTACAATACACTGGCGCATAAAATGGCCGCCTTTTATAGGGTTGTAACTCAGCAATATGGGCAGCTGATATCGATATTTTTACTAATATGAATTTGTTCTCATATCATATAATTGAATTTGTTGCTTTATTTATTTTATTCCGTAGGTATTTATATAGGTACAGGGCTATATTTTCAATCGTCAAATAACTTATCTGAGGAATAAATAATGTGTCTGGCAGTTTTATGGCTTTTGTGTAGATAGAAATTAAATCCGTAGCCTAATTGTGTAACACACCAAAATGACAAACCATACCAATTTGACAGTTTAACAATATCCATTGCGTTGTTTTTGTTGTCGAGCAAACGAATTTTTCAATCACATGAAGCAATGGATATTGTTGGGTTGTCAAATTAGATTTGGATTGCTATCCCTTAAGTTTCGCTTGAGCTGCTTCACCAGGCTTCACCGCATATGTACACTTACGCAGTGCATAATGTGCTACAGATTTCTTGTATTAGGCATAGTCGAACAAAGAGTTAAGTATGCAGGCAGTTAACTTCCAACTTGTTTTAAACAATGTTCTGAGTGTGCTAAGTACTTACTCAAGTTTTTACATCATTTATATAATTATGAACAAAGTTAAAAAGTTATAACGCACACAATAAAAATTAATATTGACAGAGTAGTGGGAAGATTCTTGAGAAGATTTTTTGCTTGTATACCAAATTTGTTTACTGTACAATATTACTGGGATGGAGATCCCTGATCCCATATTATAATCCCATATTATAGTATTTTTAATATAAAATTATATATATATATTCAGATTTTAAATGAAAAATATTATTTTTCACAGGTAGGTACATTCATTTTGTTTATTTGAAGTTCGAAAATCTGGCATGATCAGGAAACATGATATCCGGGAATTATAAACTATTAATATTATTTATTCATTTCTGAACAAAATTAATCTATTAAAATAATTTCTAGTACAACACTTTGTCACTGCTTTTGACAGTTTGACAGCAGATCTACCACAAAACTTGGCGCTTAACATGGCGGCGCAGTCACGCATGGATGAGCTAATGACGTCACACGAAAGTGTTATGAAAATAAGCACTTGACAAAGTGTAGTTGTCTCTCTTTTCTATTGCAGCTACTGCTTTGTTAAAAGAGACAAAACTGTTTTGACAAGTGTGTGTCGATATTATAGATATTTGTATAACTATTATTTCTATAGTATAATATGCCGCCCATAGGTATATCTCTATGCAGCCGAAGGTGAGGGTTGACAGTCGGAACAAGTTGCAATGACGGTTCCGCACGTGTACAGAACAACTATTTTTAATACAGTTGCGAAAAAATGAAGCAATTTAATAAAATAATAAAAACACAATAAACTCAACTAACTAAGAACATTTTTGGAAAATGGCGCCAACCGTAAAAGAATATAAGCAGATATTTTTTTGTTTTCTTCACCCATTCTGGGTAGGTAAAGGGAACTATGCCCATACAGCCAAGTCTTCAGTAGAATTTTTTTATTGATATGAAATTTAATGAGATGAAATGAAACCTAACCTAACTCATTGAATCAAATCATTAAATCTGATATTGAAACAAATTAGTAGCTTCTTTTTAGAAATATTTGCATGAATCATAAAAACTTCTATGAATTTTTTTTTGTAAAAACTTCGTGGTTGGTTTTTTCTTTTTAATAGACATTTTTTTGACAGTTGGGAAAGAGAACGCACTAGTTCGGAAAAGGTAAAGAAAAAGCTCGAGTATGTAATAGCCCACATCCCGAACGCTATACGTCCCTGCAATACGCCACTTTTTGAGCAACTGTATTAAAAAATATTTTTATTTTCGTGTTGTTACAACACAAAATAAAACGACTTAGTAGAAAAGAAAAAAGTTTTATTGGTGAACTGCAACTTTAGGAAAACAATCGATACAATATGCTTTTTTACACATTTTGCATTGTGTTGATACTCTTTTAGCTTTGGCACGTGCATACGGGCCAAGTCGTCCTTGATCGATCAGGTTTTGATAGCATCCCACGCATCGTCTTCGGATGTGACGAGATCCTTTCTTGTCCAAGTTTTCCATAATGTGTGTGTTTCTTTGCAGCGAACTTGAACTTGAAGTCAGACTACCTGATGGTCCTGGTGATTTAGATGATCTTGATGACCCTAGACGTGACCGCGATGTACGCCCGGCAGAATGTGATGTTCTTGTGTGCCCTGAAAATTTGCATTGTAACAACTTTTTCACAATAGCTTCATGTGCTGCTAGAATGCTAAGCTTTTCTCTTCTTTCAGGGTTCATCTCATTATATATAATCGTAGAATTTACAACAGCTATTGATAGCAAGTCTGTTGCAACCTTTTTATACCATGTTATGGTTTTTCTTATAGAAGAGTTGTAACTCGTCAAAAGGCCATTTAGCATTAGAGCCATTTCAAGCTTTTTTTTTACAAAGCCGGACTTAACTTTTTTTCTAATTTAGTAATCGAAATATGCACAGTAAAGGCAAAAATATTGTAATAATATTATTACTACGTACTAGAATCGAGATATTCTGCATATTTCTTGTAATTCAGGAGATAGCTGTCACTTAAGTGACGATAGTATGCTCTTTAAGCACTGCAATATACTACCAGTTCATACGCAAGTCAAATATTTACTTTTAAAAAAACACTTTTTTAATGAAGACTTAAAATTAGAAATTAAGCACCCCGTGTGTACGCGCGCCGTAAGCAGCCGCAAGCTGCAGACGAGCCGTGCAAACAATATGTACGGGGAACGAACGGCAAGTTACATTGTTCCACGACTTATAAACAACCTACCCCCAGAATTCCGCGATAACTTAAATATAAAAAACATTAAAAAAAAAACTTAAAATGTACTTTTTGGGTAATTCATAAAAAAAAGAAAATTTTACTACTTAAAACAGCGTATATGCGTTTGCTCAGGTCCTAATTAGGCTGTAATGTTTTCTTTTTACAAACTAAATTAATGATACTTTAATATAACGTCGACTCAGGTCGCGTCATCACAAACCTTAGTGGTTTTCTGTATGCGACTTTTTAGGATAGTTTTTTTGTAATGCTTTTTAATATGGTAAATAAATAAAAAAAAATTGTTACGTAAGGAGAAAGTAAGTACTTATCTTCATAATAAATTTTAAGTGCAGTGATCGAAAAATACTGCCACCTCACGTCCTTTCAAATGCATGAAAGGGAAAAGTACTAACACGCATTACTGGTTGATTTAGTCTCAAGATAACAGTACTTAAACATTCTAATATTACAATTACAAGGCCGTACGAAAAAGCGATGTGTAGCATTAAAAGTTGGTACAATTGTTATGACAAGAAATCGTTTAAATTTAAATTAATTTTTCTTACCGGACATACCTAGATAACAGTAAATGCTAACAATTGTACTAGCTGTGAACAAAATAAATGAAAATACTATAATTCCTATTTTAAGTTCAATTGCATATTTTTACTGTATTGGTGGAAAAAGGAAAAAAATAATAAAATACAGCTTGCTTAGTAATTAATAATAAAGGCCTTTTATTTCCGAATTTTCACATAGTAGTATGCTTAAATTTAATGTAACAGCTTATAAAATGTTTCAATTCGGCATGCCTTTTGGCATAGGCCTCCTCTAACAGTCTCCATTGGACTCTGTCCAATGCGACCCTTGTCCAATATGGTCCTAAGGTCAGACAAATTTCGTCTTCCCTTCTTTTTGGACGTCCCTGTCTTCTAGTGCAGTCTATAGAGTGACTTGTTTGCTCCATTTATTTGTTTTTCAACGTAGCATGTGTTCTGTCCAGCTCCATTTCTGATGGTCAATACGAGCAAGTATGTCGGAGACTTTGGTTTTATTTCTTATTTCAGTGTGCCTAATTTCATCTCTAAGTTTTACTCCTGACATACTTCTCTCCATGGCCCGTTGACACCTTGCAAGTTTCTTTAGATGATTTTCCGTGAGGAACCATGTCTCACATCCATATTATTAATAAGAATAATATGCATAGTAAAAGCATCATAATATGCATAGCACAGAACAGATAAAAGAGGTTAGAAAGGAAATAGTTCCTGATTTGTATTAGAACGAGTGTCACCGCTTGTTTCCCACTCTTTAACTCCACTACAAGCAAGTGACCAATACGTACGCGCATTACGCACACAAATAAACCACACGCGCTTAGATCGCGAGTTTGCTATTGGTTGTCACACTAATGAAAACACTGCGCTTGACGTATACGCACACACGCGCAAAAGCAATTAATTTCTCATACATGTTACGGCAACCAAAAGGTCGATTATTTATATCGATAAAAATACTGTTATTTTTAAGTTTTACAATTTTTCGCTATTAAATCGTGAAGGGAGGAAAATTAGTGTAGACATCCTAAATACATATAAATAATAATGTCAATTTAAAGGGGAACATCCGATATAGCCGCGAAATTCAATTTTTTTTTTAGTTTTTTGCTAATTGAAGCTCTGTTTTACGTCATTCATGGTTAGAAAGACATGGTGTCTACTACCTAATTACGTAACACATTTTCGTAAAACATTAGTTGCGTTATTTACGTTGTTGAGCAGATTTTTTTTTCGAACTTATGAAGCAATGGATTAGCAATCTGTTTTAAAACTATTCAGATTCTGATTGATCGTGTATTACGCAATTAAAGTAATGGGCTATAGCTAATAAGTAAGTAAATAAATGACACAAGAAAAAATACAAGTATATTTTAATATTGAACAATAATTTAAACACATCAATCATCAATTAATTTCAATGCTGATTTCATTATTGAACCTGAAATAATACTGTTACGAGCTTGGGGTTCGATACAATTAAAAACTGCCGAGTGAATTACCAAAATTGACACTTTAATTACACAACACTAATTACAACTTAAAACCACACTAATAACAAAACACAATTTTACTACAGATCGCTTAAGTTCGTAGTTGTATCGCTTCGAAGTCTTCGCTTGTATCGCCAATTCAATACTGCCTCGGTCGTGGTCTATACCGGCCTTATATAGCGCCTCCGATACTTTCCAGAACCTTCTACTGTGGAAACATCTAGAATGTTCGAGTACATATCGGTCCCGAAATTTCTAGAAAGATCTTGACTCTCCTAGTTCTGCTACTCGATACTAGAGGGCGCTAGTGGCTAGTGTTGCCATGTAAAGACATTAATAGTGGCGCAACACTGCCCCCTCCTAAGACATGCTCGTCCCGAGCATTATTGGCCCCATAATAACGCGCCAGTCGATCCACATGGACGATCTTAGGAGTACCTCTTGCACCTTTCTGTATCCGGTAGGTTACGTCATTGATCCTTGTCACAATCCGGTACGGTCCGTCCCATTTAGCTTGAAGCTTAGGAGATTTTGCTGCGAACTGGATTGTGTAACCACACTAGTGAACCTTCGTCAAACCCTTTGTTGTTCATTTTGCGGTCATACCGTGTTTTCATCTTTTCAGACGTTTGCTGTCCCGATTGTCTGACGTGCTCATAAATGTCATTCATTTTGTTCCGCAAGTCATTTGCATAATCGGTTATACTGCGTGGGGCATCAGGTGGTATTCCGGTGATCAGGTCTGCAGGCAGCCGTAATTCTCTCCCAAAATTTGCTAAAGCTGGTGTCACTGATGTACTTTCGTGAACAGCGCTTCGATATGACAACAAAAGGGTTGTATGTGCCTGTCCCAGTCTCGTTGCCGTTTTTCCACAACTTTGCTAGGTACCTCTCCAATGTCTGATTAAATCGTTCTACCATTCCATCAGATTGTGGGTGGTAAGAAGTTGTTCTTGTTTTATGAGTACCCATAACTCGGCAAGTTTCCTGGAATATTTGAGACTCAAAATTCTTCCTTGATCGCTGTGAATCTCTAAAGGTACTCCAAAACGACAGAAAACTTCATGAACTAGTTTATCTGCAACTGTTGAAGCTTCTTGATTTGGAATGGCGAAGACTTCTGGCCACTTAGTGAAGTAATCCATCACAACCATGAAATACTTGTTACCACTTTCACTTTCCGGAAACGGCCCCGCAACGTCAACGGCTATCCTCTCCCATGGTGCACCAACATTGTACAATTTCAATGCACCTCTACTACGAGTTTGAGGTCCCTTTACAGCCGCACAACTTGTACATTTGCGACACCAGTCCTCGACATCGTTACGACAGTGGACCCAGTAAAACCGTTCTCGGATCTTCAGTAGAGTTCGTTTAACTCCCAGGTGACCTCCTGAACAACCATTATGGTACAGCTGTAGAACATCCGGTACTTTAGCTTTAGGGACAACCATTTGCAAATGACAACTGTCTCCCCGGCCATTTTCCCATTTACGGCACAGGACTCCATCCTGAATCAGCAAGCTGTCCCATTGGGCCCAATAGCTTTTCGTGGTCGAACTCATCGCTGAGACGTCGCTCCACTTCGGCTTAGGAGCACTGGTCTTCATCCATTCCAGAATCGGCTTGATGTCTGAATCTTCCTGCTGTGCATGTTGTAGGCTGTCCTTCCACTCATTGCTGAGCTGGTCTGTCCTGAGCATCCTCACAGATACCACTTCCTTACCCTCTTGCCTAGTACAATGCTTGCAATCTTCAGGGCAGGTCTTCTTGACAATGCATCTGCATTGCCATGAGATTTCCGCTGCGATGTTCGATCACAAAGTCGTATTCCTGCAGTAGTTCAATCCATCTCGCAACTTGTCCTTCTGGATTTTTGAACTGCAGTAGCCATTTCAGTGCAGCATGGTCAGTTCGTAAGTGAAATTTCCGCCCCAGAAGATATTTGCTAAAATGCTGCAACGATTTTACCACAGCAAGCAATTCTCGCCTTGTGACACAATAGTTCCTTTCCGGCTTTGACAACGACTTGCTGAAGTATGCTATCACAACCTCTTGATCACCATTCCTTTGAGACAACACACCGCCAAGTCCTATATCACTTGCGTCTGTGTCAACTATAAATTCCTTGCCCGCATCAGGGTACCCTAAAATAGGTGTTTTGCACAGACGGTCCTTGAGCTCCTGGAATGCGATATCGCAACTTTCATCCCAGCAGAAATCTCGCTTCTTCTCGGTTAGCTTGTGCAGAGGTTTGGCTATATCTGCAAAGTTCTTTACAAATCGCCGATAATAGGAGCACAATCCCAAAATGCTCTAACCTGCGTCTTGTCTTTGGGACCGGCCAATCCTTGACAGCGGCAATTTTCTCCGGATCCGTGCGGATACCTTCTTCCGACACTACATACCCCAAAAGCTAACTTGCCGTTTGAATAGTGAACATTTCTTCGGACTCAACTTGAGGTTGGCACCTGAATCTTCATGAGCACGCGTTCCAGGTTTTGAAGGTGTTCTCAAACGTACGGCCTACGATGATGATGTCATCCAAGTAGACCAGACAGGCATCGCCAATTAACCCGGTAGTACAAGCTCCATCAACCTTTCAAACGTTGCTGGAGCATTGCACAATCCAAACGGCATAACTTTAAATTGCCACAGACCCTTTCCTGTCGAGAATGCAGTTTTCTCCTGTCCTTAGGGTCAATTTCAACCTGCCAGTAGCCACTTTTCAGGTCCAGTGTGCTAAACCACTTTACGCCTGTAAGCATGCCCAGCGTGTCATCAATTCTGGCAAGGGATAGCTGTCCTTCTTTGTAACGTCGTTCAGACGGCGGTAGTCAACACAAAACCGCATGCTGCCATCCTTCTTCTTTACCAGCACCACAGGTGAACACCATGGACTAGATGAAGGTTCAATAACACCATCCTTCACCATTCCTCAATCATGGTTTCCACTTCCTTTTCACGTGCTACCGGCAATCTTCTTGGGCGCTGACGGATAGGCAATTCTTCTCCTGTGTTTATTTTGTGTTGAACTAAGCCAGTCTTTCCTATGTCAGCATCGTTTGACGAGAAAACATCGGCGTACTTGAGTAACAACTTCTTCGCCTTGACCACTTCATTCGGGAGAGAACGCTGCGACAGTCTTCTAAAAGTGTGGTCACCCTCGTTTGTGCATCCTTGCTGGGGTCCCAGTCGATGGATATTGGCACCTACGCAACCAATCCACTTCCTCACAAGTACCAACCAGTGTGCCTTTTCCATAATCTGTTCCTGATCACAAAGGTTCAGCACACGTACTCTTGAGATGTCGGTGGTTCTGACCAAGGTTCGAGCCACTTTCCACGGAAGGTCATTGTCCACCCTTTCCACGAGTACACAACGATGAGCTTGCCCAGGATTCCGAGGAAGACTAACCGGCACAATCGTTTCCGATCTCGGCGGCAGAACAATCTTCTTAAGGCTGTACACATTCCCCGGTATCGCCCCTTCCACGAAAAGTTCTTCATGTCCACATTTCAAAACACCTTGCTTAACATCGATCTCACAACAATTCTTCCTCATGAAGTCTAGGCCCAGGATGCAGTCGTCCATTATATCAGCCACGATGACATTATGCAGGTAGATCATGTTGCCTAGCTTCAACTCCATCTCCTTCTCTCCACGGACGGGTATGCACTGACCGGTGGCTGTTACCAAATTAATGCGCTCTCGGTTGTATGCGGAGTCTCCAAGGAACTGACTTATAAGTTGGGAACTGACAACCGTGCGAGAGGCTCCAGTGTCTATGGTCAGTTTACACGGCGTTCCGTTGACCTCGCCTTTGATGATTAGGCTGTTCCCATCATGGGTTTGTGAGATCGAAACCTTGGGGCTCTTTTAACATCAGCCAGCACCCGCCCCACAGTCCTGGCTTTACTCGTTTCCTGCTGCTGCTGGGCGGTGCTAGCCGCACTACCTCTCGAGATCGATCACCTCCCTTTCTACAGTTCGCTTAGGCAGCTGGATCGAAGATGGCCCTTTCCCACAGCCGTAGCACCTAGGGCTGTATCCTTTATAGCAGTCGCGAACTGCAGCTGCTGCAACCTCCTGACGCGATGGGAACGATGATCCTGCCGTACGGCTTCCACCTCCAGTGCATGGGCTAACGCGTCCTTAAGCGTCTCGTGGTGCCCGAGCCTCACAGCAGCTCTGACTTCAAGGTCGCGGATGCCGTCGATGAATGTCTGCACCAGGTTCCCTACAATGAGCGCAGGTACAGACTGGTATGCTTTTCGAACCAGCTTTTCCACCTCAAGGGCCCACTGCTGCAGGTTTTCGTTGCTGCGTTGCACGCGATCTTTGAGCTGCGCACGAAAGACGTGTTCCAGGTGAGCGTCGCCATATCTCGCCTCCAACGCCTCAAGGAGCTGCTCGTAAGTCACTTCCTTACCGAGAGCTTCCAGAACAGTTAAGGCCTGGTCGCGCAAGCCTAGGGTGAGAGCAGTCATGGCCTGACTTTTATTCCAGCCGTTCGTCTTCATGACAGCCTCGAACTGGATTCTGTACGCCGACCAGGAAGAAGTCCCGTCGAACGGCGGCACTTTGAATCCACGTAGCGAAGGTATTGTAGCTACCACGGGGGCTGTAACTCCATCCCCAAGTTTGAGGTCGTCCAGCGTTTTCTTCACGTCAGCAATCACGTTGTCAACCCGATTGTTCACTTGGTCGATTCGGGTTTCAGCTTCCGACAGGCGGTTGTCATGTTGAGCAACTCTATCTTTCACCTCCCTTATCTCTTTCCCGAAGGTAGCGTGAAGGTCCTTCATGAGGAGCATCTGTTCTTCCCGTTGGCGGGCCTGTTCCTCCTGTCCACGCTGCAGCTGCTCTTCCAACCGACGGGCCTGTTCCTCCTGTCGGCGGGCCTGTTCCTCCTGTCGGCGGCCTGTTCCTCCTGTCGGCGAGCCTGCTCCTGCAGCATCATCATCAGAGCACCTTAGTCAGGTGCTGCAGATGCAGGAGCTGCTGACGGGCCGGCCTCCGTGGTCGGCAGCTGGCCCTCCGACGTTTGCGGCGTTGCATTACCAAATCGTCTCTGGTCCGTCTCTTGCTGGCGTTGACTTCGGGTACGGATACCTCCGTGTCGTCCTTTGGTAAAATCGGCATGATGTGATCCCACTTCTGACACCAATTGTTACGAGCTTGGGGTTCGAGACAATTAAAAACTGCCGATTGAATTACCAAAATTGACACTTTAATTACACAACACTAATTACAACTTAAAACCACACTAATAACAAAACACAATTTTACTACAGATCGCTTAAGTTCGTAGTTGTATCGCTTCGAAGTCTTCGCTTGTATCGCCAATTCAATACTGCCTCGGTCGTGGTCTATACCGGCCTTATATAGCGCCTCCGATACTTTCCAGAACCTTCTACTGTGGAAACATCTAGAATGTTCGAGTACATATCGGTCCCGAAATTTCTAGAAAGATCTTGACTCTCCTAGTTCTGCTACTCGATACTAGAGGGCGCTAGTGGCTAGTGTTGCCATGTAAAAGACATTAATAGTGGCGCGCAACAATACGAATTTATTAAGTAACATGCGCTTGCTATCTTTTAAATTCGAATTTTTCAAAATAAAGTGCATTCTTAAATTAATATATTTTCCGATAATAGCCTTAGTTAGGTCTGTAACATGGCTCGCAGTGGGATATAATCCAACCTGATGATTACTTATGTTGCTAAATAAGTCAGTTCCGACGAAGCTGCGCAAAATCTTTGTTGTCAACATATGTTTGTTAATATTCCGGAGATTGTCGGTATAACTCTTGATAACTGCTTCCGACGTTTTACATATTAGTATAAGTTCTTTCGAAGGGTATAAGAGACCCCCTTTATCTTTTGCTACTATAAATTTATGGTCCGAATTTATTTCATTTGACAACAGTGCTCCAACACAAATGTCACAATCAATTTTTTTAATTAAAATGTGTGCTATGTAACCCGCTATATGACTAATAATCTGTTTACTAAAATCAGAAACATTTTGGAAAAAGAAATGTATATCTTCATCATCATTATTTTCGGAAACCATTTGATCATTGTCTTCGACTAGACCATTATTAGTCGATCTATTTATGCGTTCTATAGGCGATGATGCGCAATTGAGTATGGAAATGTGTTCAAGAGCCATGCAATTCCCATTTTCAAGAGCCTTTAATTCGATATGCACGAGTAATTTTTTGTAAGTTGCCTTAAATTGGCGTGCCGTAGGGTTATTGTTGGTCCCGCCATGTGACCTTATATTCCCAAAGAGCATCTCAAGGTGGTCTTGGCTAATTTTATACATCGGCATATACACAAGTACTTTAGTACGTATTATATGATTATAAATATGCTTTACTGCTTCAGCGCAACCAAGGAAGCCAATAAAGCCTGTTTTTCGTGGGCTTTGTATTAAGAGTCTGTCATCCTGATATTTTAACTGGGATAAGTACTCTATTGCCGTGTCTAAGAATCCTAAAAGCTGCATTGCATTGATTTCACTAAGTGCTTTCTTAAATTTATACTGAAAGGAGCTTCGGGAATCGAATATGTCAAACATATTATTAATTATCCTCAAAAATCTCGATGTTCCTTCACTGTTTTTAAATGCCGGTAATTTTAGTTCATTGCCACAAAAGTCTATAGCATCCGCAACACTAAGACTGAACAGTTGTGTTGCGAGCTTGACTTTCATCTTTTGATTTTGAAACTGAATGTGACGGTAACGTAGCTTGTTCGCTAAATGAAAATTTTCTTTTTCTTGAAGCTTATTTAATTCCTCCAAAAATCTCCACTGTATCTTGTTTCCTTCTGGATCTATAAAAGTTCTATAGCACTGAAAAGCGTTCCGCAATAATTTGATCATGTGAGATGGATCCAGCATTACCAAAATTAGATCTTTTGTAACAGGATGGTTAAAAGTAATTTTTCGATCTTCTATAGAACAACCCAGACATTTAACCATTGCTATATTTGCAGAGCATCCATCGAAAGTCAACGATATAATTCTTATGCCAGTTTCATCAATTAATTCTAAGCATTGTAAAATTAAGTCAGCATGCTGTCGTCCTGTTATACCATCCACAAGAAAATAACCAACGGGGACTTTAAAGTTACAGTTCACGCTTGTCACCAAAAAAACTAGAGCCTCTTTAGCTTCTTCTACGTGATCTCCTTCTACGCCAGTGCCGATGTCAACGTGCCCTACTAATTTTTCACCGTCATATTCTATACGTCGGCGTATAGCCATTTCATCAATAGTTAACCCTGCAATGATGGTATAATTTGTAATTGTAGCTTTCTGCTTCAACGCTTCAAAGGATTCTTTAGTAAAGCCTGGGTCTCCTCCGATTTTTTCATACCACTTTCTAAGGGTACGCCTTTCTGGAAGACAAGTATCGAAGGTTTTACGTACGTATTCGTAGGCCTTTGGTGAATAGTAATGTAGTGTTAGCGCAAAGGTACGAAGCGCTGGGCTATATTTTTGTTTCGACTTTCCTCCAGACTTTTTCATTACCATGCGTCGTGTCAGTTCTTGAGCCTGTCAAAAAAAAAAGTAAAGAAAACGATCGAAAACGTCACACAAAACACGAAAACTGATAGTACAAGAGTTTGTAATACCTGTAAATTTATATTTTTCAGAATATTCGTATCCTCATCTTTCAAACAAAACTTTTCATGAATATTAATTAAAATGTCTTCTATTTTATTAATTTTTCTTTTCAATCTTCTACTCTGAGCTTGTATTCTTTTTATTTGCAATCTCTGCCTCTTAATTATACTTTCCTTTGTGTTAATGATATTTTGCAGTTTTCTCTTTCTAGGTGTTAACGCGTTTGAAGGTGACAATAACTGTTGCTGTAAACAAAAAAAAACAATATTATTTTGTAATTGTGTTAGCACTAGCACAGGGGGTATTGTGACAGTTACTGGTGGCATTGTTATAATTATTGTAATTTAAACAGTATACTTAAGATATGTCCTAAATAAATAAACTGATTACGACATAAAGCAACAAGGAAAAAAAATTATTTACCTGTATGTTTCGTCTCTTCATGGACTTATCTCTTCGTGGTGTAGATGGAGGTGATTGGCTTGCATTCACAATCGGCTGTAATTTAGAATAAAAACATCAATGATTTTTTTCTTATTGCCTATTTAGGTATGTTAGCTGATTGAAAAATTCAAAATTTCATTACGTTGTTTTGACTTGTGTTTTCTTCTACGGTAGATGCAGCCTGTGTTATGTCGCTGGTAGATGCAGCTTGTGTCACGGTGCCGCAGGTAGATGCTAGTGAAGACTGTTAAAAAACAAAAATTAGTATCGTCAGTAATTAGAGAAGTATAAAAGTAAGCGTAACGAAAAAAGCATCATTTTGTAACTTTATATACTTCAACCATGGATTTTTAGCTTTATGGCTGCATAAACCCAATAACACGTCCTTATATAATAATAATCACAAAAGATAATCTAGGTGACGTCATTTTATTTTAAGGTACGCAATTCGATAGCAGCAATAAAGTTTTATAAAATATAAATTATATATTACTTAGTACTTACTGAAAAAGCTGCGAAGCTCGTGATTTTAAGTATCTTTTCCCTGATTTTTTTGTTATGTAATCATTTTCAGCAAAATGTTGCGAACAAATTGTGCTACATTTATAAATAATCTGTGTGAATTGTGGTGGCCGTTTCTGTGTTTTTGAATTAAGGGCACCAAAACCTCGGCAGAACGTACGTTGTCAGGGCACACCTCTAGTCGCAGATCCTCAGATCCATCTTCAATCATACCAAGGACCCAATGGCCCTCAATATGGCGTCCTACAACAAACACAATTTGATTAATTACAATAACAAATTAGAAGTTTATGAGAACAAGTAGAACAAGAGTATTAAACCAAAATTACCTTTGTTATATTTCCGTTTCCCAAATTTCGACTCGTCTATTTGCACAACTTTTCCTGGGCCTCCAATTTTTCCAACATACTTTGTTTTGTCTAGGTGATATATAACCACTGATTCGCGACAATAGCTGAACCAATCGCAAATCGTGGCTCTGCTTAAACATTGCTCCCTCTCTTCTTTGTAGGGATCCTCGTTCATGGTTATTTCATAGCTCCATTTGTGAGCAAAAGCATAAATAAGGTAAAACACGTGCACGTGTTTACATTTTCAAAAAATGTTCAACTCGTCCTCGATACTTCGCCTTTTTGTTTACATTGGCCTTTCGTGCAAAACCAAGAACCAAACCATTTGTTGGTTGATTTTGCCAATCGCATAGGTGTGGTGAGTGCGACATGTTTTAAAAGCACTCTTTTAAAACATGTCGCACGATTCACTAATCATGCCATTGAATTCAGCAAATGCAACACATTGTTCGTTGGTACCAAGTTGTTTTATCACTTTGCCAAACTCCACATTTTAATAGTGTCTTCCGAATGTAATCGTCGATCAACAAAGGGCCCGTCATTCGCGAAGAAATCGTAGCCAGGAACCGTTGATTCAGTCGCAGCTCCACCAAACTCTGAGCTCGTAGATGGCCCGGATTTCGAATCTCTGTCATTTGCCGCCATTGCTTGCCAATAATTATAATTAATGTCCAGTGAGTAAGCCAAGATCGTCCAGAGAAGCAATCCAATCGGTGTCCAAAAACGTAGCAAAGTCGTCGTAAAATAGCAAGCAATCGGTGTCCAGAGGGGTAGCGAAGTCGTCGAAAAACAGGAGGCAGATAACAACAATAAGGAGCACATTCACGTAAACTCTGAAGCAACGGAATGACGCTTATGATGTCAATGTCAACTTTAAAAAAAAGTAAGAATTTTGAGTAATTTAAGTTCCGTTTCAGGTATTAATTAGTCATTTATGAATATTTTTAGAAAAATATTTTAAATATTTCAACGCAGCTCCGACAGCTAAAATTGCATGGGGGCGCTTGAGATAAGCCCCTTGACCGGACCCCCCCCCCCCACAGTGACAGACTCCTCAAATTCAGGCGACTTGATTCTAAACCCAACCCGTAGAATAAGTCATAATTTTTGTTTTACTTGTATTCATTTCGAGCCCAACTTCTTTACTTTTATTAGCTAGGGTTTGTACCATAACTTGTAATTTCTTGGGATCTTCTTCCAGCATGATTACAACGTTAACAAATCTCAAATGATTTAAGCGGCTTCCGTTAATGTTGAGGCCGTAATCATCTCAGTTTATTTGTCTAAAGATGCTTTCCAGCACAGCATTAATCAGTTTGGGTGATAATGGGTCTCCTTGTCTGACACCTCTGTTTATATATATTTATGAGTCTCCTTTAGATTCCAGTTTTATGCGGCTTTTACTTTTGTTTTTGATTATGTCAATACGAGGGTGACACTGAAAGTTGTAAGAAAATCAAAAACTGAACAAACTAGCAAGTTATTAGTTTTATTATATCTTTTCAAAATAGTGTTCATTTACATCAATAGATCGCTGCATAGAACTACTGAGAAAAGCACTTTGCCCATTCGTCCTTAGGGGGTCTCTTCGACGGCATTTTGAAACGCAGCAACTGCTTTCTCGGCGTCCATAAAACGTTTTCCTCGAATTTTTTCTTTTATTTTCGGAAATAAAAAAAAAATCACAAGGTATGAGGTCGGGGCTATAGCCCCGAATAATATAGCCCCGAAAATTCCACGTCTGACGTCGCCAAGTAATCGATTGTTTGCTTGGCGGTGTGCGACGAGGCGTTGTAGTGGTGAAGGAGGATTCTACTGCGAGTTCGTTTCTGCCGAACTTTTTCCAAGACAAGTGGCAAACAATTGTTAGTGTACCACTCTGCAGTAACTGTTTTTCGATCTTCTAAAACAACAATTGTTGCGTAATGACCGATCTCTCTTCACTTTAGTTGGCAACTCCTCGGAAGGAAACACCCAGACAGCAGACTGTCTCTTAGTTTCAGGATCATAACAATAAATCCAGCTTTCGTCACCCGTAAGTATGTCGAACACAGCATTTGAGTCACCTCCGTTAAATCTTTGAACCATTTTACGACACCAATCAACACGACGGAGTTTTTAGGCCTCTGTCAAATTATGAGGTATCCACCGGGCACAAAGCTTCCTGACCGCTAAATGTTCATGGGGGATTTTGTGCACTTGACTCATACGGATGCCTAAGCTTGTCCGAAACTGCTGATAAGTCACTCTTTTGTCAGTCTCTATCATACGCCGCACAACACTGATGTTATCTTCAGTCGTCGCCGTAGAAGGCCGTCCCTCACGTAGATCATCGGTGAGATTAGTGCGACCACATTTAAACTCATTAAACCAGTTATAAACAGTGGCACGAGATGGGGCTTCATCGTGAAAGGCCAATCGAAGTCTATCATAACTTTCTTGTTGACTTAAATGATATCGAAAGTCATGAAAAATAATTGTACGAAAATTTTCTCGCGTTAAATTCATGCTGACGTGACACAGACAATTTTCAATTTGCCGCCAAATCGTAAACAAATGACAAATTAATAAAATACATACACAATAATATTGGCAGAGTTCCATTTTCAAAATTTGAACTTATTTTTTTATTATATCGTATACAAGTGGCCAGTTCTAAAAACTTTCAGTGTCGCTCTCGTATAGGTATTGGCCACTCCTTGCTGTCTTACTATCAAATGCTTTTGAGTAGTCAATGAAAGCTATGGATACAGGCTTCTGATATTCGTTATATTTTTCCAATATTTGTTTTATTGTGTGGATATGATCAATTGTGGGGATATGATCAATTGTGCTTAGTAATTACTTTTAATTAAAAATAAAGGTCTTAAAACTTGGTTGCTTGTAGCAAAAGTCACGCAACACAATTTCATTATAAATCTACAACTACAATATGTAAAGTAATTGTATCAAATTATAGGTGGTAACCTATAATTTGACACAATTACTTAATTTCCGAAGAGATCAAATTGATTAGGCCTAGTAAAGAAAGTAGCTGTATAATTATGTATTTTGTAAAATAATAAAACTGTTTTGCATTTCAAAAAAACAGTTATGTGTGTGAAAAAAACAATATTAATTGAAGAGTGCATATCATTATTTATTTATGCATATAGATTCATTCTTTTTTTAAATCTCTACTCACATACCCACAAATAGTAAATTAAAGAAATAATCAAAAGGTACTAAATATGTACTGTATTTTTTACAATTTGTTAAAAGCCCTGGGTAATCACGATATATCGTCCGTGACGTAGGAAGGGAAAAAGATGCGAAGCTATACGGACACTAGCGTGCAGCTATAAAGTTTAATTTAGCTCGCGTGCGTGATTTATCTAATTAATAATAACTATGTAGGCTATTAAAACGTCGGCAAGTAGTCGACATCAAAGGAATGCAACTTCTGTACGTAGTACTATTATTTATTCTGTGGTGTAGTGTAAACGACGTAGACCTCACTTTCTCGGTTGTATGCCATATTTAGTAAACTGAAGATTGTCAAGTCCATTGGTTGCATTTTGTTTGACACGTGAAGTGACAAGGAAAGGGCATGCATGGTGTGTTTTTGGAGAATCTAGTATGCTCCCAAGATAATGTGACTTTCGAGATTATCCAGTATTATCAAGACTGGTTCTTTTTCAATAGATTTCACAAAAGAAATGAAATGACGCAGATAATTAACGAATATGGACTCGTAATCCAACATGAATTGAAAACTGCAACCGTATCGCTATTACAGCCTTTACGTAATAATAGTTCGCTCATTCTCTTTCTTTTAAATATAAACATGGGTTACATATGTACCATTAGCACTAACTGCACAAACAATACTTGTTGTGACACCACGTTGCTTTTGTTACCTGTTTTAAGACTCTTGGAGCCAAAATATTGGATTTTTTGGACAGGGCTAATGCTCTAATGTCTGTTTCATCGATATTGAAAATACGATGACCCTGTCAATTGTATTTTGTTTGGAGGCCTTTCAATTGGTCAAAAACATTTTTACTTTTATGCCATTAAAAACTATTATTCTGTTAAGTGAAGTAGCTTCTGGAGTCCGTAAGCTGATGGAAGGATGTCTAGTCATAAAGGAATAGTACCATTCTTGCCTGCCTGCGGTGTTAATGAAAGTTATGATTCAGATATTAGCTTCAGCAAACTTAAAAGCAATTTTTCGTAGTGATTTTGATCTTATGCCATAAAAAGACTTGATCCAGTATCCTTGTAACTGGTCTTCTTGATCATTATTAAATATCGCATACCAACCTTTTTTTGGTTCCTAGAATGCTTCTTGCTTCACTTGGTTGATGAGGTTTGTGGCACTGAATATTTGATGGCAGCTCTACCTAAAGCGGGAGGAAGTATATTATGTCTAATGTTCCCATTTACGCGCCGTTCTCAATTACCCCCCCACATTCCCCTAAAGTGACTATCTAGTCTAGATTCAAAACTTTTGATGTGTAGCTGTATCAACTCTAGCAGATCATTTGGAACTTTCTTTAGGTCTTTAGCGGTAGCGAGGCATCCATAGAAGCCGAGAAGCCAGGCTTGCCCTATCAAACTGCTCAATCAATAATATCAACTAATAAAATAACTATAAACTGTTTCAAACTATTTCAAATTTCGCGCGCTCCTCTGTTATACAATATAGACAGGTCGTGACCTCGAACGTCAACACGCGGCAAAACTGTGCGATACTGCTGTCGATTAGTCGTCTCTCTCGCACGCGTGGGCTTTTTACCGGGCTTTCGAAAAGACGATCGCTCCCTTTCTAACCTATGGCAAAATGTTCTATAATGAAATATAACTACGATTGTTTATATAGCAATTAATATGGAATGCAGAAGCCAGGCTTTGAGTCTAAAGTTAGTCGAGAGTGGGGGCGTCGGGCGATACATTTGCAGTGCACTTCACATTTCAATGTTTACTGTGTGTGTTTACTTGAAAATTACAATGTTTACGTGTTACAATATTGAGTTGAAAATTTATACTTTTTTAAAGATTTTTAGTGAACAAGGAGAATAATAGTGTTCCTTGTGATGAATTGAAGTGTGTTAAAGTGATAATCGGCGAGGAAAAGGTAAAATCTTTAAACTTTGTTGAGAAAAAACAGCTCATATCCACGCCGAAACCAACGCCTGATCTGTGTATTTCTCAAAATATACCATAAGTTGTACTGCTGGTGCTGTATATTTTTTTCCAACGAAAAAGCAGCTTGGAATACTACTGGATATGATGATTTAAACAACTTATCTGGAGCCATTAAAAGGCATATGAATTCTCAAAAACACATGAATGCGGTAATTTCGTTCATTACTGAACGAAATTACCGCATACAGAACGTGCTTTCTCATCTCTGAAGCGCATTCATACTTATTTGAGAAATACACAAGGTCAAGAGCGTCTTTTAGACTTATCAATTATCGCAATTGAAAAACAGTTATTGGTACAATTAAAACCTTCACCAACATTTTACGCGGACGTAATTAAATCTTTCCTTAAGAAAGAGAGAAGATTCGATTTAGAATATAAATAATTTGTTGTTTTAATTTTGTATATAGTTTGTTTGTACTTTGTTCATGCGTTTCTTTTGTTCATGTATTGTATTGTATGTAAATATCTTTTTCTTTCGCTCAAGCAAACCCAAACGCTTTTTTCAAAGCCACTGAAGGTATGCACTTGCTGATGTCATACAATCTATCTAGCAGTAGTATGCCTTCTGTGTGCTTTGTTAAACACGTCCTCGACAGCACTGAATATGAAACTGAAGAGTGGAGACAGATCAAGATTGGTGTATTTTTATAAAACTGCTAAAAACAACAAAACCATATCTTGGGCTTGCCCTAGTTTGGAGCCCTAGCTTCGCCACTAGTCTTTAGGATCTTTATCTTTAGGTTTCCGACCGAATATTGTCTTGGAATGAATAGTTAGCATTCATCCTTCTGTCATTGTCTATGGAAAATAAACATGTCTATGAAAGTTGAAACTTAAGACTGAAGACTAACTGAAGACTGGCACAAATTTGGATTTCTTCATGACTGGATAGCCTATTTATTAACTCTTACTTTAATAATAAGCTAATTCGTGTTAAAAAAAAATGTCATCTTCAGGACATGAAAAATGTCGTCTTCTTTGCTTGTTTCTGACTCTTTACTGTCATATATCAGAAAATCTCGCAATATTTATTGCTGCTTTTGTGGTGTATTTTTGTATATTACTTTAGTCGCTTGCATCTGTAACGAAAACCAAAATCAGACTTTTTTGATGATATAAAGCTAAATTATTAATTAGCTACTACTAAACACTTACTAGCAATCAGGTCCTGTAAGATTGATGTCTCGATCCCTTTTTTAATTTATTCTTTTTTTTTAAACTAGAACAGATGAGATGCGAAGAGATGATTTGTTGACAAGAGTCAACAAATCTTCTCTTCGTATTCAAGACATATTTAAATATTTGAAGCACTAATAATAAAAGTATATCAAGTAAAAGTTCGTCTTCGAGCGTAAGCAATAGGTAAGGAACAAAACCGCAGACTCAGTATTTTATAATTCTGGCTAATGTCACAGATGTTTCTGCAATAAATGCCTATGTCAAAATAACATTAATTCTTTCTGCTAGGATCTCTCGGTCAAAGTTTGTTTTTCTGAATAACCATGCAATCGTTCTTAAGAAATATCCTTTACTACCTACATAAAAGGCATCTTTTCACAAAACGTAGTAATAGCATTTTAGAGACCTTTTATTACTCTATCCTTAAATTATAACAAAATCTCGTTAGTTTTTATTGGTTGTTCTTCCAAATAAAACGATTATATGAAGTAAAAACATACAAAAATTTCTGAATACTGATGATCGGAGCTGCGTGCGTATGCCGTGCCGCCTGTGGTGGTCGTCCATCTTGAAAAAAAAAACTATATTTCATTAAGTGACACTTTATTTTTTTTTTCAAAAGTTACGTTCATAAACCATTTATTGTTATAGTAAAATTGATTTAATGTTATGCAGGAATTATGAATTTATGATGTACTATGCATAATACTTCAAGGGTTAGGGATAAACTATAACATTTTTTTATATCTAATATCTAACCAGGCTGCAGATTCCAACTGCTGGAATCGGTTTAATGCTTTATTTCATTTCTTTAACTATTTTTCATCTTTTAATACTTCCGTACAAAGACTTATCCATACTTTAATACTTTAGGTGTGTTCCACACAGAATTTTTAAGATAATTTCTTTCATAACTTGATATTTGGCTCTGAGTAAAGGCTTCAGAGACTATCAATCAGCTTGCAAGTAAATAGATGGCTTGCTGCAGCATGATGCAAACATTGTAAATGATCAAACGTGTTTGACTCAAGCAAAATCTACGCGCCTGTTTTAAGCCACTTGACCGTCGCGGAACCTCTTAAGACATGTGAAGTGAAGTCCAACAATCCGATAGTAAGTGGCTAATGCAATCCATGGACATCTGCGGCTAACTTCAAACAAAAAGGCTATATACAAATGCGTTGTCATCTCAGAGACTAAGATAATATGCCCCACAGCCTGTAAATATACTGGCTCTCTATATACTTCAAACCGGAACTTATTTCTGCAGCAGAAAAGGACTCCTACCACCTAGTAATATATGCTTTGTAATTTAAAATAACTATTGGACGGTTCAATGAAATGAGAATATGAGACAATACAAACAATTTGCTCAACAACTGAGGCAACAAACAAGTACAAAAAACTGACGAATTAAAAAAAAATCAACAATACCCATCTAATAGATAGAAAAAAAGTATTTTCTTACAGTTAAAAATAAAATTTCACATAGTACTTATATAATCTATATTATTAATTCTTTTAATGATATTTACGAATTACAAAAAAATGGACAACATACTAATGCACGCAACTGTCCAGAGAAAGTACATTTACCACTAAGTTCTGAACACATGCAAAACTGCCTTTTATCAATAAAGACATACAGTCCTAAATGCCTAAACACATAGTCGTTATCGTATCCAAGCGTTCAGGCTTGGGGTCCATTTTTAACCAACTGTTGTTGGACGTATTTTCGCCAATGGTTGAATTTATATCTCCAAATCGACCGCATTATACAAAACATTAATTGCAAACTCCGATGTCTTAACGTAAGATTAATTACAAACAATACGGTGTGTACTACAATTTATAAGACATTACAAGATTGTATTTAACATAATTTTGATAATTAAATTGTTAATAGCCGTTGCATTATAACTGTTATTATTTTTGTGTGTAATATTTAAATCGTCTTAGATCATAATTGTTATATTTCTTTATATATTATTTTAATAACAAATGTGAAGTATAAGTAGTTATTAAATCGTCCCAAAGAAAACCACCCTCAAACATTAGCTGTTTAGTTGTGCGTAAAAAGATGTACCTAGCGATTTAACGTCGTAGCATACCTAATGTGATAAAACAGATAATTTAACGATTATTTACGAATATCTGTTAAGCGTGTCACACACCCTACGCAGATACGATAATATTTTATCTGGGTATAAAAACTTAATTATCTGAAAGTATCACACACTACGCAGAAAGGATAATAAACGAAATGATACATTCACTCGAAATCCTTCAAACTTATGACGTGTTTTTTTGGAGCGGATTGTTTATACAGAGTGTTACCTACAATGAGTTGGCGTATTTATCATTTTTTATGTATTATATTTGTATGAGCAGATAATATTGTCACTAACTTTCGATATACCTATGTCGGTGCTTACAGATACAAATTATCTGCGTTGTCTGTGTTAGTGCATTGAATTTCATAGATAGCGATATTGAAAGATATGCGCTCAGATACAGATATCGTATCTGCATAGTGTGTGACACGCTTTGATATTTAGTGAAAAATATTAATGTACAAAGCTATTAATAATAACGAGCAACTGGCTGTGTTTAAAAAATAATTAATGTCTTTGTGTTTTATTGACTAGAACGGGTGGGTTACTGTAGGTCACATAATTGACTGCGTACGAGCATGAGACATACATACATCGAGTGATAGAGGAAAGTCAAAATTAGCCTAGTAAAAATTTTCAAAACCTGCCAGGTATAACAATGTTAGCGAATCGGCGACGCAGTCGGGATGAATTACGTTTTAGGCGGGGTGAACTAACTCAACTGCATTTTTTTTACGTGACGCCCTGTTCCATCTACCGTCCTGATGAAAAAATCACCTTACGTATGCTACCACCTTTAATCGTAGGACTAAATCGCAAATTTATTTTCTGTTCTAACTAAATATAAATCACACCCATAACACGCTGAAATTCACTTTTACAAATGAAAATTAGCTCGATTTCTTATTCTAATAGTAAAATTCAAACAAATTATTTCTAGTAATTACAAAACGTTAAAAGTTACGTCGTGAATTAGTATTGGCAGTTGTATACACAGATACATTTTATTAAAAAAAGCGATCAGTTTTAAATATAGAGCAACACGGGCCACCGACGGATCGAAGGGAGTAGCCATACGCAGGCTTCTTTTTAAACTTAAAAATTACAACAATAAAGGTCGTCTTGTTTCGGATTTGCTTACCAACACAGGCCGCTCACTCTCATACAATATGTAGATCGGTCGAGCGACTGATCAGAGTTGTAGCTGTCACCGAGCGATACTGTTATAATGTGTGTGTGAAATTGTTAGTTTATTGTTTTAATTGTTATGTGTAAGTTACGTAGTAGGTAACAGACTATTGTTTTTGTGTGCACAGATTTCCTTCCGCAAAAAATGACAGACAGTTCTGTATCAGGGAAAAATGCTATGGCTACCCCCCTCCGATCCGCCGGTGGCCCGTGTTGCTCTATGGTTGTAAACGATGAAAGAGACTTTATTAAACGAAGCACCAATTATAATTCGCCTTCGCTCAAAAAAAAGTGCCCAAAAATGACATTAAATATATGTACTGATTACAGAAGTATATTATTTTGGTGGAATATCCTCGATGGTCATTACATGTGGTTAAGGTTGACAAACATATAGTGTTCTATGATACTATACTACATTTCGTATTATAATAAAATGAATTACGCAGAATTTTTTTATTATAATAGTGTAAAATAGTGTGGGCAAATCTTCAAAGTGATGCGGCGGATGAAGTGAAATCATATTTTGCATATTTCTAAAAATGACCACCAAATGTAAGGATGGGCTAGTACCCATCTTTTCATTTGGTTATACAGTACAATATTTTATAGACCTTATAAAAGTTGAGTTTTTTGTACTTATTCTATAATTTAATTTAATTTAATCAAAACTTTTGCAATAAAGACTTGAAGTGGTTAAAAATTGTAAAGTTTTTAATAAAATAAAGTAAACTTTGTATTTTTTTTAGTAAATTTTGAAAATTACTCGTATAATATACACGTATTTTTCTGTATTAATGTATGTGCAACTTTTTGATCAGAAAAAATCTGGCAACTCTAGTACATGTGATACCCACTCCTACAAATACTGGAACTGTTTCTTTTGATACTAAATAAAATTAGCTCATATACAGATACATTTCTTCATATACTGAGTACCAACCTATTACCTATTTCTGCGGCCAAGCAGCAGTGCCTGCGTGCTGTGTTCTAGTCTGAAGGATTTAGAGAGCCAGTGTAAATTCTGGCTGTGAGGTATTCCATCTGAGTCCTCAGATATGACAACGCGTCGCGTTGCAGGTGTCCATGGGGTACAGTAGCAACTTACCATCAGGTGGTATATTCGTTTATCACTTTAGTGTTATAAAGAAAATATATAAGATGACATTCGAATGCAATGTTATTTTTTTTTTACACTTTTATAGCAAAATTTTGACAGCTTGTAATATTTTAAAATACTAACTAACGTATCTGCACCTATTAGAGGAGAGACAGACTGGTCCCACGAACGCAACGTATTAATGCAACGCATTATGACGTGACTCTTGAATTGAATTTTGTACGAAAAACTATGCATTAGAAACACACTTATCGTATGCAACGCAATTACACGTTTCCGAAGCAAACGTTTAGTTTTAGTAAGGCGATATAATTTTTTTTTTTTAATAGATACCTATGCGACATGATTTTATATATTGCAGAAGTAAAACACATTGTATTCTACATATTCATGTATTTGTTTGCATTATAAATCATAAATTAGAGAATTACTACGTAAACGTACAAAACTTCGACTTTATTTGGTAGAAATACTGTTAAGTCTTGATTTAAAAGAAAAACGAATCCCTGAATATGTAAAATATAATGTGTTATTCCGCAAAGCATCGACACAGTTCTTTATTTAGGGTATGTTTATTTATTTCATGAACCTAGTATCTTCGCTTTTTAACTAAAATGATTTTTAACTAAGATGCGAAGATATTGGGTTCGTAAAAGAAAAATCTTTTTCTCTGTGGAGTGGATAAATTCGTATAATATGAACATCAAGACTAAGTAAATCATTCTCAAGCTCACTCTCAGAATCAAAAAAACATGGTATAAATTTGTACTCGTGCGTCCTCTAAGAAGTGACAAGAGTGTCTGACGCCAAACGTACGGTAAACGTTGTTCAAAACGACTATAAATCAATAGCACGATTAATGAATGATGAATGAAATGAAATGCGCTATGTTATAGCGCGCTATTTATTAAAAAAAAAAGCGTGCGAGCGGCCGGTAGGCGCGTAAAGTCTTGCAACACGCTAAATCTCGTAGCACGTTACATTACATGTCCTTCGTTGGGCAGACCGCAAACTATATGAGAATATTATTTTTAATACGTCGCAGTTTAGTCTAAAAATAAAATAAAATAAAGCTGTAAAGAAAAACCAATGAACTCCCCTTCATACTTTTCAGGCTTAGGACTGTCTATTACTTATGTAAACGTTATTTTAAAATTAATATAAATTATAGGCGAATTTAGAAGTTCATTGATTGTATATACAAAAATAACTATTTACATACACTATTTTATATTCATATACTTTAACTAACCAACGTCTAGCATTAAACTAGGTCGCGGGCGATAAATCGCGTGCTGCAGACCAAATTTGCGTAACACGTCCACTCACAACAGCGTCGCTGCTAGAGCTAGATAAGCTAGTTGCCGCACTTGCCGAAGCCGCGCGCGATCGCGCGATATTCATAGCGCCATAGCGTCACAGCTGGTACTTACATAGCACGCGCTGTGCGCTATGGAAAGATAGCGCGCTATAATATGGCGCTATGCGCTATATTAACCACCCATAGTTGCATACGTAGGTCGAGTGTGTACACCAACGTGAGCATTACATCGCATACGTTGCGTACGTGGAACCAGTCTGTCCCTACCCTTAAGGCTTCGCCAAATAGAACGCGTACTTAGCGCGCGTCAGAGTGCTAGCCTGACGCCGCGATATAGCGCCGAATTGTGTTGTACTATGACGGTACTATACTGCCAAGCAGAACGCCGGCGCTAGTAGTACGCACTACGCAACGCTCTGTTGTGTCGCGACGTTACGCTTTGACGCCGGACGTTGTATTTTTTCAGAAAACTTTATTTTAGCGTCCGACTACACGTGTGTTAATTATGACTGAAAAACTGATAGAATTGGTTCGGAAACACCCCTGCTAATATAATACGAAGGATAGTTCTTATAAAAACATAACAACAAAGACAAAATTGTGGGGACAAGTCGGAAAAGAAATCAATCAACCTGGTAAGTAATGTATAATTTGTTTATTGATTAAAGTAAGACAAATTTTTCACGAATTTCGAATGCTGCAGTTGATCTTCTATTTTTTGGACGATGGGGAGCTAGGGCACGCATAGGCTCGTTTTATTCTTCTGACTCTGAAGACAAAACCGTTGTTCCTTGTTTCGTTCTTCAGTAGTTACGAGGTCGACACTGAAAGTTTTTAGAACTGGCCAGGGTCACTTGTAAACAATATAATAAAAAAATAAGTCAAAACTTTTAAAATGGAACTCTGCCAATATTATTTTTGTTTATGATTGTTTACGATTTGGCGGCAAATTGAAAATTGTCTGTGTCACGTCAACATGAATTTAACGCGAGGAAATTTTCATAAAATGATTTTTTATGACTTTCGATGTCATGTTAGTCAACAAGAAAGTTAGGATAGACTTCGATTGGCCTTTCACGATGAAGCCCCATCTCGTGCCACTGTTTACAACTGGTTTAATGAGTTTAAACGTGGTCGCACTAATCTCACCGATGATCTGCGTGAGGGACGGCCTTCTACGGCGACGACTGAAGATAACATCAGTGTTGCGTGGCGTATGATAGAGACTGACAAAAGAGTGACTTATCAGCAGATTCGGACAAGCTTAGGCATCGGTATGAGTCAAGTGCACAAAATCCTCCATGAACATTTAGCGGTCAGGAAGCTTTGTGTCCGGTGGATACCTCATAATTTGACAGAGGCCCAAAAACTCCGTCGTGTTGATTGGTGTCGTGAAATGGTTCAAAGATTTAACGGAGGTGACTCAAATGCTGTGTTCGACATACTTACGGGTGACGAAAGCTGGATTTATTGTTATGATCCTGAAACTAAGAGACAGTCTGCTGTCTGGGTGTTTCCTTCCGAGGAGTTGCCAACTAAAGTGAAGAGAGGTGGAAGCGTGGGAAAAAAGATGGTGGCCTCGTTCTTCGGAAGGACAGGTCATTACGCAACAATTGTTTTAGAGGGTCGAAAAACAGTTACTGCAGAGTGGAACACTAACAATTGTTTGCCACTTGTCTTGGAAAAAGTTCGGGAGAATCGACCTCGCAGTAGGATCCTCCTTCCTTCACCACGACAACGCCTCGTCGCACACCGCCAAGCAAACAATCGACTACTTGGCGACGTCAGACGTGAAATTACTGGATCACCCGCCCTATAGCCCCGACCTCGCACCTTGCGGTTTTTTATTTATTTTTGAAAATAAAAGAAAAACTTCGAGGAAAACGTTTTATGGACGCCGAGGAAGCAGTGGCTGCGTTTCAAAATGCCGTCGAAGAGACCCCTAAGGACGAGTGGGCAAAGTGCTTTTCTCAGTGGTTCCATCGAATGCAGCGATGTATTGATATAAATGGACACTATTTTGAAAAGATATAAAAAAAGTAATAACTTGCTGGTTTGTTCAGTTTTTGATTTTCTAAGAACTTTCAGTATCACCCTCGTATGTAAACAACATGCAGCTTTATATATATAACATCAATTGCTGTGTCTAAATTGCAATCAATGGGTCGTTAAAAAATGCGCCATTTTTGTAATAATATCCCAAACGCATTCTCAACCACACGACGTGCCCTGCAAAGTCTTTTATTAAAATTTGTTTCTCTTTCGTCTTGTATGGCTGAGGCTCTAGGGAATGGAAGCATTAAATACGTTTTCAAAGCAGAGCCCTCATCACCAATAAGTACATGAGGTACGGGATCATCGGTGCCTGGATGAGGTTTATCTGGTAGAAGAGATTTTCCGTGGATATATTGTCGATAAAACATGGAGTTGTCAAATATGCCGCTATCACTATGGCGCCCGTAACTACCGACATCGCAGTGAATCGACAGTGAATTTGTAACATATTTTCTCATATTTCTTTTTTATTAAAAAAAACGTTACCTCCACACTAGGATTTTCTCCTGTACCGTGGGGGCAGCTTACATACAAAAATTTCACAAGGACAAACATCCAGACCCGGAACAATTATTTGTAGACCATACAAATATTTGTTCCGTGCGGGATTCGAACCCGCGGCCCTGAGCGCTGCAACTCATTGCTAAGCCACTGCGCCATGGAGCCGTCAAACATGGATCGACTATAGCAAGAACTACAGAAAAAACTTTTTGTAGCAAAAATAGTCTGATCCAATATTATTGGGGCACTAAATAGCGACATGCTTACCATCGATACTACAGACACAATTAGGAAAATTCCAGGTTTCCCGATAACCTTTCTCTGATTGTTTCCATGTCTCTTCAGTAGGTGATGGCATATATTCTAGTTGTAATGTCTTCCAGATTTCTGTACAGACTTCACTAACAATTCTACCAACTGTTGAACGACCTACTCGGAAGGAGAAGGCTATGGTCTGATGCGAATCACCCGTCGCTAAGTACCTGGAACAAAATAATAATATGTATGTTTATTTTACAGGTGAGGTAGCAAAAATGGAAGAGCTTGAGGGACAATTATATGGGATATAAAAAAGAGGTGGCAGGTACTACAGGACAAGCTGCAAAAAAATTTTACACAATGGCCTTGAGCTTCCCAGTTACAGTTCCTTGACTCAACTCTGATAGATCGAAAAAAAAAGTACAAATGTTCGACAATCTACGCCAGAAACATCTTCGCCAGAGTCACCTCAGCCAGAGACACCTCCGCCAGAGACATCTCCGCCAGCGACAGCTCCGCCAGAGACACCTCCACCAGAGACGCCCTCTGCACACTCCGTAATTCGTTCACGAGCCAAAACCATTAAGAAAACTGACAGTGAGATGGATAAAGTTATAAATTTTATTCAAAAAAAAAACAAGATTATGATGCCATAGATCACCTATTCCAAAGTTATGCCCAAACATTTAAAAGTTTTTCCAAAGCGAAACAAATAAAAGCCAAGGTAGAACTGGCTAAGTTATTTGCAGTCATAGAAACAGAGGAAATGCAAGAGAACTTACAAATATTGAACAATTCACCACATTATTCTTATATGAGTACTGAAGATTGTACTGTCTCCTATGAAGTAACCAATTCTGGGCCAGAAGATTTATCCCCAGTAGCTGTTATAGATTTATGTACCTACATTGGCGGCACTACATCAGACAAGCAACAGCCTGAGCTGCTGCCACAACCACAACGTAACGAAATTGATGTGCTACATGTGACAAATTTTGAAGCATTGGCATCAAGTGATTTTCATAATGATAACGCAATAAACATGTACTCGTATATTAAAAAATAAATATATCTTACCTCAGACGGATTACAAGTCTTTCTCTTGTAGAAATAGGCGTCCTCCAATTTGTGGTACATTTGCTTATTTTTGGGATGAGCAGTTCATGTAATTCTTCGAATAAATCTTGAGACATACGAAAGTATGTAAAAATCGATCTTCATGTGATGAAAGCTCGCGACACAAACGATGATATTCTCCTAATTCCTTTCTCTTTTTATTGATGTCGTGTACCCATACTCTTTTTCTCTGTGATCGTGATAAAGCTTATAAAAGTAATAATTCTTTCACATCTGAATCACTCGACATCTCAATAGCGAACAAAATTTCCAAAGACTGCTAACGATCTGCATTACGCTCTGGTGAATGGTACGTTGCATAATTTCAGTGTGACATCAAAGAACGCGACGTTAAAACGCGACGCTATTAACGCTATAACGCGGCGCAAAATACGCGTTCTGTTTGGCGAAGCCTTTAATCATGCTCAACATAACATGTAATATTCATGAAATCACTGTAGTAATAACAAATGTAACAATCTAGCACTTTTTACTAAGCGAAAGCATAAGAATTACGCAAAATGTTTGTACAAACCACCAGGAAATATTTTTTAAACATTGGATATTATATAAACTTGTTATATGCATCTGTAACTATGAATGTAACAGCAAAAGACAAAGTTGGATTAAATCACGTATTCATGATACACATTTTTGGGCGACAGTTGATATTTTTAAATATACATATATTTTTGCTGGACGTAATGTTTAACATTCAACTTTTGTTTAGACAGTCAGCCTACAGTAAGATGTAACCAGGAGCGTTAAGTTCTCTATGCCTAACAGGTTTGATATTAATAAAAACAGTAATATTGTTTATAACTTATAGTTACCTAAGTTAGAGCTACTGCTATGTTTATTAACTCACTGAAAAACTTGTCCACACACACCTTAAACTGATGTTTACGCTTGTTGACCGGCAACCTGCTGCTAGCAATATAGATACGTTCTGCAACAATGCTGCACAAGAATTGTTTGCCATGAATATGTGGCTTAAACATTTTCATGGCAAACAATTATTTTGCCGCTATAAGGTCGGTGTCGCAACAAAGCGGTGGTTGATAAAATGTATATTCAAATAGAAGCGATTCTCGCGCGGAATGCCGCAACAATTATCTCGCACCAATTGCATTACCAACAGAAAATAGACGCGCCCAAACTAACATGACTGACGTTGCTTGAATTGAAACGAAATTTACACGGGCCGATTTTTTCCTTTCTTTTGTTTACCTTTTACTTCTTTTCTTTAAGCATATTAAGTGACAAAAAAACAACTGATATAACGTAATTACAATTATAATTATTACTGATTTCTCGAAATCTTGAAATCCTTTGGGGATTTCTATCAATAACTTCTTCGAATTATATGTTCCTTGAGATAAATAATAATTGTCCTCCAGACCGAATTTCGGTCTTTCAGTCGACATCCTGGCTCCGTGCTTTTAATGAGAATGTCTTGACAGAAAACACAATAACAAATTTTTGGCCCAACGCGGGATTCAAACCCTCATGAGCAGCAGTTGCATTTACAACCACTAGACCAACGAGACAGTCAAAGTCAGCCTTAAGATAAAAACGGCGAATTTGACATTATTTTGAATAGATATCGTGCGAGGTAAATGTACGAGATCGCATTCCGCACCCGGGTTTCAGTTTAAGACGGCTCTTCACGTTGGCCAACATAGTGGCGAATGTGTTGGCCAATACCGATGGCCATCGTGTAGAGCGGTTGTTTGTGCTTCACTTGGTATGTATTGGAATGATGGCCCACAAGTTGGCGCGAGATCCGTGTGGTGTCGGTTTTTTACAAAAGATCAAAGGGTTGTGGCAGAGTATTGGCCGCCGCGTCCACACGTTGGGCGGTCGTTTAGTTTACTACGAGCTCCCAGAGTGATCGCACGCACCTGATTTAAATTTTATTAAATTTATATTCACTCATCGTAACTAGTGTCTACAAAATGGCAGTAACAATGACCAATGAAGAAACTTTTCGCTTTATAGAGCTCTACCAAGCCGAAAATTATTTGTGGAACACACGAAATAAAATTTCTTTTTTTCCATTTCTTTTTGATCGCCCTTTTCTTATACACATTCACGTAGTAGCGGTAGGCTGTGAATAAATAAACCGCAGCAGCCGTTAGCGCCTCAATATCCGTTTTAATAAATTCGTCCGCACATTGGCCTGAACCGAAGCAAACTGAACGAACTTCCAACGTGTGGACGCCATCACAAATTCTTGGCCAATATCTTTGCCAACACATTCGCCACAATGTTGGCCAACGTGAAGAGCCGCCTTTACACGAACATTTAGAGAACTAGACGCATCTGGCACCAGAAGCGTCAAGTTAGTGCGTAGCGCTCTAGCCACACGACGTTGCACCGAATCACTGTCATACCACAGATTTTAAGTGTCGTTGCGGCGTCCTAAATAAAAAGATTAATGCCCAAATACTCAAACGCTACTCAATTTAAAGATGCGGTTAAGTCTCGTGCTGTCTCTATCACTTTAAGTCAAAGTGAATGTATATTGTGTATTTGGGCTTAAATGTCTAATTGTTGCTAAAGAACTTTATAAGACGTTCATATTACTGATAAATCGCTGACTCTATATTATTTTAAGTATTACATGCTCTAATATTATATTCTTCTATGGAGAAGTATTGTCTCCCACAGACTGCACTTACAAATATATTATAATTTTTCATAAGATGACAGATAAATCTAATTATTTTACATAAATCTAGCTCTCTATTTAGGGCATATGACTACATATTTCAATATAGCAGAACTTTACAAAATTTATACATAAAAGATAACTCGGGATCTACTTTGAAGACGGTTTTTTTTTCTCAACTTTTTTACATTATGTAGTAGAGAATATTATTTTTCTAAAATTAAGGCGACGTTGTAGTACTTTTAACTTTTTGAACTTCTGCAAATTTACTGAAATGTAATTATTGCGCAAAAAAATTATTTAAAAAAATTTAACATACTGACAAGCGATGCGTGAAAACAGAAACGCGAATCATAATAATTAGCTTGAAAAAAAAATTATAAAGATGATACCTAAATCGCTATTTAAACGTGTAACTTGCAGAGATTCCACATTGAAACCGTGTAAAAGTTATATCAAATGAAAATATGTTTAGGCATTTTATTATTTAGGTCATGTTGAGTACACAATAAACAAAGTTGTTTTATTTTTATCTTACGAAAAAAAAATTTCAAGTCTCGCGCCCGCCTCGACCAATACTCACCGAGACATCTTAGGCCCGGACTTCACCAAAGCGGAGAAGAGACGAGAGGAGAGGAGAGGAGATGTTTTAAATCTCGTCTTCACTCTGCTTCAGTGGATACACTCCTGAAAAACATCTCTTCTCGTCTCCACGAGAGATGTCCGAAGCGGAGGCTACGGACATCTCCGAACATCTTCGCACATCTCCGCTTTGGTGGAGTCCGGGCCTAAACCTTGAAGATGTCTCGTTCGTTGTTTGTTCTAAAATTTTCCCCGCTTTAGTGCTTTTTACTCGACAGTCTACACAGTCATAACTACTCACCATACTACAAGACGGCCTTAACCATTCAAATTATATTATAAATTAACATTTATTTCCGAGCAATGCAGCATGTACTGCTTTTTCATTTAAGTTTGCAACAAGTTTTCATTTCCTTTTAAAACGGAAGACGACTCAATAATATTCCCATCGTACGCAGCAAATACACCTAATGCAATATTTATCAGCTGATCAACAATTTTATTACATTTTACCCTGTTTCTGTACAACCCCCTTTAAAAGCAATAATATTTTTTTTAAAAGCTGCTTTTATTACAGGGACAAACGTTGCTATCACTCACACAAGAAGTATACTCTACATTAACACGATTTTTTATATCGTTATTATAGTGAATTGAGAAACTACTTATAAGGTAAACAAAATAAAGCTGATTATAAAACAGCAACAATTTATAATATATTGTTATTAAGTCAGCCATATAATTAATAAAATAAGAGATTTTGTTCGTTTCGATTTTTTATTTTTTTTTAATATGAATTTTAATAATATTTTTAAAGTAATTTAAATGTAAATAACTCAATGGCTTTGTGTCACCCTTTATGTTACCGGGCCGTCAATAAAGCAACAAAATTAAATTTATCAATATAAATCAACAAAAGATCTGCTATGTTGAATTTGAAATTAAATCTCCATGGATACAGTACCATATGCCGAGAAAAATATATTTTTCACTAACCAATTCTTTTATATTAAAATACTATCTATGCGTTGAGAAGAAAAAATCTAGAGATACTTAAACACACTATAACAGATTTTTATAATTATTGTTATTACGAAATATGATAAAACTTCAACCTGTACAGTCCAGTGGTCATGCACAAAGTTTCTAAGTGGCTTAAAATTCCACATACAAAAATATATTTTACTTAAACTCAATAAAACTCAGCTCACAAACATTGAAATAATCCAACACCCCAACAATACAATGTGTTAACATATTTAATTAAATATTAAAGAGAAACAAATGTATTTTCGGACAACAATAACACAATTTATGCCTGTTACAGCCACAACTTGACAAAATTTTTAAAATATATAAAGAATTATTAAGGATATATTCAGGCGTATGTCATAACTGCATATAACTGTGTAGCTATCTATTATTAATCACTGATATACTTTGTACTCCCTATAATTTAGAACAACTTATGCAAAATGCCAACTTTATACTAAGAAATGACCAAGGCGCTGACGATATAAACATTTTAATTTCCTATTTATTGTCTATGGCGTAATATCGAATTGCAACGATAATTTAATAATTTATTAACAAACGTGCCGCTTAATCGCCGATTAATATATAATCGTCGTCGATGGCTGCTCATTCGAACCTATGGCGACTAAAGCAGGAGTTCCTCAGGGGTCCGTTCTCTCCGCAACTCTCTTCCTGCTGCATATGCCCGGTATGCAGACGACAGCACAGTTGTAGAGAGATACCAACCAAGTGTTCGGGCCAGTCGGGATCAAATCCAGTCCGAAATAGAAGCTATGGTTGAGTGTGTGAATCTCACACTACAGGCAGTCTCCGAATGAGGCGATACCGATCTTGTAAAATTCAACGCCCTCAAAATACGAGCGTGTCTCATCACATGCAAAAAGGAGCCAGCTCACCTTGGCTCCCTCTTTCCGAAATCTATCAATGGAATACACCGACCGCCTACAGTTGTTGGGGATTGAGATATCCTCAAACCTGAACTTCGGATGGTTCATTGAGTCCAAAGCCAAAGCAGCTGCAAGGAAGCAATTAGTTCTTGCAAAAGTGCGGCGGTACTTCTCGCCGGGACAGCTGCTTACTCTATATAAAGCGCAAAACCCGTCGTGCATGGAGTATTGCTGCTATATATGGGCTCGCAGCTTTGGCCTCAATGGAAAGGCGTGCTAAGAGGCTTATTGGTGACCCGAATCTGGTTAATATTTCACCAGCCTTGAACACAGGCGCAAAGTAGCCAGCCTTTCGGTTTTCTGCAAGATTCCTCCCTCTCCCTTCCACCGTCAGGCAACCAGGCACTCGGCCAGTCTCCACCCTTTCGTTGTCGACTTACCACGCATTCGAACCAAACGGTTTGCTATATCGTTCGTCATGCGTACAACAAAGGAGTGGAATAAGTTGCCAGCATCTGTCTTTCCATCTGATCACAATGTAAGTGTCTTCAAGGCAAGAGTGAATAGGCTTTTGTTAAGTCAGTCCACCATCGTCGGCTACATCACCAATTATCATCAGGTAGAATTGTAGTTAAGCGCTGGCTTAGAAAAAAGCGTAAAAAGAATCTATGAACTAACTATGAAAAGCCAAAATACTTTTGATAAGTTATAATTAGAATGTGACTTTAAAGCGGACGGCTACTAAGAATTTATTAAAAAATGCGAAAAAGACAATATATCACACTACGACAAAGAGGCATTGCTAAATAACATATTATTCATAATAAATTTGTTAATTGGGAACAGTTGCAACACACGCCGAACTGGCAACAAATCAAAATTAAATAAACAACAATACAGCAAGTCAAAACTTTGATCAAAGTGCATTCTCGATAAAGTATAATTCATAAACTGTCCGAAAACGGGTGATGATGATACATGCAGTTTAAAAAAAAGTCACTACAATACTTCAAATAATTGACAATTGATATTTGGCGTCATATTTAATCTGCTTCAGCATATCGGTTATCGGCCGACACGAAGCAAAGCAAATGACAATTGATTGATTGGAATAATAACCCTTATTCAAAGCACTAAAGAATCACGCGCGTCATTGTATCTGTACTACAAAAATATTCAGACGACCACCACACACCGTTGAAGGTTTTATTACAATCTACTATGGGCTAATAGTAGATTGTAATAAAACCTTCAATTGCATGTATCATCGTCAAAAGTCGACGGACCATTTAAAAAAAATATCAACATACGAGGGCGACACTGAAAGTTTTTAGAACTGGCCACTTGTAAATGATATAATAAAAAAATAAGTTCAAATTTTGAAAATGGAACTCTTTGCCAATAGTATTGTGTATGTATTTTATTAATTTGTCATTTGTTTACGATTTGGCAAATTGAAAATGGTCTGTGTCACGTCACCATGAATTTAACGCCAGAAAATTTTCGTAAAATGATTTTTTATGACTTTCGATGTCATGTAAGTCAACAAGAAAGTTATGATAGACTTCGATTGGCCTTTCACGATGAAGCCCCATCTCGTGCCACTGTTTACAACTGGTTTAATGAGTTTAAACGTGGTCGCACTAATCTCACCGATGATCTATGTTCACAGGGACGGCCTTCTACGGTGACGACTGAAGATAACATCAATGTTGTGAGGCGTATGATAGAGACTGACAAAAGAGTGACTTATCAGCAGATTCGGACAAACTTAGGCATTGGTATGAGTCAAGTGCACAAAATTCTCCATGAACAATTAGCGGTCAGGAAGCTTTGTGTCCGGTGGATACCTCATAATTTGACAGAGGCCCAAAAACTCCGTCGTGTTGATTGGTGTCGTGAAATGGTTCAAAGATTTAACGGAGGTGATTCAAATGCTGTTTTCGACATACCTACAGGTGACGAAAGCTGGATTTATTGTTATGATCCTGAAACCAAGAGAGTCTGCTGTCTGGGTGTTTCCTTCCGAGGAGTTGCCAACTAAAGTGAAGAGAGGTCGAAGCGTGGGAAAAAAGATGGAGGCCTCGTTCTTCGGAAGGACAGGTCATTACGCAACAATTATTTTCTCTAAAAGTCTGCAGTAACTGTGGTACACTAACAATTGTCTGCCACTTGTCTTGGAAAAAGTTCGGGAGAAACGACCTCGCAGTAGGATCCTCCTTCACCACGACAACGCCTCGTCGCACACCGCCAAGCAAACAATCGATTACCTGGCGACGTCAGACGTGGAATTACTGGGTCACCCGCCCTATAGCCCCGACCTTGCGATTTTTATTTATTTCCGAAAATAAAAGAAAAACTTCGAGGAAAACGTTTTATGGACGCTGAGGAAGCAGTGGCTGCGTTTCAAAATGCCGTCAAAGAGACCCCTAAGGTCGAGTGGGCAAAGTGCTTTTCTCAGTGGTTCCATCGGATGCAGCGATGTATTGATGTAAATGGACACTATTTTGAAAAGATATAATAAAACTGATAACTTGCTAGTTTGTTCATTTTTTGATTTTCTAAGAACTTTCAGTGTCACCCTCGTACCGCTGGACGTTGTATTAAAAGTGAATAAGTTCAGTTCGATGATGGCACCTTGAATCTTCCTTACAGGAATGTCGTTGGCAGTGATAATTGCTTAACATTAAATGTTAATTACGAATGAACCGCTCCCATCCCCTCCGGAATCACTTTGAGCATAATTCTGACTTCCCATTGTACTTTTGACCGTATTCAACGTATTGCCGTGTTCGTCAAATCGCATCCTAGGATTCGTAACACATAGAGTACACTTAGAGACTAAATTATTATTAACACAATATTTGTAACTCCCACTTGGACTTGTATATAATTGCTTGTCTGTGTACGGTGTGTATTGGTGCACGAGTCTTATGTCAGCAGGCTGTTGGTGCCCGTGAAGAGCGGCGGGATGCTAGCAACAACGTTGACTGATGTAATCGCTATAGGAAGCTGACACCTCCTCTGATTGGTAGCGAGTCAGCTTGATGCTCCTCCGGAGATCTGAAGTGATGGCCGCTTTGTAACCCCCCTTTCGTAAAAGCGAGTCGATTGTTTGTATTTGGTCCCATCCTGTAACATACATACACATATCTGAAATTCATATAGAAACATTCAAACACCACCTTAACAGACAGATCAAAAATTTTGGAGCATCTAAAGTTCACCAGTTCATCAATCTTGATATTGTTCATTTAGACGTATTCCTAATGACTTATACGTAGTAGAGCCATGTTGCACCTATATTATGGTTGTAGCACGAACGGGTCGGTTCGACCAGGGAAGGCACACGCTCTCACAGAATACCCGCTTAAAATAGCAGCTAATGAAGCTGTGTTTCGTATGATGTGTGAAGAACCGGAGACACTTTTTACAGGACACGAGGCATTCCATCTTAGTCCTCAGGGGTGATGACGCATCTGCATTTTGATTCTTATTTGAGGATAGATGTAAATGTCTATAAGACACAGCATCCACCGATAACCAAGTACCGATTAGCGGAGAGTAATGCAGCCCCAACTAGATGACATGACGACCTGGTAAGACTTCCAATGAATGCAGGTGACACAGTACCATGTTTTGACAGTGTCTTTGAGTGAGCAGTGGACTCTTTGTGGTCTGTAATGATGATGATAATGACAGAACGAGAACTGGAGAAAGTGGATTCGCTTATGTTGCCATAAGTAATGATCTAAGTAAATGGAAAAAGGCTATTTATTTTTATTTAAAGAATAATAAATTTTATGTTTTCCTCTATTATATTTTCTTTCTAATTTCAGAACCTTTACTAAATCCTCGTGTACACCCCCACAGGATGTTTAATTTTGCTCTGCCAACTATTTTGATCAACGTCCTAGGCGTGAAGACGTATTAAAATTAACAAATGATTTTTTTGGTCATCTGTGGAAAAAAAAGGATTTTCAATGATTTCCTCCACAGTGACTGGTAATGATTTCCCCATACCTTGCTCTGTGGCAACTTGAGGTAAGTAGGTTGCAGTGCGCTTAGTGCCGCGCTCGTTTATGAACTCGATACGTATCCCGTGCTTGCCAAGCTTCCAGTCGAGGTAGTGCTCGGCATCCTCGAAGTGCTGCAGGATGGACACCGAGACCGTCAGCCGCGGCACCTCCTCGCGTGTTATGGGAGTAAAACGCGAATCTTTTAGGGCGCTAGTTATCGCGTACTCCCGAAGCCCTGAGAAGAAACATGTTTGCATTGAAGCAAGCTGTCTTATAGCTTTAAGTTTAGAAATGTCGAATAAAGTCTACTCAGGGTACGGAAAGGTTTATTTGTAGCGATACAATATTTACACTGTTAGTACAGACCTACTTTTAGTAGTCTTCTATACCGATAATTATTTACCCCTTTAGGTACGAGGGGAGGTCAAAAAGTTCGCGGAATGACAGGGAAGGATAATGAAATGAAACATTAAACTATTTTTCCTTTTCAATGTATTCTGCCTTAACCCTAATACATTTATTAGATCTGTTAAATAACTTATTAATACTGTCTAAACAAAAAATATTTGTCTTGGGCGTCAAAATAGGCCGAAATTGCCGACTTCACTTCATCATCGTCGCCAAATTTTTTCAACAACTTTCGACGCGCTCATGTTTTTGATGCGCAGAAAGCATTCTCGGAACCCATCTTGCACAGACATTAGTCATGCCAAGGTATTGATGTAGGATGTTTAAAATGGTTGTGTCTGATACTCCAAATACCTAATGCTGCAAGCTAGTTTTTCTTTAGACGGGCATCTGTCATCATAATAACACAAAAAAATTGATACGTATATAATACGTTTGTTTTCGATGAAGCTGTTAACGAACCTGCTTAATATCAAATATTCAAACCCAAATCCAATATTTGAGCAAATTTATTGTGTTCTCTTGACTATTGCATACCTATAATATACCATAGTCCATATATATATATATATATATATATATATATATATATATATATATATATATATATATATATATATATATATATATATATATGAACCTTTCTCTAAATTTATTGCTCAGCAGACGTGATGTCTTTCGCAAGCGATTCCCTAATAATCAGCATGTGTTGTTTAGGATAAAATTGGCATAGGGGCCAGGCCTTAATCAAATATTATATATACGGCCAAACTAATCCACCAACCGGGAGTGAAAAAGCTCGTTTGCAGATCTCCACAACTATTGCGAAGTGGTACACAGTTTAGTGTATGCTGTATACCACGCTGTATATTCTGGAGCATGCAGTCTCTATTTTTCTGTAAGACAAAATTCCTCTTATTCAATTCCGCACCGCAAAATATGATGTAAGCAAGTTAAATAACATTGTACATACTGAAGTTGCTCATTAGTTATTTAACTTTTCGATAAATTTGATCAAACAATAACTTTCTACCATAATATTGAATTAAAACTCATTTTTTAACGTTACCCCCACACTAGGATTCTCTCCTCTATCGTGGTTTACATACATAAATTTTACAAGGACAAACATCCAGACCCGGAACACTTATTTGTAGGCCATACAAATTCCCACGGAACAAGGGATCCGAACCTGCGGCTCTTAGCGCTGCAACTCATTGCTAAACCACTGCGCCACGGAGCCGTCAATTCGTGATATTTGTGTACATCCCTTAAAGTTTCTAAAAACGTCATTAAAGAGTTGGTTATATAACACAATCCTTTGGGTGTATTAAGGGTGGATAAGAAAAGCAATTTGCCGCGAAAATGTTTTACAATTTTGAATTTGTGCCTCAAAGACCTATCAATTGACAACCCACAAGATGATCTCAAAGTAAAACTTAATTAATTTCCCGTTTTATCTCCTAAAATATGTCCGAATAATCGAATTTTGAACCTTACGTCCGTATTTGGCTAAGTGCATATTCTATCTTTCCCAAAATAGTCACTGAGCATAACGTCTGCAACCGACAAATAAGCACACACGATTTAGGGCGATTCTATACTCATACTAACTGTTCCCCGCGACTTCGCCCGCGTGTAATTTAGGGTTTTAACCTTTCGTGTACCGCGCTCCTAAAACAAAAAATGGCCCTATGTACCGGGGGCACTTGAAATAATCACGGCGCGTGGCACTTGAGTCAACCTTTTTTTTTGTCACTTTGGTTTGTTTACGTTTAAGAAGTTTGAGTTACAGTTCTTGAAAGCCGATAAGATTGTAGATGAATAGAAACAATAACAATGACATTTAGATGTTTATTTAGTTTTGTATAGCTCTTTGTTTCTAAGGGACCAAGAAAAAGTGTATTTACTGCCAATAAATTTGGTTTTATGAATGAAAAAGTGTAAGTTTTTATTTTATTTTTATGTTCTCATAACCTATATAACATGCTCTTCCTAAAATGAACCCAAATTATAAATATAATCATTATAATAATTATACTTTTTCACTCGCAAACATTTGCTAAAAGTTCAACTATAAACAGTGTAGATGCGCGTTTTATAACCTCATTTTCAAAATTTTTTTGTAAAAATATTATAGCCTCTTCCTTCATTTTTTTTATACAATCATATAGATATAACATTTAGAAATAATATTTTTTTATGAATATACATACATGCAATAAACTATCTAAAAAGCTAAATATCTCAGAAGGTAGATCTTATTTGAAATCTTGACCGTTATAAATTGTTCGCGTAGAGGTGTTTTGTTTTTCCTTTTTTATCAATTGAAACAAAAATTTTTTACTGTTGTTGTAACTTAAATAATTCAAAAACATTATCTAGAAAAGATCATTAAGGGTGCGTTTACAAATCGGGCGAAATTATGCTGTTTTTCGGTACATTTTGTGACAAAACTAAACCAAATCAAACATAGCTAATTGCTTCCACGTATAGAACGGTTCTTCATCTTCAAATGGTTGTGACTTTTTTGTTGAAAATAATAGTTTTTTATATTGTAATCTGTGATCTTCCCTAGCCATTTTCTACAAAATTAACGATACCGGCTCATGTTTAGGTACATTTTTTGTTCTATATCAACATATATTAAGATTTCTAAAAATACTATAAGTAGGCAGACATATTCAATAAAAAATAGTGGTGTTTACTTTTTATCAAAATGTCACAAATAGTCGTAAAAAAAAAAAAAACTGATGCTTATTTTTTCACATATTTTGCTAATACGGATGAATCATAATAGATTGCAATAAGGGTTATTTTATTTTTGGTGCCTGTTTTGATTTATTGTACAAAACTTTCGATGAAACCTCAGTCCGCGCTCGGTCGCCGTCATGAGTGGATACTGTATCGCCTGCCTGATTGCAGCAGCCGAAAAAGATCGCTGTACACACACAAAATATTCGAATGAACCTATGTATCAAACATAGGTACTTGACAAGGCAAAATAATATTATTATTTTTATAATCACACATTTTTGTTATAATATTTTGTTTCGCTGAAAGTAAGTGCGATTTATATATATAAATAATTATATAAATGCCTATTCGTCTTGAACTCTATGGAGTGATCTGAAAGTGTTCATCGGTGACTGCTACTGGAACTCCTAGTCGAGTAGAACTAGAGAGTTTGGGCTCGTTTTGTTAGTTATGATGAGACTTTACCTACGGACTTGATGGAGAGACCTGATGGTGTACTTCGGTGACCATTACTGGAACTCCTGGACGAGTAGAACTAGGTGTGCCAAGTTTGGGCTCGTTTTGTTAGTTATGATGAGACTTTACCTCCGGACTTGATGGAGAGACCTGATGGTGTACTTCGGTGACCATTACTGGAATTCCTGGACGAGTAGAACTAGGTGTGCCGAGTTCGCCTCGTTTTGTTAGTTATGATGAAACCTAACCTCCGGGCATGATGGACAGACCTGATGGTGTACTTCGGTGACCATTACTGGAACTCCTGGACGAGTAGAACTAGGTGTGCCAAGTTTGGGCTCGTTTTGTTAGTTATGATGAGACTTTACCTCCGGACTTGATGGAGAGACCTGATGGTGTACTTCGGTGACCATTACTGGAACTCCTGGACGAGTAGAACTAGGTGTGCCAAGTTTGGGCTCGTTTTGTTAGTTATGATGAGACTTTACCTCCGGACTTGATGGAGAGACCTGATGGTGTACTTCGGTGACCATTACTGGAACTCCTGGACGAGTAGAACTAGGTGTGCCAAGTTTGGGCTCGTTTTGTTAGTTATGATGAGACTTTACCTCCGGACTTGATGGAGAGACCTGATGGTGAACTTCGGTGACCATTACTGGAATTCCTGGACGAGTAGAACTAGGTGTGCCGAGTTCGCCTCGTTTTGTTAGTTATGATGAAACCTAACCTCCGGGCATGATGGACAGACCTGATGGTGTACTTTGGTGACTACTTCTGGAACTCCTGGACGAGTAGAACTAGGTATTTATCCTCAATTAAGAATCAAAATGCACATGCGTTGTCACCCCTGAGGACTAAGATGGAATGCCTCTTTTCCAGTAAGAAGGGTCTCCGGTTCTCTACACTCACCATACGAAACACAGCAGCATTGAGCTGCTATTTTACGCTGGTATTCTGTGAGAGCGTGGTCCTACCCCGGTTGAGCCAACCCATTCGTGCTACAACTATAATATAGTTGCAGCGTGGCTCTACCACGTAAACACTATACAGGTCATTACGCAACAATTGTTTTAGAGGATCGAAAAACAGTTACTGCAGAGTGGATGCAGCGATGTATTGATGTAAATGGACACTATTTTGAAAAGATATAATAAAACTAATAACTTGGTAGTTTGTTCAGTTTTTGATTTTCTAAGAACTTTCAGTGTCCCCTCGTACGTTGGACATATTATATTCCTGCGAGCGTTGAGAATCAAGACAAGACACATTCACGATTATTTTAAAAGACGTTCTCTTACTTGACCTTATTCATCAAACCACTGCCCGCTGTCTTATAGTTTTTAAGTTTAAAAATGTCGAATAAAGTCTACTCAAGCTACGGAAAGGTTTATTTGTAGCGATATAAAGTTTACACTGTTAGTACAGACATAATTTTAGTGGTCTTCTATAACGATAATTATTTACCCCCTTAGGTATGTTATATATTCCAAGCTTTAAATAGGACAGCTTAATAGCAAGACTGTCGGATTTGCAACAAAGATCTTGGATCAACTCAGATTTCTAAATTGTGAATAATCATGCGGAAAAAATCAATATGTGCGATTTGAACTCAAATCAAGTTATATTAAACTGTGTAGTTAAAACGTATAATATTCCAAGGTCGAACAATTACGTGAAATGCCTACAAAAATATTGTAAACACTGTTACTCAATTTATGTATGACGGTGCCTGCGCCGTTGTTACAGGATTCTTGTAAACAACACGTGCACCGCACACCTGCGCCATTGCACCTGCGGTAGCGCCCGTTTGTCTAGCTATTTGTTTTGCTTGTATAAAACGGACAAAGCGGCCGCCGTTAAGGCAGTCTTGGCTCTGGCGTGGAACGGTGCGCTTGTCGTATTCCGTTAGTAGCTTATCCTTGACTCGTTGGATAATCAATTCGTGCAAACGAATTAATTATTATTCTAACTACAAAATTAGTCTCGGTACAATTTATAGTTTGTATTAAATAATCTATTGTAAATTAACCTTATTTAAAAGAAAAGTCCCGCAATGTTTCTTGCTGGATCTTCCCAGGACAGAGGTTTTATCCGAACCGGTGGTAGTAGTACTAGATTGAATAAAAGTGATTCTATTCTATTCTATTCTAAAAGCCTTTTCATGTGACACACATCATAATAACATCCTTCATCAGAAGTGGGAATAAAGCCTTCCATTTAAGTTCTCTATATTCTAATGACCTTTCTACATCAGAAGTGGGATGAAGTCCCCGTTATTGCCCACATATAATCTTCGAATAGTATGAGGATTATTACGTTTGTGATTCGCGTTTATGACTTTGTTTTTATGTTAAATGTCTTAATGAAATTTGCTGTCCTATTTGCGACGTTAACGTATCATTAAAGTGTATAGTAAATAAAAATAAAGTGAAATGTTTTAAGCTAAAAGTTCGTTCCTTTTGTTCGATTTATAATAAAGGTACCCGCAAGTAACTAAATATGTTAACGAGTGTTGAGAGGCTTTCCAGATGAATTTTAGTTTGCATTTAGTGAAAACTTAACTTGTTCGAGTTTTGTTATAATTTGATAGTTCGTGTGAAATATGATTTACATGGGCTATATTTTGAAGTTCGAAACGTTAAAGCGATGTACCAAGACAAAGGATTAACTTTAACGTGTTATGCATTGAAAATAATATGTAGCATTTTTGTGTTCTAATGTGTTGATCTGTGTTGCAGTTTGCTCCGAATGTTGTGTGATCGACGGGTCTGAACTCTAAATATGTTCTTGTTCGACTCATTACCTGTTGCCTCGAGTTCAGTAGTTAAAATATTATCACTAGAGATGTATCACTATCGACTGGCTCTAATTGATGACCAATCTTTTTTTTTCATCAACCGCTGTCACGACATTCTCCTCATCGATAATTGCCGTAGCGACCTCCATCAATCCCCTGACATTTAGATGGGCATCATTTAGAGCCAGTCGATAGTGATACATCTCTAGTGATAATATTTTAACTACTGAACTCGAGGCAACAGGTAATGAGTCGAACACGAACATATTTAAGAGTTCAGACGCTTGCGTGTGGTGATAACTAATAGACCGTATGCTGTTTACTGCCAAACGCACGAGGACGTGCGACAGTTGGAGATGGCCGTGTCTGTGCGTCTAGAAAATATAGAGAGGTTGCATCACTCTAGCGGAGTAATTCTTCTAGTGCAGGAAAGGAAGATGGTGTTGGTGGGAGGCTGGTCTGTGTTACACTGGGATGTGTCATGTTGCTGTTGGTTTGCATGCTTTGGTATTATCATTTCGCTACGTTCTGGTTTGCATACTTTGGTATTATCATTTCACTATCATAGCAGGGCTTTGTGCCGGTCCAATGATATGGCTATAGGGAATAGTGATTCCGGACTAGCATAAACAGTACTTGAAATAAAAAAAGAGAAAATAATGATTCTATTAAAAATAAAAGAGAGAAGATTTGAAGGGCATATTGCCGGGTCAAAACTGATTAGTGTTGCAGGGTTCAAAGGAACCGGTCCAATACTAATTGCCTGAAGGGTCGATATAGACCGGACCAGAGCTGATTGTTAATATCTGCAGGGTCATTATAGACCGGACCAGAATATGTTGCTGAATGTGTAACATTTATGGTTTTTGTCAGGATAATCGAACGATGTTTTTCTGTCTACAGATAACTAAGATAACTAAGATGTCTTCCCTTCCCGCCTCCGCTAGTGCCCCCCCTCCCCGCGCGGTTGCACTAGCAGTCGGTGCTCACCGTCCCCGTACGGCTCCACCACTCCATCACTCCAGCACCGCTGCACTTTGCGGCTGTGTTAGTTGACCCGCGCTTCCGTCCCCGGACGGTTGTGCACCACGCCTCCCTCTCCCCGAGGGAGGTAGTCTCCGATTCGGCGATAAAGCCTTCGGGCTAGAGCCGTTCTCAGGTGGTGTTTAGTGGGTAGGCACTTCTCAAAGTGAGTCCCACATAGCCACGCGACCGGCTGAGTGGTATGCTATGAGCATTCACCAACTTCCTCCCCCGCTTCCGGAGGGTGTCCTTGCACCAACGCAAAAAAAAAAGCCGTTAAGGCAGTCTTGGCTCTGGCGTGGAACGGTGCGCTTGTCGTATTCCGTTACTAGGTTATCCGTGACTCGTTGGATAATTAATTCGTGCAACCGAATTAATTATTATTCTTAACTACAAAATTAGTCTCGGTACAATTTATAGTTTGTATTAAATAATCTATTGTAAATTAACCTTATTTAAAAGAGAAGTCCCGCTGGGTTTCTTGCTGGATCTTCCCAGGACAGAGGTTTTATCCGAATCGGTGGTAGTAGTACTATATTGAATAAAAGTGATTCTATTCTATTCTAAAAGCCTTTTCATGTGACTATACGTCATAATAACATCCTACATCAGAAGTGGGAATAAAGCTTTCCATTTAAGTTCTCTATATTCTAATGACCTTTCTACGTGTATGTTAGCCAAGTGTTCTTATCTATTTATTGTTTCGATTTAGTTTTGCAAAAAAAACTTGTCTTACTTAACCTTATTCAAGAATCCACTCAAAATTTAAAATCGAATAAAGTTTTGTTTCGTGCCTTTACATCTTACATATTATACGTGTAATATAAATAATAGTATTTAAACAAGTGACTAATTTGAAATGTGTGGTTACAAAAATAATGAATACAGCTTATTAAAATACTAAGTGAGTAAATGACTGACTGTAAGTAACAGCAAAGTCTGAAAACTGCAACTAATAAACACTCATTTTGTTTACCATTTATTTGAAACAAACAACGACCTAATGTCTGTTTGAGTAAACAACATTATGTCTCATATTATTTTCTACACTAGCGATCCGCCCCGGCTTCGCACGGGTGATTTCTGGATCTCGACAATGTGACAAATGTGAATCTAAACCATCTAGGGACCTTTCAAACACACACAAAAATTTCATCAAAATCGGTCGAGCC